>FR989982.1:7350000-8575000 GCA_905404265.1 Fabriciana adippe | reverse complement strand
CACCTCCAATTATGTTTTAAGTGTAGCCCAAAAGCGTATCTCTAGGGGTTTTTTTCATTTTTTCGATATCTCATTTCATTTTCGAGATATGAATTATTTTTTGAGCGAAATCGGGCAAAAAACGACCGCAATTTTCACACTATTTCGATTTAAAAAAAAGTGATTGAGTTTATTCAAAACTTTTTTTTGTATTTTGTAGCTCTTATCATGACGCGTCTTTTGATATCCCAATCAGTCACGTAGTCCCAAAAGCCACGACACCAGGGCGATGTCGCACTTTCGCTGAAAATCGGGCCTATACCGAAGCGACAAAAAAAACATTTTCAATGTTAAAATATTAATATAGACTTAATTCAAAAGTAATTCTTTTAATCACACTTTTATCCCTATTATTATTTAACTAGCGATTTACACTCGCTTCGCTCGCGTTTGTCCCTGGGTACGTTTTCACAGTTAGCTATGTTCTTACATAAATAGTAGCTCGCTACTCTTAATATATTCATTTAAATTATATAGCGATTAACCTTCGCTCGGGTGCGTACGCCGTACGCAGATTTTGTTCACAATTTCATGGATTTTTTTTCGCGGAACCCTAATTCTTTTTCTAAAATAAAAGTAGCCTACTTACTCCTTATAACATCATCTATCTGCCGGTGAAAGTCCCGTCAAAATCGGTTCAGCCGTTTCGGAGATTAGCCAGAACAAACAGACAGACAGATGGACAAACAGACAGACAGACAAAAATTGTAAAAAATGTTGTTTTGGTATGAGTACCGTGTATACATCCATATGCATTTAGTAAAAAGCGGTTATTTTAATATTACAAAGAGACACTCCAATTTTATTTATCTGTATAGATTACAACAAAACATATTACTTAAGTATTCGGCCGAATAGGATTAAAGTAGCTGAATAGGGCGAATACCGAATAATAGCCGAATATTTGTTGTAAGTATATTAAATATAAACATTGTGATTTCGTAAATTTTTGTTGTTTTATTGCTTTAGCCCATAATTTCTTCAGTTTCTGTCTTTTGTTAACAATTGATATCCATTTACTTTGCATCCTGGCACTGCACAATTTATCATTTTAGTTAAATTTTAAATAAAATGATAAAAATTCACGCTATAAATCTTTACAATATATTGAGGGCCATAGTGATCGCGACATCTGGCGGGAGAAAAAGGCAAAATTCTTCCCCATTAATACATTTTTTTTTCACTTATTTTAAGCTAGCAAGTACTAAGTAGCAACACTAGCCCAACCATGTTCTTTTTCGCTTCTCAACATTTAGGTGTTCGCGTGTTTTGTAGGTTAGTTATGTTTTATTTAATACAAACAGTAAAACTAATTGTGAATTAGTTATTAAATTGTGCTTAAATATTAAATTCTAGGTGTACAATATGCAGAACGACGCTGGTGAATTTGTAGACTTGTACTGTCCGAGAAAATGGTGAGTGTTTTACAACGTGCATGGTTAGGCTTCTTCTAACAAACCTCGTTGTCTACTGCCAATAATTAAAACATTACATTCTTTGACAACAGAACTTAAAAAACATAATGCATTTAGATGCTTAATGAACTGTATATAATAGAAGTATTAGTTCTCTTATATTCTTTACTTTGGAGTACCACACTGTGATTACTTAGCTCTTAATTTATTACCTACAAAGAAATTCTCCTACCCATATCTTGTATCATTGATATTTTACATTATATAAATAAGTTCAAATAATTTGTATTACAAACTCCTGCTTATCTCAAAGTATTGGTACATTACAATTTCAGCTCGGCCAGCAACCGTCTGATCCACGCTAAGGACCACGCGTCCGTACAGCTTGTGATCGCTGACGTGGATCCCGCCACGGGCCGCGCCGCAGACTCCAGCAAAATGTATGTGATCTGTGGAGCCATCAGACGTATGGGTGAATCAGACGACTGCATTGTCAGACTCACTAAAAAAGATGGCATCTTAACTAAGTAAGTGATCATTTTGTTGTTTATGTCTATACTCATATGTAAATATTAAAGATTATCATATCAATACTTTATACAAATGTGTATTCAGGCATTTGATTCTCCCATTGTAAATATTGGTTGGGCTCGTCTTTTATATATGGGACCTATAGTAGGCTCCTAATCTTTTTTTGTGCAAAGTATTTATTCTTCTATTCTATCTTGAGCAATCTCACAAAGCAAGTTTAGGAAATAAATACTTTCTGAAATAAAAAATGTCAAATTTTGATAAATATAACCTCAACTTTGGGCTTCAGACCCATGGTTACACTGTTTTGTTACACTGGTGTATCTACTGAGCAACTTAATGATGATAGTTATACTATGAATAGGGTCTATATAAAGTGTCGACACTGGTGTAACATCTATGACCAATGATCACACTAAGAAAACAATAGCCTTTGAATATTATTAGGTTAGTCATTGAAATTAAGTTCATTTTTATGTTTTGTTTGCTTTTGGAGCTACAATCAGTTGAGTGGCACAGGAACTCTCCTCCTTCTCCCGGAAATCAGCTAGAGAATATAAAAAAACATGGAACTCTTTAACGGCTAATAGTAGATACTTTGAGTTTGTGCTTATTATATACATAGGGACGAACCCAAGCAAAATTGAGGCTGAGTTGCTAGTACTACATAAATTCTAAAACAAAAACAACTAATCTTCAACAAAATAAAGCACTAAAAGTTCTTACATATAGCAATTAATTAAACAGTGTATTTATTTATTTATTTTGTTTCAGGAACTACTGATGTAGTTGTAAGAAGCTTACTTTATAAGAAAAAAAACAATAAAAATATAAAAATCCCTGTGTTTTATTATTTATTTATAGTTAACATATTTCAAAACTTGTCTCGACTCTTGACTGAAGGTTACATTGAATCTGTAAACAATTTAAAATTAATATAATTTTTAACTAATTTTTAAAATAAGAAACATTTAAAAATATCTTTCTTTTAATGAAAATTAAGTCTGGTCTCTCTTTCACACAACTTATTTGCAGCAAATAAATTCACAAGCTGAATGTGGCATAACTAACTTCAGCCAATACACAATATAAAAGTTTATATTGAAGTGTCTAGTGTCAAAACATGCTGTCGTTAGTTTAATAAAAAAAAATCCGGACTAGTGCGAATCTCACTCGCCCACCGAAGGTTCCGTACACATCGGTAGAAAGTCTGTTTAATGGTTAGGTTTTTTTTATTTTTTGGAATTTTTCCTTTATTTGTGCTGGTAAGACCTTGCTTTTTACCAAATTTCGTGATTCTAGGTCAACCGGAACTACCATATTGGTTTTCGACCCGAAACATATAGGGTACTTCTGGTTAACCTAGAATTGATGATTTTATTCCAATCGAACTCAGTTTATTTTTAAGAGAAAATAAACTATTGAAAACCTGAAGTTTTATGATTTTAAAATGTTAGCAGGTATATAAGAAATAGAAATTCGTAAAATGCCCCCGATGCCTAGCCACCCCCGTGAAATGGGGGGACGCAAAGCGTTGAAAACTAGTTTTTTTCAATTTCCGACTTAATGTGACGTTCGATCAAAAAATGTTTTCTACAAAAGTTGTAGGTCTAGGAAAAATCTACAACTTTTATGGATAACACTTTTTACAATAACCTCAAAGTTTTCAAGATATTTGCAAAAAATTCGGTTTTTAATTTTTTCTTGGTTTTTATTTTTAACTAGCGACTCACCCTCGCTTCGCTCGGGTTCGTCCCTAGTTACGTTTCACTGCTGAACTGAGCTAAACGTTGATAAGTCAGCCTGTGAGTCGCGAGTAGTGAATAAAAATAGTAATTGCGAGTGTACCTTAGGTGATAGACATAATATTGCGAACTTCCCTGTATAACTTTTTAAGACCTACAATTTTCTAGTACATTGTTTTGATTTATCTCTTAAGGTTCAGCCAGCGTTAGCCATATAAACTTCTAAGGACGACTCGATAGAACCAGTCATTGCGTTTTCCCGCGGGAACGAAAAATGTGCCTGTAGTAAAAGGTATACTAAATGTTGACTCGAGTGATAAGCTATCACTATACAAAATGTAATTGAAATCGGTTCAGTACTTTTTGCGTGAAACGCGCACATCGATTTAACTATGTTAGTTTTGCTATAGGTATAGATAAGAATAGGTATTGCGAGTGTACCTCGAGAGATAGACATATACTGTTGTAGATATTTCTGTTGGCCTTTTCAAGATCTACAATTTTTTAGTACATTGTTTTGATGTATGTCTAGGTTTAGCCAGCGGAGGGTTCCTAAGGAGGACTCGATAAAACCAGTTATTGCGATTTCCCGCGGGAAACAAAGATTTTCCAAAAGTAAAAGTTATCCTAAATGTTGACCCGAGTAATAAGTTATCAGTTCACAAAATTTCGTTGAAATCGGTTCATTACTTTTTGCGTGAAACGCGTACAGACAAACAGACAAACAGACAAAAAAATAAATAACTATTGTTTTGGGGTCTATATCGTATACATAATACGTTACAGTCATTGTTTTTAAAAAATATTTCATGTACAGATTTCGCTAAGTTACTGCTTTATTATAGTATAGATTTCTAGAATAATCTTTTGGTTTTCATAAAGCTAACGGAATGTAATCTATACTATAATAAAGCAGTAACTTAGCGAAATCTGTACATGAAATATTTTTTAAAAACAATGACTGTAACGTATTATGTATACGATATAGACCCCAAAACAATAGTTATTAATTTTTTTGTCTGTTTGTCTGTACGCGTTTCACGCAAAAAGTACTGAACCGATTTTAACAAAATTTTGTATAGTGATAGTTTATCACTCGGGTCAACATTTAGGATACCTTTTACTACAGGCACATATTTCGTTCCCGCGGGAAAACGCAATGACTGGTTCTATCGAGTCGTCCTTAGAAATTTCTATGGCTAACGCTGGCTGAACCTTAAGAGATACATCAAAACAATGTACTAGAAAATTGTAGGTCTTAAAAAGTTCTATAGAAAAGTTCTCAACAGTATATGTCTATCTCCTAAAGTACACTCGCTATAACTATTTTTATTAAATAATATTACTGTTTTCTTATACGAGTACGTTATCTATACTATAATAAAGCAGTAACTTAGCGAAATCTGTACATGAAATATTTTTTAAAAACAATGACTGTAACGTATTAAGTATACGATATAGACCCCAAAACAATAGTTATTAAATTTTTTGTCTGTTTGTCTGTACGCGTTTCACGCAAAAAGTACTGAACCGATTTTAACAAAATTTTGTATAGTGATAGTTTATCACTCGGGTCAACATTTAGGATACCTTTTACTACAGGCACATATTTCGTTCCCGCGGGAAAACGCAATGACTGGTTCTATCGAGTCGTCCTTAGAAATTTCTATGGCTAACGCTGGTTGAACCTTAAGAGATACATCAAAACAATGTACCTACTAGAAAATTGTAGGTCTTAAAAAGTTATACAGGGAAGTTCGCAATATTATACGTCTATCACCTAAGGTACATTCGCAATTACTATTTTTATTCACTACTCGCGACTCACAGACTGACTTATCAACGTTTAGCTCAGTTCAGCAGTAAAACGTAACTAGGGACGAACCCGAGCGAAGCGAGGGTGAGTCGCTAGTCTTCGAAATATATATAATAACTAGCGACTCGCGCTCGCTTCCCTCGTCCCTAGGTGCGTTTTCACGGTTAGCTATGTTTATACATAAATAGTAGCTTGCTACTCCTAAGATATTCATTTAAATTATATAGCGATTTACCCTCGCTTTGCTCGGGTGCGTACGCCGTACGCGGATTTTGTTCACAATTTCAAGGGTTTTAATTTTTTTCGCGGAACCCTGATTCTTTTTCTAAAGTAAAAGTAGCCTTAGTTACTCTTTATAACATCAGCTATCTGCCAGTGAAAGTTCCGTCAAAATCGGTCCAGCCGTTTCGGAGATTAGCCGGAACAAACAGACAGACAAAAATAGTAAAAAATGTTGTTTTGGTATATGCACCGTGTATACATCCATATACATTTAGTATAAAGCGGTTATTTTAATATTACAAACAGACACTCCAATTTTATTTATCTGTATAGACTAGCGACTCACGCTCGTTTCGCTCGCATTCGTCCCTAGGTACGTTTTCACGGCTAGCTATGTTTATACATAAATAGTAGCTTGATACTCCTAAGATATTCATTTAAATTATATAGGGATTTACCCTCGCTTCGCTCGGGTGCGTACGCCGTACGCGGATTTTGTTCACAATTTTATAGGGTTTATTTTTTTTTCGCAGAACCCTGATTCTTTTTCTATAATAATAATAATTTATTATAATAACAACAGCTAAAATTATATAAATAATATTCCATATTTCAAGTATAAAAGTAATTAAAATTATAAAAATGTTTAAAATTAAAATTAACAAATATTGTAAGGTACTTTGATTCCAATTTTCAAAATTTTGAGTTCATTTTGTTATTTTGTGGGTAGGCTGTCTGTAACAACTGTATAATATCTTTGAGACATCTAACACCTTAGTCTCTCCCGTGGCCATGATTGCTGTAAAGCAATCGAAACATCGGGAACCAAAAAATCAAAAAAACAAAATAAATCCGCGAAAAAATCCGAAAAGATAGTTTTATTTAAACATGAAATATTTTTTAAAAACAATGACTGTAACGTATTATGTATACGATATAGACCCCAAAACAATGGTTATTAATTTTTTTGTCTGTTTGTCTCTTTGTCTGTACGCGTTTCACGCAAAAAGTAATGAACCGATTTCAACGAATTTTTGTGAACTGATAACTTATTACTCGGGTCAACATTTAGGATAACTTTTACTTTTGGAAAATCTTTGTTTCCCGCGGGAAATCGCAATAACTGGTTTTATCGAGTCCTCCTTAGGAACCCTCCGCTGGCTAAACCTAAAGACATACATCAAAACAATGTACTAAAAAATTGTAGATCTTGAAAAGGCCAACAGAAATATCTACAACAGTATATGTCTATCTCTCGAGGTACACTCGCAATACCTATTCTTATCTAAACCTATAGCAAAACTAACTTAGTTAAATCGATGTGCGCGTTTCACGCAAAAAGTACTGAACCGATTTCAATTAAATTTTGTATAGTGATAGCTTATCACTCGAGTCAACATTTAGGATACCTTTTACTACAGGCACATTTTTCGTTCCCGCGGGAAAACGCAATGACTGGTTCTATCGAGTCGTCCTTAGAAGTTTATATGGCTAACGCTGGCTGAACCTTAAGAGATACATCAAAACAATGTAGTAGAAAATTGTAGGTCTTAAAAAGTTATACAGGGAAGTTCGCAATATTATATGTCTATCACCTAAGGTACACTCGCAATTACTATTTTTATTAACCGACTTCCAAAAAGGAGGAGGTTCTCAATTCGTCGGAATCTTTTTTTTTTTTTTATGTATGTTCACGGATTTCTCGAAGACGGCTGAACCGATTTGGAAAATTTTTTTTTTTGTTTCAAAGAGTATTCTTCCCCGGTGGTCCCATATAAATTTTATCGAAATCGGTCAAGCGATTTTTAAATAAATGGCTTAATCGAATATTATGTTTTTATTAAAAAATCTTTCTTCTTACAAATTACTTGCTTATTACGTCTACACTAAAAATGGAAAAATAAAAACTTTTAAAAAAAAAAAAAAACCGACTTCCTGGCACTGAAAAGTAAAAAATAACTAAACAGAGGTTTTCATTTAAAATAGATACCTAATCAGATATTTTCGAAGTCGGTGCCAGCCAATACAAATCAAAGCACACCGACTTCGAAAATATCTGATTAGGTATCTATTTTAAATGAAAACCTCTGTTTAGTTATTTTTTACTTTTCAGTGCCAGGAAGTCGGTTTTTATTTTTTTTTAAAAAGTTTTTTCACTACTCGCGACTCACAGGCTGACTTATCAACGTTTAGCTCAGTTCAGCAGTGAAACGTAACTAGGGACGAACCCGAGCGAAGCGAGGGTGAGTCGCTAGTCTAAAATAAAAGTAGCCTAAGTTACTCCTTATAACATCTATCTGCCAGTGAAAGTCCCGTCAAAATCGGTCCAGCCGTTTCGGAGATTAGCCGGAAGAAACAGACAGACAGACAAAAATTTTAAAAATTGATTTTTTCTTATAAGTACCATATAAACTTTCACATGCATTTAGTAAAAATCTGTTATTAACCGAGTTCCAAAAGAAGGAGGTTATCAATTCGATTGGTATTTTTTTTTAAGGTATGTACACTGATTACGCTGAGAGTTATGAACCGATTTACGTGATTCTTCTTTTGTTTGATGCGGAATAGTTGCCATTTGGTCCCATAAAAATTTAACATAGTTTGGCCCAGTAGTTTTCATTTTATGAAAAAAAAATTATGAAAATTTTTGTTTACATGGATGTTTTTTTATGTGTTCGCGGATTATTTTGCCGGTCATGAAGCGATTTTAATGATTCTTTTTTTGTTTGAAATGAGATATCCCAAGGGTGGGACAATAATAAGGAAGCCAGGATCTGATGATGGCATCTCAGTGAAATCGAGGGGAACATTCGAAAATCGTAGTGGCGACTAGTGCGTTTGTTAATTTTTTTCATTAAGTATTTTAAACCACTACTATTTAATGAAGGTCTGAAGTCGACCTGATGATGGAGCTGAAAGACAGTCGAGTGAACTCCTCAACGACTTACAGCAATTACCTGGTGTTTGGGTTCGATTAATTTGTATTGATGAGAACTTTACACCTAGATGGGTTGTGACTGTCATTAGGGGTCTGAATAAATGGCTTAATCGAATATGTTTTTAAAAATCTTCCTTCTTACAAATTACTTAATTACACTAAAAATGGAAAATAAAAACTAAAAAAAAACGACTTCCAGGCACTGAACAGTAAAAAATAATTAAACGGGGGTTTTCATTTAGAATAGATACCTAATCAGATATTTTCGCAGTCGGTGCCAGCCAATTCAAATCAAAGCACACTGACTTCGAAAATATCAAATATCTGATTAGGTAGGTATCTGTTTTAAATGAAAACCCGTTTAGTTTTTTTTTACTTTTCAGTGCCTGAAAGTCGGTTTTTTTCTTTAAGTTTGTTTATTTAATTAGTTTTGGGCCATAAACTCTCAAAATACTGAATTAATTTTACTCATTTATTTCCTAATAGACAGCTATTGATTAATTTATACTTAGTTGATTATTTAAATTACACAATAATAACTTTTCTCAATGTTAATTTGTCGTAATATTTTCCCTTTAAAATTCATTGCAAGTATCTATTAATATTTTGATGATGAGCGTCGCCGCATCGAGGGACCGCCATGTGAAGATATAATTCGTTATACCTACATAGGTATAACGAATAGAAAATACTACTTTAAGGGTAGTAAAAATAGAATTTAACTTTGCACTAAATTTCCGATCCAATTTTTTTATAAGGTTTAGAATCATTCTGACAGATTCCGGCGGAGCTTCAGCTGCCATCTTGAAAAAAATGTTTTTGGCTGATGTCTCGGAAACTATACATTTAAGGGCAAAAGTTATTGCAATCATTTTTGTACAGAATAAAATTTCGCATCTTTTGTTTTCTGTAATTTTTTTTTTGTAAAACGTAATGTTTACGACCTATAGCCGATTTAATGAACCGGTTTCCCTCCCCCCCTCCCTCCCCCCTCCCCCCCCCCTCCCCCAGGCCCGATAACAAATATTGGCTTCATCGATAAAATGCAATTATTCATTTTAAAAAATCCATTTATTCTCTACAACTTTTGTATAAAAGTTTTTTTTCTAATGTCCATATTTTTTTAAGCTGTAGGACGTTCAATTTTGGACCACCGATGTCACCGACTATAAGGTCGAAAATTTCAAGGTGTGCATAGTCTAAAATGGTAAAAATATTATAAATAAATTTAAAAAAATATCCCGATTGTTTATGTACTTAACAATTAATAGTTCATTTCCTTACCTAATAATAATAATAATAATAATATCCTTTATTGTACACCAAAAAAGAAACAATATATACATAAAAGAACACAAAGAAAAGATGCACAGCAGGCGGCCTTATCGCTGGAAGCGATCTCTTCCAGGCAACCTTCAGGTAGAGGAGTAAGTTTCATAAAAACGGTAGGCGGTGTACTTGCTTTTACACGTTTATATATATAAATACTTATAGATAAATAGATACATTATACATACATCCATATATAAATACATACATACATATATACATACATATATACATATATATATACATACATACATACATACCTACATACATATATATACATACATACATACATTCATACATATACATACATAAAAAGGAAAAATCAACCAAATAATATATAGAATTAGATACTAGAACATAATAGAAGAAATGATAATAATAATTATAAGAATGATATTAGAGGAAAGGACTAAAAAGAGAAAGGGGAAAGGACTAAGGAGAAAGGGTTAAAAAGACAGATAATAATCTTTTAATAAGCTTTTAAATTTATCTAAGCTTTTAGCACGTCCAATGTGTAAAGGAATAGAATTCCACAGTCGAACAGGAAGAGTGAGTAGGAATTTTAAGAAGGAAGTTCTGAGCAGAGCGAAGTGAACGAGCATGGGAATCACCTAGAAACTCAAAACGCTCTTTCAGATAGGTAGGAGTTGAAGGATTAAACAGCACGCAGTAGAGAAGATGAAGAATATGAGTATTCCTGCGGAATCGGATTGGGAGCCACTTGAGTTTTCTACGAAATTGAGAAACATGGTCATATTTTCTAAGGCCAAAAATGGTTTCATATATGGTTTCATATACAAAGATTTTGGAGTCGCTCAAGTTTATTTAAGTGCTCCTCTTTGATGTCGAGATAACAAACGTCAGCATAATCAAGAATCGGTAGTAGGAGTGAATTTGCTAGCGCAATTTTGGTAGGTATCGGAAGAAAATTTCTCAATCTGCGAAGAGAAGCAATCGCTCCAAACATTTTCCGGCTCAGTTCACTCACTTGCGGATCCCATGACAAATGTAACAAATGTACCTACAATAGTATCGATTTTTTTATTTCATTATATTTCGTACAACTAAAAAATATTTAGCGCTTTGGTTTGATCCTGGATTATTAAGTAAGTACCTGGGCGACCAAGCTTCAGAGAGAATATATTTAAACGAGCAATTCTCGTATATTTATTTATTTATTAATACCGGCGATCTCGGAAACGGCTCTAACGATTTCGCTGAAATTTGGTACGTAGGGGTTTTCGGGGGCGAAAAATCGATCTACATTAGTCTTATGTTTGGGAAAACGCGTGTTTTCAAGTTTTCTTTCGCATTATTCCACGCAAAATATGGTCGATAATTTCTTACGCTCGGCCATAACTGTTGTGGTCAAGCAGCCAAGGTTCAAGATTGACAATCATAGGTGTCCGGGTTCGAATCGTGGTCTGATACAAAGATTTTATTTTTGTTTTTTTTTTTGTATTTATTAAAGTTTTTAGGTTTTTTATCTAAATAATACGATATAACTAAAAACGAACTCGCCCAGGTATCTACTCAATATTTTAAGAGTTAGTCGGCCGAGATAGAAATACCGGTTTATGAAATGGGCTATTAATCGCAAACGATCAATTTTACAAAAAATTTTTTACAGGAACCCAAAAGAAGCGATTTTTTTTTATTTTATAAAAAAAATATTTTACAAAAATAGTCTCAATGACTTTTGTCCTAAAGTACATAGTTTTCAAGATATCGGCCAAAAACGTTTTTTTCAAGATGGCGCCTGAAGCTCCTCCGGAATCTGTCAGCATTTTGTGATTTTATACTCACTAAGTGATCCTAAACCTTATTAAAACAAAAATGTGATCGGAAATTTAGTGCAAAGTTGGCCAAAAAAAAAACATCTATGTTTACTGGCATATTTCAAATTGTACGTTTGAACTAAGTTTTGTACATACATTTTATTTTATTTACTTAGCGTCCTCCGTCGCGACGACACTATTAATTTTCAATTGACTTCTTCAAAAAGGAGAACGTTCTTAATTCGACTGTCTGTTTTCTTTTATGTTTGAAATCCATCGAGTGCTTTGGAAGATATGAGGGAATAAAGAATATTTCAAACATACAAAGATAGGCGCGAAAAACATAACTCTTTTCTTACAGTCGGGTAAAAAATATCGGTAGTAGGTAGTACTTGCTAAGTACTTTAAACGAAAATTTGACAGAATAAATAATGTAAAACTAGCGACTCACCCTCGCTCCGCTCGGGTTCGTCCCTACTTACGTTTTAACGTTTAGTAAAGATTTCTCAGAGATATTTTCCCGCAGTAAAAAGTATTCTGTATGTTGACTCGGATAACCAGCTAGCACCTTGCCAAATTTCATCAAAACCCCATCAGTGGTTTATCTGTGATGCGGTAACAAACAGACAGACAGACAAAAATTCTAAAAACTATAAAAACTATAGATTCGGCCTCTGTATCGATAATAATGTCTATTTCAGTAAGATTTTCTAAAAAATACTTAATGTACAAATTCGGCTAAGTTATAATTTTATTATACATACTAGTGGCTCACCCTCGCTTAATTCGGGTTCGCCTCTAGACAAACAAAAACATATCTATCCTACGGGAACCGCACATTTTTCCGGGATAAAAAGTAGCCTATTTGCTATTTTGATGTATGAACTATATTATTGTACCGTTTCATTAAACTCCAATCAGTAGTTTTTGTGTACCTGCATAAATTACTATCGTTTTTAAACTATCCCACGGGAATTATTTAATTTTCCGAGATGAAAAATATCTAAGATGTTGATCGGGGATATAAGATACCACCATGCAAAATTTCATTTAAACCAGTCCAACAGTTTCAGAGATTAGCCCGTACAAACAGACAAACTGACAGAGAAACAAAAAATTTTACAAAAATCTGGATTTGTTCTATTTCTCTTCTTACATCTCCTTGACTCGGTTTTTAGTTTTTTTTTTCTACGTACAGACATTCGAACTCAACAGTTTTATTATATGTATAGATACAAAGTTTTATTTTTTCTATTGTAATGTGCGTAGTGCGGGCAATGTAGGTACGTAGCGGGTAATGTGCCTAGGGCGGGAAAAGAGCGTAGGGCCGGTAACGTTCGTAGGGCGGGTAAATTGCTTAGGGCGGGAAAAGTGCGTAGTACGGTTAATGTGCGTAGAGTGGGTAAAGAGGGTAGGGCGGGATTTACACGTAGGGCGCGTAACGTGCATACGGCGGTAAAATGGGGAGGGCGGCCAAAGAGCGTAGGGCAGTCAATGTGTGTAGCGTGGTTAAAGTGTGTATGGCGAGTAATGTGTGTATGGCGGGTAATGCGCAAAGGGCGGGTAGTGTGCGTAAGGCGGGTAAGGTGCTTGGGATAGACCTGTTCTTGTATGTCTAGTTACGCTAGTTTATACTAATAATGAGTTGCTTAATATGTTATAATTCGAGTAAGTACCTACCCTAACTAATGACCTACCTACTTAAAAACGCACCCTCGTAATAAAATGTGTATTGAGAAATCATAAAAAAAATATTTGTGTGTAAATATGTTTGTAAAAATAACACAATATTCGGCGGTACGGAAACTCGATGCGCGAGTCAAAATCATACTCATTCACAATCAAACATATTTAAAAATCATCAAATTATTACTTAATAGCTAATTAAATAGCCCAAGCCTCTTTTGTAGCTGTAGCGCGATGCCATGGGTTCTGTTAGTACCTAATGAATAAAAGTTTCAGATGATAACAATGACCGAGAGCTGAATGTTATGATTTGTTGTATTCATCATATGTACAAAAAACATTTGACGTATTTTCGACGTCTTTGGTACATAAAATATACCGACTATACCCTGTACAAGTTAGCTTGATCTTTTTGACAGATGTAAATTTTTCTGATCGACATAACTTTGCAATGACGAACATATTATATTCTTAATTTAATGATTTTAAAAATTGTAAGAATATGCAAAAAATACATATAACACAAAAGTTCCTAAAAATTCAAAGCGTTATCCGAAAATTTTAAGACTTTTTATTACTTCAAAGTAAAATTTAAATAGGAACACTGAAAATAATAGACGCTTGTACAATGTTACATCGGTCGGTACATACGGATGGGACACGAATAACAGGCAGTAACTGTTACAAATATCGATGTATTATGTAGTACGACACGTCAAAGAAGCAATATTATCTGACTGAATGCGCGACGTCCACTTCGACAATTTTATTGAACACGAAATAATAATTGGAGTTCGAGATGATGACACAAGCTCCGACGACTCTGGTGATGATGATCTTGGCTGTGCTCCTCTTCCTTAATAGAAACTGTTTTAAAGATAAAACTATTTAATTTTTCAACCTTAATTTTTACATACAGGGTTATTTTTGGACCTCCCGTCAAATTTAAATAGGTGGTTCAGACCATGACACTAAACAACTTTTCCAAAGAAACATGGGTCGAAAAGTGAAAAAAAATTCGAGCCTCCCATAGAAAACTGCGCGATCACGTGGTCGATTTCGTATGGAAGGTCTAAATTTTTTTTTTCAATTTTTGACCCGTGTTTCTTTGGGAAAGTTGTTTACTTTCGTGGTCTAAACCACCTATTTAAATTTGGCGGGAGGTCCAAAAATAACCCTGTAATATTAAATAGGTAGGTACTTATTATGAATAATGACCCACCGTCGCTTATCTACCCAATGTTTTATATGTCTAATGCAATAAAAAATTTCACACATAATACACCCACACCATCTCGTCACAGTTACAAGTATTTTAAAACGTTATTTTTTGGACTACTAGATATTTTCTGTTTCCCATCACTAGCCGGTCTGTCAAAAAGATCAAGCTAACTTGTACAGGGTATAATGGAAGTAGAATATATATTTATACAGATAAATAAAATTGAAGTGTCTGTTTGTAATGTCAAAATAACAGCTTTATACTAAATACATATGGAATTATTATATACGGTACGAGTACCTACTCATAAGAAAAACACATTTTTTAAAATTTTTGTTAGCCTATCGTTTGTTCCGGCTAATCTCCGAAACGGCTGGACCAATTTTAACGGGACTTTCACTGGCAGATAGTTGATATCATAAGGAGTAATTAAGCTACTTTTATTTTAGAAAAAGAATTAGGGTTTTGCTCAAAAAAATTAAAACGTACCTAGAGACGCACCCGAGCGATGCGGAGGTAAGCCGCTAGTACATTATACGAATATTCGATTCGCATTCGCGAATATTCGCATATTTTTTGACATTTGCATTCGTATTTGCAAGAAACAATGCGAATGCTTAGCGAATGTATTTGACAAACAAAAAGGAAATGAACGCATATGGAATGATAATAAAACTGTGCTTTACTCATGGGTTTATATCACTTTGTCAATTTGACTTGGTATTGGTTAAATTTGACAAATGGAATAATATTAAACTAACCTCAAATCACAACAAATCTTTTCGAACGAACTTTATGCAACTAACTTCGTTCATTCAAACTGTATCGACTCGGCTATGTTCGGTTTAAATATGACCGACACGAAATGTCAAACCTGTCTAACATTTTGCGCGCGCTTTGTTTGAAAGTCACCATTCGCATTCGTATTCGCGAATATTGGAGATGAATATTCGCATTCGCGAATGTGAAAAATCGAACATTCGTTACATCACTACTACTTAGTACCTACATTTTTCAAAAAATTGAAAACATTTATAAATTATATTTTTGCTTGTATATTATTATGTATTAAAAATTTTTCAAAAATTAGGCGGCGCTAGGGCTGAATCCGGCACTGGTAAGCGATGTCCATTGATTTTAACAGAATTGCTGTTAAATGTAAGAGTTATCAAATATATTTTATGACAACACTTAAAAATTAAAGCCATTAAATAAAGAATTGAATTGACAACCATTGAACTTAACGGCGCACATAGGCGTATATTGCATTTCTAGCCGGGTGAAATTAGAAAAACAAATTTAACAATAAAGACAAAAATGAATACTTATTAGCAAGCCAGGTAGTCAATAAATAATAGACGACCATTTGCAGATTCGTGCACTGCTTCTAACCAGTCAGGTTAAGTCGAAACTTTACCGTTGTCGCGTACGCTTACGTCTTGCTATTGGCTACATTTTTAAAAACCACGCTGTTTTATGCCATAGTGTTTTTTTCTACGATTTCGTTTACCAAAATTACTATGGATTATCATAATATAGGTAAGAACAGTTAACATTTATTGCGATTCACTAATATTTAGATATATTTAGAAGGCTCATACATAAATCAAAATAGTCTCTCTTTTGTAAGCAATTTTTATGGAATTTGTATAATTTAAAGTAATTTTTGTTTTACTTCCGAGTGCTTCCGAGTAACGATTATTGTTATATCGTATGAATAAAACTTTCAGTAAATAGGTTTCTCCAAAATTAGGTGCCACTTTTTGCCTTTTTCGATAAAACAGACATATTAGTATTGGCATTAGTTAAAATGTAGTAACTATTATTTTTAAGCAGGAACTATTATTTTTAAGGATGAGGCTCTGACAGGCACAAGAGGAATAAAATTAGTGAACTACGGTCAACTGTTAGTCAAGAAGTTCTAATACATGCTCCTAAAACTATCTTAGAAACGTCCGGCCACAGAAACACGTCACGTTTACTGTCTGAAGTCATGAAGTCTAACGAAACGAGCTAAAAAATACAAAAAGGCTTATGCCAAATCTTTGCAAGCTAATGACGCACAATTATCTCCCTTCAAAGCATTCCCGGTGCTATTGCTTATCGGCTTACTTTGTGAAAAAGGCTGCTGAAGCTGGGAACAAGCATTTTAGAATGTATCGATACAACTTTGCAAGGAAATTTTCAAGAGTAGATTGCAATACAGATATACTTAATCGCCTCCTACACTCCGCGACAAAACTATAACCCACCCCCCTAATTTTGTAATATTCAATATAAAATTATAATTATATTAATGCATTACTTATAGACAAAATTAGGTATCGATAAGTATATTTTACAATCAACGTATTATTTATTAAATACAAAATTAACCAAATATAGATGATACATAAGTTTTGTGGTGCGACAAAAGTATAACCCAGGTAAATTAAATATAAATCAAACTAAAGAGAAATTCAACAAAGGGCAATTATTTATTTAATTTAATATTTAGTAGAAACACCATTTTTACTTATTACTTCAATCATTCGATCTGGTAAACTGTCATATAAATTTTTAAATTGTGTCTTGATTTATGTTTTGCCATTCGTCAATTATTACCGTTTTTAACTCGTCAACAGTGGTAAATTGTCTTGATTCTCGATAGACAGCTCTTGATAAGTTTCCCCAACATTTTCAGTTATATTCAAGTCCGTAGAATAAGCTGGCCATTCTAGAATTTGAATATTTTTTTCAGTAAAATAGTTTTTAACTATTTGTGCACGGTGAATACTGACATTATCGTGATGAAATATAAAATTAGGACCAGCAATTCGCCTTACATGAGAAGTAATCTGTTCATTTATTATGTCTATGTACCGTTTACTGTTCAATTTTCCAGTACAGAACTGGATATTCATTTTTCCTAACTATCCAATTCCACACCATAACATTACACTACCACCCCCGGCTTGTCGTCGATTCAATTCACATTTTTCTTTTCTTAAATTGTGAAAATAGTAATTAAAACCATCAGATCCATCTAAATTAAACTTCTTTTCATCAGTGAAAATATTTTTTTCCAATTCTTCTTCCATTAAATATGATCTTTTGCAAATTTAAATCTATCTAATTTATGTTTATCGGATAACTGCCGTTTTCTTTGTAATTTCTTACGTTTTAGATATCGACACCCATGTATAATACGTTGAACATTTCTTAAATTAGTGCTAACACCAGCCTCCACTGCAACTCGTCTTGGTGTAAGCGCAGAATTAGATGCGACTCTCAGAATTGACCTTCTTTGACGTGGTGTTGTTGCCCTTGGTCGACCAGTCCTCTGTCTTTTACCATCATTTTCAGGATCTTTTCGAAAATTTCGCACAACACGATGACTCTATTTAAAAATTTTGCAATTCTGGCTTAATTATTTTTATTAATTTATCATTCCTTTTACAAACAGAGTAGACGTACGGGATGAAATCTTTAGCTATTTTTGTTCTGTTACGCCAAAGAAGTATAACTTCTTACGTGCGTACATAAGTACACACATACTTTTTTTAATACATAATAATTTACGAGGAACACAGAACAGATATCAACAGGAACTGACATGTCTAGCACATGAAGCCCCTCAAGCCAAAGTGACTTATGGGTTATACTTTTGTCGCACTATCATACTAACAATCACACCATGACATAAGAAAACTACTTAGAATATAATTGTACACATATTATAATACTACAAAAAATAAAAAATAAAATAATACCTACAATAGTAATATGTCAAGGTAAATATAATCTTAAATTGGATATTACAAAATTATGGGGGTGGGTTATACTTTTGTCACGGAGTGTACTATCCTCGGATCCACTGTTCACTAGTTAAAGGCCAAAGCTAAAGAGGAATATGTATCCTTTTTCAAAAGAAACAATACGAGTAGATATGATATTGCCTCCTGAAGAAGATTCAGATTCTGAAGAATCTGAAACAGAAGAGATGAGAGAGTCTAATGATGAACTCTAGCATTCTTCTTCGTCAAATTAGTTCATAAATAAAATTTTTTGAAGAATTACTAGTACTGCTTTTTTATTATTTTATTATCTACTAATTTCACTAGGAAACGGTATTAAGATTTTTGCATCTACGGCCCGCGCACAATTTTGACCAAGTTGTCTGTCCATCTTAGTAAGTCCTACCTACTTTTAAGCGAAAAAAACTACACAAATAATTTTGACCGGCTAAAAAAGCGAAATACCCCTATGTGCGGCGTTTCGAGCTGTTGACGCCAGATTTTCTTATTCTTGACC
Organism: Fabriciana adippe; assembly: GCA_905404265.1. NCBI lineage: Eukaryota > Metazoa > Arthropoda > Insecta > Lepidoptera > Nymphalidae > Fabriciana > Fabriciana adippe. Next base: position 8,555,986 of record FR989982.1, on the reverse strand, counting down.
TTGTTGCCTTTAACATAAGGCGTTTTGTCATTTAATATATAGAGCCATACACTCAAACAATCACACTACTCAAATACGTCAATACAATACTACATCACCAAACACAACCCTCATTCTACTTCTTGCACACGACACCTGCGCTACCCTAAGCTAAAACTCGAAGCTAAAGCACTGTAGCCATCTCATGACAAGACAGAACCAACAATGCCTAAAATCTTCAATGTGTGTCTAGGTATTGAGTTTTCTGTCAAGAAATTTTCAATATCGCCTTACACTGATATGACCAATGATACTTTCTTAGATTTACGCGAAACTTTACATTTTAAACAAAACTATCCCTACGGATTTTTTCGCGGATTTATTTTAAGAAATGTCATTATTTTCGATTAAATGAATTCATAATTTTGTATGTAGGCGCCGTCTAAAATAACTATATAATAACTTTGAACGAAAAAGTTCGAAAAGATAGTTTCATTACTAATGACCGATGAGGCACTATCTGCGGCCACCGCAGCCTGGCCGGCCACCGGGAGGTGGGCGGCAGATGGTCTTCTTCTTGCAGGCGCATGCGCCGCCCGCCCACAGCACGCACCACGCCGCCCACCACACCAGCCGCCACACCAAGTGCCACACCTGCGTAGTGATAACAATTCTCGTCTTACTAGTCTACCCACTATAGTGACCGCGCAATACAATAATAGCCTTGATAGATAGCCCTAGGTCAGGGCTGTTTTAAGCCATGTGCCCAAGGGGGGCACACAATAATTTAGGATCCAAGATATTATATACCTTTACTGTAATTTATTAATTGCTATATTAAATTACTTGGAATATCAAGTTTTGTAGGAAAATTAAGACTTTGTTAAAATATTTATGTTTTTTTATTTACATGTAAATTCCCAATACCGAATATAATTATTACAGTGTTGCTCAATATCGGATATTCGATTTTAGGAGTCACATTATATAAAATACTAGCTTTTGCCCGCGACTTCGTCCGCGTGGAACAGTGACTTTGCTCGCAGAGCTACCAGCCGGCGGCCAGCGCCCTCCCCCCTCACGACCGCTCCGCCCTCGCCTTGCATCGGACTCCGCGTAAAGTTAAATATGTATATTTTAAAACTATGATATCTCCTAAGATATTCATTGAAATCAAATGATGTCAAGGGCAATTTTGTTCAAAATGAAATACTTATGATGAATAACGTATTTATTTGGATAAGGATTAATACCATGTTTATAAAAACACCTTCGAAAGTAATGCATTATTTTAGAACAAATTTGATCACCATAAAAAGGTTTATATTGAGTCAACCTTAAAAGATATACTGTCGTGGACCTTTTTTTAGAACTTTTAAAGGGGAACAATTCCGTCATACACGATTTTTGCGTAACTTTAACCGTTTACGCAGCGCACGCAACGGAAGTTTTCAAAAGGAATCATTTTTTCTCGTTTTTGCAACATTTTTCATTTATGCTACGCTCCTATTGGTCGTAGCGTGATGTTATATAGCCTAAAGCCTTCCTCGATAAATGGACTATCCAACACAAAAAGAATTTTTCAATTCCAACCAGTAGTTCCTGAGATTAGCGCGTTCAACCAAACAAACAAACAAACAATCAAACAAACTCTTCAGCTTTATAATATTAAGTATAGATGTTCCTTGTTGTGTAATACATTTTAAATCATTCGCTTCTGTTTAAATAAATGGCTAATAATAAGCAGAGAAAAACGTGGTGCCAAGATGCTATGAAAAAGGCATATTTTGCTCTAATCACTAAGCACATACTGTGCACCTGAAGCTACCACAAAAGTGAATAGTCAATTCAGTTCAGAATGACAAAAGTTTTTATCTCCATACAAACATGAGCAAGCAAAGAGAAGCAAGTATCTCACAAAAAAGGAAACAGTGAAGATAGATAAACAAATTAAAGGAAAGGGAATGGAAAAAGTAAAATCTAATAAGCCTAGATCTACTTAATCTATATATATATATATATATATATATATATATATATATATATATATATATATATATATATATATATATATATTATAATATGTATATATATATATATATATATATACATATTATAAAATTCTAACTAAGCCGAATCTGTACATTAAATATTTTTTGGAAAATCTTATTGAAATAGACATTATTATCGATGCAGAGGCCGAATCTATAGTTTTTATAATTTTTGTCTGTCTGTCTGTCTGTCTGTCTGTCTGTCTGTTACCGCATCACAGAAAAACCACTGGAGGGATTTTGATGAAATTTGGTATGGTGATAGCTGGATATCCGGGTCAACATATAGGATACTTTTTACTGCGGAAAAATATCTCATCTCTGAGAAATCTATACTAAACGTTAAAACGTAAGTAGGGACGAACCCGAGCGGAGCGAGTGTGAGTCGCTAGTATATATATATTCCATTCCAGATCGGTCCAGTACCTTTTGCGTGAAACGCGTACACGCTAACAGACAAACAGACAAAAAAATTAATTACTATTGTTTTGGGGTCTATATATTCTGTACACAATACGTTATAGTCATTGTTTTTAATTGTTTGTTAGTTTGTTTGTTTGTTTTGTTTGAACGCGTTAATCTCAGGAACTACTAATCCGATTCAAAAAATTCTTTCTGCATTAAATTGCCCGTTTATTGAGAAAGAAGTACGTAGTCCCGAATAAAAGTACGGTTCCCGTGGGATAGATTTGTTTTTGTCTAGGGACGAACCTAAAGCGAAGCGAGGGTGAGTCGCTAGTTATATGTACAGATGTCGCACACCTCCTTTATTTATATACTAACAGAACCCGCAGCTTCGCTCGCGCAAAACTACAAAAAATACTCTAAAATGTAGATTTCATATAAACTTTCATCCCCAACCCCAGCGAATAAAGCGTGAAAAGGTGGCGGACAGACAGATATACCAACAGAGTTACTTTCGCCTTTAATATTAGAATGGATATATAAAGCTGGTTTTTTTTGTGGTGCTGATATAGATCAGCACTATAACATTCAGCCTAAGCCGATGATGATAGTATCATCGGCTTGGGTTGAACGTTGATAAGTCGTCAGACGTGAGTCGCGTCATTGCCTTGAGTAAACCTATATGATAAAAATAGTTATTGTGAGTGTACCTTAGGAGATAGACATACACTATTGCAAACATTTTGTAGGTCTTTTTAAGATCTACCATTTTCTAGGACATTGTTTTGATGCATCTCTTAAGGTTTAACCAGCGTTAGCCATATTTCCTAAGAATGAGTCAATAGGACCAGTTATTGTGTTTTCCAGTGGGAATGAACAATTTTTTTGTAGTAAAATGTATTCTTAATGGTAATCCAAGGAATAAGTTATCACTACACAAAAAATTAGTTAAAATCAATTCAGTACTTTTCGATCGATCACATCGATTTGACTATATAAGTTTTGTTAAATGTATAGATAAGAATAGCTATTGTGTAACTTAGGACATAGACATTATGCTATTGTGGACTTTTTTTTATATTTCTTTTTAATACCTACAATGTTTGGATGTATGTCTTAAGGCTTAGCCAGTGGAAGGTTTCTAAGGACTACTCGATAAAACCAGTTATTGTTGTTTTCCCGTGGGAAAGAAAGATTTTCTTGAAGTAAAAGGTATATTAAATGTTGACCCGAGTACTAGTAATAAGTTTTCACTTCACCCGTTGAAATCGGTTCATTGCTTTTTGCGTGAAACGCGTACAGACAAAGAGACAAACAGACAAAAAAATTAATAACTATTGTTTTGGGGTCTATATCGTATACATAATACGTTACAGTCATTGTTTTTAAAAAATATTTCATGTACAGATTTCGCTAAGTTACTGCTTTATCTAATATATAAAATTCTCGTGTCACAGTTTTCGTTGCCATACTCCTCCGAAACGGCTTGACCGATTTTGATGAAATTTTTTGTGCTTATCCGGTATCTATGAGAATCGGCCAACATCTATTTTTCATCCCCCTAAATGTTAGGGGTAGTCCACCCCTAAATTTTTATTTTTTATTTTTTAGACAAAATTTTTAATTTCTATTTTTTTATGATACAACATACAAAAATACATACAATCCTCAATTTTCACCCTTCTACGATCAACCCTTATTTTTTAATAGCCATTTTAGTAATTTAATCATTTTTCCTCTCCGGTCGAAAACTGATCAATCGTGATTTAATGCAAGCTAGGGACGAACCCGAGCGAAGCGAGGGTGAGTCGCTAGTTATAGTATAGATATATAAATTGCGGGTAAGTACTAGTGAATATTATTTTGTAATTTTCAAATGAAATCGCCTTTAACCATCCTAAAGACGGTGAAGTTAAGAACGAGTATACTGCAAAGAGTAATCTAATCCTAAGATCAAGGATTCTATTCATACCCAGAGCAAAATAGACATTATGAAAAAAAAATAGGGCAAGTGCGAGTCTGACTTGCACACCGAGAATTCCTAAGCATGAAACATTAAAATAAGTTAATAATCGCAAAAAATAGGTCTTTTTCTGTAACTACAAATTTACGGTTTTACAGATTTTTTCCCTTTACTTAGGCTATAAAAATTGCTTCTTGCCAAATTTCATGATTCTAGTTCAACGGAAAGTATGCGACATGCGACATGGACTACCGTATCTTTTAATTGCGTTGACTTAGTTGTTTGATTTTTTTTCACAGTTCCAAGGGATTGAAAGACCTGTATTTGATATTAATTAATTATTAATTTCAACTTGATACCTCCACGCGTTTGTAAGAAAAAAATAATTACCATTTTGAATTGTTATGTATTTCCTTCTTTAGTTTTATTTCAGTCTATCACCAGTATTTGGGCTTACAACCTCCGGGACAGCGTGGAGGGCGGCAGGACGGCTTTTTCTTACAGGCGATGGAACTAACCACCTAGACAACATTTAAATTATATAAGTAAAAAGTCTTTGATTAATATGCAGCAGGTCATGGGTTTTTAGTGTAGGATCGTTGGGATTTCTTAATGAAACTACTTGCTCCGACTGGAATGAATGAATGATTTTTATTGCCAAAACACCCTATTATATACATTAGCTATGACACACAATAGAACCTAACCGACACAGATTGTATTCGCTCGGACCAATAGCGGTGCGCCGCAGGGCGAGCCGCGTGCAGGGCGCGGGCGCTGCTTTCCCATGGCACTATTCGACGCGAAGGTATAAATAGGTGTGCGAGCGAAGCGCGCTCTTATTCTCCGTGCGCCGCCGTCGAGTGAAGACCATCGATCCGTCGAGTGTCGTCAGCGTCGCACGTCCCTCCGCCTGCTTTGCTTGCTTGCCTATGCTTAAAGACCGCATGTAACCATACCAACTTCTTTTTCAAGACGACTGCTTCACTGTTTCTCTGCGGAACGTCAAAAACTTGGTAGGGTAACTGTGTGAAAGGTACTGTGTCACTACATCACTCCCCCCTAAGCGAAGCGTACGTTGGTTTTCACTGCGCGGCCGGATCGAGTGACGTAGGTGTCATGCGTTGCGCTTGGGGTCGACGACTGTGGCTCGACGCTCGGTATTGTTCTTTCAGTGCGCGGTACCTGTTGTGTCGCGCATGTTGTAGTAGTAAACCTTTCGTTGAGTAAGTGCGCTGGCTTGAGTCTGTGTATTGAGACAACTGTAGTTCGAAGTGGCATCAGTATAGTGAAATTCTTGTTGTCACGTTGAATTACCTTGAACGGGCCATCGTAAGGTGGGGTCAAAGGACTTCGCACGGTATCATTGCGTACGAACACATGGGTACACGTCGCTAGGTCTTTGTGTACAAACGTGTTTCTGTTATTGGAGTGAGAATTGCTGCTCGGGGACAACATCGACATGGTTTCTGTCAGGTTCCGTACGAATTCTGCGTCTTCATTTTTCGGCTGTGAGGGCACGAAGAAATCTGACGGTATTCTAAGTGTCGATCCGTAGGTCATGAGGGCCGGGCTCAATTGGGTGTCTCCCCGTACGGCGGTACGAAGGCCAAGTAACACAGTCGGTAGTTCCTCGCTCCAGTGTGCATCGGCTCTTCGCGCCATAAGCGCGGACTTCAATGTTCGATGCCAGCGTTCAATTTGACCATTTGCTTGAGGGTGGTAGGCAGTTGTACGAATTCTTTTTATGCCGAATTTTTTCATAAGTAAGTTGAATAGCGACGATTCGAACTGTCGTCCTTGATCCGTTGAAATTCGTACAGGGCAGCTGAATCGCGATATCCATCCCTCGTAGATTGCTTGTGCGACAGTGTCGGCGGTGACGTCACGCACGGGAATTGCTTCCGGTGCATCTAGTGCAGCGGTCGATTATTGTTACTAGGTATCTGTAGTCGTTAGAGGGCGGCAGTGGTCCAACGATGTCAACATGAATGTGTTCGAATCGCGATGATTTTTGAAACTCGCCGAGTGGGCTGATAAACTTGTCGTTGAACTTTCCCACGCTGGCAACCGATGCATGATTTCGCCCACAAACCAACTTCTTTATTCATATTCAGTCAGAAAAACTTTGTAGACATTACTTTTCTTGTTGTTCGCACACCAGGGTGACTTAGTTCGTGTTGCGCTTTGAATGCTATTATACGATAAGTCGCTGGTAGGTATGGACGCACGTTGCCGGTTGATGTTTCACATATGATCGGTCGTTGACGTCCGGGCAATGTGATAGGCGCGAACTTGAGACTTGAATTTCACATGCAGATCTTCAGTTCTTCATCGTTTTCTTGGTCTTTAGCGAGTTGGTTGTAGTCGATCGTGGAGTGCGACAAGTCGATTTCTTCAATGCGCGATAAGGCGTCAGCTGCTTCGTTCTTATCACCGTGAATGTATTTGATCCTCGTACAGAACTGGCTAATGAAGTGTAGCTGGCGTTCTCGTCGTGGTGTATCGCTGCTACTTGGCGTTCTTGTTAGGGCGAAAGTTAGTGGCTTGTGATCTGTGAATATTGTTAGGTCACTGCCCTCTATCAGTCGTCGTAGGTGTTGCACTGCGGTGTACATTGCTAATAATTCGCGATCGTACACGCTGTAGCGTCGCTGCGTTTCACTCATAGTTTTTGAGTAGAATGCCAGTGGTCTCCACGCGTTGTCGATTTTTTGTTGTAGCACAGCGCCGATGCTAGTATCCGATGCATCGGTAAATAAATATAGCGGCGCGTTAGGTATCGGGTGCGTCAGTGTTGTTGCCTCGAGTATGCTTTGTCGGCATTTTTCAAAGGCTTGTTCTGCTACTTGAGACCATTGTATCGGAGTTTTGTCGTTCTTCTTGCTGTTATGAAGGTATTTGTTCAATTTATGCTGGTACTCGGCTTGATGTGGTAAACAACTACGATAAAAGTTTATAATTCCTGAAAATCTTCTTAGTTCTTGCACTGTTTGTGGTTTGGGGTAGTCGACTATGGTTTGAATTCGTTCTTGAGTGGGTTTGATTCCTTCTAGTGACACTTCGTATCCGAGGAACTCGATGGTCTCCTTGTCAAATTCGCACTTATCGATGTTAAGACTGACGCCGTAGGTATTTAGGCGCTCAAGTACTAGTTCTAAGTGGTGGCGGTGTTCTTCCTTGTTTCTCGAGTGTACGAGTAAATCGTCGACGAAACAGAATACGTTGTCGTCTAGCCCTCGTAGAACCTCATGCATGAAACGTTGAAAAGTTTGACCGGAGTTTCTTAAGCCAAACGTCATGCAATTGAATTCGAAATGGCCGAAAGGTGTTATTATTGCTGTTTTTTGAGCATCTTCTTTTGCAATTGGTATCCAGAAATATGCCATTTTCAAATCGAGTTTCGAAAATATTTTCTTGCCGTGAAGTTGGTATGTGAAATCTTGAATTCGTGGAATGGGGTATCGGTCGGGAACGGTGACGGCGTTGAGTCTTCTGTAATCGCCACATACTCGAAGTGATCCGTCTTTCTTTTTCACAACGTGAAGAGGACTCGCCCACGGACTGTTTGACGGTTTGCATATTCCCATCTCGATCATGCGCTCGAACTCGAGTTTTGCTGCTTTATATTTGTCGGGCGGTAGAGGGCGCGGTCGTGAGTAGATCGGCGGCCCAGTTGTCTCGATATGATGTGTGACGTCATGCTTGGCTGGAGTTTTGAGTGTCATTGGTCGAAGTACATCTGGATATTTCTTCAGCAGGTCGTGATGAGTGTGGTCGTGGTTGATAATGTAGATTGATTCTTCTTTACTTTTTATTTTGACGGCGTTTACACTAAGCTCAGTTACACGGTCGATAAGTTTTCTTTGGTGCAAGTCGACTAATAGTTTATGATGAACTAGGAAGTCGGCACCCAGTATTGAAGTCTTCACATTGGCGACGACGAAAGTCCACTTAAAACTTCTTCGTAATCCTAGGTTGAGCTCGAGTGTACGCTCTCCGTAGGTACGAATCTCTGTTCCATTGGCCGCGTACAGTTTGTAGCCTGCATTGTTCATTGGTTTTGAGTATTTCTGGTTCCGAGCGGCTAATACCGATATGTCGGCTCCCGTGTCGACAAGAAATTTTTCTCGGTTGTTGATGTCGATCACACATAGGCGGTGGCTTGTCTGGTTTGCATCGACTCCCGCCACATTCAATGCACGTTCTAGTTTTCCCGCTTTTCCTTGGAACACGGCGATTCACATTTTCGTGCCTCGTTGCCGAATCGGTAGTGAAAACGGCACAGCCAGTCGGAATCGCCGGGTCTGCGGGCATTATTAGTACGCTGTCTTGAATATGAGCGTGAGCGGCTACGATGTGCTGAGTTTTGGCGGGAACGGTGATACGATGAATATCGATGTTTGCGGAGTTCGGCGACTTCGAGTGACAACTTCTCTATTTGTTTCGTAAGCATATTGATTTGTAGGTTTGTTATCGTGTTCAACTGCACCTCATTGATTGCTGCACTTGTTGACGGTGGATTTGCTGTGGAGACTGCGGCGACTGTAGTGGGTTCAAAATGTTCCATCATTTTGTCGGCCATCGCGGCTAACATTTCGAGTGACGACTCGGTGTTGACAGAGAGCACGGCGCGCACTTGTGGGGGTCACTGGTTGAGCCACATAACTTTCAGTGCTTCATCCGATAGTAGCTTACCACTGAGGTCTCGCATCTTACGCAGCAGCTGGCTTGGCTTGTTGTCGCCGAGCTCGAGACTGCTGAGTAGCTTCTGTAACTGCCGGTGATCTGACTCTTGGTATGTTGAGATGAGTCTGTCCTTGAGCGTGCTGCACTTGCCGGTGGCCGGTGGATGTAAGATGATGTCTCCGATTTGTTCTAGGTCACTGTTGCCGAGTAATGGGACGACGAGGTTGAATTTCTGCTCATCACCTATCTTGCTGGCAGCAACGGCGGCTTCAAATTGCGCGAACCATAGGCGAGGATTTTGACGCCAAAATGGTGGTAGACATGCAGGTAGTGAAATAGTTGCCACGTCGCTTCTCACTGTTGTGACGCCCTCAGCATCGCAAAAATCATCAGAAGTCTTCGGCATGGTGGTAATGGTGGACCGATTTAGTGGTGCTCCTTCTAAGATTTATGAGGTCTTGTCGGAGTTTGATATTCAAGGACCTCAGGCTTCGTCTTCTGAATCGTGTTCTTCCGGGGTCACCAATTTAGTGTAGGATCGTTGGGATTTCTTAATGAAACTACTTGCTCCGACTGGAATGAATGAATGATTTTTATTGCCAAAACACCCTATTATATACATTAGCTATGACACACAATAGAACCTAACCGACACAGATTGTATTCGCTCGGACCAATAGCGATGCGCCGCAGGGCGAGCCGCGTGCGGGGCGCGGGGTGCTGCTTTCCCATGGCACTATTCGACGCAAAGGTATAAATAGGTGTGCGAGCGAAGCGCGCTCTTATGGATTAGCTCGACTGCCGAAGAGTGAACATCTCCTAAGCATCGCACGGACCCAACTCGACACCTCAACGGAATTCCTACCGAATTTACCTTAATAAATTCGGTGGAATCCGGCCACGCATTTATGCGTCGAGGGGACCCCCCTCACCTCCCCGAAGAAGCCCGACCAAAGATGGTCGTGTGGGTCGCGAAGGCAGTCGCCCAGAAGACGCATCCACACTCGCCGCTATGAGTAGCAGGCAGGACCCGAAGCCCCCGAGAGAGAGGTCGCGTAGCTGCTCGAGCCATCGCGGGAAATTGCCCCCGCGCCGCCCGACGACCGCACCTGCTCCCGCCGCCGCCGCCGCCGCCCCCGCCGCCACCCCCGTCCAGATCGGGCCGTGCGACGCCCGCGCCCCTCGCTCCGCCGTGCCACGCGATATTCTCGCGCAGGCTGCGACGGAACACGGACCGGACTCGCCGGCGCCACACCCGAATCCAGGAACGCAAGCTGACGTCACCCTGACGAGGGCCTCGCGCCCTAAGGAAAGGACGACTTCTCAGCAGCGCTTCCCCTCCGCCCCTTCGTTCTCCGACACGCAGCTCTCCCCCAGTCTGCACTCAACCGCGACCTTTTGGTTGTGGCTGCGCTACAACGCAAAGGATGCCTATCGGCGTCGTTAATAGAACATATTTCCGTGTTCCTTAACGACAAGCTGCGGACGTTCGAAAGCGCTGAAGCACCGATGAGCACGGACACACCACCCACTCCAGTGAGACGTCAGCGCACACCTGAAGAGGAACCTGACGTGCTCAGTAAACGCCACTGCCCGGACACCATCGAAGCCCAGGGACCCACACCGTTTCCGCAGACGACCAGACCCAGTCCATAGCGACACAGCCGCCTCCACATCCACATGCACCAGCACTACCACCGCGCCAACCACGTCCGTCACTGGCGCAAAACAACGCTACCTGGGAGAATTGGAACGCAGCGAGAAAATCTCCTGGTTCTCATACTCACTGCCAGCCGAACGAAGCCTCAAGGTAGCCATTAGGGGGCTACCAGTGACGACCGACCCCCAAGAAATCCAGGACGCCTTGACGGAGTTGGGATTCAAACCCGAATACGTCAGGGCTGTACGAGCAAGGAAGGGCAGGCCAGGATGTATATTCTTGGCCATCCTGACCAACACCCCGGACCTGACACCAAGGATATACGAGATCACCGAACTACTCTTCATGCCAGGCGTAGTGATCGAGGCCTGGAGAGGGAAAAAAGGGTTCTCACAATGCCACAGATGTCAAGCCTTCCGCCATTCAAGCCATCAATGCCATCGACAGAGGGCATGCGTGAAATGCGGAGGCAACCACGCCGCAAGAGACTGCCCAAGACCGCGAGAGGAGCCTGCCACCTGCATCAACTGCGGAGGGCCACATCAGGCCAATGCCATCTCCTGCCCCCAATACAAAAGGGAGCTAAGGAACCAGAAGGCTGGTACGGTGGCAGCCACCCAGGCGAACAGACGCACCACCACCACCACGACTCCAGCCGCCGCACCCCCAGTACCAGTCCTAGAGCACCAAGGCGCCTCACTGATGGCCCCGGCTAATGACCCCACTCCCAAAAGGGGCGCCGACAACAACAACATCATCCGCCAAGCCAAAACGGAGGAAGAGAGGCAAGAAGACCTCCTCCCAACCACAGCCAAACCAGACGGCCCAGCAGTCAACCATGGCACAAACTGCCCCGATACCAACCACAACGCTCGAACCAAGCACCCAGCCAGCCCAGCCGCCCCAAGCCTCCTCGCCTAACCCTACACTGACGACAGCGATAGAAGTACTTAAAGACGTACTCGTCGCGTTGCAGACCAGGAAGGACCCTACCACCGTAGTCCTAAACGGTATGATGTTGCTGCTCAAGAATGCCTAGAGAAACCAGGATACTGTTTTGGAACGCCTGTGGACTGAAGACGAAGTCCACACTACTCAAATGGACGCTGAGAGAGCAAAACATTGACATCGCGCTGATCAATGAAACACACCTAAGCCCAGCCGATACCATCAATTTCCCTGGCTTTCACCAACATCGTTTGGACTACACCGACAGCATAGTGCGCGCTAGAGGTCTACTAGTCCTTGTGAGGAGGGGCCTCATTCACTCCAAGCTGCCGGTCCACAGCTCACCATCCTTGCAAGCCCGGGGAGTAGAGCTGTGCGTTGAAGGGATGCTTACGCACATATATGCCATCTACAGGCCGACTCGACCTATTGTCAAGCTCAACGAGGTCAGAACATTGTTCCACACCTCTGTCCCTACGCTGTTGGCGGGAGACTGGAACGCCAAGAATCCAGCATGGAATTCCGCAGTCACATGTGCATCAGGCAGACGCCTCTTCAGGAACGCCGAAAGACATCATTACGAAGTCACAGGCCCAGACGTCCCCACACACTACCCGTGGTCATCTCAATACTTGCCAGATGTATTAGACATTGTGGTGCACCGCGGGATACCTCAACTCTCCCTGGAAGTGATCCCAGACGACCACCAATCCGACCATCTACCAGTGCTGGCCACAATCGCCTCAACCCCACTCAGAGCGAACCTACCACCTGCCCGGGGCAAGATCGACTGGGAAGCCTTCTCTGAGTACATGACTCGGAACTCCCCCTCAAGGTCTGAGCCCCTTGAGGGGCCTGAGGACATAGACAGGATGGCTACTCGAATAACGGAGGTCATCACAGCGGCCACTAACGAAGCCACCATCCTGCCACACCCAACTAGACGCCTACCACCACCGTCACCACTCCTGCGCCGCCTACTGGACGAGAAGAGGCAAACGCGCAGTGGCAAACCACAAGGGATCCCAGAATAAGGACCCGTTTGAACAGTCTAATCGAAGACATCAAACGGGTACTGGAAAACACCGCCTCGAATGATTGGGACCGCAGGCTGGACGACGCCGCGGACGACCTAACGTCCCTACACAGACTATGCCGCCAGTTAAACAACAAGAAGCCACCAACCGGATCACTTCAACACGATGATGGCACCCGGAGATATGCAGCCTCGGAGAGATCTGAGATCTTCGCTGACCATCTGGCAAGACAGTTCTCTCCGAACCAGGAGAAGAGCACTGCACAATACAGTGAGATAGAAGCCAGAGTGAGGGACTTCCTAAGCTCACCAATCCCCACTGAGGAGTCTCCGTCTTTCATCTCTCCCTCACAACTAAGAAAGGCAATCAAGCAGCTGAAGCCCAAAAAAGCCCCGGGGCCTGACGGTGTGACGAACGGAGCGCTGCTCCATCTGCCGCGCCAAACCATCACCACTCTCGTCAGGCTCTTCAACCGTTCTCCGCACCGGCTACTTTCCCGCCCCTTGGAAAAGGGGCACCGTCGTGATGCTGCCCAAGCCAGGGAAGAGTCCACTCCAGCCCAGTAACTACAGGCCTATAACCCTACTCTCGGCGGTATCCAAGCTGTTCGAGCGACTCCTGCTGCCACAGCTTCAGGCGTATTGCCAACCGCGCCCCGAGCAGTTTGGGTTCCGCCACGGCCACTCAACGACCCTTCAGGTGGCCAGGGTCTTTCACCACATCGCCGCAGCCCTCAATAGGAAAGAGAAGATTGCAGCCACGTTCCTAGACGTCGAGAAGGCCTTCGACCGAGTATGGCACGAAGGCCTTCTAGCCAAGCTGATGGACTCCACCATCCCCAGGCGCACCGTGTTGCTGGTGGCGTCGTACCTCCAGGGGCGCACCTTCCGCGTCCGGGTGAACGACGCCACATCCACCGTGAGAGCAATCACCGCCGGCGTACCCCAGGGCAGCGTGCTGTCACCGTCCCTTTCGCCCTCTACACGGACGACATCCCTGTTGCCGCAGGTGCCCTTCTTGCACTCTTCGCTGACGACGTGGCGCTCATCACTACGTCCCTCAATACCACCCACGCCGCCGCGAAGATGCAGAGGGCCCTGGACGCCCTACCACCCTGGCTAGATAAATGGAGACTGTCGGTCAACGTCGCGAAGACACAGGCAGTCTCCATCGGCTACGACCTGCGCCCGCCACCGCCTCTGAGGATGGAAGGCTGCGAGATCCCATGGACGCCCAGTGCCAAGTACTGGGGCGTCCACATAGACCGCCGCATGAACATGAAGACCCACACATCAGCGGCCATCAAGAGCGTCAAGGTGGCGATGGCTCAGCTCCGCCCGCTCTTACACTCAACGCTGCCTCTGCGTGTGAAAGTCGGGATTTACAAGACCTATGTAAGGTCCCGGCTTACGTACGCAACCCCGGCTTGGTTTGCCCTAGCATCGGAGCACCAAAAGAAGCGCCTTCGTGTAGTTCAATCGACATGCCTGAGAAAAATCGTCGGTGCGCCTCGATACGTGAGGAACGCTACCATACAGCGTGACCTCCGTGTCGAGAGCATCGACGACTTCATCCGACGCTCCAGTAGGGGGATGCTGGAGAAGGCGGACGCCTCCACGCACGACCACATCAGGGACATCGCCCCCTGGCACGCCCGACCACCGGACCGCTTCGCGCTCCCGCGCGACCTTCTCGCCCCATCGACGCCGGAGTAGCTGCCGATCGGTCGCTGATCGCCTGGCTGGGCCTCCCTGAACAGGGTCTCACCCGGCCGGGCTGATCGCCCGGGCAGCTCTCTCCCCCCCCAAAGCCAACATGGGCCCTAGAAGGGCCCGCCCAGCGACGCGCCCATAGTTGTGGGCGGCGTGAGAACCCACGGCCAGAGGGATGTCCCTAAAGCCGTTTCCCCACTCCCCCTACAGGGAATGTGAGATGACCCGGATGATTCGCGCTCTTATTCTCCGTGCGCCGCCGTTGAGTGAAGACCATCGATCCGTCGAGTGTCGTCAGCGTCGCACGTCCCTCCGCCTGCTTTGCTTGCTTGCCTATGCTTAAAGACCGCATGTAACCATACCAACGTCTTTTTCAAGATGACTGCTTCACTGTTTCTCTGCGGAACGTCAAAAACTTGGTAGGGTAACTGTGTGACAGGTACTGTGTCACTACATGTTCAATGCTTATTTGCGTTAATCAATCTTAGGCTTAGGTTTTTTTACAAAACATAATGTACTTTTATCGGTACCTAGTGATCGCCGCGTGGTCAACCATAATTCATTAAGTTTGATCGATATTGATGTTCTTTTTACAAAGTTATAAAGAATTCTAAGTTAGAAAGAAAAGCTTATAAAATCTAAAAGAATTTTGAAACGGGCCCATAGATTCAGAGATTTATATGTACAAACAAACAAACTTTTCATCTTTATATATGTAAGTACTCGTATAATATTGATGAAGGTTATCGTACGTTATGCTAGATCTTTTAGCAGTGAAGTAATTTTATATAAATAAAATGCGCGAGCGGATTCGCGTGTAAAAGAAAGTAAATAAATTTTAGCTTTCTGTATAGTCTATCTATCTAATATATTTAAACGAGCAATTCTTGTATATTTATATGGCTCTAACGATTTCGCTGAAATTTAGCACGTGGAGTTTTTCGGGGGCGAAAAATCGATCTAGATTAGCCTTATGTCTGGGAAAACGCGTGTTTTCGAGTTTTCTTGCGGTTTCCTTTTGCATAATTCCACGCAAAATATGGTCGCGGTAAGCGGCCAAGACGCAAGATTGACAATCACAGGTGTCCGTCCGGGCTTGAATCTCGGTCGGCTAGAAAATTTTTACTTTTGTTTTTTTTGTATTTAATGAAGTACTTTGTTTTTTTTAAAGAGAGAAAATTTTACTTTTGACCAAAAACTTCGAGCGAAGCTCGAAAATGGGTAATGGGTAATGTTATACGTAGAAGACAAAGATGTCGCTACTTTACACCCAACGATGGCGAAATAATGTTTAAATAGGAGTAATGGGGAAGATTTCTCGAAAGGAGCCACACGTATGGTCTATTTACATTCAGCCTGACGTTAAGCAATTTATTATGATGTCTCTTTTATACCAGGTGTTTTGCTTCTATTCTTACCTGTTCGCATCTTACCTGTGCAATGTATTGTACCTAGAAATTAGACCAGCTGAAGGAAGAATTGAGAAGGAGAGGTGGATTCTGCGGTAGTCCTGACTGTCTGATCAACACAGCTGGTGCCGCTGCAGCCGCTGGTCGTATAAACGTGAAATTTGGAGGACGTATTCCTTATACGATGTAGGCATCCGATAAGAAAGGATTTTTTGAAAGTCATCCCGTAAGTGGGTAAAATAGGAGATTTGAGATTGTGTGGAATTCTGATAATCTTAATGTGAAATACACAGAAAGTGGTGTTTAGCTTTAAGATAAAAAATAAGAAATGTATTTATTTGATTTTTTTCGAAAACGATGTCCACATAGCCTTAAATATAAAGATTGTGATTTCGCCAATTTTGGTCTTCTTATTGCTTTAGCCCTAAATTTCTTCAGTTTTTGTCTTTTGGGAACAAATGATATCCATTTACTTTGCATCCTGGCACTACACCATTTGTAATTTTAATTAAACTTTAAATAAAATGATAAAAATTCCATCCACGCTATAGAGCTTTACAATATATCGAGGGCCATAGTGATCGCGACATCTGGCTGGCAACAATATATACTTGCGTAGATAAACAAGATTATAAGATTTAAAAAAAGGCAAATCTCGCGACAAGCTCTTATATCATGTAAATTGTGCAGGTAATATAATAAATTGTTGGGTTTCATTGAATTTAAAGTTTATTTTTTTTCTTTTTAGAGCATTTTAATAAAAGCTTGTTTTGTAATTTTTAACCGACTTCAAAAAAGGATAAGGTTCTCTATTCGTCGGAACCTTTTGTTTATGTCTGATCACCGATTACTCGAAGACGCCTGAACCGATTTGGAAAATTCTTTTTTTTTTTCAAAGGGTATTCTTCCCAGGTGGTCCCATTTAAATTTTATCGAAATCGGTCAAGCGGTTTTTAAATAAATGGCTTAATCGAATATGTTTTTAAAAATCTTTCTTCTTACAAATTACCTGCTTATTACGAGTACGTCTACACTAAAAATGGAAAAATAAAAACTTAAAAAAAAACCGACTTCCAGGCACTGAAAAGTAAAAAATAACTAAACGGGGATTTTCATTTAGAATAGATACTTAATCAGATATTTTCGAAGTCGGTGTGCTTTGATTTCTATTGGCTGGCACCGACTTCGAAAATATCTGATTAGGTATCTATTCTAAATGAAAACCCCTGTTTAGTTATTTTTTACTTTTCAGTGCCTGGAAGTCGGTTTTTTTTTTTTTTTTTTTTAAGTTTTTTACTATTTATTTATTTTGTATTGTTTTTGAATGAATTTCGCTCTAATGATTGATTTTTGTAATTATTTTATGTTTATTTTGAGGATTTTAATCGTATTTGAAGTTTCACTATATTTAATGAGTTATTTAACTGGTTAATAAAAGGTTTGTTAAGATATTCCTGTGGTTGACCAGTTGGTAAACTACTAGCTCACTCATGTAATTTTCTGTTTGCATTGTTTTATCTCTTCTTTCTTATATTTGGCATATTTGGTAACTCAACAAACGATTTTTATGCTGTAAATCACGTTGTTTCCATTACCAGTGGGTAAACACTGGTACTGCATACATACTAAACTAGCTCCCTATATATAAGACCAAGCTCTCTAAATATAAGTATTCTTTTGCTTATTTTAGATTCAATATGGCACCAAAGAAGGAATTCTTTTAGTACAATGAGGACGATATTTATGAAGCACTTAAAGAAATACAATCAGGAAAAAAATAGAACCATGCCGTAAATAGGAATTCTTCGTTTCCTTATTCTACAATGATTAATAAAATTAAAATGAGACATCTCATTCAGCAAAAGTGGGTCCGCATAACAATTTTGACACCTAATTAGGAACGAATGCTATTTTGGTGGATAAATGCAATGGCTAAAAAAATTAAAAAAAAAAAAATAAAAACCGACTTCCTGGCACTGAAAAGTAAAAAATAACTAAACAGAGGTTTTCATTTAAAATAGATACCTAATCAGATATTTTCGAAGTCGGTGTGCTTTGATTTGTATTGGCTGGCACCGACTTCGAAAATATCTGATTAGGTATCTATTTTAAATGAAAACCTCTGTTTAGTTATTTTTTACTTTTCAGTGCCAGGAAGTCGGTTTTTATTTTTTTTTTTAAAGTTTTTATTTTTCCATTTTTAGTGTAGACGTAATAAGCAAGTAATTTGTAAGAAGAAAGATTTTTAATAAAAACATAATATTCGATTAAGCCATTTATTTAAAAACCGCTTGACCGATTTCGATAAAATTTATATGGGACCACCGGGGAAGAATACTCTTTGAAACAAAAAAAAAAATTTCCAAATCGGTTCAGCCGTCTTCGAGAAATCCGTGAACATACATAAAAAAAAAAAGATTCCGACGAATTGAGAACCTCCTCCTTTTTGGAAGTCGGTTAAAAAAGGTAATCCGTACTAAAAAGAGCAGTAATAAGAAACAGTCGTTAAAAAATTAGCCCTAAGAATAAACATTGATTTTAATTTCAAGATTTTTTTATTATGATTGTTAACACTAATAAATTATACTAAGTAGTTGGAATTTTAATGAGCCCTAAGAACAAACCTTTATTTTGAATAAAAAAAGATTATAAAAAAAAATCGTTTTTCAAGCCACTTCCAAAAAGGAGGAGGTTCTCAATTCGACCGTATACATGATTTTTTTTATGTGTGTGTTCGCGGATTTCTTCGTCGTTTATGAACCGATTTTGATTATTCTTTTTTTGTTGGAAAAGAGATATTCCAAGAGTGGTACCATAATAAGGAAACCAGGATTTGAAGATAGCATAACAAAGACATCTAGGGGAACCTTCGAAAATCGTAGTGGCGACTAGTGCGTTTGTTAATTTTTTCATTAAATATTTTAAAGCACTACTATTTAATGAAGGTCTGGAGTCGGTCTGATGATGGAGCCGAAAGACAGTCGAAGGAACTCTTCAATGATTTACAGCAATTACCTGGTGTTTGGGCTTGATTAATTTGTATTGATGAGAACTTTACACCTAGATGGGTTGTGGCTGTCATTAGGGGTCTGAATAAATAACTTAATCGAATATGTTTTTAAAAATCTTTCTTCTTACAAATTACCTGCTTATTACGTCTACACTAAAAATGGAAATATAAGAACTTAAAAAAAAAAACCGACTTCCAGGCACTGAAAAGTGAAAAGTAACCAGACGGGGGTTTTCATTTAGAATAGATACCTAATCAAATATTTTCAAAGTCAGTTCCATCCAATACAAATTAAAGCATACCGACATTCTGAAAACCCCCGTTTAATTATTTTTTACTCTTCAATGCCTGGAAGTCGTTTTTTTTAGTTTTTTAATTTAGTTAAGTTTTAATAATATCAACCTCTGGTGTAAATCTTGTCAACAACTGGGGCCTGCTGGTCAAAATAGGGTACATTCCAGTTGTTAAAATATTATGTAAAATAAAAAAAAAACAAAAGGAGTTAAGTGTTTTCCTTTTCAATAATAACTTTTTAACCGACTTCCAAAAGGAGTAGGTTATCAATTCGATTGGTATTTTTTTTATGTATGTACGTCGTACTCTGAGATTTATGATCCGATTTATGTGATTCTTCTTTTGTTTGCTGCGGAATAGTTGCCATTTGGTCCCATAAAAATTTAACAAAGTTTGGCCCAGTAGTTTTCATTTCATGAAAAAAAAATTATGAAAATTTTTGTTTACGTGGATGTAATTTTATGTATGTTCGCGGATTACTTCGTCGTTCATGAACCGATTTTAATGATTCTTTTTTTGTTTGAAAGGAGATATCTCAAGGGTGGTATCATAATAAGGAAACCAGGATCTGATGATGGCATCTTAGAGAAATCGAGGGGAACCTTCGAAAATCGTAGTGGTGACTTGTGCGCTTGTTAATTTTTTTTCATTATGTAATTTAAAGCACTACTATTTAATGAAGGTCTGGAGTCGATCTGATGATGGAACCGAAAGACAGTCGAGGAAACTCCTCAACGATTTACAGCAATTACCTGGTGTTTGGGCTTGATTAATTCGTATTGATGAGAACTTTACACCTAGATGGGTTGTGAGTGTCATTAGGGGTCTGAATAAATGGCTTAATCAAATATGTTTTTAAAAATCTTTCTTCTTATAAATTACCTACTTATTACGTCTACACCAAAAATGGAAAAATAAAAACTTAAAACAAAAAATAAAAACCGACTTCCAGGCACAGAAAAGTAAAAAATAACCAAACGGAGGTTTTCATTTAGAATAGATACCTAATCAGATATTTTCGAAGTCGGTGCCAGCCAATACAAATCAAAGCACACCGACTTCGAAAATATCTGATTAGGTATCTATTCTAAATGAAAACCCCCGTTTGGTTATTTTTTACTTTTCTGTGCCTGGAAGTCGGCTTTTTTTTTAAGTTTTTATAATTAGATAACGTACAATATAAAAAAATAAGTAATAATAAATATCGCAAATAGGTAAAATAATAACATTTCAATGTAATTTTTTTCCTTAGATGGTTTGAGACTGGTACATCCATCGTACATGCATGCATACGTAGAACACAACCCTCCTTTGGGCTTTACCACAGTCGAGTAAAAACGTATTAAATAAGCTCAAACTCGAGGATTTTATAAAAAGTCATTGAACAGTTTCACTATCCACTTAGCTCCTTTATCAGACTAGCATAATGGTATCCATAGTTTCGAAGATATACCCTGCTATTCCTCACAGACTGACATAATATGTATCACTGTAAAGTTTAATTTAGAAAAAACCTTTTTTAGAACATTATTCTATAAAAAACCCATAAGTATCGAATATCACCATATTTATTTCGATTTAAAACAGCTTACGACTTAAATAGGCATTGATTGTTTATTCGCCATCGAAATACCCATCGTAATAACTACATGTATGGTGAGTAGATGACATTTCAACAAACCTGTACCAGAAGAAAGAGAAACCACCAAAGACCAAGCTCCCTCTTCATATTTGACGAACGTTACCAAATTATGCTTCACTTTTGAATCTGCTCGAGCTACATGGTGTTTTTATTGTATTTGTAATTAACAGGGAATTTGGCTTGTTACATGATTAAAAATTTATTTGATAGAAGCGTTCTTTTGTTATTCTGGCAATTTTTTTTTACAGTTTTCTTTGTTGCCAGCTGTTGTCAAAATTGTTGGCTTAGAAGATAACTTTGCATTGTAAATGTTAAAACCTGCTCTACATGATCTACGAGACCAGCTATCATTTCTAGATCTCGGGCCTTACCATCACCTATTTTAAAACATTCTTACTTCAAGACTGTTTTGTTTCAAGATTACAATAATCTTACTTTTATTCGTACCATGACCTTTAAAAAGCATGCTTGTTTTAAAATTGTTTAGTGATGCGACTGAACGAATGATTTCTTTATTCCGTCCTATAAAAGAAATAGCGCTATATAAGTTATATAGCGTTATCCCTGTCACACTGCTAGTCGTTCATAAATATGATTAGTACTTTTACCTAGGATAAAATTAAAGGAAAATATTATATTATTTAATTTAAACTTACATGTTTTCCACAAAATATACGCAATCTATGTCTTTTTTATACTATTTGTACAAATAATTTTAGTTTAGATTTAAAAATTAGGAAAACTATTAGAAAAGAAAATAAAATAAATTATGGCTAGGTTGTGACACAAAATTCGAAACAATTTATTTACTTGACAACCGCCTGACTATTTCTTTGTTTGACGACGAGCGAAAATTAAAAGTCAATAAGATGATAGTTTATGCGAGGTTTTTAACCGACTTCCAAAAAGGAGGAGGTTATATGTCTGTATGTATTTTTTTTGTGTATGTTCATCGATTATTTCGCCAATTGTTAACCGATTTAAAAAAATCTTTTTTAGTTTGAAAGGGTTATACTCCCGAGGTGGTAGCATTATCACCAAGTCAGGATCTGATAATGAAATCTCAAGGAAATCCAGGAAAAACTAACTAACTAACAATGTAATAAAATCTTAAAAGTCAATTTTGACCCACTTCCCGGTTTCCGATTGAGTTGAAATTTTGCATACTTATGTAAGACTAGCAGAACCCGCGGCTTCGCCCGCCATCAAACTACGAAAAAAATAAACTTTTTCGCAATACATACATTATATTATTACTTGCAAAAATGAGTTCGTGTAAGTTTTATTACTTCTTAATGATATATGGAAAATAAATTTAACTTTAGCGATCGCAACTCAAAATATCCAGTATCTTAAAAGATGTTAAACATAGTTAATATATTTCGTAAATAAATGTTTATTTTAGGTATTTAGTATGCTCCACTACCTTTTAATTTCAATTGAATATGTTGTCATATCGAATTTTTAATATTTCCAAAGTAAAACTCTAGATTCACTTAAGTTAGTCTATACTATTCGAGGTATGAATTCTGGTTCCCCCCAGCATATCCAGCAAACATAATGGCCACTATGATGACTATCTCTGAAACAATGTCATATGTATTTTGCTATAATAGACCGATCAGAATCCGTTTATTTTCAAAAGAAAAAAAAAATTAAAACCTGAAGTTTTGTGTTTTTAAAGCGTTAGCCTGTAGCAGGTATACGAGTATAAGGTACAAATATCCGTAAAACGTAAATCATCGATTTCGCTAATTTTTTCAATTTTTAAGGGTGTTTTTACAGGGCAACCTAACAATAATAATAATAATATTTATTGCAAAGGTATAAACCCAATTTACAGCATAATAACATATATGTAGTTATCACAAGTCAATATATATTTTTTTTACACCACTTATACATATAAGCATGTCAAAACAAAACATTATAAACACAAAATTCAGTAAGACTCGTCATTAAAATAAACTAAGACTAAAAATCATATATCACTGTTGAGTACATAAGCTATTACTACTAAATCTATATAAATCTATTTTTTATTAGCCTCCTGATGCACCGAAAGCCAAAACTTAAAAATCGTTCAGTCAAGAGTCTCCACCAACGTCGCAAGGATTTCGTTGTTAGAGACTCTCAAACGACTCCAGAATGAGGCGATTCGTGATCTAATTATCGCAAAAAAATCAGGTACTGGAGCCTTTGCAAACATATCCGAAGCGCTGCAGTATCTGGGCAATTTCATCAGGATACGATATGCGTCATTATATTGCACCCTGATGTGATTGATCGCTCGCCTAAGAAATTTCACCCAAAACTGACATGTATAAAAACATAAGCAATATGTTTTAAACAATGTCACCTTCACATCATCACTACACTTACCAAATCTACGCGCGAGCATATTGCATCTCACAGCTAGCCCCCGGCGCTCTCTCTCTATATCCTCCCTGTCATCAAGACTGTCTGTTAGAATATGGCCGAGATACCTAAACCGCTCCACCCTCTCTATTGATAACCCATCTAAATATATACCAGGAATCGTCTCCGGACCTCTGCCAGCTCGAAATACCATCATAACTGTCTTCTTGACGTTATATTTCAAGCCATGATCCACAGCATATTGTTCGCAGATTGCTAACAGTTTGCGCAGCCCACTGATTGAGGGACTAAGAAGAACCATGTCGTCAGCATAACTAAAATTATTCATGCAAATTGATCCAACATGACAACCAACTCTGGTACTCCTTAATTCATCAATCAGGTTGTTCACGTAAAGGCTAAATAGGTCCGGCGAGGTCAACCCTCCTTGACGCACACCGCATTCTAGCTTATATTCGCTAGATGTCGCGTCGCCCCATCTCACGCTGTTTGTTTGGTTTTCATACCAATATCTCAACAGATTGGCAGTCTTTATTGGGACCTCAGACGCGTGAAGTTTCTCCCAAAGTAAATTACAATTTACAAGGTCGAAGGCACGACTAAGGTCCAAAAAGCAAGCATACACCGATGTGCCCCTATTAATATAGTGGTTCACCGTTGCCTTCAAGCTGAAAATTGCCGAGTCTGTTGAAAGACCAGAACGAAAGCCAAACTGAGCATCGCTCAACTTTATATTCTCTTTTACATCTGAATAGATGAGTCTCTCTAGTATTTTTCCTAATACAGTACCTAGCGAAATCGGCCTATAATTTTTGGTACTAGAAAGGTCGCCTGTTTTGTTTTTAGGAATAGGAACTACCACAGTCTTCATGAGTTGCTTCGGTAGGTAACCAACATTTATACATACACTATAAAGACTGGCTAGGACCCTATATATATCATCACCAGCATACAATATGTGTTCTATACCTAAACCATCTATACCCGGAGATTTACCTCTCTTCATTTTGTTTACTACCGAAGCCACGTCCTTAGCAGTAAAACGTACATTGACAGCCGTGTCAGTCTTCTGCATAGTACTCACCTGACGAGTCGCCAACGGATCAACCCTGAAGTGGTGTGCAAACAAATCCGCAATTTTACTCCTATCACTTATACCGTCTACTGCCACAGGTACACTAGTTTTATAATTAAAGAGTTTGTAGTACGCCAAAATTTTATAAAATTCTTTTCAGATTTATGAGTTGCCAACATATCTAATTTAATTTTTTCCTGATTGTTTTGGCACCACTTCAGCTTGTTCTTAAATCTATTACGGCTTACGATCATGTTGTTATACAATTCACCTGAATTTGGCTTATTATTAGAACTCCACCATGCATAGTGCAATTTCGCAATTTGGTGACAGTCTTTTACATGATAGTTCCATCCACAAACTTTCTTAGGCTTTTTCGGTGCATCATTTTGCTTTAATGCGCTGTTAATGGCTCCAGTTTGCAATACCTTTACAATTTTATCATAAAATTCATCAATTAAAAACAAGTGATCTTTACAATTATAAAATAAACAATTATCACATTGACTAGATAGACTTAAAGAACCTAAATTATCACAGCAATATTTGGAATATAAATTAATTTGTTCATCACGCCTTTATCCCCATCTAATACCATTTAACAAGTTAATGCTCGTCAAAGTAACTTTACTTATCACCACACTCATTTTACAAGTAATTACTAAGGGAAAGTGGTCCGACCAATAAACACCGTAGTCCACGTGCACCGAATTAACAGTAACCCTAGCAGCACTTGACACCACACAATGATCAAGCCATCTCCTCGCTCCGTTTGCTTCACTCACGAAGGTATGCGTATCACTTGGCATTAGCTCTTTATCCACACATACTAGAGCGTGCTCCGCACAGAATGACATTAATTCTTTTCCAAATCTAGCGCTAGGATGTGCATTAAAATCGCCTAACACATATATAGCCTCCACACCACTGTCATTTATCAGTGCTTCTACGCTGGCCAAACAGTCCGTAAACGCGACCAGGTTTTCTTCCGAATCAGTTGGTAAATATACAGTTAAGATCAAAAATTGACGACAGCCCATATTTATTTGCACCGCCGCCAATCTATCACTCGTACAGTTAATTACTTTGACATCGGAGAACATTGATTTTCTCCATAATAACGCTAAGCCGCCGTATGGGCGCCCCTTCAGGATACCTGATGTCGTATCAATTGATGACTTGGCGAAGCATCCAAAGTCTTTACTAATTTCATTTATAAAACCAAGATCATGAGGTAAAAGCCACGTTTCCTGTAAAGCCACAATATCAGAAAATCGGCATATAGATCTTATTTGGTCTACAGATCTCTTTACACTTTTACAATTAAATGTAACCATTTTCACTAATAATTCATTAGAACTATCCATTAACTTTTTTATTAAGGACGGTGAGTTGTCTACGTTCACGAAATCTATCTATATATACATAAAATGCTTTGTCCTGACTGACTGATCGATCAACGCACAGCCTAAACCGCTGGTCGTAGAAACGTGAAATTTAGAGGACATATTCCTTATACAATGTAGGCATCCGCTAAGAAAGGATTTTTCTAAATTCATCCCCTAAGGGGGTAAAATAGGGGATAAAAGATTGTATGAAACTCTGTTATTCTTAACGCGAAATACACGGTAAGTGGTATTCAGCTTTAAGATGAAAAATAAGAAATATATGTATTAGATTTTTTTTGAAATTCATCCCTTAAAAGGGTAAAAGGGGGTGATAAAGTTTATATGGGCAAACAATTATTTATAATCAGAATTACTTGAAACTTGGTATTAATGCCTTTCAATACAATTAAATAAATATGTATTTTAACATTTTTTGAAATTCATCCCATAAGGTTGTCAAATAGGGGATGAAAGTTTGTATGAAACTCTGTAATTGATGCACGGAAAATGGTATTTACCTTTAAAATGAAAACTAAAACAATACAGATATCATTTTTTTTTCGAAATTTATCCCTTAAAAGGATAAAAGGGGGTTGTGCTGTTTATATAAGGAAAAAAATCTTTATGATCAGAATTACTTGAAACTTGGTATTAATCTCTTCAATACAATTAAATAAACATGTATTATAGATTTTTTTTTATTTCAGGCCCTAAGTGGGTAAAACTGGGCGGTGAAGTTTGAGTTGTTGAATATATTTAAATAGAGTAACATGGCTCAAGTTCTATGTAAGTGCACACTATCTATGTGAGATATAGAGCAGAGAACGGAAATTATTCCGAATCTAAAGGAAAATTATGTATAACTTTTCGGCCGGCCACAGCAGCGACAGCTATAACAGACCTAGAGCGTGAGAGAGAGAGCCTTACCTATATTTGTGGTTGGTTTTCTTAGTGTAGACTAACTTAGGTGAATCTAGAGTTTTACTCTAGACATAATATTAAAAATTCGATATGACAACAAATAAATTCAATGGAAATTAAAACTGAGCAAATTTTTCAGTCCACGCGAGCGTAGCCGCGGGCAAAAAGCTACAACAAAATAAGAATGGCACTTTATATACATAACTTAAAAAAGAAGGAGAAGGAGGGAGACTGTAAGCTTCAGGTGTACATAGTATTGGGTCTTTAAAAATAACGTAGATGTTAGCCTGTTAGTATGTTAGTTAAAAAAAAATTGTATGCGATTGTATCATTGTACTCTCTTCCTTTATCTTTGGAAAGATGGAGTAGAAAAATGTACAAAAAATACAGGTAGTGCAGCTAGCTAAATACCTAAAGTGTAAAATTAATTACAAAATATACGCTTAACATCTTTTAAAATACTGAATATTTTGAGTTACGATCGCTAAAATTAAATTTGTTTCCATATATACTTTAACAAATAATAAAACTTAAACAAACTTATTTTTGCAAGTAATAAAGTATGTATTGCGAAAAAGTTTATTTTTTCGTCGTTTGATCGCGGGCAAAGCCGCGGGTTCTGCTAGTATATACATAAAATGCTTTGTCCTGACTGACTGACTGATCGATCAACGCACAGCCTAAACCGCTGGTCGTAGAAATGTGAAATTTAGAGGACATATTCCTTATACAATATAGGCATCCGCTAAGAAAGGATTTTTCGAAATTTATCCCCTAAGGGGGTAAAATAGGGGATAAAAGATTGTATGAAACTCTGTCATTCTTAACGCGAAATGCACGGAAATTCGTATTTAGCTTTAAGATAAAAAATAAGAAATATGTGTATTAGATTTTTTTCGAAATTCATCCCTTAAAAGGGTAAAAGGGAGTGATAAAGTTTATATGGGCAAACAATTATTTATGATCAGAATTACTTGAAACATGGTATTATTGCTCTTCAATACATTTAAATAAGTACGTATTTTAGCATTTTTTGAAATTCATCCCATAAGGCTGTCAAATAGGGGGTGAAAGTTTGTATGAAACTCTGTAATTGATGCACGGAAAATGGTATTTACTTTTAAAATAAAAACTAAACTTATACAAATATCACTTTTTTCGAAATTCATCCCTTAAAAGGGTAAAATGTGCAGCAAAATAAGAATAGCACTTTATATATGTAACTTAAAAAATAAGGAGAATAGGGAGACTGTAAGCTTCAAGTGTAATTAGCATTGGGTCTTTAAAAATAACGTAGATATTAGCCTGTTAGTATGATAGTTAAAAAACCGATTCTAAAGTCGTAAACATTGTATGCGATTGTAACATTGCACTCTCTTCCTCTTACTTATATACCTAAAGTGTAAAATTTACAGAATATACGCTTAACATCCTATACATATTTGCAAGTAATAAAGTATGTATTGCGAAAAAGTTTAATTTTTTCGTAGTTTGATCGCGGGCGAAGCCGCGGGTTCTGCTAGTATTCGATAAACAAGACCCGCGGGCCAGAAGACAATGTTTTATTTCTTCGAAAAGTAGTGTTCAAAACAAAAAAAATAACCCCATCTGAAAATTGATGATTTTTTTTTAATGTAAACATCTTCTTGAAGTTGGGGGTGATTTTTAGCCTCCCGAAACCATAAAAGATAATTTTCTCGGAAACGGCAAAATATTTCAATTTCAAATATATATATTTTTTGTTTTTGTATGTATTTCGAAGATTACATTCCCCTAGTTTCATGGAAATCAATTGCAGAAATTAAAAGTAAAAAACCAAGAAAAAATTAAAAACCGTTTTTTTTGCATATATTTCAAAAACTTTGAGGTTATTGTAAAAAGGCATTTATAAAAGTTGTAGATTTTTACTAGACTTACAATTTTGAAGAGAATATTTTTTGATAGGACGTCACAGTAAACCGGAAATTGAAAAAACTATATTTCAACGTTGTTCATCCCTCTATTTCTTGGAGGTAGCTGGAAGAAGGGTATTTTACGGATTTTTGTACCTTATACTCATATACCTGCTAACGCTTTTAAAACACAAAACTTCAGGTTTTAATTTTTCTTTTTCTTTTGAAAATAAACGGATTCCGATCGGTCTATTATAGCAAAATACATATTATGACATTGTTTCAGAGATATCAAAAAAATTAAATTTAATTTTTAGATGTTCTCAAAAATTCGATCGATAGGGGGCATTTTACGGATTTTTGTACCTTATATACCTGCTAAAGCTTTAAAAACTTTAGATTTTTATCTTTTGTTTCGAAATCGGGTTACGATCGGACTATAATAATACTAGTCTAAATAAGTTAATTCAATCATAAGTTATCGCCGTTTAAAAATTTTCAAAACTAGTTTTAGAGAATAGGAATGGCCTGCTCAGGTTCAACCATTTTCGAATTTTTCTATTTCATTTCTCTCTAATTGTATGAACGAACTATCTGATCTAGTTTACATGCTGGACCCCCTATCTTACCTACTACCTGGCTTGCGGGGTTTATAGATTGCCCGGGCCCGCGGGAGGCCCGCGCAGGCTGGGGCCCGGCTGGCAAATGCCAAATCCACTATATGACCAGTCCGACCCTGCCACACAGTAAGTGTGCACTTACGGAGAACTTGAGCCATGTTACTCTGTTTAGATATATTCAACAACTACAACTTCACCGTCTAATCTTACTTACTTAGGGACTGAATTTAAAAAAAATCTAAAATACATGTTTATTTAATTGTATTGAAGAGCATTAATACAAAGTTTCAAGTAATTTTGACTTTAAATAGTTGTAAGTACCACTTCACGTGCGTTAACTATAGAGTTTCATACAAACTTTCATCCCCCATTTTACCCCCTTAAGGATTGATTTCCAAAAAATTTTAAAATACGTATTTATTTAATTGTATTGAAGAGCATTAACACCAAGTTTCAAGTAATTCTGATCATAAATAATTCTATGCCCATATAAACTTTATCATCCCCTTTTACCCTTTTAAGGGAAGAATTTCGATATATGTACTAGGTATAAGAAATATATGTAGGGGAGATGAGTGTAATACGACCCCTCGAGGTAAAATGATTCCCCACCGTATACGAATAACTACTAACGACATCTATCCAAATACGCAATTAACATCATCCCCGCAACCCCGCCAGTTGCCTCTCCGAGT
Source organism: Fabriciana adippe (assembly GCA_905404265.1). Taxonomy (NCBI): domain Eukaryota; kingdom Metazoa; phylum Arthropoda; class Insecta; order Lepidoptera; family Nymphalidae; genus Fabriciana; species Fabriciana adippe. Next base: position 8,526,217 of record FR989982.1, on the reverse strand, counting down.
ATCATGGCGGTGTGAGCACTTTGCGTGGTTTTATTAGAAAAAAAATAAAAAACGTGTTTCTAATCTAAGGTAAGCCTATTTTTCGAGTTTCATTACTTTCTGCATGTTAAGATTTATTGAAATGTTGTTTTATTGGCGGATTCCATTAACGTTCAGCTATATTTAAGCAATATTTGAATACCGCACGTTGTATTTGAAAGTTATATTTTGATCGATGTCTTGAAATTTGATGTTTGAGGTGAAATGATCCCTTTAAATTTAAATAAAAGCTTGTTTATAAAAATTGCTTTTTTACTTTTTATTTTTACAGATCATGCCACGAGCTTACAAACGTAAAACCACTCGCCAAAATTGGCCTGAGGAACAAATGCGAAAGGCTCTGGATGCCGTCAAAGATGGTCTTAATTGTTTTTTTTTTTTCATTATAAAAAAGAGTTTATTTTTTATTTATATTTTGTTACTTATATAAACCTTAAAATATTTGTTACAGTTGTTTAACGTTTAATTTTGTTGATTTAGTAGAAAAAAAATGATCTCCAATATAACTCAAGACTTAAAATGTTATGTAACACGCTTAAATATTTTTGTTGCTTTAAGCAATACATATGATTAAAATAAGTAACTGGGTATTTTATTTTGGGTATATTAATCGTTCGTTTCAGGGATCGTTTTATACACATATATGTATAAAACGATCCCTTATTAAACTTTTAAAAGATATGACGAAACTAATAAATCACATACATATCATCACAAATAAGTATGCAGATACAAAGACAAGTAAATTCACTATCCTTAACAATTTAAATCTTGTATTTTAGTCTTAAACTTTGAACGAAGTAAAGATTTTCCCTTAAGGGGATCATTTTGCACGCATCTCCCATACTAGGTTATTGTGTGGATATAAAGTAGAGAACGGAGATTATTCTAAACCCAAAGGAAAATTATGTCTAACTTCTCGGCTGGCCACAGCAGTGACAACTATGATAGATCTAGAGCGTGAGAGAGAGAACCTAGCTAGAGAGTATCCTGCTATCTATATCCTCCTTCTGAAGGTTGGCACAACTTCAATAAAAAAGTCACCTAAGCTACGCAACGGGATTAGACTGTGAGTATGCGTCGCGAAAAAGTTTATTTTTTCCGTAATTTGTTCGCGGGCGAAGCCGCGGGTTCTGCTAGTCTAGAATAAAACAAGTTGAACTTATTTTATTAGTAATTTGTGCTATATGAATTAACAGTAAGAAAAAGTTAAGGTGTACTTAAACATTTTATTCATTAAACTAGCGACTCACGCTCGCTTCGCTCGCGTTCGTCCCTAGGTACGTTTTCACGGTTAGCTATGTTTATACATAAAAAGTAGCTTGCTACTCCTAAGATATTCATTTAAATTATAAATATTAATAGTGCGTACGCCGTACGCGAATTTTGTTCATAATTTCATGGGTTTTAATTTTTTTTTGCGGAACCCTGATTCTTTTTCTAAAATAAAAGTAGCCTAAGTAACTCCTTATAACATCAGCTATCTGCCAGTAAAAGTCCCGTCAAAATCGGTCCAGCCGTTTTGAAGATTAGCCGGAACAAACAGACAGACAGACAAAAATTGTAAAAAATGTTGTTTTGGTATATGTATCGTGTATACATCCATATGCATTTAGTAAAAAGCGGTTATTTTGATATTACAAACAGACACTCCAATTTTATTTGTCTGTATAGATAAAATTTTAAATCAATAAAATACTAGCCTACATATGTACTCTCACAAGTAGGTACTTCGCAAAGGAACCATTGGAGAGGCAAGAAAAAAATGCTTAATACTTTTGGGTTTTTTATTTCAATTTAGTCTATACAGATAAATAAAATTGGAGTGTCTGTTTATAATATTAAAATAACCGCTTTTGACTAAATGCATATAGATGTATATTATATACATCTATATGCATTTAGTAAAAAGGTACATGTACCAAAACAACATTTTTTACAATTTATGTCTGTCTGTCTGTCTCTGTCTGTTTGTTCTGGCTAATCTCTGAAATGGCTGGACCGATTTTGACGGGACTTTCACTGGCAGATATCTGATCTAATAAGGAGTAACTTAGGCTACTTTCATTTTATAAAAAAAATAGGGTCCCACAAAGAAAAATTAAAACCAAATTAATTAAAAAAAATTGTTTTCGGAAGCAACCTAGGGACGAACCCGAGCGAAGCGAGGGTGAGTCGCTAGTACTTAATATAACTTATATTATCATCACCTACACTTTTTTAATATTATAAAGTTATAATTATTCAGCTAGGCAAACACAAAATTATAATAGACACTTTAAAAATGTTTAATTAAAACTGTTTTTTTAGGACTAAGTGCTGCTTTTCCCGGTATCGGTGGGGAAAAAACCTCCACGTAGCCTAACTCTGCTGTTCATCAAAGAAGTACTGTGTGGTTGATTACTGCTATGGTGCTGTTATTGAGTTTCCTTTATTTCATATTTTGTTGTTTTATAAAAATTAATCTATACAAATAAATAAAATTGGAGTGTCAGTTTGTAATATTAAAATAACCGCTTTTTACTAAATGCATATGGATGTATGCACGGTACACATACCAAAACAACATTTTTTATAATTTTTGTCTGTCTGTCCATCCGTCTGTCTATCTATCTACTTTCACTGGCAGATAGCTGATGTTATAAGGAGTAACTTAGGCTACTTTTGTTTTAGAAAAAAAATAAGGTCCCACGAAAAAAAGTTAAAATCAAATTAATTAATTAATTTTGTTTTGGAAAGCAATAAATACTTCTCAATTGATGTCATAAACGTCACATTCTAAACAGCTGAAAACGAGATTAAGTGTACCTACTACAAGTTTCTGCGTTATAAGCTTTTAAAATCATAAGTATTTCGGAATTATTACACTTCTAGAATCAAAGTATACATTAATTACCGAAGTACTAAAATTACACGATACGTGTATCAATCGACAGATTTACGAAAATAATAGGTTTAACACAATTTATCTGACACAATCAATAACCTTTTATATTATAAATTTTGAAAATAATAATACATCCGTCGCGTTACGCGCATTACTCGCGTATCAACAACTTTTACAAAATTGCTAATTATGACAGAAAAGTGAGAATGCTATTTGTCAAAATTCACCTCTAGTCCGGTCAAATTAAACCAAAAAATAAAAGTGAAGCTACATAAATTTACAAGAAGTTGAAAATTGGTGAAATCGTTCAAAATATAATTATAAATAAAATTTGAAAGTTTTTTTCAGCAAATTTTCAGCAAAACAGTAAGTTTTATCATAAAAATATTTCAGACAAAAATTGTAGATCATAAAGTTATCTATAGAAAATGTATAATTATTTTTTCTTCCTACGAGCCACCGTTTCTGAGATATAACAATTCAAAAATTTGTAACATATATTACAACTCTGGAGATGTATGTACGAGGCATACTCATGCATATTATGACGACTGGTAGAACCCGTGGCTTCGCTCGCGATCAAATTATGAAAAATACGAAATTTCATGCAAATATGTCCAAGGAATAAAAAATTTCATACAAACTTTTATCCCCCATTTCACCCTCTTAGGGATTGAATTTTAGAAAACGCTGAAATACGTAACTCATTATTATAGCTAAGCAAGATAGCTGAATAATATTGGAGCTCTTTTTTATATAAAACTATCTTTTCGGATTTTTTCGCGGATTTATTTTAATTTTTGGTTCCCGATGCAACATTTCGAAAGCTTTATTAGCAACCATGGTCATGGGAGGGACTAAGGCGTACACTAAAGACTTCAGCAGCTATCCGAAAAGACTGTTTTATTTAAAATGTCAAGTATTCGCTTAAATTTAGAAAAGTAATAATGGGTCTCATAAAAAAAGATAAGTAGCTACTAAAAATAAAGCAACTGTCTTCTTCAGCATACGTTATATTAACAATAATTAATTAGTCAAGAGCACGTCCCAAACAGCTGTTGCTTCAGATATGTCCGCACGACCCGCCAGTATCCGCGGCACAGCGCGCACAGAGAGCTGTCCAACTTGTTACCCAACTTGTCGTTGAATTTGTCCTCGAGCTGATCTCCGAATTTGTCTTGGAACTTGCGCGGTCTATCATTACTCGTGCATCGCTCTCTCGCGTGGGTGGCTTGGAGATGTTTAGCTTGGGCATATAACTGAAAATTACTCAAATAATAAGATTACCAAGTTACATTTGGGGCCGTACTTATACTTGGGTTCGTTATGTGCATGCGCAAGCGATCCTACAGTATCGTTTTATTGAGACGATAGTGATCCTCTGTGGATTTTAATGAGTAGGAGTCTCATTTCACATGGTAGAGCTAAAGATGGCTGGCAAGGTCCCCAATCCCCATGACCGGATTTCCCCGAAAAATAGCGAGATTTCATTTACTAACAAATTAAAACTTAACACGTTATTTTAATATTGGTAGTGGGTGGAAGCACAATATTTTCGTTTAAGTCCGAAAAAAATATATTATAAAAATAAAAAAAACCGACTGCATAAAAGCTAACTAAAAAGATGAAAACAAGTTGACGAAGAAATATAGTATTATGCAGTTGGAGACTTATGTACATCTCTCGGCAAGAATGAAGTGTGTCAACTTTTCAACCGACTTCAAAAAGGACGAGGTGCATTTTTTTTCAATGTTTGTTACTTCAGAACTCCGTCATTTATTAACCGATTTGGACAATTTTTGGGTGGAAAAATAACTATATTATAATTGTCATATTGACTTGAAACTTTGCAAGTGTTTCTATAACCGTTGATAGTACAGTGATTCGGTATCGTCGACCTTATCATAGGCCATAAGGTGGATAGTTGGAAATCTTCAACGACTAATAGTAGATACTTTGAGTTTGGACTTATTTTGTTTGATTTGACAAACCCAATACATCGGAATATGACTTTAGTGCCTGATTTTTAGTGTTACTAATAATAAAAGCAAATTTTAGTTTCTCAGTCTTCATCCTTTCTCCTACTATCATGTCTACACTAAAAAGGGAAAAATAAAAACTTTTTAAGAAAAAATAAAAACCGACTTCAAAAAAAGCACTAAAAAGTAAAAAAAATAACTGATTGGTAGTTTTCATTTACTGTAGATACCTAATCAGATATTTTCGAAGTCGGTGTGCTTTGATTTGTATCGGCTGGCATTTTATTTTTTTCTTAAAAAGTTTTTATTATTTTTATAATAGATTTTTGAAGTGCAACTTCTTGTGATTGGAAACTCGATGAAATGAAAATGCGACACTAAAAAGAGGCAAACACATAAATATATAACCACGGAAACGAGCATGGCACGGACTACTATGCCCACTAGACCGTATCAACAGCGTATCATGCCGTACATAACGGTTATAGTGACCGTAGCATCCGCGTATCATCCGCGTATCAACCGCGTACCAACCGCGTCTCATCCGCGTATCAACCGCGTATTATCCGCGTGTCATATCCGTATGGTTCCCGTTTTAGTATTACCTGTTGTTTCTAGATAAATATCACTAATATTGAAGTATTAGTTACAATATTATAATATTGCCAGACGAATATATTAATATTACCTAATCCTGAGAAATATCGGTACTAACCCATCTTTAATAACGATTATCGCCCGTCTCTACAAGACAAGCGGCAATACGTAACGGGCTTAGAACGATCATCATACGCGGTTATAACGGTCATCATACGCGTTTATAACCCGTATGCTCACCGGTTTAAAAACGTCGCGTGTCGTGCACGGAGCTTACCGGCACCGGCAAAATATTCTCGCCGACAATTGTTGACGCTCCGCGCACGGCACGCGACGGTGCCGGTCGGTGACGGAACGGTCTAGTGGGCAGAGTCTCATACATTTCAATACAAAGAATATTTTTTTGCCTGACACGCTCCTAGCACGGTCATGGTATTAGGCGGGGTAGTGGGCAGACTCCTTAATTGCACACTTACTGTGTGAAATATAAAGTAGAGAACGGAAATTATTCTGAATCGAAAGGAAAATTATGTATAACTTCTCGGCTGGCCACAGCAGCGACAACAATAACAGACCTAGAGTGCGAGAGAGAGAACCTAGCTAGAGAGTATCCTGCTATCTATATCCTCCTTCTGAATGGATCTGGATCTCTATCCTCCTTTGGCACATCTGCAATAAAAAAGTCGCCAAAGCTATGTAACGGGATTAGACTGTGAGTAATTCATTAAACATTATAGTGGTCACTATGTTTGCTGGATATGCTCGGGGGGAATCAGAATTCATACCTCGAATACCACTGCTAACTTCTGACTACGCCTTTGAATTTAATCTATTGTACTTCTTTAATGCAGGCGTAGACTTAAGATATGATAGTTTCCTAAAGAGACATTTTAGCAGAACCCAGAACTAGACAGGACATTCATCAGTGTGGTATATTTGTGATTGGTTTTTTTAGCGTAGACTAAGTTAAGTTAATCTAGAGTTTTACTCTAGACATAATATTAAAAATTCGATATGACAACATATAAATTCAATGGGATTTAAAAATGAGCATAAGAATATGCAGTCCACGTGAGCATAGGCGCGGGAAATAAGCTACAGCAAAATAAGAATGGCAATTTATATGTGTAACTTAAAAAAGAAGGAGAAGGAGATAGACTGTAAGCTTCAGGCGTACATAGCACATGGTTATTAAAAATAACGTAGATGTTAGCCTGTTAGTATGTTAGTTACAAAACCCGTATTAGCTGAGTTACATGATTCTAAAGTCGTAAACATTGTATGTAATTGTATTATTGTACTCTCTTCCTCTAACTTTGGGAAGATAGAGTAGAAAAATGTGCAAAAACACAGGTAGTGGAGCATGCTAAATACCTAAAGTGTAAATTTATTTACAGAATATTCGCTTAATATTTTTAAGATACTGGATATTTTGAGTTACGATCGCTTATTCAATTTGTTTTCCATATATCTTTAAGAAATAATACAATTTACACGAACTTAATTTTGCAACTAATAAAGTATGTATTGCGAAAAAGTTTATTTTTATCGTAGTTTGATCGCGGGCGAAGTCGCGGGTTCTGCTAGTCTATACTAAACCTTAAAAAGTAATCAGGGACGAACGTCGAAGTCGCTAGTAAATACATATATTAAATAAAATGTTTTGATTAATAATATTATATTTGCAGTGACATCCCAATGGTAAGCCGAGTCGGTCACTTGGGAAACCGTGTTCAAATCCCGGGTCTCACACCTCTCATGTTTTCATATGCGAATCAGTTTCAACTTAATTACCACTTGTCTTGCGGTGAAGGAAACATCATGAGGAAACCTATACAGCTTGGAGAACTTAGCAAGTTTTTGAAAGACCTGTGAAGTCCGCTCGTACATGGTTAGCGTGTTCGACTATGGTCTGATCTCCCTCGTATTGAAGAAAGAAACGTGCCCAGCAGTGGAACGTTAAAAAGGGTAGAATGCTATACTACAACTAATAAAATGTTTCCCCATCTATACATATAGTAAAACTGTAGAGGTTGAATGTCTGTACATAGAAAAAAAAATGCTAAAAACCGAGTCAGGGAGATGTAAGAACAGAAATAGAACAAATCCAGATTTTTTCAATTTTTTTGTTTCTGTCTATTTGTCTGTTTCTACGGGATAATCTACGAAACTGTTAGACTGATTTAAATGAAATTTTATACAGTGGTACCTTATATCCCCGGTCAACATCTTACATACTTTTTATCCCGGAAAATTAAAGAGTACCCGTGGGGTAGTTAAAAAACTATAGTAAATTATACAGCTTAGTACACAAAATATAATTCATACATCACAATAACAAATAGGCTACTTTTTATCCCGGAAAATGTATGGTTTCCGTGATATAGATTTGTTTTTGTTTGTCTAGAGGCGAACCCAGCAAAACGAGGGTGAGCCGCTAATTTTTAAATAAATATTGTACCTGAACCACGGGCGTGTTGATGTGCTTCACATCCTCCGTGGCCACCAGTTTATCGCACACCGACACGGAACCGGAGGAAGCGGGCGCGCGCCGAGTCGCGAACATGTGGCTCAGTTCATCAAGCTTACCCATTATTAGATTGTAGGTCTTGCAAGATTCACTCTTGAAATTATATTTTTTTTAGTTTTGGTCATATTTCTAAGTTTAAAACTGGTTAATATTTTTAATTTACTCAGACAGTTGTATTAATCAAGCCTGACTACAAACGAAGATTAAAATTGGTCTTAATTGATTAATTAACTAAGCTAGACAATATAGCTCAACACAAATAAGGAGATATCTTTATCACCTTAATCTCCTTTGCCATATCTGATAATTGTTCACGAATCGACTGCAGATCAAAATTAAAAAATAAATTAAGATGTACAAAAGCCTGATGTGACAAAATGGTTAACTAACCCGATGCTTATCCTTCCTTCTAATATCTCTCGAACTGCCGCTACTGGACGTTACATCGCTCGAATCAGGCATCGCCGCTCGTCGTTTGACCTTTTGCGTAACATTTTGACCAAAATTTTGTTTTTCATTATTCGGATTCACGTTACAATCTAAATTTCCAATTTTATTAACATTAGCTTCATGATTTAAACTTTGACCAATGTTTTGGGGTATTTGTGGAGAATTATTCGTTCCCTTCAGTCCGTTGGTGATAGTTTGGGGAAAATGTGCTATTTGAGGCTGCACAATTCTCTCACAAATTTCAGCAACACGAGCGATCTGTTCCTGTTGGTCACGTAAAGCTTTCTCGTACGCGGCTCGAAATTCTTGGACTGATGAGTAGGACGCTACATTGCGACTTGTCGCGTAGTATTTGTTCTCAGTGGTGCGTCTGTTATGTAAAGTTATTAAAATATTAACGGCTACAAAATGTTTTGGACACACTTAACTTTATTTGATTTTGTTTAATTCATTATTGAAATTACATAATCAGGATCATGCTTGTACAATAGTGAATTTCCATATGAGATAACTTTTAAAGTCGAAATAAGAAATGTGCGAGTAAATTATGGAAATGGGTACATATGTGCAACTATCTCCAAACAACCTATGCGCCTTGTGCCTCCTCTCCACGTAAGTCTCGTCCGACAGGCCGGAGTCGTGGGAGTAGCGTTTGGAGTGCGCGCGCGGGCCCACGGCCGCCTCACTGTCGGAGCTGGCCTCCACCGGTACGCGGTCTGCGCCGCCCGCGTCCACCACAAACATATCGCTAGATGAAGGTTCACATTAAGGATACTATCATATTATAAGATATTTAATTAAAAAAGTCTATAAAATATGAGCATACATACGTCTGTGCCTGACTATTGAATGCGGGCTGTTAATTTACCCCCATTCAATTGTCAGATATATGTATGTACCGCAGTGGTCCAATGCATCTACGGCTGCAGATTCGGATGTCCTGGATTCGATTCCTAGGTCGGGCCAAATTGAGTTACTGAGTTTTTCTATCGATAAATTCTTAGCAACAGCCCAGAGTTGATAAGTTGACAGTGTTTACAGCCCAATGTCTTGAAGAGTACGTAAGCCCATCATCGGTCATGTGCCTGATCTCTCACCGGTCGTGTCGGTTTGTCGTTCCGGAGTTTGAGAGTGGCAGGAATATAGAATGCACTTATGTCTGCGCGTGCACTTGTACAGTATAGACAGCTAGTCTCAATGCGACTAGCCACCGTGGCCATAATCGGTCAGTCAATCATAATAGATTTAACGGAATATGCGTGTGATTTATTTTATAATCTTTATTGATTTTAAGTTAAGCTTATATTAATATTTTTTTAATATAATTTCTTTTTGATTTAGAAAATAATTATTAAAAAGTGCAAAATATAAGAGGGAAATTCAAAATAGTTAAAACGAACTCCATTGGTCAGACCGAGTATGACGTCAGAGTATATCATAACAGAGCGATTAGTGGTTTGCTACAAATTGCGTCGTAATTTTTCTGTATGTGATATACTGTGACGTCACGCAAAGTGCGCGAAATGGCGGACGTTTAAAGTATTTGCATCAGTATGATATTTTTTTTTTAATTTATACTAAATTTTAGTTTTTTGGAGTTGGATATTTTTTACAATTATATAACGATGTAAGCTATTGTCTGAAAAATAAAAAAATCATGCATATTCCCTATTGTATCACTTAATATTGGTCGAATAGTTCTCTATTTCACACCAATAGTTCTCTATATCACGGACTTTTCTGTAGACAGTTTTTATGACAAAATACGCCATACGCCTACGCCTAGGCTCAGTTATTTTGTATAAAATATTTACAAATCTTATAAATTCAAAATTCAGCCAATTTTTCAAGCCCCCTTACTTCCCCTATCCAAAATGACGTGCTTTTTTTTGATACAAAGTATTTTTAACCAACTTCCAAAAAGAAGGAGGTTGTCAATTCGACCGTATATATTATTTTTTTCTTTTTTATTTTTTATGTGTGTTCGCGCATTACTTGATTTTTTTTTGTTGGAAAGAAGATTTTCCAAGGGTGGTACCATGATAAGGAAACCAGGATCTGTAGATGGCATCCCGGAGAAATCGAGAGGAACCTTCGAACTAGTGCATTGTTAATTTTTTTCATTAAGTATTTTAAAGCACTACTATTGAATGAAAGTCTGGAGTCGATCTGATGATGGATCCGAAAGACAGTCGAGGGAACTCCTCAACTATTTACAGCAATTACCTGGTGTTTGGGCGCGATTAATTTGTATTGATGAAAACTTTACACCTAGATGGGTTGTGACTGTCATTAGGGGTCTGAATAAATGACTTAATTGAATATTATGTTTTTAAAAATCTTTCTTCTTACAATTACCTGCTTATTACTTCTACACTAAAAATGTAAAAATAAAAACATAAAAAAAATAAAAATCGACTTCCAAGCACTGAAAAGTAAAGAATAACTAAACGGAGGTTTTCATTTAGAATAGATACCTAATCAGATATTTTCGAAGTCAGTGTGCTTTGATTTGTATTGGCTGGCACCGACTTCGAAAATATCTGATTAGGTATTTATTATAAATAAAAACCCCCGTTTAGTTATTTTGTACTTTTCAGCGCCTGAAAATCGTTTTTTTTTTTTGAAAAAGTTTTTAGAAAATTTTCGGAATACTACTATAAATACAGATATAATCTAATTTAATTCTAGAAAATTATTCACCGTGATAAAAATGTCTAGACAAACATTAAGGTTGCAGTACCTAAAGCAATCACTAGCTCTCTCGCACATGCTCGCTATAGCACTACGGAGAAAGCAGGTCTGGAATAAAGCTTTCAGCTTCAGCTACTCTGCTACGACGTCGATAACCATATTATTCCATACTTCTGTGAAAACTTCTCCAGCCTTCTGAATTCAACGAAAGATAACTCACTACCCCCACAACCTCTCTCGCCCCCCCCCCTCGCCCCTCCCCTCCCCCTCTCCTCCCCCTTGTGATTTTTTGTGATTTTTTCGAGCCTCACGTGATTGATGGACGATCCCTAATACTCGTTTATCGCAGTTTCTAGTGAAAACTCTACCAAAATCCCTTGCGTACTTTAGAAAGAGTAAGCAGAGAAACAGACAGACGCAGAAAGCGACTTTGTTTTATACTATGTATAGATGATTTTTACCGAGTGTAGGCGCGTCCATGTCGCGAGGGCCTGACGGAAGCGCGCATGTAGCGGTCGAGATCGATGACGTCCGCACCCGCCAAGTACGACCCACTCGAGGCTGACATGTCTGTATGTGTTCATACACAGGTACAATTAAAAATATTAAACTTTTTTTCATAATATAACAGATTATTTATTAATATCTATCCGATAAATGTTATGAGATAGTATTCTTTGTTCTGTGGCATATAGGCATAACATTTGGGCACAAACTACTTCGCCAATGTCACGTAGGATGGAGAATTCGGGGACATACACATGTACACATGTACGGTAGTGGTAGCCCAGTGGCAACGCGCTCGCTTGGGAAACCGAGTGAAGCAGGTTCAAATCCCGGGTCTCGCACCTCTGATATTTTCATGTGCGAATCATTTCTAGCATGATTACCACTTGCCTTACGGTGAAGGAAAACATCGTGAGGAAACCTGCATGTCTTAGAGAACCTAGCAAGTTTTCGAAAGACGTGTGAAGTCCGCCAACCCGCACTTGGCCAGCGTGGTGGACTATGGCCTGATCCCCCTCGTATTGAAGGGAGGCTCATGCTCAGCAGTGGGACGTTAAAAAGGGCTGAATACAACACATGTACACCGACTCCATAATACTTAATAGTTAGCTTTTCTGCAGTCGGGTTTTATTTTTTATAAAATATATTTTTCTTAAATATATCTTATAGGGTACAATAATAATAATTTGTAAAGAAAGTATTGGTATGCGACAGTTTTTGCATGAATGCTACATTTATATCAAGATTTTAGACTAAAAAATACAGAAGAAGACAGAGCCGCCAAAAAATTATGTCCAAAATAATAGCTTGTTTTGCTGTTTATGCTACTATTCTCGATTTTTCCATACAGATTGTATACTTTCTATAAATAATAAGGGAAATTTTATATATGTATTACTAGCGACTCTCCCTCGCTTCGCTTCGGATTCGTCCCTAGACAAAAACAAATCTATCCCACGGGAACCGTACATTTTTCTGGGATGATATATAACCTATAGCCTTCCTCAGTTAACGGGCTATCTAATGCAAAAAGAATTTTTCAAATCGGATTAGTAATTTCTGAGATTAGCGCGTTCAACCCAACAAACAAACAAACAAACTCTTCAGCCTCATAATATTATAGTACAGATGTATGTATGTACCTATTAGTGAGAACTAATATTTTTATTAGTTACTAGCGATTTACCCTCGCTTTGCTCGGGTCGTCCCTAGGTAAATTTTAATTTTTTTGCGCGAAACTAATTCTTTTTCTAAAATAAAAGCTCGCTTCGCTCGGGTTCGTCCCTAGGTACGTTTTCATTTATTTAATGATTCATAATTCTTTTTCTAAAATTAAAGCGGCCTAAGTTACTCCTTATAACATCAGCTATCTGCCAGTGAAAGTCCTGTGAAAATAGGTCCAGCCGTTTCGGAGATTAGCCGTAACAAACAGACAGACAGACAGACAGACAGACAAAAAAAATGTTTTTCTTATATGTACCGTATATACATACTTTCATATGCATTTAGTAAAAAGTTGTTACTTTGACATTACAAACAGACACTTCAATTTTATTTACCTGTATAGATGAAAAATGATGAACGAAACCTAAAAATGATTTTTAAATACCCATTCAACGATACCCCACTTAACATAGTTCGTAGATATTCATTTTTCTTTTTCACATTAGGGAATATAGTAGCCGTACCAATAAAACCATATGATTATTTTCCGGAAACTTTTATAATACATACGAAATCATCTCCTTTTGATATTTTTTCTGGATAAGAATATTTTCGAAAAGACTTTCGAATAAAATTAGTAATAGGTAATAATATATAAATAAAATTAAATTAGTGTAATAACTTTACCTGAAGAGTTCTTTAGAAGACATCGGTAGGCCTCCAGCGACTCGAGCTCGTCATGTTGTCACTGACGCTGCCACATTGACAGCAAATTGGCATTTAAATGAAAGAAAAAGGAGTTCATAGTTATTCTTTGAAGATAATATTTTAGAGATTCTTGCAAACATTTGCATCATATATCGAAAGGATATAGCCACTTTTTTTATGAATGTTGGATTTTATTCCGAAAAAAAAATTTACCACAAATAAAACTACATATATTATATGAAAGAGAAAAATGTAGAAATTGTTTTAGGTCCCCATCATTTATAAAAAGCAAAAATTGGGGTTGCTCTTCTTTGGTCTTAAAAAAAACTCAAAATTACTAAGTAATTCTATTCCGATGGGATATAAATTTTAACTCTTCGAATTTTAACAAAGTGTGTGTTACACACATAAATCTTTTACCCGAATTGAGAACCTAGTTTTTAAAGAAAAAAGTGGGCAAATAAGCGGACGATCTACCTGATGGTAAGTGGCTATCATCGCTCATAGACATCGGCAACAAAAGAAGTGTAATTGCAGTATAGATCTTTAAGAAACCTGAAGACACGACTCTTGAAGAGCTTCATGTAGAACTTTGAGAACATGAAAGAGATCCTTTTTAACCCGACTACGGCGAGGCCCAAAGGGTTATGGATTTGACCTGCATGTACGTATGTACGCATGTACGCATGTAAGTATGTACTCTTGGTTTTAAGGTTAAAAAACAATGTTATTACAGTACTTTTTAATTATTATTATAGCACAATACATCAAGAAAACTCAGTAACGCAAATCATGGAAAATAGACTATACACATTACACACCTGTAGTAAAGACATACAATGTTGCCCTTTAATAAAGTTAAATCTTTATAATTTTTTTAACAATCCCACTACAATTTAACTTTAATAAAAACAAATATTTAAACACATAGTTACCAAACCAATACATATCACTACATACTCGTGGTATAAAACAAAGTCGCTATATGCTTAGATCTTTAAAACTACGCAACGGATTTTGAGGCGATTTTTTTTTAATAAATAGAGTGATTCAAGAGGAAGGTTTATCTAATATATTTAAACGAGCAACTCTTGTATATTTATATCTTTATATCTTTATTTATTTATACCAGTGATTTCGGAAACGGCTCTAACGATTTCGCTGAAATTTGGTATGTGGAAGCTTTCGGGGGCGAAAAATTGATCTAGATTAGTCTCATGTTTTGGAAAACGCGTGTTTTCGAGTTTTCATGCGGTTTTCTTTTGCATTATTCTACGCAGAATATGCTCGATAATTTCTTACACTCAGATTTAAGCATCGTGGTCAAGCGACCGAGGTGCAAGATTAAAAATGAATAGGTGTGTCCCAGTTCGAATCTCGATCGCATACAAAGTTTTGGTTTTTTTGTATTTATTCAAGTTATTCGTTTTTTTTTTTATCTAAAAAATCCACAGATCTCGTGTCTGCCACGACCTTCGTGTACATTGAAAATGAATCTGCCAAATGAACTGAATTAAACCATTTTTTAACATATTAATTACTAACAGAATTGTGTTATTTTTAATAACATATTTAAACACTAACCCTTTCCACCCGAGAATATACAATCGTGAGTTTTGACTTTGAAAAATTCTACACTGTATCCAAAACTATTTTTGCGAACGCAACCGGCGTCGATCTATCTTGAGTCTATCTAACAGCACACCAAAATATACTTTACTGGCATACAAACTAGTCAGGACTCGTCAGTAGCCGAAAGGACATGGTAAGGCTGGCTCCGTTTATTGACAACAGCGCCCGCTCAAGTAAGTACCTTCTATTTAAATAAATTAATGAGATTTTTAAATACCTTTTCCTGTATATTGCTTGTTTATTAGTTGCTGAAGAAGTTAATATGTGTTTTTTGTACGTTACGTTAATAGTTTGTCTAGAAGATCCTTCGAAATTTAAACTCGCACGATCGTAGCATTACGGTTGTAGTATGTGACTTTATTATTAACTATTGTTGTGCGTTTTTTTATTGTTTTGGTGTTTTTTGGCTTCAAAATTTATTTATTTTATTATTATTAGGAAGTCCGCTCACAGAAGAAACCATATGTGACTTTTAAAAAATGGCAATATCTCCAAAATCGAAGATTTCACAGACGATGAGGTAGATTTCGATCCAGATGTCCTTTTTCGGCAGACAGGTGACGAAAACGTAACTGAAGAGGAGCAGGTTGACGAAATAATCGATGAAAGACTGTCTAAGGTATCTACCTCAGCTTTTCCATTGATATTGCCACCATTACCTCTTCCGTCAACACCAAGGGTGGGCAAAAGAAGTTCACGTCAAGAGCCTTCCCGTTTAACTTCTGTCCCGAATGATAGATCGAGATCCCCTGCAAGAAATCGTGGAAGAGGATTCATTTGTGAAAGAAGACCACATACTATACCCACAATTACAAAGAAGCGAATATGGAAGAAGACTACTTTCACAGAGAGGGCCCATGTCTATCCTGCCTTGCCAACAAAGCCGTTAAGGCGTCCAATAGACTATTTTAATGACTATTTTGATACTGAGTTTTTAGAAAAGTTCTCTCATTGTACCAACTTATATTACCTTTGCACTACGGGCCATAAACTCAAATCTATGGGCACTGAAATTGCTAAAGTACTTGCAATACCTACATATCATCATGGGCTGCATTCTTTATCCGCGAATACCAATATATTGGAGAGCTGGTACTATATTAGGCCTGATTTGTAATCTGATGACAAGGGATAGGTTTATTACTTTTCACAATGCGTTTCATCTGTCAATTCCGACTCCAGCTGCAGACGAAACGAATAATCTGCTATGGAAAACGCAACCCATATTAACAAGGTAAAAGAAACTTGTAATAAGCTTAAAAGAGTTCCGAGCTTTTATTCTATTGACCAACAGATGATGCTTTTCACAGGACGCTGTTACGCCAAGTTGTCAATAATAAATCTCGGCCTATAGGTCTAAAAACTTTTGTTCTAACCACATCAGAGGGATTAATGTTAGATTTTGAGATTTATAAAGATGCCAAGTCGACTTTCGGCGAGTCAAATGTCAGTCTGGACTGTCTGTGATCACAGTTGATAAAAAGTATTCTACTTCACAGCTGTGTTTACAACGACCGGTAGTTTACTACCGTTTCGTTGACTGAGAAAATGGAAAAGATTAGAAGAATGTGGTAGTCGTTCCAAAATAAGGTGTGAAAAATGTGACGTTTATTTGTGTCTATCTCGAGACCAAAATTATTTTAAGGGTTATTACGTCACAAATAAGTAAATTATTTTTCTATAAAAATTTAATAAGGCTAATTATTGATTAAACACAGTTCCTGTAAAACTTACCAAAACTGTTATTGTTTATCTCTTTAAAGCTAATATTTAAAATAATTCAACTTGGTTTAACTCGGTACTTTGTGATAAAGACTGTTTAAAAATTATAAAGAAAGGTTGTTTTTCTATGTTCTTATAATATAATTAAAAATATGTTTTTAAAACATAGTTTTATTTCCATTATTCTGTATACTAAAGCCCGATGAATGATACACACTCACAATTGTGCGACTTACAATTATTTCCTGAAACTCACGATTGTGAGGGTCTGATTGCTGGAGACCAGCACCAGCAGGATTTTTTTCAGTATTTTTCTCATATGTTTTGGACACAAAAGAAACCACGTAACCACATTTTAATATCATTTAAAAGAATTTTATCTCTCGGGTGTAAAGGGCTAAAATAAACTTTTTACGTAATAATTACTTTACAAAAATAAGTCCGTATTTCATATTATTTCTTAAAGATATTATGGAAAACAAGTATAATTCTAGCGATCGTATCTCAAAATATCCAGACTTCAGTATCTTAAAAGATATTTACCGTATATTCTGTAAATTAATTTTCTCCGATTCTTTCATTTATAAGCATTTATTTGTATGCGTTTCATCCCTCCTCTTTACATGTCCATAACAAAGTAATTTATATGTTGTCATATTAAGTTTGTACATTATATATGTACATTTATGTAATCACTTCAGATTAACTTAACTTATTCTATGCTAAAAAAAAACGCGAATAGGAAGTTAGAATTTGATTAAGAGCTTCTTTGTATACCACATTGGTGGATGTTCAGTCTGGTTGTGGGTTCTGTTAAAATGTCCATATGAAAAGCAAATCTCTAAAGTCCATACCTGCTACTTTTAACAACTGGCCCTGATATTTATTAATACTCATTGCAATACAATTTTTAAGGAGGAATTATGATAGATTAAATTGAAAGCCATAGTCAAAGGTTATTAGTGGTATTATTATAAAAACACTTGGACTAATGAGACGAATCTAACGATACTTTAATTGAAGAAATCCATCGAGTGGTATCCAAGATATGAGGGAATAAAGTATATTACAAACATATAAAGATAGGCGCGAAAAACGTAACCCTTTCCTTGCAGTCGGGTAATTAACCATGTCCCTTATAAAGTTAAACTTAACATCTACATGTTTTGTTTTTTTAGATCTGACATCAGCTGCTGCACCCATATTATCTCTTTGGCAAACAGCTACAAATTCTGCCTCAGTTGTGGAGAGAGCAATGGTCTTATGTTTCTGACTAGACCATGTGATTGGTCCTCCATTCAATATAAAAATATACTCTGTGGTAGTTTTGTGTGTACTCAAATCACAAGCAAAATCAGCGTCTGAATATCCATTAAGACCACTGTTGTCTCCATATCTTATATGTAAATATTTACTATTAATTAAGTATTTAATTACACATTTAACAACATTTACATGTTGTTGACTTGGATTGTTTACATATCTATTTGATATGTTTACAGCAAATGTAATAATATCTGGCCTAGAAACAGAACTCAAAAATAATAAGCAACTTATAGCTTTTATATAAGAAAAGTTAACATAATTTTCATCCACATTTTTTGTACTTAAAAGATGTCAAGCGTATACTCTGTAAATAAATTTACATTTTAGGTATTGAGCGAGCTCCACTACCTGTATTTTTTGGACATTTTTCTACTCCATCCTTTCAAAGTTAGAGGAAGAGAGTACAATGATACAATTGCATACAACGTTTACGACTTTAGAATCATGTTACTCGGCTAATATGGCTTTTTTAACTAACAGACTGACATCTACGTTATTTTTAAAGACCCAATGCTATGTACACCTGAAGCTTACAGTCTCCCTCCCTCTCCTTCTTTTTGAAGTTACATTATATAAAGTGTCATTCTTATTTTGATGTAGCTTTTTGCCCTCGGCTGCGCTCGCGTGGACTGAAAAATTTGCTCAGTTTTAATTTCTATTGACTTTATATCAATTTTTTTATATTATGCCTAGAGCAACTCTACTACTACTACTACTACTACTCTAGATTCACTTAACTTAGTCTACACTATAAAAACCAACCACAAATATACCACATTGATGGATGTTCTGTCTAGTCCTGGGTTCTGCTAAAATGTCCCTGTGACAAGTAATCCTCTCCTAAGTCTACGCCTGCTACTTTTAAGGGCTGGTCCTGAGATATATAAAAGGTCATTGCAAAGCAAACTTTCAGAAAGAATTACAATAGATTAAATTCAAAGGCGTAGTCAGAAGTTATCAGTGGTATTCAAGGTATGAATCCTAATTCCCCGCGAGCACATCCAGCAAACACAGTAGCCACTATAATGTTTAATGAATTACTCACAGTCTAATCCCGTTACATAGCTTAGGGGACTTTTTTATTGCAGATATTATTAGTACCTTTTAGGCTTACGTGGAAAGAGCTTTAACACGTATGTATGTAGATACCCCTTAAGACATTTAAATATTTATTAGTATTTATTATTGATATTTTATAACTATATCTTTTTTTCACGAAATATGTATACAATTTTGATGGTATGAATCTCACGAGCTTACGCCATGTAAGAATCGTCATTAGCTTTTGTTTTCATTAGTTATTAGGGGAATCGTCTTGCAGAAACTTTTAAACTATGTGACATGTATTCAAAATAGTGGCTTTTTGCATACTTCTGAAACTGTTAGGTAATAAATCATAATCTAATATATTTAAACGAGCAATTCCTGTATATTTATTTATTTATACTTGCGATCTCGGACAGGGCTCTAACGATTTCTCTGAAAATTAGTATGTGGGGGTTTTCAGGGTCAAAAAAGTCGATCTAGATTACTCTTATGTCTGGGAAAACACGTTGTTTTAGAGTTTTCATGCGGTTTTCTTTCACACTATTCCACGCAAAATGTAGTCGATAATTTCTTACAATTGAGCATAAGTATCGTGGTCAAATGGTTATGGCGCAAGATTGACAATCACAGTTCGAATCGCGGTCGGATAGTTTTTACTTTTGTTTTTTTTTTTTGTTTCGTATCTATTCAAGTTTTTAGTTTTTTTATCTAAAAAATACGATATAAAAAAAACCTTCGAGCGAAGTTCGGTTGTCCAGATACTTATTATTATATTAACAAAAATTCTGAATATTTATCCATATATTTGCATATTTTAGTAACAGCTTATAGTTACATCAAAATCCAATATAACATGGGCTGTAACGTGATAAAAATCGTGACATACTATCGAACAAAAGCCCGTTTAAAACGGGGACAAATTAACATTCTAGGTCTCACATTTTTTCATTGTATTGCGTAATTGTACATGATGACAATAGAGGTTTTATGGCTTTAGAGACGCTCTACGGCCATTTTATAGTGTATTTATTCTTACAATGTTACATTGTTGTCTTTGAGTTTGATTTTAAGTATAACTTCCTACACTTTAACACTTTTAACTTATATTTGACTAGCGACTCACCCTCGCTTCGCTCGGGTTCGTCCCTAGTTACGTTTCACTGCTGAACTGAGCTAAACGTTGACAAGTCAGCCTGTGAGTCGCGAGTAGTGAATAAAAATAGTAATTGCGAGTGTACCTTAGGTGATAGACATATAATATTGCGAACTTCCCTGTATAACTTTTTAAGACCTACAATTTTCTAGTACATTGTTTCGATGTATCTCTTAAGGTTCAGCCAGCGTTAGCCATAGAAATTTCTAAGGACGACTCGATAGAACCAGTCATTGCGTTTTCCCGCGGGAACGAAATATGTGCCTGTAGTAAAAGGTATCCTAAATGTTGACCCGAGTGATAAACTATCACTATACAAAATTTTGTTAAAATCGGTTCAGTACTTTTTGCGTGAAACGCGTACAGACAAACAGACAAACAGACAAAAAATTTAATAACTATTGTTTTGGGGTCTATATCGTATACATAATACGTTACAGTCATTGTTTTTAAAAAATATTTCATGTACAGATTTCGCTAAGTTACTGCTTTATTATAGTATAGATATGATGCAGATATGACTCGTATGTCAACCTTCAGAGGGAGGATATAGATAGCAGGATACTCTCTAGCTAGCTATCCCACGCAGTAAGTGTGCACTTACAGAGAACTTGAGCCAAGTTACTCTATTTAAATATATTCAACAACTCAAACTTCACCGCCCAGTTTTACACACTTAGGGGCTGAATTAAAAAAAAATCTACAATACATATTTATTTATTGTATTGAAGAGCATTAATACCAAGTTTCAAGTAATTCTGATCATAAACAATTTTTTCCTCATATAAAGAGCACAATCCCCTTTTACCCTTTTAAGAGATGAATTTCGAAAAAAATATAAAATATATAAATATTTGTATTGTTTTAGTTTTCATTTTAAAGGTAAATACCATTTTCTGTGCATCAATTACAGAGTTTCATACAAATTTTCATCCCCTATTTGACAGCCTTATGGGATGAATTTAAAAAAATGCTAAAGCATATATTTATTTAATTGTATTGAAGAGCATTAATACCAAGTTTCAAGTAATTCTGATCATAAATAATTGTTTGCCCATATAAATTTTATAACCCCCTTTTACCCTTTTAAGGGATTAATTTCGAAAAACATCTAATACACATATTTCTTAATTTTATCTTAAAGCTAAATATCACTTTTCGTGCATTTCGCGTTAAGAATGACAGAGTTTCATACAATCTTTTATCCCCTATTTTACCCCCTTAGAGGATGAATTTCGAAAAATCCTTTCTTAGCGGATGCCTACATTGTATAAGTAATAATATGTCCTCCAAATTTCACGTTTCTACGACCAGCGGTTTAGGCTGTGCGTTGATCGATCAGTCAGTCAGTCAGTCAGGACAAAGCATTTTATGTATATACTAGCAGAACCCGCGGCTTCGCCCGCGATCAAACTTTAATACTTACAAAAATAAGGAAAACAAACTTCATTTTAGCGATCGTAACTCTAAATATCCAGTATCTTAAATATGTTACGCGTATATTCTTTAAATAAATGTACACTTTAGGTATTTAGCAAGCTCTACTTCCTGTATTTTTTTTCAAAAAAAAAAAGATATTTTTATTATTTTAGTTGTCATTTTAAAGGTAAATATCATTTTCCAAATTCCATGCATCAATTACAGAGTTTCATACAAACTTTTATCCCCCATTTGACAGCCTTATAAGTTGAATTTCAAAAAATGCTGAAATACGTATTCATTTAATTGTATTCAAGAGCATTAATACCAAGTTTCAAGTAATTCTGATCATAAATAATTGTTTGCCCATATAAACTTTATCACCCCCTTTTACCCTCTTAAGGGATAAATTTAAAAAAAAAATCTAATACATATATTTCTAATTTTTCATCTTAAAGCTAAATACCACTTTCTGTGCATTTCGCGTAAAGAATGACAGAATTTCATACAATCTTATATCACCTATTTTACCCCCTTAGGGTAAGAATTTCGGAAAATCCTTTCTTAGCGGCCTTTCTTTGCCTACTTTGGGTGTGCTTTTTAGGTGTGCTTTGATTTGTATTGGCTGGCACCGACTTCGAAAATATCTGATTAGGTATCTATTCTAAATGAAAACCCCCGTTTGGTTATTTTTTACTTTTCTGTGCCTGGAAGTCGGTTTTTTTTTTTAAGTTTTTATTTTTCCATTTTTGGTGTAGAACTAATAAGCAGGTAATTTGTAAGAAGAAATATTTTTAAAAACATATTCGATTAAGCCATTTATTCAGACCCCTAATGACACTCACAACCCATCTAGGTGTAAAGTTCTCATCAATACAAATAATCAAGCCCAAACAGCAGGTAATTGCTGTAAATCGTTGAGGAGTTTCCTCGACTGTCATTCGGTTCCATCATCAGATCGACTCCAGACCTTCATTAAATAGTAGTGCTTTAAAATACTTAATGAAAAAAAATTAACAAGCGCACTAGTCGCCACTACGATTTTCGAAGGTTCCCCTCGATTTCTCTAAGATGCCATCATCAGATCCTGGTTTCCTTATTATGGTACCACCCTTGAGATATCGCCTTTCAAACAAAAAAAGAATCATTAAAATCGGTTCATGAACGACGAAGCAATCCGCGAACATACATAAAATTACATCCACGTAAACAAAAAATTTCATATTTTTTTTTTTCATAAAATGAAAACTACTAGGCCAAACTATGTTAAATTTTTATGGGACCAAATGGCAACTATTCCGCATCAAACAAAAGAAGAATCACGTAAATCGGATCATAAATCTCAGAGTTATCGATGTACATACATAAAAAAAATGCCAATCGAATTGATAACCTCTTCCTTTTGGAAGTCGGTTAAAAACAAAAATAGCTTTGACTCTTATCAAAATAAATAAGTTATTTCTTAGGAACTGTAAACTTCTAAAAAAGCTACATAAATTATTTCTTACACCACAATAACAATAAAATAAATTATTTAATTAAAACAAACCATATCGAAATCATCACTCAGGTAATATTATTCTTTAGAAGCTTCTTTCCGTTGAATTAAATTCACCTCTTTGACGACAGAATTAATGGTCACTATATCAATATCTAATTTTCTTTGGACTACGAACTTTACGGAATCAAATGGATCCTTGACGGTTTTCAAAAATTTTACCAAAATTTAAATATTTATTCCCAAAAAATCCTTTAAAATATTTTCACGTTCTTTTTTGAAAATATCTAACTGTAATACTATCTTTTATGGTCAAAATAAATGTAATAATACTAAATATGATACCTTCGTTACTATTTACCAAGTACTTTGTTATTTATAAGCAGTCAAAATTTGAGCCTTTTTTTCAAAAAGTGGCAAAATCCTACGAATAAAAAATAAGTCAGGAAATGTAACTGCGCTAAAAAATTACCCAACAAAAGTCGTGTCCAAGTAGGCGGGGCCTAAAAGTCGTGTCCAGCGCGTAATCAGTCGGACATTATTCTTGCAAGCGAGCACGTGTCAAATTTTCGCGTACATTTAAATTTGTATCATTGTGAACTACAGCTGTGAATCATCATGCCAATACATGTTGTGAAGTGGTGCAGGAGCGATACAAGATTATAATGTCCAGGAATCACTTTTCACTAGTAAGTTGTAGCAAAATTGTTTTCAAAAATGTTCAAATGACAAATACGTTCTCAAACCGATATTTCCAATACTATGCAAAATGAAGTCAGTCAATTTGTGACCTAATTTAGACGGTATTTCTTTTCTTCTTGATAAAATATTAATAAGTAAATAAAAAAAAATATGAAAGAGTGCGTGTATGAATGTGTAAACGCGCAAGAAAAAAACTTCTGTAGATTATCGGTAGGTACTCTTTATGAAATTCAGTTTATTTTATAAATAATTAGGGTAGGTGAGATACTAAAAATAATGCATATTACAATATAATATAAATAAATAATATATAAAATAAATTTATAACATAAATTAATAATAAAAATATAAATAAATAAATTATAATATAATTTATTTATTTCTATCACGTTATCAAGACGGCTTACACGTTTGCACTCTAGAACGCCACATAGGAACAAACAT
Organism: Fabriciana adippe; assembly: GCA_905404265.1. Classification (NCBI taxonomy): domain Eukaryota; kingdom Metazoa; phylum Arthropoda; class Insecta; order Lepidoptera; family Nymphalidae; genus Fabriciana; species Fabriciana adippe. Next base: position 8,501,719 of record FR989982.1, on the reverse strand, counting down.
ACATAGACTGGTTAACACATTACCTTTCTTTGTGTTGCGCATTCGGGTAAAGAAGAGAAGAATTGTTCAAAAATCTAATTCACAACTTAATTTTTTATCATAATAGACCACTTGGAGGGCAATAAAATGAAAATGGGGTTATTAAGGATGTAAATATTTTCCTTTTTTCGATTCAAAATTTATTCAAGAACACACATAAAATGTATTAATATAATACGCTTATTTTTTTTATTTCGTTTTTATTTTTTTTTCTGTTATATTTTTGAATAATTAATAAACAAGATTACTATGAATGAATTCAATTTAACTCCAAAATCGATCAAAAATTAATAAAATACCGATAAATTCAAAAAATAATAATATAAGTAGATTCTACGGGAATGAATACTAAAGAAAAGGTATACTTTACGTGACTGCCAATTTTTTTTCACGACTCGTCAATTTGCAAAGTCGGAATGTTTGCGGCGACATTGTATAAATTGATAATCGTCAAATTAAAAACTTAAGCACACAGTTTTTTTTTTCATTTTTTCCTACTACATACGTTGGTGTAATCAATTTATAAAAATTTGGTCAATAAAGTATACATTTCCAATGATTATTAAAACAAATATATGTAGTTCATAAAGTAAAAACTATAGATTTCTCCATTTTTTTCAATTTTTAAGGTGTTATTACAGGACGATCATACAATGTTTTTTTTTTTCTTCAAAAAGTATTATTCTACCCTCTATTTTTCAGGGGTAGCTAGACATTTTACCTGCTAACGTTTTAAAGATATAAAACTTCAGGTTTAACTTTTATTTTTTTTCTTATAAAAATAGACGGATTCCGATCGATTCATATTTATGATACCAGTACCTAAACAGCACTTTTTAAAATTTTTGTCTGTTTGTCTTTCCATTTATCCGGGGTAATCTTTGGAACGGCTTTACTGATTGTAATGGAACTTTCGCTGAAATGTAGAGGAGTTTGTAGGGCTACACATAGGGTATGTTTTATTCTAGAAATATTTAGGATTCCAGTGCAACAATCATAAACCCTTAAAAATTAAGCAAAATTCAAATTCACATTTCTTATCGCTAGTAACGCACCCGAGCGAAGCGAGAGTAAGTCGCTAGTCTAACCTATAAAAAAGACAATATCATAAACCTATATGTATATAAAAAATAAGTGGGTAGTTTGAAATAAAACGGCTTTCTAGTGACGGCAAGTTAATTTTATTATTCATTATATTTATTTATACATAACACTAACATTTTGCTGTTACGTAGCAATTTCGCAACGCGAACTGACACACAGACAGAGACAACTCTATATGCTAAGGTAAAATATTTAGAATTTCGTTCTTTTACAAACAATGGCCATTTTGATTTAAACTTTAAAGTGTAGTTGGAATTTTTTAGAAATATCGTATTAGAACCTTTGGTATACATTTTCTTCTTTAATTCCAGGACACTAAATGTGACAAGGTCCCATCACATTGTTGAGTTTATAGGAACAGTATTAATGTTATTGAATCTACTTATAATATTAAATATTATATTATATGATATACATATTAAATTAAAATTTAAAAGGTTGCTCTCTTAAAATTTAACGATTCTCTATGATGTAGATATTTATTATGAATTCTAATATTAACATAGATGTTTTAATAAAATGGTTACTTAGTATATTAAACTAAAGAAATAAAATTGATACAATTAATCCCGTGGAAAGCGTAAAAGTGTTTCTGTATTCCGCTAATAGGGGTTTCCCGCACAAAAATTTATTTGTTAATTAGGTAAAAGATTTTTTGTTAAAAAATATCTATATCTTTGTTTTCTTGATTTCTAGTTTGATAATAGTACCAATAGTCAATACGTCGTCGGTCTTCTTTAATGGTTGCAAATCAACGTCGAACTAGCATTAATTTACGACACTCATATACATTGCACGAATACATTTCGTGTATTATATTAATTATGAATTCTAATATTGACGTAGATGTTTCACACCTGCCGGACGTCCCGTGACGACCAACCTTTTTTGATATTATTATTGAAATATTTAATAACATACATTCATAATAAAAGAGATTCGCGATAAAGTTAACATTATAACATTTATTGGTATTAAGGAAATTCCATAGTGAATAATTACTGAACTAACTTCGATCGTAGGTATTTAGTAAAGTATCATCAAACGACAAAGTAATTAGAACTGTTTGTATTAAATAAATCATAATGAAAACTGCTGTCATTAGTTTGCAAAAAAGCCACTAGGGGATGTGTAACTACCACAAATACAAAAAGAAAAAACTAAAACAAATGAAATAACTTGACATAAAAAACATTCTTTAAAGTTAGTTAATAAACATGTTTAGTCTAGCTATTCATACATACAACTGTCCGTGTGTCTGTCCGCATGTCTAACTTATAAATATTGGACTAACATTTTGATCAGTGTCTATCCATCGCCATGGAAGATAAAACAAAAACGTAACAAAATATAGAAGGAGATTTAAAACATGGAGATTTCTTAAGTCTTAAGTACCAATTAAGAGTTGACATTAGTTTTTTTCTGAGTTTAGTGTTTTTAAAACATAATTTTAACCCATTCTATAGCATGCAGAACTTACAAAGTATATAAAAAAGTATTAAATACAAATATTTATATATTTACAGATAAAAATATACAATTCAATTGTGATTGGAATAAAGATTAAAACAGTCAATTCAATTATAAAAATTAATTCAATTATTAAAATTAATTCAATTAGCAAAATTAATTCAATTATTACAATTATATTATGATTAGTGATAGCGGTACAATAGATAGCCTCAACTGATCATATCACAAAGTGGCCGACGAGTATGAACAAATATTTGGTTTAAAAAAAGATGGAATACTTACAAAATTTTATGAAATATGTCTAAGATGGCTTCTAATTTTAAAGGTAGATCTGCCCTTGTCAAAACACTTTATATAAAACGAGAAAGAATGATTAAATAAAGGGCCTTTTCGGATAAGGAGGTGAAAAATGCCCCCGAACGTAAAGATATCACACTGAGTCTTCCATATAGGGAATACAAAGGTATGCTTATTCCCAAAGTTTCAGCCTTATTGGTGGTCACGTGACCGTTTTATTAAAAAAAATAAGTTTTTTAGTTTTTTTCAAATATCTCAGCCGCATTTGAAGTTTTCTTAATGATCCTTGCGTCATTTTTAAGGTCTTGGAAGCGCGCACCAAGTGTAATTTTTTCAAATTTTTTTGAAGGGAAATTCAAATTTTTTCGTGACTTGAAAAAGTTTAAAAATTCATTAAAAAAAAACAAAAGGAATAGAAATCACAAAAAAAAATTTATGTTATGTACTATGATCCAAAGAATCACTGTGAATTTTTTCAGAATTTTAAAATTGGTGCTAGGGGGTAAAAAAAATCAAAAACAATTTTTTTCGCTATTTTATTTTAAAGAAATACTTTCCACTTGATTCATTTCTTAATATTTCTATTTTATATTTCAATATCATGATTTGTTTTGAATTTTATCCGAAAAGGCCCTTTGAAACAAAATTATTCGGTAGTTTCTTAATATTTTAAAGAACTTCTTAGTAAACACTCTATTTAGCTTCTAATTTAAAACATGTGTTAGCAAAATCTAATTGAGAATACACTTTCTTATGAAATCTAATTAAGAAAATACGCTTTAAGCTATTCTTATTCAAATAGGGCTTAAATTAAAAACATGGTCTACTATTGTACCACACTTGCATCTACACTCAAAATTTGATGCATAAATGGAATTGTTTTTAACAGATTTTCAACATCTAATAGGGAATATGCGTGTGATTTAAATAAAGGTGAAATATATTTTTTTATTATCTTTATTGCTTTTGAATTAAGCCTATATATAAATATATATATGTATATATATATATATATATATATATATATATATATATATATATATATATATATATATATATATTTAAGTAAATTAAATTTTGATTAAGAAAATAATAATTAAAAAGTGCAAATATGGGTGGGAAATTCAAAGTAGTTGAATCGAACGCCGTTGGTCAGATCGAATATGACGTCAGAGTATATCATGACAGAGCGATTAGCGATTTTGTCGCTACAAATTGCGTCGTCATTTTTCTGACTGTGACGCCACGCCAAGCGCGCGAAATGACGGGCATTTAAAGTATCCCTATCAGTATATTTAACAAAAAAAAGTATACTTAATTTTCCTTTTTTAGAGCTGGGTATTTTTTTAACAATTATATAACGATGTAAGCTATTGTTTAAAAAAATCACAAATATTTCCTATTTAGTAGTAAATTAATAATACTACGCAACAAATTAAATACATTTTTTCCACTGGGTTTACAGTATGTAATTATGATTTGGCACCTTAAAGCCAATTGAAGTGTATAAATTGTTAGAATGCGCGTCGGATTTAATAGTGAAACGTATTTATTGATTTTTATTAAAATTTGTATGAAGGAGTGACAAACGTTTTTATTTAAAAATAGATTTTTTTTTTTTGGAACGATTAGCTTTTTTCTTATAGTTAGAAGTCCAAGTTTTCCTTTGGAGGCCCCAACAGTAATCTACCCTGATAACGCTTCTCAAACTCTGCAATTTCTTAATGTTATCTCATTTCCACTGTTATCTCTATCATCACCGGCGTTCACCGGGGGCGGTGGAGGGAAGTCAGGCCTGTCCCTGGGTCCTCTACGGAGTGTGCAGCGCCTTTCCATCCAAGGCGTGATCCAGGTGGTGGCTGTGGGGTGAGATTCCCTGCAGCAGTCCCGTTGGGTGGGTTCTTCGGAATCCGCCAAGTCTAATGGCCTACTTCGGTTGGGACCTAGCGAAGGCCGTGGGCGAACCAGGGGGCAGGGCTTGCAACCCGGCCCCCAAGGGTATAAACTGACGCAATGGACAAAATAAAGAGAAATATGGACCACCCCGACCTTCCACGGGAGTCGGGGAGCGGCCAGTTATCCTCCTCTTAAGCTCGGCCCGACGATCGCGATCTGGACGTCGGTGAGTCTTCTGATTTTGACTGTCCACTCTGTGGACGTTCCTTCAAAATCAAGACGGGGCTTGGGGTCCACAAACGTAGAACTCACCCTGCCGAGGCAAATGTGGAGGCTGCTCCGAAAGGGGTTAAGGGAAGTCGGCAAATTGGATCCGTAACTTCGGAATAAGGATTGGCTCTGAGGACCGGGGCGTGTCGGGTTTGAACGGGAAGCGGATGCGACCGGTGCCGGGCCTGGTCGACGCTCGTGCGCGTGTGCGCCTCGTGTGTGCGTGTTCCTGTAACAGGGGATGCGTCTCGCCGGGGTCGCAGCGCGTTTCGGGCAGAATCCGGACCCGCGTTCCGGCCTTCCGCGGATCTTCCTAGCCGTAAGGCCGCGTCGGTTTCGTCTCGTGCGCGATCGGCGCGGTTCTGTACGACCGCCGTTCAACGGTCAGCTCAGAACTGGCACGGACAAGGGGAATCCGACTGTCTAATTAAAACAAAGCATTGCGATGGCCCTCGCGGGTGTTGACGCAATGTGATTTCTGCCCAGTGCTCTGAATGTCAACGTGAAGAAATTCAAGCAAGCGCGGGTAAACGGCGGGAGTAACTATGACTCTCTTAACGCGCACGTTTCCACTGTTATCTCCATCGTCACCGGCGTAAACCGGGGGCGGTGGAGGGAACAGTCAGGCTTGTCCCTGGGTCCTCTACGGAGTGTGCAGCGCCTTTCCATCCAAGGCGTGATCCAGGTGGTGGCTGTGGGGTGAGATTCCCTGCAGCAGTCCCGTTGGGTGGGTTCTTCGGAATCCGCCAAGTCTAATGGCCTACTTCGGTTGGGACCTAGCGAAGGCCGTGGGCGAACCTGGGAGCTGGGCTTGCAACCCGGCCCCCAAAGGGATAAAACTGACGCAATGGAACAAGATATGAGAATTATGGACCACCCCGACCTTCCACGGGAGTCGGGGAGCGGCCAGTTACCCTCCTCTTCGGCTCGGCCCGACGATCGCGATCTGAACGTCAGCGAGTCTTCTGATTTTGACTGTCCACTCTGTGGACGGTCCTTCAAAACCAAGACGGGGCTTGGGGTCCACAAACGTAGAGCCCACCCCGCCGAGGCAAATGTGGAGGCTGCTCCGAAAGGGGTGAAGCGTAAGTGGCTCGAGGAAGAGGTGCTTCTGTTGGCACGTACGGAGGCGCAGCTTACGAAGGAGACCGGGAAGTGCTCTGGCATAGACCTGCACGCCAAACTGCCACAGCTCCAAAGGACGCTGGAAGCAGTGAAGGGAAAACGCAGGGGAGCGGACTACAACAGGTTGGTTGAAACCTTCTTGGAGGAGTCCTCCTCTCTGGCGCCGGTACCTTCTGCGAGCGGGTGCCGGAGTGCGGAACGCTCTGGAGTAGCGCAGTCACCGGGTGTACAGAATGAGGGCGCCTCAGAAGACGTGTCGCCCGCTGATGAACCCCACACCGCGGTCAGGGCTTCATTCAGTCCTAACGCAGAGCAAGCGTTGTCTAAGCTCCTTCGGGTTGCTGAGAGGCAGCGCAAGCGATGCGGGCAGGGAGCAAGGGCCGCGAGGCGTCTCCACCTCAACGGAATTGACGGGTGTGCGCTAGAGTCCGGGTCGCTTAGCGGCTGAGGTCATCACCGGCCAGTCCCGGGGGGTGAAGCGCAGCCTTGAGGAGTTGGAAGCTTTTTGGCGACCTATCCTGGAGGAGGTATCGGAGGCTCCCGGGCCCACGGAGGCCTTTTTGCGAGCCTTACGGCAAGCGAGAGGCGCCGAGGGGGCAGAATTGTTTGACCGGCGGCGTTAGCCCAATTCAGTTGACGAGTTAAAGGCTACCAATGTCGACCTGCAGACGGCGCTTGGTCCGGATGGAATACGTTCGGATGAATGGCGCTCAGTTCCTAACCAGTTGAAGGCGGAAATGTTCAACTTCTGGATGGCAGTTGGTGAGATTCCGGACCAGCTTAGACAGAGTCGCACAATCTTTGTCGCTAAGATGGATGTTCCCAAGCAACCGAGTGACTACCGGCCGATTTCGATGGCGTCGGTACCACTCCGACACCTTCACACAATTCTGGCGCGTAGGCTGCTGGATTGTTGTCTGCCAGACACACGGCAGAGGGGATTCATCCATGCGGATGGGACCCTCGAGAACACTGCGGTGCACGACGCCGTGTTAGGCGACAGACGGAGGAAGTTGTGGCAGTGTCACGTGGCGGTCCTCGATTTCTCTAGGGCGTTCGACGCAGTGTCTCACAAGGCGCTGCTAGAACTCCTGGGAGCGAGGGGACTTTTCAAAGGATTCTGTGACTACCTGGCTCGTTTGTACGAAACGGCGACTACCACCTTAGCCGTAAATGGAAAGCAGGGCCAGCCTGTCAAAGTGGGACGAGGAGTCCGCCAGGGAGACCCGCTGTCACCTATACTGTTCGAAATGGCCATGGACGGAATCCTGGCGTCTCTGCCTAAGGGAGTCGGTTATGGGCTGGAAGGCGAACGTAGTTCAGCTCTGGCCTACGCATACGACCTGATTCTCCTCGCGGGATCCAAGGTAGGGATGCAGGAGTCTATTGACTGTGTGGTGCGGTCTGGGGAAGCAGTAGGACTTTTTGTCAACAGAAGTAATAGCTTCGTCCTCTCGATGGTGCCGGACGGGTACCGCAAGAAGCACCACTACCCCACGGAGAACTTGTTCTCGATCGGTAGGAAAAAGCTTCGGCAGTTGACTTGCGTAGAAAGTTGGCGTTATCTTGGGGTCGACTTCGACTCGTCTAGATCTGCGATATTTGAGCAGGAGGTGTGTAAGGCATTTAATAACATCTCTAGGGCGCCCCTCAAGTCGCAACGGCGGCTCGAACTTGTGAGACGTTCATGCACGGCCTGGTGCTTGAACAGATCTCGGACGACAGACTCAGGATACTCGATGTCCGGATACGGGGTGCGGTGAGGAAGTGGTTGAGGCTCCCAGCTGACGTATCAGTGGGCTACTACCACGCTTCCGTGAAGGATGGCGGGCTCGGTGTGCCCTCGTTTTGTGTGGTGGTTCCGGCCATCATCGAACGGAGGTATGGCGGGCTCGCCGAGTCAAATTGGCCCGTAGCCTCGGCTGCCGCCAGGACCGACCGAATCCGGAGGAAGTTGAGGTGGGGTTGCAGGTTACTGAGGAAGTTTGGCATGACCAGCGCCGATGACCTAACATCTGTGGTGAAGTATTGGCGGGAGAACTGCATGCATCGACGGACGGATTCGAGCTCCGAAAATCGTCCCGAGTCCCTGCATCCACAGAGTGGATCAGGCAGCGAAGTGGGTAGTTTACCGGTCACGATTACGTGCAGTTCGTCTATTGTCATATCAACACTCTCCCGTCCCGAATCCGGGTGTCGAGGGGGCGAAGAGATGGCGTGGACACGAAATGCCGCGCCGGGTTTGTGGAGAGCGAGACGACAGCTCACATCATCCAGCGGTGTTTCAGGACTCACGGCGGCCGTAGCAAACGTCACGACTCTGTCACAAGGGTCGTCGCCGAGGCGATGACCCAGCAGGGCTGGTCTGTCGAACTCGAGCCCAGAATCACGACCTCACTTGGACACCGGAAGCCCGACGTCATAGCGGTAAGGGATGGAGTGGGAGTGATTTTGGACACGCAGGTGGTCTCGGGCCAGCGGCTTCTTGATGATGCTCACCGAGACAAACGTAGTAAATACTGGAAGCACAAGGAGCTAGTGAAGAAGGTTGCAGGTAGACGCGGACTGCCTAGTGCGGAGTGTGTCCGGAGTACTTCCTGCACTATTTCCTGGCAAGGCGTATGGAGTGCCTCCTCCGTAAAGGAGATGAAGGAACTCCTCGGGCTTGACAATTCCGTGTTAGGTTTAATACCGAGCCTCTTTTCGAGAGGGTCCCATACCAACTGGACCCGATTTAATCAGATGACGAGCCGCATCACTTCGTGGTCGCCGGACCGAGCCTAAGGGGTCCTGTGGATTGGGTCCATGCAAAACCCAGTGATCCCGGATTCCGCGCGGTAGCTTCAACCGTGGTGCCTCTGTTGCAATATCTTGCGGATCACAGCCCAACAATTTGCGAAATGCCGCACCCAAACGCTGTGGGAGTTAGAGGCCATAGGTTGCTCCCAGGGTTGCCTGTTAAGGGGCGTCAATCACTGATTCAGGGACGAAGGCTGAGCGGCGGAAATAGCCAAATGTCTCGTCATCTAATTAGTGACGCGCATGGGGCGGGGGGAGGGGGTCAACACTAAAATAGGCAACCCTTTAACAGCTGTTGCAAGTGTCTCTAAAGTACAGGGTACATTTCCACTATTATCTCCATCGTCACCGGCGTTCACCAGAAGCGGTGGAGAGAACAGTCAGGCTTGTCCCTGGGTCCTCTACGGAGTGTGCAGCGCCTTTCCATCCAAGGCGTGATCCAGATGGTGGCTGTGGGGTGAGATTCCCTGCAGCAGTCCCGTTGGGTGGGTTCTTCGGAATCCGCCAAGTCTAATGGCCTACTTCGGTTGGGACCTAGCGAAGGCCGTGGGCGAACCTGGGGGCTGGGCTTGCAAAGCCCGGCCCCCAAAGGGATAAAACTGACGCAATGGAAAATATAATGAGAAATATGGACCACCCCGACCTTCCACGGGAGTCGGGGAGCGGCCAGTTACCCTCCTCTTCGGCTCGGCCCGACGATCGCGATCTGAACGTCGGCGAGTCTTCTGATTTTGACTGTCCACTCTGTGGACGGTCCTTCAAAACCAAGACGGGGCTTGGGGTCCACAAACGTAGAGCCCACCCCGCCGAGGCAAATGTGGAGGCTGCTCCGAAAGGGGTGAAGCATAAGTGGCTCGAGGAAGAGGTGCTTCTCTTGGCACGTACGGAGGCGCAGCTTACGAAGGAGACCGGGAAGTGCTCTAGCACAGACCTGCACGCCAAACTGCCACAGCTCCAAAGGACGCTGGAGGCAGTGAAGGGAAAACGCAGGGGAGAGGACTACAAAAGGTTGGTTGAAACCTTCCTAGAGGAGTCCTTCTCACCTGCGCCGGTACCTTCTGCGAGCGGGTGCCGGAGTGCGGAACGCTCTGGAGTAGCGCAGTCACCGGGTGTTCAGGATGAGGGCGCCTCAGAAGACGTGTCACCCGCTGATGAACTCCACACCGCGGTCAAGGCTTCAATCAGTCCTAACGCAGAGCAAGCGTTGTCTAAGCTCCTTCGGGTTGCTGAGAGGCGGCGCAAGCGATGCGGGCTGGGAGCAAGGGCCGCGAGGCGTCTCCACCTAAACGGAATTGACGGGTGTGAGGTAGAGTCGATGTCTAGCAGAAAACGGAGAAGAGCAGAGTACGCGAGGGTGCAGGAACTGTTCCGGAAGTGTCCGGGTCGCTTAGCGGCCGGCCGAGATCATCACCGGCCAGTCTCAGGGGTTAAGCACAGTCTCGAGGAGTTGGAAACTTTTTGGTGACCTATCCTAGAGGTGTCGGAGGCTCCGGGCCCACGGAGGTCTCTTTGCGAGCCTTACGGCAAGCGAGAGGCGCCGAGGGGACAGAAGTGTTTGACCGGCGGCGTTAGCCCAATTCGGTTGACGAGTTAAAGGCTACCAATGTCGACTTGCAGACGGCGCCTGGTCCGGACGGAATACGTTCGTATGAGTGGCGCTCAGTAGTTCCTAACCAGTTAAAGGCGGAAATGTTCAATTTTTTGTTGGCAGTTGGGGAGATTTCGGACCAACTTAGACAGTGTGGCACAATCTTTGTCGCAAAGACTGATACTCCTTAGCAACCGAGTGACTACCGGCCGATTTCGATGGCGTCGATATCACTCCGACACCCGGAGTTAGACGGCATAGATTACTCCCGGGTATGCCTGTTAAGGGGCGTCAAACACTGATTCAGGAACTAAGGCAGAGCGGCGGAAATAGCCAAATGTCTCATCATCTAATTAGTTATGCGCATGAGGGAAGAGGGGGGGGGCACATTTCCACTGTTACCTCTATCGTCACGGCGTACACCGGCGACGGTGGAGAGAATAGTCAGACTTGTCTCTGGGTCCTTCGGAGTGTGCAACGCCTTTCCATCCAAGGCGTGATCCAGGTGGTGGCTGTGAGGTGAGATTACCTGCAGCAGTCCCATTGGGTGGGTTCTTTGGAATCCGCCAAGTCTAATGCCCTACTTCGGTTGGGACTTAACGACGCTCGTGCGCGAACCTGGAGTTGGGCATGCAACCCAACTCCCACTGGGTAAAACTGACGCAACTGGAAAAATAAATAGAGAATTTATTGACCACCCCGACCTCCCACAGAAGTCAGAGAGCGGCCAGAATCCCTCCTCTTCGGCTCGGCCCGACGATCGCGATCTGAACGTCGGCGAGTCATCGGATTTTGACTGTTCACTATGTGGACAGTCCTTTAAACCCAAGACGGGGCTTTTGATCCACAAACGTAGAGGCCACCCCGCTGAGGCAAATGTGAAGGCTGCGCCGAAAAGGGTGAAGCTTAGGTGGCGCGAGGAAGATGTGCTTCTCTTATGAAGGAATCTGGGAAGTGCTCTGGCACAGATCTGCATGCAAACTACTACAGCTCCAAAGGACGCTGGAGGCGGTTAAGGGAAAACGCAGGGGAGAGGACTACAAAAGGTTGGTTGAAACCTTCCTAGAGGAGTCCTCCTCACCTGCGCCGGTACCTTCTGCGAGCGGGTGCCGGAGTGCGGAACGCTCTGGAGTAGCGCAGTCACCGGGTGTTCAGGATGAGGGCGCCTCAGAAGACGTGTCACCCGCTGATGAACCCCACACCGCGGTCAAGGCTTCAATCAGTCCTAACGCAGAGCAAGCGTTGTCTAAGCTCCTTCGGGTTGCTGAGAGGCGGCGCAAGCGATGCGGGCTGGGAGCAAGGTCCGCGAGGCGTCTCCACCTAAACGGAATTGACGGGTGTGAGGTAGAGTCGATGTCTAGCAGAAAACGGAGAAGAGCAGAGTACGCGAGGGTGCAGGAACTGTTCCGGAAGTGTCCGGGTCGCTTAGCGGCCGGCCGAGATCATCACCGGCCAGTCTCAGGGGTTAAGCACAGTCTCGAGGAGTTGGAAACTTTTTGGTGACCTATCCTAGAGGTGTCGGAGGCTCCGGGCCCACGGAGGTCTCTTTGCGAGCCTTACGGCAAGCGAGAGGCGCCGAGGGGACAGAAGTGTTTGACCGGCGGCGTTAGCCCAATTCGGTTGACGAGTTAAAGGCTACCAATGTCGACTTGCAGACGGCGCCTGGTCCGGACGGAATACGTTCGTATGAGTGGCGCTCAGTAGTTCCTAACCAGTTAAAGGCGGAAATGTTCAATTTTTTGTTGGCAGTTGGGGAGATTTCGAACCAACTTAGACAGTGTGGCACAATCTTTGTCGCAAAGACTGATACTCCTTAGCAACCGAGTGACTACCGGCCGATTTCGATGGCGTCGATATCACTCCGACACCCGGAGTTAGACGGCATAGATTACTCCCGGGTATGCCTGTTAAGGGGCGTCAAACACTGATTCAGGAACTAAGGCAGAGCGGCGGAAATAGCCAAATGTCTCATCATCTAATTTGTTATGCGCATGAGGGAAGAGGGGGGGGGGGGGCACATTTCCACTGTTACCTCTATCGTCACGGCGTACACCGGCGACGGTGGAGAGAATAGTCAGACTTGTCTCTGGGTCCTTCGGAGTGTGCAACGCCTTTCCATCCAAGGCGTGATCCAGGTGGTGGCTGTGAGGTGAGATTACCTGCAGCAGTCCCATTGGGTGGGTTCTTTGGAATCCGCCAAGTCTAATGCCCTACTTCGGTTGGGACTTAACGACGCTCGTGCGCGAACCTGGAGTTGGGCATGCAACCCAACTCCCACTGGGTAAAACTGACGCAACTGGAAAAATAAATAGAGAATTTATTGACCACCCCGACCTCCCACAGAAGTCAGAGAGCGGCCAGAATCCCTCCTCTTCGGCTCGGCCCGACGATCGCGATCTGAACGTCGGCGAGTCATCGGATTTTGACTGTTCACTATGTGGACAGTCCTTTAAACCCAAGACGGGGCTTTTGATCCACAAACGTAGAGGCCACCCCGCTGAGGCAAAGGTGAAGGCTGCGCCGAAAAGGGTGAAGCTTAGGTGGCGCGAGGAAGATGTGCTTCTCTTATGAAGGAATCTGGGAAGTGCTCTGGCACAGATCTGCATGCAAACTACTACAGCTCCAAAGGACGCTGGAGGCGGTTAAGGGAAAACGCAGGGGAGAGGACTACAGAAGGTTGGTGGAGTTGAACTAAGGAAGTTGGTAGGTAAAACGAAAGCAGAGTCAGTCTGTCAAGGTGGGACGAGGAATCCGCCAGGGGGACCCGCTGTCACTTGTGCTGGTCAACATGGTCATGGACGGAATCCTGGCGTCTCTTCCTAAGGGAGTTAGTTGGCTATGGGCTGAAAGGTGAGCGTGTCTCGGCTCTGGCCTATACTGATGAGGAGAACAGATGAGGAACTAGGTGAAATGACCTATTATCTATCACAATATGATTTTAAAATAAAATATGCTCCAGGTAACCAAAATTTAAAAGCTGACCGTCTAAGTAGAAATCCTAAAACAAAAGAAAAAAATTAAAGCAAAATGATTGAGAAACATAATTTATACCAAAAAAAAAGGAACAGTGAAAAAATTATTCTATCAGAAGAATTTAGTATTAAACTTTTAACAAATACATGAAAACCATTTTAATTATTCCAATTTACGCGGCCAAAAATGTCCCGCGCTAGATCACACGGTCGCGCCGTTTCTCAGAATCCAAGAAAACAAAAAATTCGCGCTATTTTGCTCTCGATCATATTTGCGACCAATCATATGTTAAATAACTCTAAGATTTTAATTCGATGATGTAATTTTTTAAACATTTTTATTGGTTGTAAAATTTTTAAATAATTATGGAGTTTTGTATACAGGTACATTTGCAATAAAACACTTTACGCAACTTTTTACAAGTTTCATTTATAAACTCCTAACTTGTAAATCATTATGAATGTATGAAAGTTTTTAACCTCTGACGCAAAAAGAGGGGTGTTATAAGTTTTCATGACTATCCTCAAACAAGTATTGCAAAGTATGCAACAAAAGATTTCCATCATCTATCTTTTGGGACGTGATATCTAAATATATGTTTTTGTTGTTTACTACGTATACCTAATACTAATTACCATTCGGGATATTGATGTTTTTTTCTTTTTTGGTGTTGCATAGAATTATTATTTAAATAGGGTTGATTTTTTTATACAAAATAGAATTATAAAAATCAAAACGAAAAATAATTGTCGAAAATGCATCTTTTTAAAATCAATTAATATCTAGTTAACCGATTAATACCATTATTGTCTAGTTAAATCTATTAAAAAAATAATTTCATTCATGCTGTCATGTACTCCTTTCAGTGGACCAACATCGGTCTACCACCAAATATTTGTTCGAAACCGTCAAAAACCAAAAATCATCCGCTCATTTATTATCATTTATACTAATTTAGTCCATTCTAATTGCACATTTATTGCATTATATATTGAAAGCCTATAATAGTCGGTACTGCACTATGATATATCACAAGATTGGGCCAAATCACAATTTTGGTCCATTAATAGTCAATACATGGGCCAACTTCCATATAATCTTTACCTTAATCTTTACTTTTATATGAAGCTATACGGTTCATCGTTACCCATCGTATCGACATTAACAGACCAACATTTGGTCCAACTTTTAACGCCAAAAATTGATCGTCCACCGTACTTATATATTGCACTTGAAATTGGTTCTTATTACAACACACATACTGTCTAATATTAGATCAATGTATTTTATGTATAGAGTTCAAATGAGTTATTGATTTAAAAGTGTATATAATTTAGCGCAAAATGTTTTTTTTTTTTTTTTTTTTTTTATTAAATTTTGATCCTCTGTGAACTTTTAATTTCCCTCATATCCATTCTCCATGTGTCGCCAAAAAGCAAAAAAAAAACTGTTAATTTATTTATTTGTTTAGAAGCAGTCTACTCAAGTGCTAGTGAGCTGTGAGTCGGCGCGCGGGAGTCGCTCAGCCCTCGGCGTCTGCGTGGGGTCACTGACTGTTCGCGAGCTCGTCCATGCGACACCTGATATGTACGATATATAATAATTATAAATACTTTTTATTGTACATTTTTCACAAAAGTAAGAAAAATAAGTACAAGAAAAATATAGAACTATATATAACAGGCCGCCTCATCGCTAAAACACCGATCTCTTCCAGGCAAAACTGGAAGAAGGAAGGGATGTGGACAATATAGTTTGTAGAAAAATAAAAATAATATAATAATAATATTTATTTTTAAAAATACTCTTACTATTAGTGCTTATTTGTCCAAGTGCGTATTTTACTGCCTCAATGGTGTAGTGGCTAGCATGTACGGCTGCACACCCAGAGGTCCTGGGTTCGAGTCCCGGGTCGGGCCAAGTTTAGTTATTGTGTCTTTCTGTATAGTAAGCCTCAGTAAAAGCCCGGAGTTGGGAAGTTGGCGGTGTTTCACCCCCGTGCCTCGGAGAGCACGTAAAGCCGTCGGTCCTGCGCCTTAACTCTCACTGGTCGTGTCGAGTAGTCGTCCCACCGGAGTATGAGAGTGACAGGAACAGAGAGTGCACTTGTGTCTGCGCGTACATTTGTGCACTATAATATCTCCTGCGCAGTTGGCTAGTCTCAATGAGATTGGCCGCCGTGGCCGGAATCGGTCAGGAGGACTTATTTTTATTTTTTTATTTTATTTGTCCAAGCGAACAATTTCTAATACAAAATTATTTTATATATATATATATATATATATATATATATATATATATATATATAAAGATTTGTTGTTCAAATAGAGGAAAAACTGCCTACTGTCTGTAAAGTACAACAAGTATTGGACGTTTGAACAAATAAGCTGTAAGGCGACGTAATATCACAGTCTACTAATCAATACAATAGTCTATTGAATCTTGGTCCTACTATATGGGTTTTTAAACTGAGCTAATATTATAAATGTGAATATTTGTATCTCTGTGTGTTTGTTTGTTTGTTAGTCTTTTATGCTAAAAGGACTGAACGGATTTGTCTGAAATTTAGTGCACAGACTATTAACTAAAGCAGCACATTAAGTACCGTTAGTACTTTAGATGTTACCGAACGTAGCAGAATAAGTAGCTAGTAGTTTATGAAATAAAAAAAAAAAACGTTTTTAAGAACTATGCGATTCGTCACAACGAATCAAATGAGCCCAAATTCAAAGCTTTTACTAGAAGCCATTGAAGAGTTCCACTATTCATCTCTTGACTCCAACATCAGAGCTGACGATATTATAAAAATAATTATTTTTATAATATCACATATGTACATATATAGTTAAAAAAGCAGTGGTAACGCGCTCGTTAGGGAAACTGAGTGAAGCGGGTTCAAATCCCGGGTCTCGCACCTCTCATACTTACTCTCTTGTGCGAATACTTCCGAACATAATGACCACTTGTCTTACGGTGTAGATAAATACCGTAATGAAACTTGTATCTCTGGGAGAAACTAGCAAATTTTCGAAAGACATGCTCAGTCCGCCCCGCACTTGGCCAGCATGGAGGACTATGGCCTAATCTCCTCTCGTATTGAAGAGAAGCTCACCCCCAGCAGTGGGACATTTAGAAGGGGCTGAAAAAATTTACATATATAGTGCATAGTGGGTGCATACCTCACGGCCATCTCCGCGACTTCGAGACTCGGGTAGTCCAGCTCCTTCACCAGGCAAAGCACGGCTGAGAGCAGGTTGGAGTTCTGGAAACGGTAGCGTAACTAATTAACATTTGTACCGATAATATTTACATAATCACTGCTATGCATACATTTAATTTAAATCTATATAAATATAAATAAAAATCTATATAAATAAAAAATAAATAAATGTTCGTATGTTTGTTCTCCATGCATTCCTAAACCATTAATCCGATTGTGATGAAACTCTGGTTGTTTATAAGATTTTTTTTGAAGTTTGCTTTTTATGCGTTCACAACATCGAAAGCAACAATCGAAGCGAAGGTAGATCGCAAGTTTTAAATAAAAATTTCATTTAAATTTATTCTGTTTAATATAGAAAAAAAAGAATGTCACAAATGGACCAGAGTGAAATAAATAATACTATAAACCTTATATAATTCTTAGGCTAGGAAGAAACTTATGAAGTTTACAAATTCAGGACTCCACCCGAGTCCTAGAGTTAGGACTAGAGATCTCACGCTAAGTACTTTATTGAAAACTAGCGACTTACCTTCGCTTCTCTCGGGTGCGCCTCTAGGTACGAGGATTTTGTTCGCAATTTCATGGGTTTTAATTTTTTTGCGCGGAACCCTAATTCTTGTTCTAAAATAAAAATAGCCTTACTCACTTCTTATAACATCAGCTATCTACCAGTGAAAGTCTCGTCAAAATCGGTTCAGCCGTTTCGGAAATTAGCCGAAACAAACAGACAAACAGACAAAAAAGTTATATTTTTTTCCTTAGAAGTACTGTATATGCTCATACTTTCATATATAGTTTAGAAAGAAGTTGGTATTTCGACATTACACACAGACTCTTCAATTTATTTATCTGTATAGATTATAAGAACAGCTTACCCTGGCGACGGGGCGGCGTGTGAAGCCGCGGTGCTCCGCCATGACAGCGGACGCATACTCTCGGCCGCCGCCGTCCCGTTCGCGTGCACTCTCCCTGTCCCTCTCACGCGCGCCCTCCCTGTCCCGCTCCCACTCACCGCGTACCGAGTACGTCTCACTCCTACACTGGGAGAAAATGTCATATAATAAATAAGTCGGGCGTACGTGTGTTTATGTGTGTATATATGTGCGTCAGTGCGTGCGTGGGTACGTAAATTAGACTAATAATTTATATTGCAGTATAGTATAATTTAGTATGACATAGTGTAGTGTAGTATAGTACCTATAGTAACCAGATTTAAAAGAAATCTTTTTGCATTAGATAACCCGTTTATTGAGGAAGACTATAGGCTATACAGTGTGGATTTTTGAGACGGGACAGTAAGGGCAGGTACCTTAAATACTATAGTTACAGGAAAACGCTCCTAGGAGACCATCCATAACTTTTTGAGATATTCTGAACTGCATTCACAGATTTTGGAAAAAATGTACAGTCAGCGAGAAAAATGCTAAAATTCGAAAAAAAATTTTTCATGTCAATCGATCCTATTTCATGTAAGGATCAAAAACTCTATGGGACCATTTAAGGTTTGAGTACTAGAAATGACAGAAATCGCCAAAATCCTTCTCCATACATTTTGTATGGAAAAACGTTTAATCAACTCGAAATATTCTTTGTTGCCAAACGGTTCTATTTTTTAATGTGATCAAAAGACTCTTTGAGAAAATCATAATTGCATTGACAAATAAAAATAAAATAAAATTATATCAACTAAACGTGTTTTTTTGAAACACGATATCCATTTTAAGCAATTTATTTTGTAGATCACCTAAATGTTACCTATTTACGTTTGTATTAAGAGTCTTTTGATTATATTAAAAAATAGGACCGTTTGGCAACAAAGAATATTTCGAGTTGATTAAACGTTTTTCCATACAAAATGTATGGAGAAGGATTTTGGCGATTTCTGTCATTTCTAGTACTCAAACCTTATATGGTCCCATAGAGTCTTTTGATCCTTACATGAAATAGGATCGATTGACATGAAAAAAATTTTTTTCGAATTTTAGCATTTTTCTCGCTGACTGTACATTTTTTCCAAAATCTGTGAATGCAGTTCAGAATATCTCAAAAAGTTATGGATGGTCTCCTAGGAACGTTTTCCTGTAACTATAGTATTTAAAGTAACTGCCCTTACTGTCCCGTCTCAAAAATCCACCCTGTATATCGTCATGCTACTATCCAAGGAAGCGGAGCAGTAATCATAAATGTCAACAAATCGGGCAGACTTCCACACATTATTGTTAAACTGATGCTTATATCGGAAGCTTGAACGCAGGCCAAGCCGCGGGTACTGCTAGTGTAATATAATATGACATAGTGTAGTGTAGTATGATACAGTGTGTTGCCGTATAGTGTCGTGTAGTATGATACATTGTCGTATCATATACTGTAGTATAGTATTATATTGTGTAATGCACTCGCCTGTCGCCCCGGTCACTATAGTGGTCGGCGTGTGGCGAGGTGAGCGTGGCGTGTCCGCTGTGACGCCACTCACCGTTGCTGGCGTACGCGTACTCCTTTATAGCAACAAATAATCGACAATAACTATCTATTCGTTGAGCACAAAAACAGAGATAACCTCAGTAAGGGTTGGTGTTGAAATTGATTCCATTTTCTTGTACAAGATACTTTATATTGGAAATATAAAAATAAAAAAGATTTGACAAAATTATATTAAATAAACAATCATGAAAGTGTGAGCCTGACTCGCACATCGTAGGTTCCGTATCGTAAAACATTATATTATTACGTTCTATGAGTTCGGGGATCGGAAATTAAAACACGTCTTATGCACTAAGAATCTTTTATTGCTCTTGGTTAACAAGAGTGACTTATGGAGATTCACTAAAACGCGGAGTATATTACACAGTTCTAACTTAATTCAGTCACTGAACAATAATTTCTACTCTAGTTACACTTTCATTATGATTTCACTTTTCTTCACTTTTTCGTTCTACTTCTCGGTCTTCACTTAGTTCTGAAATTCAACTGGTCTCTCGACACACTGCCAGCCTTTTTTATATGTGTTACAGTTAAAACCCGTTTTTAGATAGAACGCGTTTTCCCAAGTTAAAATTAGTTTTTACTAAATGCCTTCGTTAAAACTAGAAATAACTAGTCAAAACTAGAAATTACCACTTATTATATTGCATTTTCAGACAAAACTAGTTGTCACTCCGAGCTTTAGTTAAAACTAGCACTAGAGAAACTATGTAATTTTGGATTTAAAACAGGATATAGTTTTAAAAATATTTTTAAAAAGATCTAGGACACAGAGTCATATGTACTTACCTAGTAAAAATAATAATTTTACACTTGTCTTACACTAAAGGAACATTTTAGGGCACATCGACATAAAGTAGTTGCCAAGATGACAATATTAAATAAAATTAAATAATGTAATCAAACGAGTTCACAGAAAGCAACCATAAAAAAAGGAATATTTTTATGGAACATTGGTTAATATACAATAAAAAATAATCAAACAATCCTAAAATTAAAAAGGATGAGGATCTGCTTGTTATGCAAGACAAACTATCGTGGCATTTTGAATTACAAAGGCAACCATTTTTCTTGCAGAGATACCTTTTTGACATACATCCTTTCTTGCACACGCAGCGCATAAATCCTTGGCCTGTTCCTATGACTGCTTCCTTAGCAACAGTTCTCAAAGATAAATTTGTATTCGGAACATCTTCTTCATGCCAAAATTTTTGAGCATTAGTTAATTCTAGTTTTAACAAAGGCATTTAGTAAAAACTAGTTCTAACTAGGGAAAACGCGTTCTATCTAAAAACTGGTTTTAACTGTAACATATGCATAAACAAAGAACACTCTAGTATTCAAAAATACAAAACTTTTCTAGCAATTTCGATTCTTTTCTAGAGAATGTTTTGTTCCTCTCTTACACACGGCAATTTTCAATTAACTGTTCTAGTCTGTTAATTGACATGTGTTGATAACTGTCTTAGGATATATAAAGCCTACTTTAGTGCCTGCTTAATAATTATTTTTGGTGTAATGACGTTACACACTCTTCACTACGCGACGATATTTATGTTATGTTGTGTATCTTTTTTATGTGAATTTCTAAAAACAATATAATTTAAATGTAATTTGACGATAAGTTAGAGTGACATTTAAAATACTTTAAGTCACAAAAATATTTTAGTTAGCGTTTTAAGATTCATATTTTCATAATTGAAATGGAAAAAGATGAACTGCCATGAACTGCTTTTATTGAATATGTATGTGTTCATCCCATTTTCACGTCCCACTGTTGGGCATGAGACTCCCTTCAATGTAAGGGGGATCAGGCCATAGTCCACCGCGCTGGCCAAGTGCAAGCGAACTTAACATATCTTTCGAAAACTCGATTAGGTTTTCTCAGACATGGACGTCTCCTCACGATGTTTTCCTTCACCTTAAGCTATATTGAATATATTTTAATGTATTTCTATATACAAGTGATATTATAACTAATATAGATAGATACCTTCACGCTGTGAGCAGACACGGAGTGCCTCAAGGAGGCGGCGTCCGGCGACCGCGGGCCGCCTCGGGGCTGGCAATTGCAATTACCAAATTAGTATTAACTTTAAATTAAATGTTTTAAACCCAATATATGAATACTAAATATGTGAAAATAAAGGGAACCAACTGAATGTTACACTCATTATAATGACTTACTCAGGAGACACATGTATACTATATTTTTATGAAAATATCCCAGACTTTTTTCTGTTATATTTAAACTAAGACGGATGGATATTTTTAAAACTAACAAATAATTAATTCGTGTAAATCACTTACATGCTTTGATGCTGTTATAAATTCAACATATATACAGATAAATAAAACAGTAAGTACTAGCAAGTAGAATTTCTTTTGAAATAATGAAAAGAAAGTATCTAGAAAATGAGACATTTTTATTGAGCAAAAGCTAGTTAGAATAAAATGAACATTTTAATATATAATACTGCTAATGCTCCTTGCTAATGCTTGCTTGCAACGTCAAACACATTAGTACCCTTTCACACTAACGTTTATTTTTACTGATTGAATAAACATTTACATCGTTTTAATCATAGTAGCTGGGCGATCAAGCTTCGCTCGGAATTTTTGGCCAAATGTACCCTTTTCTTTTTAATTTGGCCTAAAAAACAAAAAAAAAATTGAAAAGTTGAATAAATACAAAAAAAAGACAAAGTGAAAACTTCGTATCCGACCGGGATTCGAAACCTGACCGCTTAGCCGCTTGACCACAATGCTTATGCCAGAGCGTGCAAAATTATCGACCATATTTTGCGTGGAATAATGCGAAAGAACACCGCATAAAAACTCGAAAACACGCATTTTCTCAGACATAATACTAATCTAGATCGATTTTTCGCCCCCGAAACTCCCACATACCAAATTGCAGCGAAATCATTAGAGCCGTTTCCTAGATCGCCGGTAAAAATAAATAAATAAATATACAAAAATTGCTCGTTTAAAGGTTTTAAATATAGTGACATAAAATCGTCAGCGTAGAAGTGACCTAACTACAATCTAATATATTTATTGTGTAATAATACTTGGATGTACGTGGATATTTGACATCAGCTATACATATTATGAAACAGTTACTGAGCGAAATCTGTAAATGAAGTATTTTTTGAAAACAATTACTGTAACGGGTTGTGTACAGAATATAGAACCCAAAACAATAGTTATTAATTTTTTTGTCTGTTTCTTAGTATGTCTGTTTATGTGTTCATGTTTCACGCAAAAAGTACTGAATCAATTTTAACTAAATTTTATGTAGTGATAACTTATTACTCGGATCAACATTTAGTATATAGTCCAGGATCCCGGGTCCATTTATACAATTGAGTAGCTAATTTTTCGTGTGTAGCTTCATTATGATGAGACGCACAATACTTTCCAATAGGAAAATTCTCGATTGTGGTAGCTAACAGGGGTAGCATGGTATGGTTTGACCAAATGATGACGGTATGAATTATTTGAAAAGGGGTATAAATCAAAAAATGAAATGAAAAAATTAAAAAAAAATTCGTAGGGTATGATTCTTCCAGTTAGCCACCAACAAAACAAGAATTGTTGCAACAAATTAAAAGAACAGTATTCATCTGCAATATATGGTAATGCACGCATGCGGTGTCCCACGGAAAATTACTTGAAAATAATGGATGGACAATAATTGAGGGCAAATATTAATATTATTGGTTTGATGGTCCCCAAAGTCCATGTTTTGAAGAATTATCTTCCGACTTACAAGGTACCCTTTTAATACTATTGTTATTTATTGATTATTCGGCAATTTATTTAATATTTTCGTGTTATTACAGAGTCAGACATAACGAATGAGAAAAATGAGGGAGATGAAGATGAGAGTGATGTTAGTAGCGAAGAAGATGTAGATTTATCAGATGTATCTGATGAAGATTTTTATGTGTTATAACACAAAGAACAATGGCAGGATTCTATACAACGAATTACCTGATATCTATTTGAGGCGTCTTGAAATGAAAAAATGCTCAAACGATAGGGATTAAATAACACAAGTTTATCCAGAAAGATTTATTTTATTAGGAAGTCACAAAAAAAAGATATTAGCATTTTTATTTTATGATTTGCGGTTATAAACCTACCTAGCAATGACAGCTGTCACTGATTATTATTGTATCAAATATTATAAATTAAGTATTATAAATTAAAAAAAGTACGTTCACATTACATATAAGTTACGTTTTTAATTTCTTTATCATGGATGAAACAAGGTACTACTCCGTTCAGGTCCGTACTAGTCCGTTAGGAGAAATCAGTATTAGTTGTAAGTATACACTGGCGATTGTCCGAGAGAATGCACAAGTCGTCGCATGGGGCAAGTAATCGGGTCCGTGGGCAAAGCGACAATTAAAACTTATAATAATCTAGAAAAATGGAACAGTAACAGCAAAATCAAACGTAGTAGTCAGAGGCATGCGTAAATTCATGGATGACAAATAAAATATAAAATCTAAATAATATGTCAAATGTCAATATCAATTATCAAGTCAATCTCACTGTCATCTGTTGTGTTGCTATAACTATTATTTTAATTACTGTACTAACTGTAATAGCTTCAATTAAACTTACAGCATAATATATAATGTTTCCATTATATGTAAAGCTGTAAGATTAATGAACAAGACATAGATCATTATTTAATTATTTACATAAGATTTTTAATAAAAATATTTTAAAATAAATACGGCATTTCATTTTCTTCTGTGGCAACAATTTTTACATCATCTTTGACGAATGGCGAAGCCGGAAGTACATAAAAACAATCAATTAGTAGCTTATTATGTAAACATTTCTTCGTGGCTTTGTCATGTAAAATAAAGGCCGTGAAAAAAAAGAGCAAATTAAATAATTCAGTTTTGTATATGTCCTAGTCTTAGACGCTTTAAAAACGTTCAGGTAAAAACTTGCCATTGTTCTTTTTGTACTAGAAAATAAAGTTTTATTTATTTATAAAGTTTTAGTTATTTAAATTTCGAAAAAGATGTTTTCACTTTATGTTATGTTAGAAATAGAAAAACTATAATGACATTTCTTGTCGGACTAGTGATACATACCTGTTTTCTTGTAGGACATTGTTTCATTTGGATAGAGAACACACTAACCTATTATACATAGTCTGGTCATAAGTTCTGTCACACAATAAAAACTTTTGAATTTAAAATGCTGGCCACAAAAAAGTTTATTGAAATCGAATTTCGAATTTTTCATGAATATAAATATGTATACCTTTTAGAAATTTACTCATTTTTAAATATGGAGTGGACACTTAAAGAAGACCGCGTTGCGGTTATTGCGTTGCATCGTTGCGGTCTCGCGCCAATTCAGATTTTTGACATATTGGAAAATTTGAATATAACCAAAAGATTCGTTTATCGTACTATCAAACGATACATTGAAGACTCTAGAGTAGATGACAGGTCAAGAAGTGGTCCCCCTCACTCGGTTAGGACTCCAGCAGTGATAAAAGCTGTGAAGGCGCGAATTCAAAGAAATCCCATACGTAAGCAAAAACTTTTGGCCCTTCAGATGAGTTTAAGCAGAACCACGGTGAAAAGGGTATTAAATGAAGACTTAGGGCTTCGGGCATATCGAAGAAAAATAGGACATCGTTTGGACGCTCGTTTAATGGACCTGAGGTTGAAGAGATGTCGCGCTTTGTTGAAGCGGTACGCGGGAAACAATAATCGGGAAATTCTTTTTTCGGATAAAAAAATTTTTTATGTGGAAGAGAGCTACAACAAACAAAATGTTACGGTGTTAGCACACAGTAGTGAAGAAGCGAGCAAGCATGTTCCGCGTGTCCAACGAGCCCAATTTCCATCCTCACTCATGGTTTGGTTGGGAGTCTCTTATTGGGGCTTAACTTAGGTACATTTTTGAGAGAAAGGCGTAAAAACAAATGCAGTTTTGTATCAAAATACAGTCCTCACGAACCTTGTGAAACCTGTTTCTCATACCATGATCAATAACAAGCGCTGGGTATTCTAAAAAGATTCTGCGCCAGCTTACAGAACGAAAAGCACTCAAGACTGGCTGGCAGCGCGTGAAATTGACTTCACCCGGCACGAAGACTGGCCCTCTTCCAGTCCAGATTTGAGTCCGTTAGATTACAACATATGGCAACACTTGGAGGAAAAGGCCTGCTCAACACGTCATCCTAATTTGGAGTCACTCAAGGCATCCTTGATTAAGGCAGCCGCCGAAATTGACATAGACCTCGTTCGTGCTACGATAGACGACTGGCGGCGGCGGTTGAAGGTCTGCATTCAAAATCGCGGGGGTCATTTTGAATAAACTTTGTTAGCATAAGAATCTGTGTTTTATTAAGTTCATTTTGGTATATAAATGTTTACATCAATAATAAACATGTCTCAATTATTTCATACTAGCAGAACCCGCGGCTTCGCCCGCGATCAAACTTTATTACTTGCAAAAATAACGGAAACAAATTTCATTTTAGCGATCGTAACTCAAAATATCCAGTATCTTAAAAGATGTTACGCGTATATTCTGTAAGTAAATTTACACTTTAGATATTTAGCAAGCTCCACTACCTGTATTTTTTGCACATTTTTCTACTCTCCATCTCTCCAAAGTTAGAGGAAGAGAATACAATGATACAATCGCATACAATATTTACGACTTTAGAGTCATGTTACTCGGTTAATATGGGTTTTTTAACTAACATAACAGGCTAACAGATATTAGCCTAGCCTACGTTATTTTTAAAGACCCAATGCTATGTACACCTGAAGCTTTACAGTCTCCCTCTTTCTCCTTTTTACATATATAAATTGCCATTCTTATTTTACTGTAGCTGCTGTGGCCCGCCGAAAAGTTATCCATAATTTTCCTTTGGATTCGAAATAATTTCTGTTCTCTATTTTATATCCCACACAGTAAATGTGCACTTACGGAGGATTTGAGTCATGTTACTCTATTTAAATATATTCAGCAACTCCAACTTCACGGTCCAGTTTTACCCACTTAGGTGCTGAATTAAAAAAAAATCTACAATGCATGTTTATTTAATTGTATTGAAGAGTATTAATACGAAGTTTCATGTAATTCTGATCATAAACAATTTTTTCCTCATGTAAATAGCACAACACCCTTTTACCCTTTTAAAAGATGAATTTCAAAAAAAATGATATTTTTATTGTTTTAGTTGTCATTTTAAAGGTAAATACCATTTCCGTGCATTAATTACAGAGTTTCATACAAACTTTCATCCCCTATTTGACAGCCTTATAGAATGAATTTCAAAGAAAATTATAATACGTATTTATTTAATTGTATTGAAGAGCATTAATACCAAGTTTCAAGTAATTCTGATCATAAATATTTTTTTGCCCATATAAACTTTATCATCCCCTTTTACCCTCTTATGGGATGAATTTCGAAAAAAATCTAATACATATATTTCTAATTTTTCATCTAAAAGCTAAATACCACTTTCTGTGCATTTTGCGTGAAGAATGACAGAGTTTCATACAATCTTATATCACCTATTTTACCCCCTTAGGGAATGAATTTCAAAAAATCCTTTCTTAGCGGATGTCTGCATTGTATAAGGTATATGTCTTCCAAATTTCACGTTTCTACGACCAGCGGTTTAGGCTGTGCGTTGATCGATCAGTCAGTCAGTCAGGACAAAGCATTTTATGTATATATAGATTAAACATGTGACAGAACTTATGACCTGACTATGTATAATATTTTTGTCCTACTATTATTAGTTAGTAATAAGAAAAATGGTTTTTTTTCAATATGCAACAAATAATTGTTGTTTTGTTGGTGGCAAAGTGGGAGAATCATATCCTGTGACTATTTTTATAGTTTCTTCATTTTTATTTTTTGGTTTATACCCTTTTTCAAATAATTCTTACCGTCATCATTTGATCAACAAGATTGACTACTTCACGTATTAATATATAGATTACAAAATTACTGTAATATCGTGATTTGGGTGATGTCTCCGACTGCATAAATACTATATTCCTTCGTGAACTTGTTTTCATCTTAATTTAGTTAGCTTTTATGCAGTCGGATTTTTTATTTTTATAATATATTTATTTATTCGTTGAACTTAATCGGTCGTCGTTCTTTCGTCAAATTCAGAAGCCTGAAGAAGTTCTCACAGAAGTATGGAATAATGTAGTTATCGACAACTATGACGTCGTAGCAAAGTACGTCGAGCCCGATGACAGTGCTGAAAGCTTTATTTCAGATCTGCCTTCTCCGCAGTGGTATAGCGAGCATGTGCGAGAGAGCTAGTATTTGTTTCAGCTACTGCAACCTTAGTGTCTGTCTAGACATTATTATCACGGTGCATATCTTCTAGAATTAAATTAGTTTATACCTGTTTTTAAAGTAATATTTTGAACATTTTTAAAATACTTTGTCCCAAAAAAATAATACACGTCATTTTGGATAGGGGATTGAGGATGGTAAGTTTCAAACCTCACCAATTATCAAGTAGGGAGGAGTTAAAACGTTGTTAAAAAACATGACGTGACTAATGGACGACCCCTTATGAGGTAGACATATACTATTGCGGACTTTTCTGTACATCTTTATAAGACCTAGAATTTTCTAGTACATTGTTTTGATGTATCTTTTAAGGTTCAGCCAGCGTTACCATATAAACTAAGGACGAGGAAAAAATTTCCTGAAGTAAAAGGTATTCTAAATATTGACCCAAGTAATAAGTTATCACTTCACTTTGTTGAAATCGGGTCATTAATTTTTGCGTGCACACACAAACAGGCAAACAGACAAACAGAAAACTTTTAATAAATACTGTTGTGGGGTCTAGGTATATACTCGTAATTAGGCCACTTTTGCGCTAGTGAGATATTTTTAAACGTTTTAACGTTCAGCTCAGAGATGAGATATTTTCCCGCAATAAAAAGTATCCTATATTCGTAGTTGACACGGATAACAAACTATCATCATACTAAATTTCATCAAAATCTGTCCAGTGGTTTTTTCGTTATGCGGTCACAGACAGACAGACAGATAGACAGACATAAATACTAAAAACTATAGATTCTGCCTGTGTCGATAATAATGTCTGTTTCAATAAAAATTTCCAAAAAATATTTAATGTACAGATATGGCTTAGAATTTTATTATACGTATAGACAAAGTCAACTCTTCAAATGACTTTTAAATCGAAGCGTGAATATTAATTTAATAAAAATTGTATCGTTTTTAAATTTATGCAAGCATTTGACATTTTAAATAAAACTATTTTATCGTGAATTTACATATTTTCCAACGTTTCGAATGCTTAGCACTCATAGGTACCTACGTTAATGACTAATGATTTTTACTTGAATTAAAAAAATATAATATATTTTATTTAACATAGTGTGAAAGGGTATTGTATATAAAGGCATAAAGTATTAAAAGTATTAGTTATTAGTATCCTCACATCGTACTGCGAGGAAGTCATGGCGGGGTGGTCGTACCGCTCGTCGGGCTCGGGTGACACGCGGCGCGCAGGCGACGCCGGGCACTGGACATGTATCGCGAATAACAATATTACAATGGGTTCTATTTCCGATTAAAGTAAATTGCGATCTGGATGTATGTGCACGTATTTTGTGCGTGTTTTAATGAAAATTGTGGATATAGAAAATTTGTTTATTTATCCATTTTTTACATGATTTCTCTTGTAAGAAGGAATGTCATGGAACAAAATCAAAATTAACTTCATTCAACTACATATTTAGGAGAATTTTTGTTTATATCTATCTACATAATAATGTATATTATTATGATGCTTACAAATTACATAGGTATGATGTGTTTTATAGTCCCTTACTTGAAAAATGATTGATTCCCCATACAAACTTCCAACCCCCTTTTCACTCGCTGAAGGGATGATTTCCGGGATAAAAACTATCCTACAACCTTCGCAGGGTCTCAAACTATCTCCATGCCAAATTTCATCTAAAAAGGTTCAGCGGATTAAGCGTGTAAAGGTAACTGACAGACAGAGTTACTTTCGCATTTATAATATTAATATGGAAGTAAACCAATGATATGTAAAAGAGCAACTCCCAGGCTCTTCTCAGTAGAACTGCTTTCCGAGCTTGTGGTAGCTTCCCCACAGACTGCCTACACTAACACTCTTTAAATTAATATTGGCGATTTAAAAGTGCTTGTTAATAAAACTACTTGACTAGTTTTAATTTATTTTATTTCATACTAGCGACTCACCCTCGCTCCGTTCGAGTTCGTCCCTAGTTATGTTTTAACGTTTAGTCTAGATTTCTCAGAGTAAGAAAATAGTAGTTTAAATGTAATTTGGAATGAGAAATGCTAAAAATCAACAAATAAAAAAAATATTTACGAAATTAAAAATCCGACTGCGTAAAAAGTAAACAAAAAAGATGAAAACAAGTAGACGAAGGAATATAGTATGTATTATACAGTCGGTTACATACACACACGCACCTGTTGTAAAACATGTACATATGTATGTCTCCGACTTATATTCATCTTTTTAGATCGATTTTAACACAGTCGGGGTTTTTATTTTTGTAAAAAACTCATTTTATTAAGTATTTATTGATTACTCGAGCACAATGTCAAGTGATTCTAGCGATGAGGACTTTCTTCTTTATATTTATTTTACAAGTAGACGAAAAAGAAGATTTTGGGTGCACCGTGCATTGAAAGAAATAATAAATGTAGAACATTCGTCCCTGCCAGGAAGCTATATGGAAACGATTGTAATAAGTTTCATACCTTTTATAGAATATCCAAAAAAATAGCTTCCAGTACACATTTTATATTTAATTCATGTTCGGTCATCATTTTTATTAACTGACTTCTAAAAAAGAAAGAGATTCTCAATTCAACTGTACATATTTTTTTTCGGCGTATGTTCGACTCGAGTAGCGTGCGAGCGTCGTTTGCGAAACATAGCGAAATTGTATAGCAGCTACTTACGAGATACTAATAGGATGTGCATACACAACTCGAGTCGCTTGTTAATAGCCTCGGAAAAATACCTTAGGTAGAATACAGACGTACATACATGAAGTTGCCCTATTATTCCGTCGTGGAACTTAGGGGTGCAGCAGTAGTTTTCCATACCCTTCTATCTTTAGTTACTACTTGGACATTGTTCCACGAGATACATACATACATATATAGATACATATTATAGATACTTATAATATTATAAAGAGGAAAGATTTGTTTGCTTGTTTCCTTTTTTGTTTGTAGCGAATCGAATGAACTGATTTTGATGAAATTTGGTAAGATAATTTGAAGCCGTAGGTAGGACATAGGATACCTATGTTTTTATCCCGGGAATCATCCCTAAAGGGGGGTAAAAATGGGGAAGAAAGTTTGTATGGGGAAGCAATCTAGGGACAAACCAGAGCGAAGGGAGGGTGAGTCGCTAGTAGATATTAACAAACAGACAGACACACACCTGCGCAGGCGGCGAGCGCGGGGGCTCGGGCGCGGGCTCAGCCTCCGCGGAGCTGTCGCTGCCCTGCGCCCACTACGGGTTAGTGACGCACATATATATGCATACATAAGGACAAGTTTTAGTTATATACGTATATGCATATTACAATACATTATAAACATATAAACATTAATTAAAATAAGTTATAAAGAAACAATTGGTATAGAAAGAGTACTAACTTAACCATTGTTAATTTAACTTAATATAGACATACAAGCACAAAGATTGCCCCGTGAGGGAATCGAACTTACAATTTATATACTATAATATCACAACCAAATCTTATAAAAATAAAAATAAAACAGTTATTAGTTTACCACTTAGAGATGAAAATGCATAACCATATCAAGAATCATTTAAAAATTGTTATTACAAAATGTAATCTAAATCAATGCTGATATGTATACCGACAGACAGAAGGGTCTGTAAGCAACAATTATTTATACGCACATATAGAACAATAAAGGTGTAACTACTAATAGTACACTTTTGCTTCTGTTAGTGTATTTAATTCGAACAATTGTTTATAACTTGGATGTCTATCGATTTAATTTTTGAAACAACTTTCTTACACAGCACTTACGCCACTAAAGTATATTAACATAGCCCACAAAAATCATACATTAGTATTGCCAATATAGGTGAATGAATAGCCAACAGCATCAATAGAAGTTATACCCCAAATATGTCCTACATAGCCATGATATACTACAAAAACTCAAGATACACAATTAGCTTCTCAAGTGTGCTCAAAAAAAAAGTGCTAAATACGAAATAATGCGCTTTTTTCAAATCTCTTTTCGGATTTCAAAATTAAAACACGCGTTGTTTCTTTTAAAAAAGTACTGCGGTGTACGTAAGTTCGAATTTGTATTTAGACAAATAGAAATTTTAATTTTTGAATTTTATCCTTTGGTTTGACGTAACGTCACTTCTTGAAGAGATATTTGTTAGGAAACGTGTGTCTAATATCTACGTTTTTATATATAATGTACATAGTCTAATTTACTTCTGGTTATGATTTATGATTCCAACAATATATATATATATATATATATATATATATATATATATATATATATATTTACCCTAAGTGGGAATCGAACCCACTTACCTTGTCTAAGGCATGAAATATCAAAATAATTATCATACAGAATTTAGTTAAGGTCTTTATTGCTCTATAAGAAAAATTTAAACTTTTTAAAATATTGTTTTAATATAATAATGTACATTTTTCATATTATAATGATATCATAAATTTTAATTAATGTAAAGAAAAATTCTAACTCTCATTGAAGTTATTTGATGAGACATATTTAGTTACATAAATAACGTTTTAATTCTAACCCATAGATCATTAATAATATATTCATTCATTAATATAAATAAAACATAAGGCACATACAACATGCAAAAAAAAAGATTAAGAATTGATAGTTTTTTTGGGATTTCATTTACTTTCAAAAGAACCCTTAATCATTCAAATCAACCTGTTTCTTAGAAAAGCTCGGACAGACAAACATAATATGTATGGTTACACGATTAGAGAAATATTTTAAGCGACCCATCCTATTTCTTCATTAAAACCGACTGACATTCTATAAATTAAAAAAAAGCATTATAGAGATAGACTTACCACAACATGCCCAGCTTAATGCAGTTAAATGAATATTATATAACCCAATAAAAAACAAAACAGTTTCCAAGCAAACACCCATATCTGATAACAACAAAATATGTAGGTACTATTGATTATAACCGAACGGCGTTAAATCAAAAATATCCCTGAATTTTTATTTCACCACGAAGGGGATCAGGCCATAGTCCACCACTCTGGACAAGTAAGGACTGTGCATGTCTTCCGAAAATTTACTAAGTTCTCTTAGACATGCAGATTGAATAACGATGTTTTCCTTCACCATTAGATAAGTAAGTGGTAATCATATTGGAAGTAATTCGGACATGTAAATATCAGAGGTGGGAGACTCGAGATTTGAATCCGCTTCACTCGCTTTTCCAAACGAGCGCGTCCATGCCTTTCATTTAAAATAAAAAACTAAAAATTGTATACTTGTCATCTAGTACTATATTCTTAAACAATAATCAAATAGTACAATTTGACAGACGTCAAACACAATAGTATATATTGCGTTTCAGTTAACTGATTAAGCCTATCAAACTTTACAGGTAAGACATGACTTTTACTTTCTACGTGACATTGGCGAAGTAAATTGTGTTCAAATGGCACTTATAGAAGCTACGACACAAAAGAATTGAATTGAATTTACAGATACACAAAACGCCTTTAAAACGTTCGTATTTCGGAGATATGAGTATTTACTTCCAGACCGTCACAATAATTATTAATAACGTTAAATCAGGGCTCGGATACCTTGTCAATTTTTAAACCGGTTTTAGTCGTTGACCCTAAACCGAAAGGCTTTTCGGTTATATTCTTTAACCAGTTAAAATCCGGAAAATGGTTTTTGACAAATTTGGGTTCCATGATCGTAAAGTAAACGGTTAAAATGAGTTTTTGTGCGATTATATCTGGCGGATCTTCACTAATATTGAATTGCTTAGTGGAAAGATTAATGTATGAACGTTGCTGGAATTACCCGGTTTATTTCGGTATCAAAACCTAACCTTAATCTTTCTCTAAGAATAACCGTTAACCATTATTATTTCGATTTACTAAACCGTTCGTTTTCATTGACTGACGAATCTCTAAATAATTTAAAAAATTGATTCAGTTATTGTCATTTTATTGAAAATAGGTAGGACGACTATCCTTGCTTGAAATTGAAAAAGGTGAAGATAAACGTCCCAAACGGCGTATGAGTGTTTTAAAACTGGAGACAAAGAGGAAGAACCATTATATCGTCCAGGACTCGATAGTTTGATGTAAGTATAAATATTTCATATTACAATATTTTACATTAAGAAAAATGGACTAATATTTTTAACTACATTCATACAGATTATAGTGAACTGTTTTTTTTTTTCAAATAACCCGTTTTTGAGAAATCTAAAATCTAAAAAGGTTCTACAACAACGCTAATAATGTTATTATTTACTGTTTTTCAATAAAAATTTACAAAAACTACACTGAATATACACTTAATAAAATAAAAAAAAAACGCGATGCTCATTTCCTTAATTATCCCGGACAAAAAAAAATCGAAAATCACTCTTATTTTTCGGCAGTCATAGCACGGCTATCCCCCTTAAACCGGTTCCGAGCCCTGCTTTAAATATACGCATCTTGATAGAACTTTACCAACAAGATACATGAACCTATAAGTGGTCCTACCTGGTCGTGTCGATGGGCGGGGGCGGGCGCAGGGGCGGGGGCGGGGGCGGGCCGCGCATAGTACGGCTCGGGCTCACGTTCAGGGCTGGACTCGCAGGACCGCTGTCTGCGATACTGCCCGTAGGACTCCTGCTGCGAGGGATGACATGGAGAAGCTTTTAATATACTACGAAATATACGATATACGAAATATGTTGGATGAAATACAGGGGTATTGTTCTCAATTTTATTTTATATTTTTTTGCGTGAAACCCTAACACTTTTTCTAAAATAAAAGTAGCCTAAGTTATTCCTTACAGCTTCAGCTATCTGCTATTAAAAATCTAACTGAAATCGGTCCTGTCAAACATTAAAATAAGTTTTAAACCTCAAATATTTTTTTTTTGATAGAACTACAAAAGAGATCGCCAGCGGACGGGTTCACTTTTAAGTGGGTACATAAATGAGCTATAGTTGTAAATTTTTATGTTAAATAAAAAACCAAAAATCGGCCAAGTTTTCGCCCCCCAAAAATCCGCACGTGCCAAAGGATCTCACCGGATTTCCATATAAAATCTGCACTGGCGTCTTTTTTAACATTAGTGCCTTTATTGTGTTGCTAGTTATTAAAAATAATTTTAGGATAATTATCAAACCTATAGCTTTATTCATTTTTGGAAAATAAGAGGTTTCAACCCCTAACTTCAAAATTATTTTCCTACAAAACTATAATAGATATTTGAATGAAACCAAAGCGAAATTAAAGCTACTAATTAAATTCACGTTACATATTTACTATAGAGTGGTTTTTCGTGGTTATTTCTTGAGATACACCAACCAAAAAAAATCATATAATCGGTAAACTATAATGTACATAGATGTGTGATAGGTGGAACATAATTAAAACAATAAAAGTTGTAAGTAAGTAAGCACATAGTATATATTATAATAAATAAAGGTCACTAGAATTAAAATAAAAACAGTTTTTTTTTTATATACAGGGTGGATTTTTGAGACGGGACAGTAAGGGCAGGTACCTTAAATACTATAGTTACAAGAAAACGTTCCTAGGAGACCATCCATAACTTTTTGAGATATTCTGAACTGCATTCACAGATTTTGGAAAAAATGTACAGTCAGCGAGAAAAATGCTAAAATACGAAAAAAAAATTTTTATGTCAATCGATCCTATTTCATGTAGGGATCAAAAGACTCTACGGGACTATTTAAGGTTTGAGTACTAGAAATGACAGAAATCGCCAAAATCTTTTCCCATACATTTTGTATGAAAAAACGTTTAATCAACTCGAAATATTCTTTGTTGCCAAACGGTCCTATTTTTACTGCCCTTGGTTTGGGTCCTGCCCTTACTGTCCCGTCTCAAAAATCCACCCTGTATATAAAAAAAAATATTTTCATGTAAAAATATTAGAATAATTTAATCTTCGTCACTATTTTTAAGGTTACATTTTATTACTTAGCTGTGAAAGTTTTCCTTTTAACTTCGTTATATATACTAAATCCCTTAATCGAAAAATTGCTTTCACAAACACGCAATATTTTTGAAAGACCTATCCAACGACACTCCACTTCACGAGGTAGTTGAGAAAAAAAAATCCAACATTTTACTTTACCACTTTGTCAATGTGACTAATATACGAGTATATATCCATGCCAAATTATAGCTCTCTAGTACTAAGAGATCTGAGCTAAGCTGCGGACAGACGAACATGGCGAAACTATAATGTTGACTATCGAACCCTAAAAGACACATTTTAATGATGAACCGAACTTAAAAGTAAATAAAAAATAATTTTTAGTACTTAAAGTGATTAACGGGAAAATTAATGTTATTGTGAAAATAGCGCTTCACCTTCTAATAAAATTACGTCCACGTAAACAAAAAAATTCATAATTTTTTTTCCATAAAATGAAAACTACTCGGCCAAACTATGTTAAATTTTTATGGGACCACATGGCAACTAAACCGCATCAAACAAATAAAGAATCACGCAAATCGGATCATAAATCTCAGAGTAATCGATGTACATACATAAAAAAAAATACCAATCGAATTGATAACCTCCTCCTTTTGGAAGTCGGTTAAAAAGGAAAACGTTAAGTTTAGTGTTTCTATTCTATTTTTACCCAATTGTGGCGACCCCAAAGGAGGGTTATGCGACTGCATAATACTTTATTCCTTCGTCAACTTGTTTTTATCTTTTTAGTAAGCTTTTATGCAGTCGGGTTTTTTTTTATTTTCATATATTTTTTTGTAAAAATTAATCTATATTGGTACAACTCAAAACACATTGGGCAGAACTGGCAACTGAAAATCTGTCATTTATGACAATCTTTAAACCTCTCAAATGCCTATTAATCTTTAAATGTTTTTTTTTTAAACTCAGGATGAAAAATGAAAAACTATTTGCAGATTTGGATTACGGGATACCTAACTAATCTACCTAATCTAAGTATGATATGAAAGTAGTTTTATTGCGGTAAGCGTGATTAAAAAAGGGGCCGAGTCCCATTTAAATTCTGGCGATCTCCTTTACGGTTCGGATTTTTCCCTCTACTTTTGCTATATAAGACATTGCTTCTTGCCAAATTTTATGGTTCTAGGTTAACGGGAAGTATCATATAGGATGTGATTCAACTTATCAACACCGTATCTTTTGCGTGCGTTGACTGAGAAGTTGGATGGATATTTACAGTTCCAAGGGATTGCAGACCTGATCATTTCGTATTAATTTCAATTTGATACTTCCACGGGTTCCTGAGAAAAAGGGTCTTAACGGACAGAAGAACGAACAACGAAGTGATCCTTTAAGGGTTCCTTTTTTCCTCTTCAGATGCGGCTTAACTGCCATATGTTTATTTATATATGTATGTATTTACATACAACTATTATTTCGTTTTCACAGGTCATCAAAAGATTTTAATAAAATTTAGTAAGTCAAACTCAAAATAGAGCATTCGATGTGTTATTTGATACAGGATATTTAACGTTTTACACACGTCACACGATACTAAAAGAAAGTGAAGCAACTAGTATAATAGTATGTCAGCAGTCAGACTCACCTGCTGGGGGTATCCCTCGTCGTCGGAATCCGGTATGTGCACGCCTTTCCGCATCGCCTCTTGTACCTAGAAATATAATAATAATAATAATAAACTCTTTGTTGTACACCAAGAACAAAGAAAATAAATAAATACACTTGGATAATGTACAAGAGGCGGCCTTATCGCTAAAACAGCGATCTCTTCCAGGCAACCTTTAGGTGTAGGAAATAGTAAGTTTTGAGAGGGAAGGGGTGCAAATAATTGAGTTAAATATAATATCATAATATATAAAAAGTAGACTACAAATATTACTAAATAAAGATATATGTTTAAACTAATAGATACATATACATATACTTACACACATACACATATACATACATATATACAATATATACTTGTACAATAAAACAAAACAAGAAGCAAGACAGCTTACAAAGAGAGAATAAGTCAAAAATAATAATAATAGTAACAATACATGTAAAGTTAAAAATTAAGAACTAAGAAAGTGTTCCTTTAAGAGTTTTTTAAATATCAGTAGTGACTTCGCACGTCGGATATTTAGGGGAAGAGAGTTCCAAAGACGTGGGGCTGTTATAGAGAAAGAATTACTATAGAAGGAAGAGGAGTGAGAAGTGATTTTAAGGACAGGGTTAAGATCAGAGCGAAGACAGCGAGAATGTGAATCACCAAGAAATTCAAAACGCTCCTTTAGGTAAGGTGGGGTACAGGGATCGAACAGAATACAGTACAGAAGATGAAGAATGTGAGTATCCCTGCGAAGACGGATAGGGAGCCACTTGAGCTTCTTGCGAAAAAGAGAAACATGGTCATATTTACGTAAGCCAAATATAAAAAATAAAATATAGGGAATAAAAAATAAAATAATTGTAAATTAAAAAAACATTTTTTTAAATAAGCTTTTATTTAAACTAGTGATCGCCGCGTGGTTGAAAATCAACCATAACTCATTAAGATTGATCGATATTGAGGTTCTTATATATTGTCTTGCGTATATTACAATATTAATCTATTCTCAATTTGACCACAAACTTTAACAATAAACATAAGAATTTAGGTATATTTTAATTAAAATTTAAAAAACACCCTACGCAATAACTTGCAAGATTAGGTACCTTACTACTACTTAAGGTTAGGTACCTCATTGAAACTAATTATTGAACCCAAAAAATACGATATATCTGCTGTGAGTTTACGAAGAGTTGAGTTCTCTGGAGACCATTCTGGTTGCAGCATCAGGTCGAAGTTATCAATTAATTGTCATTTAACAATTACACTGGCACGCGTGAAGCACTTCATCAAGTAAATATACGCCAAAATACCTTAAATCATTTTGGAAAAGAGCTGATACTTTTACACTGCTGGACCCATATTAACCAAACATAGCTAAGAACCACCGCAAGGAAACTGGATTTCAAATGAAAAAAAAAACCGCATCGAAATCGGTCCATCCGTTTGAGAGCTACGATGCCACAGACAGACACACACACACACACAGACAGACAGACATCGACGCCAAACTTATGACACCCCTCTTTTTGCGTCGGGGGTTAAAAATACATTAAATCAATAAAAAAATATTAAACACACTACCATGTATTTGACACACACACGCATACACATATACTCTTTTGCTTATTGTTAAAGTCTGTGGTCAAATTGAGAATAGATCAATATTGTAATATACGCAAGACAATAAATATATAACTTAATGAATTATGGTTGATTTTCAACCACGCGGCGATCACTAGTATGTATAGATAAACGATTAATTTAATAGTTAATTAATTAATTATACAATAGTCGCAATGTAAAATGACGGTAGGTTAGTGATTGACCTGTTGTGAGGTAACCTGTTTGTAACCTAATTTTAATTCGACCTCCCGACCGACTTCGGCCACGGCGACCAGTCTCATTGAGACTAGCCATCTGCGCAAGAGATAATACAGTGCACAGATGTACGCGCAGACACAAGTGCACTCTCTAGTCTTGTTACTCTCATACTCCAGTGGGACGACTACTCGACACAACCGGTGATAGTTAAGGTGTGAGTTTATACAATATGTGAGTACCTACATGTATTAGAAAATTATTTTTCAAATGCGAAAATATTATTTTAAGCATTTTAGTAGCTGTATACAAATCATTCTATTAATTTAAGAAATAAATATATCTAATATCAATACGGTCACCATAAAATGTTGTAACTTAAATAATTGGGTAACGATTTATGACACCGTTGTTGAATAGATGCTTCCATAGATAGGTACTGAATAAATTACCCGCCTTGGTTTTACACTATATCTCATAACTTTTTGCGGTAAAAGAAATGAGTTGCGAGACTTGCAATGTTTTTGATCGGATTAATTTATCCTCTGGGGATACTTTAATCTATATTTTTATGTAAAAACTCATTATTTTATTTAACTTTAAAATAAACAATTTTCATCCAATAAGCCAAACCAGTTGTTGGCGTGAACACTTCGTAACTCTAAAAACTATTATATTAAGTAGATTCTTATAGGAACTTTATGGGAGAAAAAGCAGAAAACCATCATGTGAGACTGTTTTACTCACTTCTTCAGGATGCACGACGACATTGTCCAACTTCTCAAGATTTGGCAGGTTCCTCAACACGGTCATGCGATACCTGGAACGTGTTACACGAACTGTTAACCAAGATACATATTATATTAAATAATGCATATTAGTTGAAATGACGAGATCTAACAAGTAAATGTCCTACACGCACAGACAATTCAACCTATTCAACCTAGGTTGTATTGTCTGTGCCTACACGTTATTACATGACATCGTCACTTTAATCATCTATACAGATAAATAAAATTGAAGTGTCTGTAATGTTGTAATGTCAAAATAACGGCTTTATACTAAATGCATATGGAATAATATACGGTACTTATAAAAAAAAACACAATTTTTAACATTTTTGTTTGTCTGTCTGTTTGTTTCAGCTTATATTTGAAACGACCAGACCAATTTTAATGGGAATTTCACTGTCAGATAGCCGATATTATAAGGAGTAACTTCGGCTACTTTTATTTAAGAAAAAGAATTAGGGTTTCGCTCAAAAAAAATAAAACCTACCCAGGGACGAACGCGAGCGAAGCGAGCGTGAGTCGCTAGTAAATAATATATTTAACTAGCAACTCATCCTCGCTCCGCTCGGGTTCGTCCCTAGTTACGTTCTTACGTTTAGCTCAGAGATGAGATATTTTGCCGCAGTAAAAAGTATCCTATACGTTGACCCGGATAACCAGCTATCATCATACCAAATTTCATCAAAATCTGTCCAGTGGTTTTCCCGTGATGCGGTAACAGACAGACAGACAGACAGACAGACAAAAATTCTAAAAACTATAGACTTGGCTTCTGTATCGATAATAATGTCTATTTCAATAAGATTTTCCAAAAAATATTTAATGTACAGATTCGGCTCAGTTAGAATTTTATAATATGTATAGATTATGTACACTCTATGTACATACTGGTACTTATGTATACGAAAAGTCCTTTTTTACCTTGACAATCTGAATTGCACAGACAGATGCCACAAATATAAAAATGATATTGCAATCATTTTTTCTTTGAAAACATCTATTTCCTATCGCACCGATCTTCGTTTTTGATATTAAGAAATTATCCAAAAGTTATAAATTACTATGTTTTATAAAAGAAAAAATCATGCCTTTCATCAAGTGTAATATAAGAGTCTCATTAAAACGAGTATGCCATTAGAAGTTAGGGTCGACTTTTAATTTTATATATATACATACATACAGACATAGTCATTTCAAGTTAAGTTAATTAAAGCTAAAAGAGAGCAATACATACTCAGGGTGTAAAGTACAGGGGTTCTCATCGAGCCAGAGGCTGGTCAGGTCGGGCAGGTGTCGCAGGTGGCGGATTTCCGAGAGGTCGCGGATCTCATTCTTGCGCACGTACAGCTCGCGGAGACGCCGGCAGCCCGCGAAGTCCACTAGCGTGCGGATTTTGTTGATGCTGTAATAGAGACTGGATTATCGGGCTACTGTTATAAACGCGACCTAAAATATAAACATTTATATTTGTGTTTAGTCCTTTTTAAAGTCCCACTGCTGGGCTCAGGCCTCCTCTCGCTGCGAGCGAGATCAGGCTCCCGTGTTCCCGTCCCGGTTCCCGTGAGATAGATTTGTTTTTGTTCGTCTAGAGGCGAACCCGGACGAAGCGAGGGTGAGCCGCTAGTCCTGAATATTTATCATACTATACATTATCTGAATATCCGTAGAGAAAGCAATCTTAGGTAAACCGACAAATCACCTGCATAACATCCTGCTGTAACTTGGGTCCAGCGTGAAGACAATCGATAAGCGAATGACCGATGAAGTAATACAATTAACGTCAAACACGACTCTTATTTTACCGAAACCTGATTTAAGTATGCCATGATGAGGAATCACATAGTGCTGTTCTTGAGGATCCCCAACATAAGGTGTCATGTGCCCCATATCTTCGTATTCCCTCATGAACTACACGTATTTTTCTTTTAATATTGCATCAGATTGTAGACGTTTTTCCAAAGAATCTCTTCAACGCCTGTGTCCGGGAATCACCTAACACTGGACCTTCATAGAGGAATGGCAAACGCACTTG
The DNA here is from genome assembly GCA_905404265.1 of Fabriciana adippe. Lineage (NCBI taxonomy): Eukaryota > Metazoa > Arthropoda > Insecta > Lepidoptera > Nymphalidae > Fabriciana > Fabriciana adippe. The sequence continues at coordinate 8,459,856 of FR989982.1, read as the reverse complement.
GTAGCGCCCTGATTATTCGCGTTTATAAGAATTTTTAAAAATAGCCTCACATTCTTCATTCTTGGAATTTACAATCTGAGAAGGAACCCACTTAACACTTAATTTCCCAAAATTGAGAAAAAAAATTATAATTGTAAGGATCCTGTAATATATATCCAAAAATATCAATATATATCATCATATATCAAATATCAATTTTACCACTTCTATAAAATTGTTTATCTGCCAATTAAAGTCCTTTATAACAATTAATTAATGAACTTGGTAAGGAATAAGCAGGAAGATTATCTACAACTTTATTTAAAACCAATCCAGTTGTAAAAATCAATGGTTCAGGTGTATGCTGTGGCACCATTCTTAGTGTCATCTGACATCTACTTCCAGACAATTCACTATTTCCAATACCCTTTACCTCAATACAACCAGACCCATGAGCACACAACCCCAACCGAGGTGCATATTTCTCAGAAATAAAAGACCATCTATTAAAGCCCTGGCTTCTTGAAAGTTACCATATTTATCTGCCACAAGAATAATCGTGGACAACAAAACAACGCGCCTAGTATTAACCACTGCAGCATGTAAAACATTAGACACTGACTTTAACTCTTTATAGTAAGTTAGTAGCCGGCAAGTCCGTCTTTGCCTGAGACACCACACCTATAGCAGGATCATCCATTACTGACCCATTTTCAACCTGGGTTATCAAATGTATCAAAGAATGATATTGTCTATTAGAATTACATTTAAAACATGTCAATCCTGCAATCATTAATATTATAATTATTATTTAAGCAACGGAAAAATAATCTATTTCCAATGATAAACCTTTTCCGGATCATTGGATTCATATAATCTATGTATACATAAAGTACTTTGTCCTGACTGACTGACTGATCGATCAACGCACAGCCTAAATCGCTGGTCGTAGAAACGTAAAATTTCGAGGACATATTCCTTATAGAATGTAGGCATCCGCTAAGAAAGGATTTTTCGAAATTCATACCCTAAGGGGGTAAAATAGGGGATAAAAGATTGTATGAAACTCTATCATTCTTTGCGCGAAATGCACAGAAAGTGATATTTAGCTTTTAAATGTAATTAAGAAATACATGTATTACATTTTTTTTAAATTCATCCCTTAAAAGGGTAAAAGGGGGTGAAAGTTTATATGGGCAAACAAATATTTATGATCAGAATTACTTGAAACTTAGTATTAATGCTCTTCAATACAATTAAATAAATACGTATTTTAGCATTTTTTTTAAATTCATCCCACAAGGCTGTCAAATAGAGGATGAAAGTTTGTATGAAACTCTGTAATTGATGCACGGAAAATGGTATTTATCTTTAAAATGAAAACTAAAACAATACAAATATCTTTTCCGAAATTCATCCCTTAAAAGGATAAAAGGGGGTTGTGCTATTCATATAAGGAAAAAATTGTTTATGATCAGAATTACTTGAAACTTGGTATGAATGTTCTTCAATACAATTAAATAAACATGTATCGTAGATTTTTTTTTAATTTAAAATAAAAATTGAATATATTTAAATAGAGTAACATTGCTCAAATTCTCTGTAAGTACACACTTACTGTGTGGGATATAAAGTAGAGTACCTACCTAAATTTATTTACAGATTATACTCTTATCATCTTGTACATATTTTTGCAAGTAATAAAGTATGTATTGCGAAAAAGTTCATTTTTTTTGTAGTTTGATCGCGGGCGAAGCCGCGGGTTCTGCTAGTCTATACAGATAAATAAAATTGGAGTGTCTGTTTGTAACATTAAAATAACCGCTTTTTATTAAATGCATATCGATGTATATACGGAACATATACCAAAACAACATTTTTTACAATTTTTATCTGTCTGTCTGTCTGTTTGTTCCGGCTAATCTCCGAAACGGCTGGACCGATTTTGACGGGACTTTCACAGGCAGATAGCTGATGTTATAAGGAGTAACTTAGGCAACTTTTATTTTAGAAAAAGAATCAGGGTTCCGCGAAAAAAAATAGAACCCATGAAATTTTGAACAAAATCCGCGTACGGCGTACTCACCTGAGCAAAGTGAGGGTAAATCGCTATATAATTTAAATGAATATCTTAGGAGTGGCAAGCTACTATTTATGTATAAATATAACTAACCGCGAAAACGTACCTAGGGACTAACGCGAGCGAAGCGAGCGTGAGTCGCTAGTATTTAATAAATTTTTAACACTTATAAAGATAATGAGAAACATTACAAGATATTTTATTGCCTGCTTCTGAAAAATACTATGGGAATAAGAAATATGTACTTTATATGAAGTACTTCTATAGTACGTAATAAGTAATGTACAAATGTTGAACTAATGACCTTGCCCCCCCTTTCAAAGACACATATAAATAATACATTTTTTGAGAATCAGACATAATATTATCATCACTACCAATCATAGATTAATACCAATATAGAAATGGACATATTCTTCAATTTTACCAGCAAACACAGCTAATAGCACACTTGGTAACATAATATTTGACCTAGCTTTATGAGCTTGGGCTCAAGAAATATTTGCTTTAGGTAGATCACTAGTTTGAATAACTCATCTTATTTAGCTTTAGAAATATAATAAGTATTACTAATATGTTTAAATTTTTCCATGTGTTCTTCAGGATTTAAATCTTAGCCTGAATCCGATGAAATGATGATGAAATTCTTGAAATACCAAATTATAAATAATAAAAATAATTTTATAAACTGCCTATGTTGCCTGTCTCAACACAACAAAATTATACTTAACACTATAATCGTTAAAAGTAGTCAATATTATCGGATTATTGAAAAATACCTTTAACCAAAACTATAGGTAAATATATAAAACTATAACTTACTATAGCAATGCTTAATTTTGTTACCATCTGTACCTCAAGAGACATGTAACAATGAACAAGTAACAACTAACAACGTGCGCGTGTAATAGTATGATGCAATAATGTTGGTATCTAAGACTACATAGACTTATAACTTTATAGCGGGGCTTTTATTAACTTAAACACAATTTAAGTATTATAAATACATCGTTGATTGGTGAATATTATGTGTAGGGTATTATGCACTTTAATTCGTTAAACCAAATCCACAATTAAGTATGGCTGCCAAAGCAAATTAAGTAGGTATATATTGAAAACTTCGAATAGGCGTTCGACTCGAAGGAACAAAAATTGAGGGATAAACCTTCTTTGGTTGTATAATCCTCGAATTGGATCTACGCCCTGGGTTTGTAGAAATTTCAGGTCGCTGGTACTTATAACGCGATACTTAGACTAATTTGGCGGCACGTGTTATGATGACGAATACTAAAAAAATAATAAATATATATTAAATTATATCTAAACTCACCCCTTTGGCTGCCCACTAACTCGAACTGCTATTTTCAACGATTTTCTAATTTTTAACGTCCGCATAAAGTTTTGCACAACTACGTAATTTTATAAGGGCGGCCATTGTGTGTCCAATGTCCATGCTTTCTTCTACCCGATTAAAACGCACGAGCGTGGTGGATAACCAATCCCTATTAAGTAGTGGGAAGGTGATAGATAGATTATATACCATATAAAATAAATGAGACAAGTGTAGAATGTTTGTTGCGTTAAAATAATAATGGAAAAATCATAAAATGTACTGAGTTCTATTGTATTGTGTTCGAGCGGCCGGCTCATCGCTGTTTCTAGCATTTTCTACAGTTCTAATAGATAGTTGTATATTACTTTCCATAGAAGTAATTACTTCTATGTAAAGTTTTATAAAAAAATATTTTAAAAAAAGTATGTAATTACGTTTCTTTTCAACTGACGTACATTCTGGTATAAATTTTACTTAATAATATTAATGTTGTAAGGATATATTTACAGCTAATTCTGAACGTTTTTAGTAGTTTTTAAGATTTTGAAAAGGATTTTTTTTTGTAGAAATCCAATATATATTTTCGAATTCCGAGGCCGCTTATAAACTAACCCACTATATACGTGTTATCTATACTAATATTATAAAGAGGAAAGATTTGTATTTTTGTGTGTATGTTTGTAACTCAAAAACTACCGTGTCGATTTCAAAAATTCTTTCACCATTGGAAAGCTACATTCACCCTGAGTGACATAGGCTATATTTATTGCTAGAACAGATTAGGGATCCTTACTAAAACTTAAGTAATATAACCCAAGGTGTAAAAAAGTGCCCTAAAACGTCTTTCGTCGCATGCGCTGCGGAAACTATTGATGATAGAACAAAAGTATGTCCTACAATATTAAAGAACATATCAATATCTACAAATTTCCATCCCGGAAGATTAAATAGTTCCCGTGGGATAGTTAAAAAACTATAGTAACTTATACATCTTAGTACACAAAAACTACTGATTGGATTTTTGTTTACTACTACTGATTGGAAAATGTACGGTTCCCTTGGGATAGATTTGTATTTATATGCCTAGAGGCGAACCCAACCGAAGCGAGGGTGAGCTGCTAGTACACTATAAACCTTTAAATAACGCTTTTGACAGTCAAAAATATATTCGGGACCCATGAAAATGAATTCAATGTACTATCAAAACCCGATGGCTTTACTTTATAGTGTTTCACTGTTCACCTCCAACCCGACATCATCGCCAAACTTTCAAATCGATAAGACACTTAGATGTAGGGTAAATAAATTAAAATAATTACCAAGATTTGACTACAGTCAGTTACAAGTGATGCTAATAAAAAACTACAAAAAAAGTCACATTTTAGGCAATTACTACAAACAAAAATCATACTAACATTCTGTAAATAATGCATCGCGTGACACAAACGAGTTAACGAATTGTTATAATGAAGTATTTACCCGCCATTACACGCTATTACACGCCGTTTCACGCAATAACCGAAATTGCACCGCAAATATTGATAAGCAATAAAGTTCACCTATACTGATTAGTTACGTCTGAAGCATCGCATGCGCGTGCGCATAATCGCTGGTATTCAGAGAAATGGAAAGGGTCGTTGACCCCTGCGGATCTCTGGTCAGGTGTTTTGTCCAGTCATATACGATTATTATTGCAAAAGTAGGTTGTCTATATATTAGTATATTTTCTCTTCACTTTCAAGTGGATACGATTTTTTTATGGTGCTCAGTAATAATCGAGCAGACAGCCCACCTGATGGAAAACGGTACCAGCCGATTTATATATCAAAAATGCAGAACCGCACTGATACGTTGTCACTGTGAAGACTAAGATTATTTGCCTCTTGCCTGTAATTGCACTGGCTACTTTATCCTTCAAACCGGAACACAACAATGCAATCATTGTTGCTTGTTAGTTGCGTGATAAAAGTCCTACCACGATATTGTACGTATGTATGTATTTACAACACAATAGTGGATTCAATTCTCGTAATGGATAATTATTTATATTGTATTGTATTCAGCCATTTTTACCGTCCCACTTCTGGGCTCGGCCCACTCTTCAATATGAGGGGAATCAGACCATAGTCCACCACTGGCGAAGTGCGGGTTGGCGGACTTCACATGTCTTTTGAAATCTGGCTAGGTTCTCTCGGACATACAGGTACTTCACGATGTTTTCCTTCACCATTCAGACAAGTGGTAATCATGTTGGAAATGATTCGCACATGAAAATATGAGAAGTTGGAGACCCGGGATTTGAACCCTTCACTCGCTTTCCCAAGCGAGCGCGTTACCACTGCGCTACCACTGCCCTCTAATAGTCTATATTACTAAATACATATTACAATTAGCATAGTGAATGTTTTGGTTTAGCATTATTAGTTGAAGTCATCCTAAAAATAAGTTATAGTTTAAAAAACTAAAAAACACGCTTGAATGATGAACTGAACTAAAAATTATAAAATAAAAAATTATAAAGTAATTTTTAGTATAATAATAAAGCGATTAACGATAAAATTAATGTTATTGTAAAAGAAACGTAGGGTGCTTTGTACAATATTTTTGTCCTAACTCTACTTTTAAAATCGTACCAATGGAATATTTATAATAATTGAATCGAGCACCACATTAGGCACATAGTAAATAAATGATCTATACAGATAAATAAAATTGGAGTGTCTGTTTGTAATAATAAAATAACCGCTTTTTACTAAATGCATATGGGTGTATTCACGATACATTTACCAAAACAATATTTTTTTACAATTTTTGTGTCTGTCTGTTTGTTCCGGCTAATCTCTGAAACGGCTGGACCGATTTTGACGGGACTTTCACTGGCAGATAGCTGATGTAATAAGTAGTAACTTAGGCTACTTTTATTTTAGAAAAAATAGGGTCCCACGAAAAGAAAATTAAAACCAAAAAAAAATAAAACAAAGTCTGTTTTGGGAAGCAACCTAGGGACGAACCCGAGCGAAGCGAGAGTGAGTCGCTAGTTACATAATAATGACATTTTTTTTATTTTTCTTTTTTGACAACCCTTGCACATTTGCGACTGATAGCGTAAATACCTACACGGGCGGCGGTGTCGTCCGTCATCAAAGGCGTTTCCCAACTGTGATAATACTATGTTCCTTCGGTAATTTATTCTCATCTTTTTAGTTCGCTTTTTACGCATTCGGGTATATTTTATTTTTTAAATTAATTTCTTATTTACATATCTATATACTCAATGACACTCGCGTTATCGAGACAATTCTTACGACATATGAATCATCAAAATCGGTTCCACCGTTTTGTAATTACGTGAGAAAATAGAGTCGGACATACATACATGCATACCGATAACCCTCCTTTGAGCTTCGCCGCAGTCGGGTAAAAACGAATTTGCTTTAAATAGACGGACAGTACAAGTAGATGGATAAAAAGCGCCTACATTGTAGTCAGACATCTGTATCCGAGTACCTAAAGTTGCAGGAGTCGAGCTTCGTATGTTACTTGAGAGCCGTTTGCATGAACGAGCAGACGAGTTTAAAACTCCTTTATTAACATTGGGATATGCATTTACGCATACCTCCTGCATACATACAGGTGTTTATGTGCGACTAAACGACTAGAAAAACCAGTACTACCACCTAAAACCTAACGGAACCTCCTCAGTCTTAATAGAGCGTCGTAGGATGGCTTACGCACTCAACTACGGCGCCTCGACGGCAGCCCTGCCAAAGCAGACCAACGACCAAAGGGTTGCTCCCAGAGTCTACTCTGCTATCATAGAAGTACCTGGAGCAACCCGAATGGCACACCGCCCACCGAGGTGGGCCGTCTCCCAGAGTGTATCTTGGCTTCATGCCCAGCTGAATTGCCGGTCGCAAGGGAAGGGAGAGTTTATATCTCCTACATTGTGAAATGACAACTATCCAAATGCCTAAAACGTCAGGAGTCAAGTTACGTACGTACCTGAGAGCTAACACCTCGACGTTCGGCATCCGACGCAGCAGACTGACGTCGCCTAGCTCGGCGCCCCTGCAACCAATAAAATGATAACCTTAGACTAAGGAACAATACAGACAGAGCATAATAGAACTAAACATGAAGCCAAAGAATATTTTTTTTTATTTTTATTTTAGGTACTTATTCATTTATTTGAAGAAAAAACAATAACTTACATAACTTAACATCCAATACACAATTTTTTTTACACTGTCGCAACACGGCAGAGTTTTTTAATTCTTTTACATGACAAAAAAAAATTACAAAACTGATGTAATCTAATCTATTCTTACATGTAAAATTATGATATCAATACAATCTTATACTCATTCGGTGATCACTAACCTCTAAACTAGGCCGAGCTTGTATCTCAGATGTTAATTTCTTCCGGTGAAACAGAATTAAAGCACATTTAATATACGAGTAAACAAGAATACTTATTATTATTTATACACACAAAATAAAATCATTATAGAACAAGACAACATCTCAATCGATTTATCTTCTAATTTTGCGGGTAGTAGTTGTACATAGTACAAACTAACCGTCAGTCGACAAGTATTGTAAAGCGCGTCACTCGATCAAACAATAACTAGGTACATACCTACAACCTAGGACCTCGGCACTTTTAAACATTTATTTACGTTATTTTATAATTTTATTAAATGTCATTTGAGTAATTTAGTTACCTGTGATTTTATTATAGATCATTTTCTATTTTTCATTTAAGGTTTCCTTTTATTATGATTTACAAGAAACTATCAAGATAAAAATTAAAATTTATTCTATTAAGCAGAATTAGTATAAATACTTATACATTGAATAATTTATTATTTTATTTTTAATCTTTATTTCATTTTGTAGTTCTAAGTAAGTTTTCTATTTCATCTTTATTTTGAGATTTTAGCTAACAAAATATTGTACTTTTACATTTCCTATAATTGAAGTTGTACGAGTATAGAGTTTTTTATTTAATTTATTGTAAAGTATGGGACCAAGATAACACGGATACTTATTAATATAATATGTATCAGTGGCGAAGGGTGAAATTTTAGCAGAGGTAAGCCGTTCCAAAAAAAAGACAAAAAACATTGATACAAAATTTTTATATATCAATCAATGCAAAAAAAAAAAGAAATGTAATTGTGAAGATATTTTTTTATAAGGCTATTGTGTTTTTTATTGTTGTTACATGTAAAATATTCTAGCAAAATATATTTAACATTTAATGTAATAATAAAACCTCATAAAATATTAATAATACGTTGGCTGTCACGTCGGTGGTGTATGCATAAACAATTTAAGTTACGCCGACGATATGGTGCTACTCAGTCCCTCTATCCGTGGTCTTAGACATCTATTAAGTATATGTGAGAAATACGCTTTAAGCCATGGACTTAAATACAATGTGTCTAAAACTGAATTTATGGTTTTTAAGAGTGGAAGGGGTCCGGATGTGGTGCCCTCTGTATTTATTGATGGTAAACCAATCCTGAGAGTGTCAACGTTTAAGTATCTGGGCCATTTGTTAACGGAGAATCTCAAAGATGACAGTGATATAGAACGTGAGCGTCGAGCCCTTGCTGTGAGGTGTAACATGATTGCGCGCAGGTTTTCTCGTTGTAGCCAGGCCGTAAAAACAACTCTGTTTAAAACGTACTGTCAGAATTTATATACATGTCAACTGTGGTTCAATTACACGAGACACGCGTACAGCACCATCAGAGTTCAGTACAATGATGCTTATCGGACTTTGTTGAATTTACCGCGGTTTTGTAGCGCATCTGATATGTTTGCTTCAGCTAGGATACCAGATTTTTTTGCGGTAGTCCGTTCTAGAATTGCTGCATTCTGGGATCGATTACGTAATTCTAATAACGAGATTCTCCGAGTAATGGGTGAGTACTTGAGTGTTGACTTTCTTCGGCATTGGTTGACACTTCAGTGCGATAGAAATAAAAAGTAGGTATCTGAACTAAATTCTCTTATGTATATATTTTGTCATAATTTTATTTAAGCTATGTTGTTGATATTGTATATTGGTGAATAAGCCTGAAATAAAGACATTATTATTATTATATTATTATTATTATTAATAACGCCATCTATGAAAAATCTTTACACATGACTTAGTACGAGTACTCGTAAGTGATAGTACGGAAATTTGATTTTATTTTATTTTTCTTTATTAAAAGTACATATATATATTATTTTATCTTTTTTTTTTGTTAATTTTACATAAATATATTTAATCAATATATTTAATATAAATACCGCCATCTACTTAAATCTCATTGAACTACTTCGTTGTGCTTAGTAATGAAATTGATTTATTATTTTGTTGTATTTTATATTTTATCAAGCCAAATTGGACGAAAATTATGAAATAATTCACAAAAAAGGAACGATAAGACGCACAGGCTTTAATTATAATATCATATAGCAATACATCCGTTTTTAAAATGTCTGACTATCCTATTTAGTATTTAGCTTAATTAGTCAAATTATATTGTTAAATAATGTAACATATTTAAAATTACTTTAACATATTAAAATTCACTCTAAACTTAGAATATAATAAACATGGAAAACTAAATACTTTCTAATTTAGCACATTCACACATAATTTAATTAAAACGTTTTATGTAAATATTTAGGTAACTGATTTCATGTATTGATGACATGCTTTTTAATTATTAAACACCTAAATTTAGAAAACTAAAGTCAATAGTATGCAAATTAATGCCATAATGGCTAATAGAACTCACCGAAATTAACAAATATGTGAGACACTCACAGTCCACAAAAAACACAGCACAAAATGTCTATATTACACTAAAACCAAATTAAAACTCTATAAAACAAAAAATCTCTTAAGCAATGCACTCGTAAACAATAACAATCCGCCATATTAATTTATATTAAATCATTCAAATAGTCTGACGCTTCGCTTGTCAAATTAGGGACGTTTTGTAATTTTTGACCAATCATAGGCAGGATAAGACGTAAAGAAGCAGCTTTTCGAGCAACAAAAATTTGATAAGTGCGCATGCGTAAAATACTAAAAATGAATGAAGTCACGTGACAATGTTCAATCCAAAACATTGAATGAAATACAATTTTGTATGAACGCGGTAAGCTAAAATACAACGTCTTATCGTCGCATTTCTTTGAAGAAACGCGTAAGCAGTTTGGAGCGCAAAAATGTATTTTGCGTTGCTTATGTGTTGCTTGTGATTTTTTGCGTTATATTATTTTCAGAAATTGAATTAGTAATAATAAATAGATTTTTTATTTACTAATTATGTTAATTCAAAAAATAAATATTTATAATGAACGACGGATTATTGGATTTTTAAAAGGTAAGACGGTGGGAATCGTCTTGTATGGACCCTTCGCCACTGATATGTATTATATTTATAGGTAGGGCAAATATTATGTTCGTCTTTTAGCCGTATTTTGTGAATCAAAAAGACTTTTGTGTTGGGTCATAATGATATCCCTGATAAACAGTTATCTAATTGTTAAAATGTCTCAATCGGAAAAAAGGGCAGCTGTAGGATAGCTGAAAGGCTTAAATCTTATTAACTTAAAAAGAGTTAATTGCTGGATCTCTTTAGGTAATGACAACTTAGTACATATTTCCAAAAAGTACAAATTTCGTTTTATTGATATTAAGTGTGAATAAATTTGATTTTAACCAGAACAAAGTGATTTTAAGTCCTTTTTCGGCGTACGATTTTGACCAAAATTTAAATAACTATTGTTTCGGGGTCTATATTTTTTACACAATACATTAGTCATTATTTTAAAAAATATTTCATGCACAGATTTCGTTAAGTTACCGTTTTTTATTATACTAGAAATTCACCCTTGCTCTGCTCGGGTTCGTCCCTAGTTACGTTATAACGTTTAGTATATTTCTCAGAGATGAGATATTTTTCCGCAGTAAAAAGTAGTATTCTATATGTTAACCGGGATAACCAGCTATCATCATATCAAATTTCATCAAAATCTGTTCACTGGTTTTCTCGTTATATGTTCCCAGACAGACAGACAGACAAAAAATCAAAAAAACTATAGAATCGGCCTCTGTATCGATAATAATGACTATTTTTATAAGATTTTCCAAACAATATTTAATGTACATATTCCATTCAGTTAGAATTTTATTAGATGTATAGATAAATCCTACAATATAAAAATAAAAACCGACTTCCAGGCACTACAAAGTAAAAAATAACTAAACAGGGGGTTTCATTTAGAATAGATACCTAATCAGATATTTTCGAAGTCGGTGCCAGCCAACACAAATCAAAGCACACCGACTTCGAAAATATCTGGTTAGGTATGTATTCTAAATGAAAACCCCTGTTTAGTTATTTTTTACTTTTCAGTGCCTGGAAGTCGGCTTTTATTTTTTTATTTTTTTAAGTTTTTATTTTTCCATTTTTAACCGACTTCCAAAAAGGAGGAGGTTCTCAATTCGTCGGAATCTTTTTTTTTTTTTTTATGTATGTTCACGGATTTCTCGAAGACCGAGTAATAAGTTATCAGTTCACAAAATTTCGTTGAAATCGGTTAATTACTTTTTGCGTGAAACGCGTACAGACAAAGAGACAAACAGACAAAAAAATTAATAACTATTGTTTTGGTGTCTATATCGTATACATAATACGTTACAGTCATTGTTTTTAAAAAATATTTCATGTACAGATTTCGCTAAGTTACTGCTTTATTATAGTATAGATAAACTTGCGATTCACGCTCGCTTCGCTCGCGTTCGTCCCTAGGTACGTTTCACGGTTAGCTATGTTTATACATAAATAGTAGCTTGCTACTCCTAATATATTCATTTAAATTATATTGCGATTTTCCCTCGCTTTGCTCGGGTGCGTACGCCGTACGCGGATTTTGCTCACAATTTTATGGGTTTTAATTTTTTTTCTCGGAACCCTGATTCTTTTTCTAAAATAATATTAGCCTAAGTTACTCCTTATACCATCAGCTATCTACCAGTGAAAGTCCCGTCAAAATCGGTCCAGCCGTTTCGAAGATTAGCCGGAACAAACAGACAGACAGACAGACAGACAGACAGACAGACAGACAGACAGACAGACAGACAGACAGACAGACAAAAATTGTAAAAAATGTTGTTTTGGTATATGTACCGTGTATACATCCATATGCATTTAGTAAAAAGCGGTTATTTTAATGTTACAAACAGACACTCCAATTTTATTTATCTGTATAGACTAGCAGAACCCGCGGCTTCGCCCGCGATCAAAAGACGAAAGAAATAAACTTTTTCGCAATACATACTTTATTACTTTCAAAAATAAGTTCATGTAGGTTTTATTATTTCTTAAAGATATAGGTTTGGAAAACAAATTTAATTTTGGCGATCGTAACTCAAAATATCCAGTATCTTAAACGATGTTAAGCGTGTATTCTGTAAATAAATTTACACTTTAGCCGACAGCCGAGGGAACTCCTCAACGATTTACAGCAATTACCTGGTGTTTGAGCTTGATTAATTTGCATTGATGAGAACTTTACACCTAGATGGGTTAGGGCTGTCATTAGAGGTCTGAATAAATGTCTTAATCGAATATGTTTTTAAAAATCTTTCTTCTTACAAATTACCTGCTTATTACGTCTACACTAAAAATGAACAAATAAAAACTTAAAAAAAAAAAACGACTTCCAGGCACTGAAAAGTAAAAAATAACTAAACAGGGGTTTTCATTTAGAATAGATACCTAATCAGATATTTTCGAAGTAGGTGTGCTTTGATCTGTATTGGCTGGCACTGACCGGTTTTTTTTTTAAAGTTTTTATTGTTTATTGTTTAGCAGGGTTAACAGTAGTCCTGTGTAGTCTGTTTAAATTAATCAAGGATTTTAAAATATACGTACTGTATCTACATATGTATGGTATGTGAAAATACTCGCCTACACAGTTTCACATGGTTTTAATAATAATATGTTGAGACATTAACACAGCACCAACTAGTTCCATGGTAAGCTACGAGTTTTGTGCTATGAATACCAGATAGTTGATATACTACACATACATAACTTTAAATACATAGATATTATAAACACTCATGGCTGGAGTACAAACATTCGTGCTCATCACACAAATGAATGCCCCCAGCGTGACTCGAACCCGGGATCGCTGGCACAACAAGTAGGGTTACAAACTGAGCCAAACGTGTCGTCAAATGTGTTGCTATACATGTAATGTGTTGCTATACATTTTGCAGCTAAATAGATAATTGGGTTGGTAGTATTGGTACTAACAAATGTTATCATGAATTCGCAAAGTACTACGCGAATAAACCATTTGGAGAAAAACGATGACAAAAAATACTAAATATTTTTGAGTTAATTAAGAGCAAGACAGCCAGAAGTCCCAAAAAAAAAAACAAAAATTTACTTAAAGTATATATTTTAAAACTATGTCTAATGCTATGCGATGTAACAATAGAATTGAATATAAAAATAATTTTAATATTAAAGTAAACTTCGAACAAACAAAAGTGTAGAGTTTCGCTACGGTGCAAATGCCTGCGAACTTGGGAATGCTGACTCCGTTCCTCGTGTCACCAACGTACTACTCTAGGTCAGCGCTCCACCTATAATATAGCCATGCGCTATAACTAGTTTCTTATTTCATTTTAATACAATATTATAAAGTTATAGCATTATAATGTTTCAGCTAGGCGAAAACAAAAGTAAAACAGGTAGTAAGATATTCTAAAAAACCGACCAAGTGCAAGTCGGTCTCGCGCACGAAGGGTTCCGTACCATTATCTATAAAAAGGGCAAAAAAATCATGACTGCTGTATGGGGGCTCCCATACAACACAGAAGATTTTTTTTGGTGCGGTTTTCACTACCATTCAGATATTTTTTTCCTGATGGTTAATGGTGAAGTTATATTTACGGAAAATATAAAAAAGTCAATGATTCGTAAAAATACGGAATGTTGGGCTCTTTCAGTGCTAATGCTGACTAAAGTTTACAAGGTATAATCTTAAGGTAGGTAGTGAGGTTCGAGTGTAGTAATTAATGTCCAGTTAATATAAGTTCAATAGTCAATAACACAAAATAAAAGGTCATTAGTGTCAGTACTTGACAGTACACGTATAGTTCACTACACAAGTACAAGTCAGAAGGAGTAATAAGTTCACAGAATAACGCGCATCGCTGTTGAAAATCTGACCCCTGAGAGGGTGGAATAGGGGTTGAAAGTTTATATAGGGAGTCTGTTACTTTTAGAGTAAGAAGATTGAAATTTCTGGAGACACACACATGCAGTTATTAAAAAACAGTATCTGGGCGACCGAGCTTAGCTCGGAGTTCTTTTTTGTTATATCGATTTTTCACAATATATACAAAAAAAAAACAAAAGTAAGAACTTTGTATCCGATACCTATGATTATCAATCTTGCGCCTTGGCTGCTTGACCACGCTGCTTATGCCCGAATGTGCGAAATTAGTGACCATATTTTGCATAGAATAATGCGAAAGAAAATCGCACGAAATCTCGAAAACACGCGTTGGCCCAGACATTAGACTAATCTAGATCGATATTTCGTCCCTGAAAACCCCCACATACCAAATTTCTGCGAAATCGTTAGAGCTGTTTGCGAGATCGCCGGTATAAATAAATAAAAATAGAAGAATTGTTCGTGTAATTAAAAAACAGTACTTGGCGTCCGAGCTTCGCTCGGTGTAACTAAACAGGGGTCGGTAAAAAGTCGGTGTGCTTTGATTTGTATTGGCTGGCACCGACTTCGAAAATATCTGATTAGGTATCTATTCTAAATGAAAACCCCCGTTTGGTTATTTTTTACTTTTCTGTGCCTGGAAGTCGGATTTTTTTTTAAAGTTTTTATTTTTCCATTTTTGGTGTAGAAGTAATAAGCAGGTAATTTGTAAGAAGAAAGATTTTTAAAAACATATTCGATTAAGCCATTTATTCAGACCCCTAATGACACTCACAACCCATCTAGGTGTAAAGTTCTCATCAATACAAATTAATCAAGCCCAAACACCAGGTAATTGCTGTAAATCGTTGAGGAGTTTCCTTGACTGTCTTTCGGTTCCATCATCAGATCGACTCCAGACCTTCATTAAATAGTAGTGCTTTAAAATACTTAATGGAAAAAAATTAACAAGCGCACTAGTCGCCACTACGATTTTCGAAGGTTCCCCTCGATTTCTCTAAGATGCCATCATCAGATCCTGGTTTCCTTATTATGGTACCACCCTTGAGATATCTCCTTTCAAACAAAAAAAGAATCATTAAAATCGGTTCATGAAGGACGAAGCAATCCGCGAACATACATAAAATTACATCCACGTAAACAAAAATTTTCATAATTTTTTTTTTCATAAAATGAAAACTACTGGGCCAAACTATGTTAAATTTTTATGGGACCAAATGGCAACTATTCCGCATCAAACAAAAGAAGAATCACGTAATCGGATCATAAGTCTCAGAGTAATCGATGTACATATATAAAAAAAAATACCAATCGAATTGATAACCTCCTCCTTTTGGAAGTCGGTTAATAAATAAATAAAGAGTACCTGGCGACCGAGCTTCGCTCGGAGTTCTTTTTTGTTATATAGTATTTTTTAGATAAAAAAATAAATAAAAACTTAAATAAATACAAAAAAAAGGAAACTGTATCCGATTGAGATTCGAACTCAGACACTCCTATTAATTGTTAACCTTGCACCTTGGTCGCTTGATCACGATGCTTATGCCCGAGCGTGCGAAATTAGCGACCATATTCTGCGTAGAATATATAAGTATAACATAATGCAAAAGAAAACCGCATGAAAAATCGAAAACACGCGTTTTCTCAGACATGACACTAATCTAGATCGATTTTCCGCCCCCGAAAGCCCCCTCATACCTAATTTCAGCGAAATCGTTAGAGCCGTTTCCGATATCGCTGGTATAAATAAATAAATAAAGATATATTAATATACAAGAATTGCTCGTTTAAATATATTAGAGTACCTGGCGACCGAACTTCGCTCGGTGTACTTTTTTTGTTATATCGTATTTTTTAGATATAATAAAAACTTTTTAAAAAAAAATAAAAACCGACTTTCTGGCACTGAAAAGTAAAAAAATAACTAAACAGAGGTTTTCATTTAAAATAGATACCTAATCAGATATTTTCGAAGTCGGTGTGCTTTGATTTGTATTGGCTGGCACCGACTTCGAAAATATCTGATTAGGTATCTATTTTAAATGAAAACCTCTGTTTAGTTATTTTTTTACTTTTCAGTGCCAGGAAGTCAGTTGTTATTTTTTTTTAAAAAGTTTTTATTTTTCCATTTTTAGTGTAGACGTAATAAGCAAGTAATTTGTAAGAAGAAAGATTTTTAATAAAAACATAATATTCGATTAAGCCATTTATTTAAAAACCGCTTGACCGATTTCGATAAAATTTATATGGGACCACCGGGGAAGAATACTCTTTGAAACAAAAAAAAAATTCCAAATCGGTTCAGCCGTCTTTGAGAAATCCGTGAACATACATAAAAAAAAAGATTCCGACGAATTGAGAACCTCCTCCTTTTTGGAAGTCGGTAAAAAAACTAAAAACTCGAATAAATACAAAAAAAAAACAAGTAAAACTTTATATCCGATCGAGATTCGAACTCGAACACACCTATGATTGTTTGTTTTGTACCTTGGTCGCTTGACCACGATGCTTATCCCTAAGTGTAAGAAATTATCGAGCATATTCTGCGTAGAATAATGCAAAAGAAAACCGCATGAAATCTCAAAAACACGCGTTTTCAAAGACATGAGACTAATCTAAATCGATTTTTCGCCCCCGAAAGCCTTCACATACCAAATTTCAGCAAAATCGTTAGAGCCGTTTCCGAGATCGTTGGTATCTATATCTATACATATTATAAAATTCTAACTAAGCCGAATCCGTACATTAAATATTTTTTGGAAAATCTTATTGAAATAGACATTATTATCGATGCAGAGGCCGAATCTATAGTTTTTAGAATTTTTGTCTGTCTGTCTATCTGTCTGTTACCGCATCACAGAAAAACCACTAGAGGGATTTTGATGAAATTTGGTATGATGATAGCTGGTTATCCGGGTCAACATATAGGATACTTTTTACCGCGAGAAAATATCTCATTTCTGAAAAAAAAATACAAAAACTGGTAGGAACAAAACCACGACGATACTATTTGTAAACAGTTTAGCAAGGTAACTTACAAAATATGGTAAAAACTATAAAAATAGCTTATCTTGAAAATCAAATTATCAAAAGCGCTATTTTATCCATTAAAATAGTTATTTTAATTAATATTTATTTATGTGTTATTTAGATATTCGACAATAGATGTCACCATGTGTTTTTAAAATACATAGTTTAAATTCCAAAAAAATTAATGTACAGATATGACCTTTTTTAGATTTTATTAGAATTACTACTAAATCACCCGCGGCTCCGCCCGTGTTTAAATTATCAGTAAGGTAAACATTTTCGCTTCATAAATTAGTAACTATACATACAATAAAATTGTAACTAAGCCGAACCCGTAAACTCAATATTTTTTCGGAAAATCTTACTGAAATATTCATTATTAGCGATACAGAGCCCGAATCTATAGTTTTTAGATTTTTTTCTGTCTGTCTGTATGTGACCGCATCACAGTAAAACCACTAGAGGGATTTTTTTGAAATTTGGTATGGTAATAGCAGGTTATCCGGGTCAACACATAGGATTCTTTTTACCGCAGGAAAATATCTCATTTCTGAGAAAAAATACAAAAACTGGTTAAAGTAAAAGCACGATGATGCTATTAATATTTTAGCAAGGTAACTTACTTATTTATTATGTTAAAACTATTAAAAAAACTTATCTTAAAAGAAATATTAACAGCGCTATTTTATTCATTAAAATAGTTATTTTAATGAAAATTTATTTATGTGTTATTTAGCTATTTGACAATAGATGTCGCCATGTGTTTTTAAAATACGTAGTTTTATCCAAAAAAAAAATGTACAGATATAACCTTTCTATGACTTTACTATAATTACTACTAAATTACCCGCGGCCCTGCCCGTGCTTAAATTTTTAATAAAACAAACTTTTTGGCTTTATAAATTAGTAACATATTAGTAATATTTTGTTGGCCGAAACAATTTTCAAATGAGAATATTTGTACATTTTTATTGTTTAGTAAATAATGTTAATGTTTTTTAATCTTTTAATGTAAAAATTGGGCAAATGTAAATCCAACTCGCGCATTTTAGGTTTCGTATAGCAAAATGCTATGTTGTTTTTCTTACTTACGTGTTTTGTTAGGTTAACACTAAAATAAATACGAATAATATTTACGTTTCCACAATACCTACTCATTTTTTGCACCGTAGAAATAAGTTCAATTTATATTATTTTATAACATTTTATGGAAAACAAGTCTATGGCTGTTAAACTGCCAAAGCGGGTAACTAAAAATATGTCATATATCAAAAAATATGAAAAAGTATTTTAGGAACTGTTGTACCTCAACTTTTTCACTTTTTCTTGACACCTTTTCTTGGAAGGTAAAGGCTTAAAGGACACAATAAAATGCTTACGACTTTAATCATATTAGCAGAGCCATATGAAATAAAAAAATGTATTCGCTTAGAATTATTTACTTATTACACTTTCTTTTGAAAATCGTTTTGGAAAATAGTACTAGCTAGCGCTAATTAAGAAAAGTTATCATTATGTAATTTAAATAATCAGCTATATATTAAATTAATCTATAGCTGTCTATTAGTAAAAAATGATTAAAATTAATTCCGTAGTTTGAGAGTTTATCGTGAAAAACTAAAAAAACAAACAAAACAGAAGTATATAAATACATACATAAATAATAATACGTACATACATAAATGTTATTGCTAAAACAAAAAGTTCAATTTAACGGAGGAACCTTTGTGGCATTGTCAATCTCTGCCATTATATACCAATCATGCGGTGCGCAATGAAAGTAATGTATAATGTAAGAGTATGCTAATGTGTAAAACCTATGAATTTGGTTTTTGATCATCTGAACGCGGGTGGAGCCGAGGGAAATGCTAGTAAATAAATAAATAAAGATATAAATATACAAGGATTGCTCGTTTAAATGTATTAGATATGGTTACGTATGTACCAGATACCTATGTGTCTGCATAATACTAAGTTGCGTTGTCAACATGTCCTAATCTTTTTAGTTCGTTTTTTAACTGAGTTCAAAAAGGAGGAGGTTCTCAATTCGATTGGTATTTTTTTTAATTTATGTATGTACACCGATTACGCTGAGATTTATGATCTGATTTAGGTGTTTCTTCTTTAGTTTAATGCGGAATAGTTGCCATTTGAGAATTTTTGTTTGAAAATTTAAGTTGATTAGACAAATACCTACCTATAAGATAACTTGTATGTGAAATGAGGATTTTGAGAAAGGGGCACAAAAGGGGGCTACTGGATATCTCTGCCTTATGAGATTCGATTTCGATAGTTTTTTTTTTTTTTTTTTATTTGAATGGTAGTAACTTTAAATTAGTCTCATAAAAGTTTGGTGAAGATCTGATGAGAATCTTTAGGGTGATAAGCAGAATAGTTCCTCATAACGCAGTTTGTGCTCGTGAGATCTCCTGTTCACAGAACTACTAGTTTATATATTTAAATACTGTAATTCAATATTTAAAAGAGCAACTGTAGACTTTCTCGCCAGGTCATTTCAACAGAACTGCTTTCCGAGCATATGCATACAGATATGTCATATGTATCGTACATAAACGTGTATGAATACATACAATATCGAAGGTTTTATGAAGTGAAGCATAAAGACCTTATTTGTAGTGTACACTTCCTATTTCCTTGTTCAGTCGTTTGTGACAATTGAAAATATTTACATTAGAGCCAGTAATGTCCACGCAGTGCCAATTTTTTCATTAAATATAATGTATTGAAAACATTACATATGTTTGGGATATGATTGGATGTAGTGAATGGCTATTCAGTAGATTTTGACCGACTTCAAAAACGATGAGTTGTATTCGTCGATTGTGCATAGACTTTCATGATTCTTTAATCATTTGATTTATACATTAAGGGTTGTTTTATATAAATTTCTAATAAACAGTTTGAAAAAAGCCATGTCTATTTGATACAAGTCTTGAACTGACCGCAAGCTTCTATAGTAAATCTAACGTATTTTATTTGTTATTGTAAACTAAAAATGCATGTGTTTGTAATTTTAGTAAAAGTTTTTGTTCTTTTAGCTAAACCAATATTTATCAGTATTTCCAACATGTACTTGCATAATTTAAAACTACCCTCCTCAAGGTGCAATCCGTAGAGTGGTTTGATGGGTAGAAAGTAACACAAGATCCCCTGCACCCCTACAATGCTGCGACTAGCACACCCTTATTATAAAATCGAAGACATACACACATGCAGCTATTCTAAAACAGGTACATATGTATGCCGACTGCATAATACCATGTTCCTTCGTCAACTTGTTCTCTTCTTTTTAGTTCACTTTTTATGCAATCGGGTTTTTTTACAATCGACTTCAAAAAGGAGGAGGTTCTCAATTCGACTGTATTTTATTTTTATGTTTGTTACTTCAGAACTCCGTCATTTATTGACCGATTTAGACAATTTTTGTGTTGTTTGAAAGTGTATACTTCCAGATTGGTCCCATTTAAATTTCAAAAAAAAAATACCACCCCTAAAGGTGGAAAAATAGCTAATGATGAATGTAACCTACTTCTAATTGTCATGTTGACTTGAAACTTTACAAGTGTTTCTACTACTGTTGATAGTGCAGTGATTCCGTATCGTCGGCCTGGTCTGATGGTAAGGCCAGAAGGTGGATAGTTGGAACTCTTCAACGGCTAATAGTAGATACTTTGAGTTTGGGCTTATTTTGTTTTATTTAACAAACCGAATACATCAGAATATGATTTTAGTGCCTGATTTTTAGTGTTACTAATAATAAAAGCGAATTTTAGTTTGTCAGTCTTCATACTTTGCTACTACTATTATTTCTACACTAAAAAGGGAAAAGTAAAAACTTTTTAAGAAAAAAATAAAAACCGACTTCAACAAAAGCACTTAAAAGTAAAAAATAACTGATTGGTAGTTTTCATTTCCTATAGATACCTAATCAGATATTTTCAAAGTCGGTGTGCTTTGATTTGTATTGGCTGGCTTTTTTTCTTAAAAAGTTTTTTGTAAATATTTTCTTTTTATTTACAGCACTTTAGTTTTGATCAGTTAGATATTTTTAGTTTTATATCATATATTTTTATAATCGCCTCTTAAAAACCTGTATTTTAATACCCCACTCGATTTACTTTTTTTCAATACAAATTGGCGCCTAGGATCCGACATTTTTTTTAATGATATCTATATACCCTATGACACTCGCGTTATCAAGAAGAATCGAATGACGTATGAATCATCAAAATTGGTTAAGCGGTTTAATAATTACAAGGGAACATAGGATCGGACATACATCCTTTGGGTTTTGTGGGTTAGTTGGGTAATAAATAAAAAATTCTTTATACTACAATCTCCAGCATCTGCTCCTTAAATATGACTGTTATATTACCATTATATGCATATCAACACAATCTGGGGATATTTTAGTAATTCATGAATTGAAAAGAAGCTATAAATAATTTCTTAAAGCATCCTAATATGAAAATGCGCAGTATTTTATAACATATCAGCAGCATCGATCAAAAAAATACTAGATACACAATCAGCGACAAAAAATGTCCTCACCGAATGAGCGCTCATTTGAACATTTCAGCGCGCTTTTAATTTTTTTTTTTTGTGAAAACATCTTTAATTATTGCGTTTAAGGTTCAATTTACATTGTTGTATATTTATTTCAACTAGAATCATTACTTAAACACAATTGGTGACAGTTTTAAGAGAACTTTTGCTTGGGATTCTGTATCTAGTACTTTTTTGATCGATGCCTAAGAGGAAATTAAATAAAAATGTGAGGTTTGGTTTTTAAAGGATTATTTTAGTAAAAATAAACAAAAATTATCAATCTACTAAAATAAGGCTTACTGTGTCTGATGATTAAAGAACAAAACAAAATTGAATGAAACATCAAATTTTGTACAAAAAAAAACACAAAAAGTCTTATTTTAGTACAGTTTAGTTAGTGTAGTTTAGTACTTTTGTTTATTTTTACCTAATTTTGAAATGAGGTTATCAATATCTCCTAGAGGAATAAGGTCCAGTCCAGGTTCGATGACGATGCATGAAAAATTCCCTGTCAGTCACCAGATTTTCAGGAAAGTTACGTAAAAACCCTTCGTTGAAGCATATCCTACGTATGCTCAATCGGATTTAAATCTGGGAACTGTGCGGGCCAGTCCAGGGTTGCCACATTATGTTGATGTAGCCACAGAGTTACCAATTGAGCGGTATGTGGACGAGCATTATCATAATAAGCATAAGCATAAAATCTTGACTCATTTGCAGTCGGTATAATTTAACTACAGGTGCCAGCACCTTATCCCGGTCTTTTGCAGCAGTTAAGTTTCCGTGTACCCAAACGAGGTCAGTTCAGTCGCCCAAGCGTATTCCCGCCCATACCATGATTGCACTTCCTTGATATGTATTCCTTGATATGTATGGACTTCCTGGGGATTTCGCAAGCAGCTCTTTCGTCCAGGTGTTCGCTAGACACATATTCTTCGTGAATTTGGATAGAAGCCGAATCGGGATTCATCTGAGAATCCAGTGAAATATATGGATAATTATTAGTAAAAATCCATTTGCTTTCAAAGGGGGTAGCGGGTTAAGGGGGGTCTGGCGGCCCCCACCGAATCTGGTAAAATCGTTCCAAAAATCTTGAAAAGGGTCGAAAAACAAGCAGTATAAGCTTTTTACCGACATTACAACTCCAAACGAAAACACAGTAATGGCGAAAAATATGATTTTTTGTGATTTGTATTTTTTTCAACCAGTTTAATTTATTTTTAAATGGTTTAAACGCAATTAAAAATTTGTTTTGGATGTGTGGAAGTCCCCTGAATTTTTTCAGATTTTTTGGTCAAGTAAAAACATGTGAATTTTAGGTTTAAATGCGAAAAAATCGTGAAAAACTACTGGGCCAAACTATGTTAAATTTTTATGGGACTAAATGGCAACTATTCCGCATCAAACAAAAGAAGAATCACGTAAATCGGATCATAAATCTCAGAGTAATCGATGTACATACATAAAAAAAATACCAATCGAATTGATAACCTCCTCCTTTTGGAAGTCGGTTAAAAAGAAGAATCACGTAAATCGGATCATAAATCTCAGAGTAATCGATGTACAAACATAAAAAAAAATACCAATCGAATTGATAACCTCCTCCTTTTGGAAGTCGTTTAAAAAAGAAAAGTCTGATTATTTAAATTCATTACTCATGATATGCACATCAAACATACTGTCTTTACATGTACACATGTGTGAGCGTGTGAGCATGTGTGTGTGTGTGTGTGTGTGTGTGTGTGTGTGTGTGTGTGTGTGTGTGTATGTGAGTATGTGTGTGTATGTGTGTATGGTAGTTACAGATATATGTATTTACAGTTATGTACACCTATGTATATAGATTATGGGTTTATGGAGATATTACGCATTTTCATTTTTTTTAAGAACGTGTTTAGAGAGATTAAATATGTCTAAGTCGCTGTAATATTTGTTATAGGTTCGTGTCAGACGCGGTATGATGCTGTTTTTTGCGTATAGTGATTTTGTTGGTGGTTCATATAAACGGACGGTATGTCGCGTTCTGAATTTTGGGACAAGGAGTGATATATTTGAAAGCAGATCAGGGCAATCAATTTTGCCAGTTAAAATTGCTTGTAACAAAAC
This sequence comes from Fabriciana adippe, assembly GCA_905404265.1. NCBI lineage: Eukaryota > Metazoa > Arthropoda > Insecta > Lepidoptera > Nymphalidae > Fabriciana > Fabriciana adippe. The sequence continues at coordinate 8,435,488 of FR989982.1, read as the reverse complement.
AATGTCACTTTGTGCGCATCTATGTTCAAGTATTACAATCCCATAGTGTTTGTATGCACTTTGGTTTGCAACAAAGTATTTAAAATCCTTGAATTGTAAATAATTTACAAGCTTAGTTTGTATATTTTCAAGTCTTTTGATATGTTTTGGTAAAGAGGTGATTCGATATAGGTCACAGGACGTTGAGTTTCGTAGAACTATCGATCTAAAGCATTAAATACTTACTAAAAGTAACTGATATATCAAACCGGCGAAATGTGTGTCCCGTGTAGCGTTCCGTAGTTGCCCATCCCTCTACCTATAGGCCCCATACGGCCCGGTAATGCCAAGCGCCGCGCGCCGCCCACTCCAATGCGTTGTTCGAGCGTAAACGTTATTATTAATTTAGGAATTATTATTATTAAGGATAAGGATGTTATGATTTTTGTATATTTTTACATGGTTCATAAACTTATATTTAATACCGGTTTTACACAACTAACAACGTTATATATAAGTAATTTTCAATGCCAATAGGAAAATATGTAAGCTGAAAATTGTTGACTATTTCTTGAACTTATCTTATGAAGATACTGAAAAACTCACTAGTGTTTGCAATTGATATATAAATGATATTTTACATTACTATGAAAACCATTATACATGACATACATAACACACACACATACACACACACACACACACACACACCTACACAAACATACACACACGCACACACATACACACACGCACACACATACACACACACGCACGCATACACAGTTACTTTATATCCTTCTCATAATTTTTTTTAAATTAAATAAACAGTTATCATATGTACATGCAGAATTTTTTGCAAAATTTTTGTTATTTAGTTTTATATTAGTATTCTTGCCAATGTTTGAGGGGTGGGCGCTGTATGCCGTAACACAGGCTTCCTAGTACGGCAACAGAGGCATCCAATTCATATTAATTAACATGTAAGACTAAAATAAGTTAAAAATGTTAATTCTAATTCTAGTAATGGAATTTGTGCGAAATTCTTACTTCTCTAAGTACATTATTATTATATGAAGGACGCTCAAATTATACAACTACCTAAAAAAACCAATCCTACAGGTTTTAGTGACTATCGTCCCATATCTATCCTTCCGTTTCTATCCAAAGTTCTTGAGCGTCTTGTACAGCGTCAACTCTCCCAATTCCTCTCTACTCATGATCTTCAAAATCCTTTGCAATCCGGCTTCCGTCCTGGTCATAGTACGACTACTGCGCTCGCTAAAATAACTGATGACATTCTTTTAGGCATGGAAAAGCAGCAGGTCACAGTACTAACATTGTTGGACTTCAGCAATGCATTTGGTACTGTTGATTTTGATATTATGCTTGCTTCTTTAGCTTCTCTTAACATATCTCCTAATGTAATTGACTGGTTTCGTAGTTACCTGTATGGACGTCGGCAACGTATACGAATTCATGATTCGTACTCTGACTGGCTTCCAGTCAAGACTGGCGTTCCGCAGGGTGACGTGTTGTCTCCGCTCTTATTTTCAATGTTTATTAGTACTATTTGTCAGCATATCTCTTCTCTCTACCACCTATACGCAGATGATTTGCAAATTTATACACAATCGAAAATTTTTGATTTACCTACCGCTATTAATGACATCAATATCAACCTAAAAAAAATAACTACGTGGAGTGATTCCTTTGGATTGCAATTGAATGCCTTAAAAACTCAAACAATAATTATAGGCAGTCCTAAGCTCGTAGCCAAGATTAACTTTGACAGTCTACCACATGTCGTTTTAAACGGTGTCAACATACCTTACAGTAAAATTGTAAAGAATCTAGGTATAACCATGGATCAAAATATGTCATGGAGTCCACAGGTAAGTGAGGTAAGTAGAAAGATGTTTGCGTCAATATCATCCCTTCAGCGACTGCGTAACTTTCTTCCTATTTCCACCAAAATTTCGTTAGCACAATCCCTCCTCTTACCAATTCTTGATTATGCTGATATCAGTTACCTTGATATTAAAGAGGGCACTGAAATAAACTTGAGCGGCTTCAAAATCTCTGTATCCGGTTTATATTTGTCTTAAATAAATATGACCATGTTTCTCTTTTTCGCAAGAAGCTCAAGTGGCTCCCCATCCGTCTTCGCAGGGATACTCACATTCTTCATCTTCTGTACTGTATTCTGTTCGATCCCTGTACCCCACCTTACCTAAAGGAGCGTTTTGAATTTCTTGGTAATTCACATTCTCGCTGTCTTCGCTCTGATCTTAACCCTATCCTTAAAATCCCTTCTCACTCCTCTGCCTTCTATAGTAATTCTTTCTCTATAACAGCCCCACGTCTTTGGAACTCTCTTCCCCTAAATATCCGACGTGCGAAGTCACTACTGATATTTAAAAAACTCTTAAAGGAACACTTTCTTAGTTCTTAATTTTTAACTTTACATGTATTGTTACTATTATTATTATTTTTGACTTACTCTCTCTTTGTAAGCTGTCTTGCTTCTCGTTTTGTTTTATTGTACAAGTATATATTGTATATATGTATGTATATGTGTATGTGTGTAAGTATATGTATATGTATCTATTATTTTAAACATATATCTTTATGTAGTAATATTTGTAGTCCACTTTTTATATATTATGATATATTTAACTCAATTATTTGCACGCCTTCCCTTTCAAAGTTTGCTATTTCCTACACCTGAAGGTTGCCTGGAAGAGATCGCGGTTTTAGCGATAAGGCCGCCTCTTGTACATTATCCAACTGTATTTATTTATTTTCTTTTGTTCTTGGTGTACAATAAAGAGTTTATTATTATTATTATTACATTTTATAAGTCGGCCAACCATTACTCGTAAACTTGTAAGGCCTACTTAGCTATGATAGTTATCCTTTTAACTTCCTTATACAGAATGGAACAAATTGTTGGGACATGGAAGAAAAGTACCTTAAATATTGAAGTATTCAATATTTACTCAAAAAAAACATTATTTATTTTTAAAAATAATAATAACTGCATTTAATTTAAAAAAAAAAAGCTTACCTGAACCGGAAATCGAACCAAATAAAAATGCAAAAAAAGGACAGCATCACTATTTTATCGAATTAATCGATAGGCTCTATGGGAAGTAAAAATCTTTCAAACAAACATTGCGTCTTAGAATTGAAGAAAACGATGAAATTTCACAAATTATACATATCGACTCTAACATCGTGGAACAAACGCACAGGACATGGAACAAGTGCCAGCCGATACAAATTAAAGCACACCGACTTCGAAAATATCTGATTAGGTATCTATAGTAAATGAAAACTACCAATCAGTTATTTTTTTACTTTTTAGTGCTTTTTTTGAAGTCAGTTTTTATTTTTTTCTTAAAAAGTTTTTGTTTAAAAGAAATTAAATGCAGTTATTTTATTTTTAAAAATAAACTTTGATTGAACTTCAATATTTAAGGTACTTTTCTTCCATTCCATGTCCCTTCGATTTGTTCCACCTGTGTACATACTACTACCGTGATTTTTTTCACATGTCGATAAACAACTATTTAGCTGGCAGGGGGTGTGGGGAGGCACACTTGACTTCAATAAAAATTAGCACTTTAAAGCTTTAAAATTAGCAATTTCACAAACGGATACCTTAATCGAAAAATTATCACAAACCTTAAATATTTTTAGAAGACTTATCCAACGGAACCCTACTTCATAGGGTAGACGAGAAAAAAAACATTCCCACTTTACATGGGGCGGAAGTACCCTAAACATTTTTTTTTCAAGATTTTATTTTACCACATTGTCGGCGTGACTAATATGTGTATCCATATCAAATTACAGCTTTCTAGTACTAAGTCTCTGAGCTAAACTACGGGCAGATGGATAGACATGGCGAAACTATAAGGGTCCCTTTTTAACTACGAAACCCTAAAAACATACATACACATTTCCTAACAAATATCTCTTCATAAAAATTAAATTAAAAATTTAAAAAAACCCCTACGCAAAATATACTTTAATAGTTTAAGGAACAACCCTTAAAAAGTAAAAAATAATTATCCTTTATCAGTCGTTAGAAACCAAATAAACAAATGTTTATCGAAATGTGAATTGAAAATATTTAACAAACCGTCTCTAAACATTATATTTTCTGATGAAACTTAACAATAAACTATATACTCAATTTAACGATATTTGTTTTTCAACATTCCGAAATATACTTAGATTTTTTGTAGTGATTTAAAGTCGCAGCGGGGTATCGCTAGTTCAGAATCGATATTGCTGCTTGTCCACATACATGTACACCTGAGGAGCTCATGAGCGCCTGTGAGAACGCAATCGATGTTTAAAGTTTGTTACATAGCACCTGTATAGATACAGGTAAATCGATGTCAAGTCAGTGGATGATAGTCATTTGAAATGAAGTATTATTAAGTACATAGGTGACCTGGAGTAGGACATAGGCTGGTAGCTAGTATTGTATTTACCGTATATCACTTTATACATCATGGAACTAAGAGGAATCTAAAGTTATATCTAATTATGTTCAGACTAATGTAGCTCTGATCGATGTCCTTCACAACGATCTATATCAATGAAATTAGCAGTTTGTGGTGGAATAGTGCGTGCCCGAACACGTATGCATTCTCTATTATTTTTACCCTTCAAGTCTGCTAGGACGACAATTTGACACGACCTGTGACAGATCGGGCGAAGGACTAACGCGACGTGGTCATTTGTAAAATTATATGAAGTGTGTAAGGATGGATGTAAGAATGAATGTTACTTATTATTTTCTGTAAAAATTAATGAATGAATTTTTAAACATATAACTTTAACTACATATATCTCAGTAACGCATAGGATATTTCACTACCATAAATGCAAAAGTTTGTATGTTTCTATTTGTTTATTACTTCACCTTAAACCCCTAAAAATTTGGCACCCAGATAGATTTAAACCTCCTCCCCTTTGGAGTTGTTCTTGTTTACAGGACTTAGCTTCAGTTATCTAATAAATAAATTATTTCCAATGAATGGTGGGCTACATAATGCTGAGAGTAGCAATGCAAGTAAATAATGAAGGTGAGAGATTCTATAGCATTTCTGAACCCAAGGTCAGACGTTGTGCATTATGCATCTGGCTTGTGGATGAGACTGTAAGGCACCCGAAGGCTATTAAAAAGCAATTTAGTTGTGATTCAGTGACTGCAGTTTCATAGATTCATCAAGACACACCACGTATCATTCATTAACATGGACTATTATTATTCTGTACTGGAGCATTGGACGAATTCTTATTGTGACAGTTCAATCAAACATAGCTTTTAGACAAACAGAACCAAAAGTTCAAAAATTGTTGTAAACACAAGTATTTTTTGCATTCCATTGCAATATAATTTTTATTTTTATTTCCGATATTTCAAAAGTTTAACGGCAAACATAGTCATGGTGTATACTACCAATAAGAGAGGCATCGAAATTACTAGAAATTTTGAAATTCAGACAAGAACAGTTAATCGTAAATAGCCGTGTGTAAGAGTGAGAGAGGAACAAAACATGCGAAATTACTACAAAGGTTTCTAATTTTCGAATACTAGAATGTTCTATGGTTATGTATATAAAAAGGCCGGCAGTGTGTCGAGAGACCAGTTCAATTTTGAAGCTAAGTGAAGACTGAGAAGAAGTACGAAAAACTGAAAAGTGAAGAAAAGTGGAGAAAAGTTACAGTGAAAATGTATCTAGTGGTGAAAATTAGTGTTTAGTGACTGAGTTTAACCAGAACCGTGTATATACTGCGCGTGTTAGTGAATCTTCATAAGTCACTCTTGTTAACCAAAAGCAATAAAACGTGCTTTAATTTGCGATCCCCGAACTCACAGAATGTAACAATATAAAATTCTAACTAAGGCAAATCTTTACATTAAATATTTTTTGGAAAATCTTATTGAAGTAGACATTATTATCGATACAGAGGCCGAATTTATAGTTTTAAAGATTTTGTGCCTGTTTGTCTGTCTGTCTGTGACCGCATCACGAAAAAACCATTGGACACATTTTGATAAAATTTGGTATAATAATAGCTGGTTATCCGAGTAAACATACCTATAGGATACTTTTTACTGCGGGAAAATATCTCTGAGAAATCTATATTAAACGTAAAAATGAAACTAAAGACGAACCCTAGCGGAACGAGGGTAAGTCGCTAGTGAGATCAAGATAATAACAAGATATTAAGATTTTGCCTATCCATAAATCGAAATTGGCGTAACTCTAGAAAAGTATTACCAAAAATTATTATTTAAGTATTAGAATGTTACATTTTTAGCAGGGAAATAGCATACATATAGACATCCATTTAGTAAAATTGTAGGCACACACAAATGTACATACACATATACACACACACACACACATATATATATATATATATATATATATATATATATATATATATATATATATATATCCTTTTTTATACTTGTACATTTTTCATTAAGACCTTTTTATTAATAGTCCATTGAAAAGTTACATTTGGGGTTGCATTTGTCAGAGGACGCAATTTTATTTTTTAGATATCAAGGAGGGGTTAGTGTAAAGTTAAATCCAAGTTTGTGGGGTTGCAACCCTTGTCCCCCGGCCGCCATCTTGGAAAAAGTGGTACAAATGGTTTTTATGGTTTATCTGACAAACTATAGGTCTCACAAAAATTATGTTAAACCATTTTTGGTTGCAAATAAAATTCTCTACAACTTTGGTGAAGTAACTTTTAGTCGTAGAACCAAAAATAACGAAGTTATAAGTGAAAATCGACGAAAATTTAAGAAAAAAATTCTATTGGTCATTATAACTTTTTTTCTGATCATTTTACAAAAAAAATATGTCAGACCATTTTTATAGAGAGCTTTTTAAGGAATAATTTTCATTATGAACTTTTTAAATTTTATTCATTAATTAAGGTTTTACAGCGCTGCGAAACGAATACTATTCTTCAGTATTCATAACTATATGTACATAAATATTAATGATTTGCCATAATTTTCAATCATCTTTTCATTTTTAGGGTTCCGTACCTCAAAAGGTAAAAAAAGGAACCCTTATAATTTGAAAAATAAAAAAAAGTTGAAAATTAAGGTAAATGGTACTTGCAGATTTTCGCGAAAATCTAAATTTGTCTATATCTTTTTATCGTCTTGACTCAGGACCTTGATTTTTATACACCTAATAGGGGCTACAGACCTCAGTATCTGGTATAAATTTCAACTTGCTAGGTTCACCCGTTCCTGAGACACCACCACCACCCGTTCCTGACACACGGACAGACGGACAAGAGAGTGATCTTATAATTATAAGGGTTCCCTTTTTTTACCTTTTAAGGCATGGAACCCTAAAAATGAATAGATGATTGAAAATTATGGCAAATTATTAATATTTATGTACATATATGTAGTTATGAATACTGAAGAATAGTATTCGTTTCGCAGCCCTGTAAAACCTTAATTAATGAATAAAATTTAAAAAGTTCATAATGAAAATTATTCCTTAAAAAGCTCTCTATAAAAATGGTCTGACATATTTTTTTTTGTAAAATGATCAGAAAAAAAGTTATAATGACCAATAGAATTTTTTTCTTAAATTTTCGTCGATTTTCACTTATAACTTCGTTATTTTTGGTTCTACGACTAAAAGTTACTTCACCAAAGTTGTAGAGAATTTTATTTGTAACCAAAAATGGTTTAACATAATTTTTGTGAGACCTATAGTTTGTCAGATAAACCATAAAAACCATTTGTACCACTTTTTCCAAGATGGCGGCCGGGGGACAAGGGTTGCAACCCCACAAACTTGGATTTAACTTTACACTAACCCCTCCTTGATATCTAAAAAATAAAATTGCGTCCTCTGACAAATGCACGCTAAGCTCAAAAAAATGTAACATTTCAATGGACTATAACCTTTTTTATTATAAACTAGCGACTCACCCTCGCTTCGCTCGGGTTCGTCTCTAGGTACGTTTTACTGCTGAACTGAGCTGAACATTGATAAGTCAGTCAATGAGTCGCGAGTAGTGAATAAAAATAGTAATTGCGAATGTACCTTAGGTGATAGACAAATAATATTGCGAACTTCCCTGTATAACTTTTTAAGACCTACAATATTCTAGTAGATTGTTTTGATATATCTCTTAAGGTTCAGCCAACGTTAGCCATATAAATTTCTAAGGACGACTCGATAGAACCAGTCATTGCGTTTTCCCGCGGGAACGAAAAATGTACCTGTAGTGAAAGGTATCCCAAATGTTGAACCGAGTGATAAGCTATCACTATACAAAGTTTTGTTAAATTCGGTTCAGTACTTTTTGCGTGAAACGCGCACATCGATTTGACTAAGTCAGCTTTATTATAGGTATAGATAAGAATAGGTATTGCGAGTGTACCTTAAGAGATAGACATATACTGTTGTAGATTTTTCTGTTGACCTTTTCAAGACTTACAATTTTTTAGTACATTGTTTCGATGTATGTCTTAAGGTTTAGCCAGCGGAAGGTCTATAAGGAGGACTCGATAAAGCCAGTTATTGCGATTTCCCGTGGGAAAGAAAGATTTTTCTGAAATAAAAGGTATTTTAAATGTTGACCCGGGTAATAATTTATCACTTCACCAAATTTCGTTGTAATCGGTTCATTACTTTTTGCGTGAAACGCGCACACACAAACAGACATACAGACAAACAGACAAACAGACAAACAGACAAAAATTTTAATAACTATTGTTTTGGGGTCTATATTGTATACATAATACGTTACATTCATTATTTTTAAAAAATATTTCATGTACAGATTTCGCTAAGTTACTGCTTTATTATAGTATAGATAACTTTTGTGATATATGGGAAAAACTTTGGACAATTAAAGGCGAATAATAATTCAATGAAATTATTTTATTTATATTTCAATAAAATAGAGGAATATAATAATATATTGTCGATACGACCATAAAATAAACAAAAATATATTACCAATAACCACCCACAATACGTATACAAGCATTGACGTATTGTATTGCAAGTGGGTGAAGAAATAAAGCAGTGGAACATTGTCTGAGACACGGCGCCACACGATCGAGTTCGATTTCGTGTTGCGGAAAACTATTGCTGTGGAAGCTTTATAAATCTAACACACGGGTGTACTATTTGATATAAAATATTCCGTTAAATCGTGGACTAAAGTTCCTTTGCTTTGTTGGAGCTTACTGAAATCAATTATGATTTAACTTTTACCGTTTCAACTTAAGTTGAAACAAATAAACATACAAATTCTAATCAAGAAAGCCTAGTGTAATACGTAAAGTAGCTGCAAGGTGTTGGCAAATTGATGGGGGTAGGTTTGTTTTGCCCCCTCGTGCCAGAAGAATACGTAAAACCCTCGGTCCTGCGGCTTATCTCTCTTGGGTCATGTGGCATTTGCCTTTTTGACCCAAAAATCGGCCTAGACGACTTGACGATCGGTCAAGAAGACACATTGACAAAATAATATTTGAAATAATTTGTCGATTAGTAACTGCTCAGTAAGATCTCGCCTACTTACTATAGAATGATATTTTAAAAAAATGTTTTTATTTAAGCTGTGGTAGGTACTTAATAAATAAAATAAGTTACAGTTTGTAGATTTGATGCATCTGCGTTATTTTTAAAGAACCAATGTTATGTACCTGAAACTTATATTCTCCCTCTTTCCCTTCTTTTTTTTTAAGTTACATAATATATAAAATGCTATTCTTATTTTGTTGTAGCATTCTGCCCGCTGTTTAAGTCGCGTGGACTAAAAAAATTGCTCATTTTTAATTTCCATTGAATTTATAATATAGTGGTGGACCATGGAAGGCCACCTTAACAAATAAACAGTTATAATTCTTTTATTTATTAGATAAATGAAACAAACAAACTATTAAGTAACACTCTGTCCTATTATGTAACTTGTAAAACATTTTATTTTATTGCAGAGTTAATGATTATATATTTATTAAATTTAAGTTTTATTGAACTATTCCAAAATGGCCTTGCAAGAAACAGGGCTCCATACGAGGCTGATATAATAAATCAGTCGTTTAACTTAATACTAACGTTGAGACAATCAAAATATCTGGTTATCCTTAATCATCATAAAAAGGTCTTTCATTAAAATGATACATTAAATACATATCATAATATTATATTCACATAAAAAATAGTCAACGAACATTACTTGAACACTATCGTAAAACTAAGAATTTATGTGTGAAAATGTTCTAAAAATAATTTAATCAGATATTTTCGAAGTCGGTGTGCTTTGATTTGTATTGGCTGGCATCGATTTCAAAAATATCTGATTAGGTATCTATTCTTAATGAAAACCCCTGTTTAGTTATTTTTCACTATTCAGTGCCTGGAAGTCGGTTTTTTTTTCAGTTTTTATTTTTCCATTTTTAGTGTAGACGTACTAAGCAGGTAATTTGTAAGAAGAAAGAGTTTTACAAACATATTCGATTAAGCCATTTATTCAGACCTCTAATGACAGTCACAACTAGGTAATCTAGGTGTAAAGTTCTCATTAATACAAATTAATCAAGCCCAAACACCAGGTAATTGCTGTAAATCGTTGAGAAGTTCCCTCAACTGTCTTTCGGCTCCATCATCAGATCGACTCCAGACCTTCATTAAATTGTAGTGTTTTAAAATACTTAATGAAAAAAATAACTAATGCACTAGTCGCCACTACGATTTTCGATGGTTCCCCTCGATTTTTCTGGGATGCCTTCATCAGATCCTGGTTTCCTTATTACAGTACCACCCTTGGGATATCTCCTTTCCAACAAAAAAAGAATCATCAAAATCCGTTCATAAACGACGAAGAAATCCGCAAACACACACATAAAAAAAACATATGTATATACGGTCGAATTGAGAACCTCCTCCTTTTTGAAGTCGGTTGATAAAATAGTGACGGTGTACCTTTTTGCATTTTCAGTTGGTTCGATTATCGGTTCAGGTCACCTCTTTTAAAAAAATGAAATGCAGGTAATCTTATTTTTAAAAATAAAATAATGTTTCCTTTGACTGAAACTTGATATTATCAGTGTTTTAGACACATTTTTTCCATGTCCTATGCGTTTATTCCTCGATGTTAAGAGGCGATATGTATAATTTGTGAGATTTCATCGTTTCCATTAATTTTAACATACAATTTTCATTCAAGACATTTCATCCTTACCATAGACTCTATCCATTAATTCGTTAAAATGGTAACGGTGTACCTTTTAGCATTTTCGGTTGGTTCGAATACCGGTTCAGGTCACCTCTTTAAAAAAAAAATTAAATGCAGTTAATTATTTTTTAATATAAAATCCTTCGAGTGAAACTAACTTTGAAAAAACTTGATATTTTCAGTGTGTTAGACAATTTTCCATGTCCTGTGCGTTTTTTTTATCCTTCCCATAGATTAATTCGATAAAATAGTGACGGCGTCCTTTTTTACCCGACTGCAAGGAAAGGGTTATGTTTTTCGCGCCTATCTTTGTATGTTTATTTATTTGTAATATTCTTTATTCCCTCATATCTTCCAAACCACTCTATGGATATCTTTAATCAAAGTATCGTCAGATCCATCTCATTAGTCCAAGTGTTCTTAGATAGGTGACATAAAAAAAAATTAAATATGGGGGCTGCTAGATTTCATTGTTTAAGATGAAATATTTTTTTAATCTTCTTTTTCTGTAATATGGTTATCAAATTAAAGGGCTCATAACAAGGATTCCAAAAAAGGTATAACATCTTTGTATTACTTAAAATAATGATACTAAAAACTACATCTATTTATTTTACTTTAAATTTCTTTTTTTATTTTATTAATATTTTTCTTAACATTTTTATTTGGTTCCATTCCCGGTCTAGGTAAGCCTTTGCTTTTAAAATTAAATGCAGTTATTATTATTTAAAAAAAATTAAGAAATGTTTCTTTTGAGTAAATCTTGAAAACTTCAATATTTAAGGTAAGGTTCTTACATGTATCATCAATTTGTTCCATCCTGTACAGTATACCTATTCCATACTAACCGTTTTAACGTACCTAGGGATGACCCCATCAAAGCGAGGGTGAATCGCTAGTTTTATATGTATATATAGGTATGATGAGTTGTTGCGGGTTGTACTATAACGTGTTTTCCCGTGGGAATTAGAAAATCTCCCGCTATGTTATTCTCCTCCCCTACAACTATCTCCACACAAAAAATCACGCAAATCCGTCACTCTGTTGCGACGTGAAATAAGGGCAAGCAAGCAAACAAACAAACACACTTTCACATTTACAATATTAGTATGGATACCAGAAATCTCACCTTGTGAGGTATATAATACCTCATAATAATTTTTGCGATCCAAGTTACTTTGATAGTCACGATTTCGAAGGAGATGCCAATCCTTAACGTCGTTGTCACGACTTTTAGTTATTGCAATGTTCCGTTAGAAATCGAACAAACACATTGGTCATTATTTGTTTCCCAATAATTCTTGAGGATCAACAAATTGTCGCCTCACTCTAATATATTTTTATTTTCATAGAAAGTTAAAAAAATTTTTCAATACGATATTTTTGAAGTGAAACTTCTTTAGAATCGTTGTGATTTAAAACTCGATTAAACGGAAATGCTACACGAGAAAGAAACAAACATATAAATATATAGGATTTAGCCGGCGAGAGAATGAGATAGAATACATTACACGGGAAGTGAAAAATAATACTGAATAATATGTTAAATTATGAAAACTTAAAAAAAAAACAATACATACCTTTTTCCCCCTTTTATAACAGTAGTATAGATTTGATATAAAAAATATAAAATTCCAACAAATAACTTGATTTAATAAAACCTTTTCATTAAAATTTTAGCCATGTCAAATTGACAGTTAAACATACGAACATATTCACTCCAGCCGCCCAATTATACAAAGCGGTCCAGACATCCAGACAAAGCGCATATTGCGTAGGCGCACGTTCATGACATTGCGAGTTCCAAGCCAGGAGACGGACACGGCCCATTTATTGATGAGGTCATTGTCTCGGTGCGAAGGCATCAGTAGATAACATCTGTACCTGAGCTCAGGAAGTGGCCACTTTATGTAACCGACATCAGGAAAACGTATCACGATTTATGTTTTGTGTCAGTTATGAAAGAAATGAAAGTAGGAAAAGGGTTATTTTGGTTCAACTAAAATTATATGATAGATAATCTATACATCTATACAGATAAATAAAATTGGAGTGTCTGTTTGTAACATTAAAATAACCGCTTTTTACTAAATGCATATGGATGTATACACGGTACATATACCAAAACATGTTTTACAATTTTTGTCTGTCTGTCTGTCTGTCTGTCTGTCTGTCTGTCTGTTTGTTCCGGCTAATCTCCGAAACGGCTGGACCGATTTTGACGGGACTTTGACTGGCAGATAGCTGATGGTATAAGGAGTAACTTAGGCTAATTTTATTTTAGAAAAGAATCAGGGTTCCGAGAAAAAAATTAAAACCCATAAAAATGTTAGCAAAATCCGCGTACGGCGTACGCACCCGAGCAAAGCGAGGGAAAATCGCTATATAATTTAAATGAATATCTTAGGAGTACGCGTTTCACGTAAAAAGTAATGAACCGATTTCAACGAAATTTTGTGAACTGATAACTTATTACTCGGGTCAACATTTAGGATAACTTTTACTTTTGGAAAATCTTTGTTTCCCGCGGGAAATCGCAATAACTGGTTTTATCGAGTCCTCCTTAGGAACACTCCGCTGGCTAAACCTAAAGACATACATCAAAACAATGTACTAAAAAATTGTAGATCTTGATTCACGCAAAAAGTACTGAACCGATTTCAATTAAATTTTGTATAGTGATAGCTTATCACTCGAGTCAACATTTAGGATACCTTTTACTACAGGCACATTTTTCGTTCCCGCGGGTGCAAAAACGCAATGACTGGTTCTATCGAGTCGTCCTTAGAAGTTTATATGGCTAACGCTGGCTGAACCTTAAGAGATAAATCAAAACAATGTACTAGAAAATTGTAGGTCTTAAAAAGTTATACAGGGAATTTCGCAATATTATATGTCTATCACCTAAGGTACACTCGCAAAACACAGGCTGACTTATCAACGTTTAGCTCAGTTCAGCAGTGAAACGTAACTAGGGACGAACCCGAGCGAAGCGAGGGTGAGTCGCTAGTTTATGTAATATTTCTTTTAACCCGACTGCGGCGAAGCCTAAAGGAGGAATATGTGTTTGATAGTACACTATTATATCTTATGAAATATCGCAGTTTCTGTACTCAAACTTCAGTTGGCCTTAAAGAGTCTTTTGATCACAGTAAAAAATAGACCATTTGACAACAAAGAATATTTCGATTTGATTAATCGTTTTTCCGTACAAAATGTATGGGAATAATTTTCGGCGATTTCTGTCATTTCTAGTACTCATACCTTAAATGGTCCCATAGAGCCTTTTGATCCCTACATGAAATAGGATCGATTGACATAAAAATTTTTTTCGTATTTTAGCGTTTTTTTTTTGCTAACTGTACATTTTTCCCAAAATCTGTGAATGCAGTTCAGAATATCTCAAAAAGTTATGGATGGTCTCCTAGGAACGTTTTCCTGTAACTATAACAGTTAAGGTACCTACCCTTACTGTCCTGTCTCAAAAATCCTGTATAACGACCAAAAATCCGTAAAATGTCCCCAATGTCTAGCTACTTCCGAAAAATAGAGGGATGAAAAGCGTTTAAAAAAGTTTTTTCAATTTCCGGCTTACTGTTACTTCCTATCGAAAAGGGTTCTCTACAAAAGTTGTAGGTCTAGTAAAAATCTACAACTTTTATAGACGACACTTTTTACGATAACCTTAAAATTTTTGAGATATTTGCAAAAAACCTGTTTTAAATTTTTTCTTGGTTTTATATTTTTCATTTCTGCAAAAAAATTTTGATTTTCATGAAACTAGAGGAAAGTAATATTCGAAATACAATAACGAAAAATTCTTTAAATTGAAATATTTAGCCGTTTCCGAGAACTCAAATCGTACCCAAAAAAAACTGACTTCCAGGCACTGTAAAGTAATTATAACTAAACGGGGGTTTTTATTTAGAATAACCTAATCAGATATTTTCGAAGTCAGTGTGCTTTGATTTGTATTAGCTGGCACCGTGAAAAATGGCAAATGTGAAAAGTGAAGAAATATGGAGTGAATAAATGTGGAGTGAAGTTTTAGTAAACGTGTATCCAGTGGTGAAAATTAGTGTTCAGTGACTGAGTTTAATCAGAACTGTGTATATACCGCGCGTGTTAGTGAATCTCCTTAAGTCACTCTTGTTAACCAAGAGCAATAAAACATCAAAAGCGTAAAAGACGTGTTTTAATTTCCGATCCCAGAACTCATAGAACGTAACAATACTCAGTGCATATGCCTGAAAGCAAACACAGAAATGAAATTTGGTCTCATTTCATTTTGATGAGTCATTTATACACGTTACATATAGTTTATTTTATCTGTTCATATTGAGGGACATCTTAAGCACACGGCGAAAATGTCAGAAAAGATAGTTAGAAGTGTATTTTTGAATTTATTTAGTAGGTACTTTCTTAGATTTCCGCGAATATTTGATGTTTTAAATAAAACTATATTTTCGAAGTTTTTCCGTGGGTATATTTTGATTCCCAATTGTATAATTATGTGAGCAGGTACTGTCTATAACAACTACACTAATAATGACCTTTGAGATGTCTAAAACTTTGGTCTCTCCCGTGACCACGATTGCTATAAAGCATTCGAATTCGAAACGTCGGGAACCAAAAATCTAAATAAATCCACGAAAAAATTCGAAAAGCTAGTTTTATTTAAAACAACGGCTCACCAGCTTCACTCGGGTGCTTCCCTAAGGTACGCGGATTTTGTTCACAATTTCATGGTTTTAATTTTTTTGCGCAGAACCCCGATTCTTTTTCTAAAATAAAAGTAGCCTAAGTTACTCCTTATAACATCAGATATCAGCCAGTGAAAGTCCCTTTAAATTCAGTCCAGCCGTTTCTAAAATTAGCCATACCAAACAGACAGACAGACAAAAAAATGTAAAATTGTTTTCTTCCTATTGGTACCGCATATACTTTCACATGCATTTAGTAAAAAGCTGTTATTTTAAAATTACAAACAGACCCTTTAATTTTATTTATCTGTATAGATGTTTACTTAGTTTATAAATCTTATAGGATAAGATTCGATTGATATTTACTTCAAAGGTGACTATAGTCTGATTTTTAATTCCACGGAAATATGACAGCTGTCATTTTTTGATAATTCAGATATCATAAACCTTTTCTGCTTTGAATTTTTTAATTTAAAATAACAAAATATATGAAACAGAATTAGATCAACTAAACTATAATATGTATGACATTGTAAATAGTCTTTGTTTTGTGCATTCAATGCACACTAACTATAAATGTTTAATGGTTAAATGAAAAAAAAAACAGAGTAAAACAAGATATTTCTTAAATGAAAATATTTATAAATCATTATCACTTACGAGTATATCATCATTGTCGTCAACATCGTCATATAATCCGAATGTAGATTATAAAAGAATCTATTATATAGAACACTATCCATCAAAACATTAAAAGGGCACATTTTATCCTCTTCTTTAATAATATGTTCTTACAAGAAGCAAAGATTTTACAAACAAAGGGGTTTTCCTAAAAAAGGCTTGCAACCTATAGATTATTGGACAGGGATTCCTGTAATAGAAAAATAATTTCCATAATAATTATTGTAACTTCAATAATATGATATTAAAAAAATAATTACCATTTTAGAATTATCAATCATTTTTTTAGTCTTAGTTTTTCTAATTGAAACCTTAAATTCACGATACGTTTATTTTTTTATTTTGCTAAAATGCTTTCCGTTTTTAGTGACAATGTTTCAAAGTTGACAACACTTCTGAAATGTCAGAATTCCGTCGAATTAAAAATCAGACTTTAAAAAGTAACAATCGTTCAAAGGCTTAAATTCACTTACTTTGTTTTAGCTCATAACCTGTTGCTATCTTAAACTATCTATATGTTACAGTCTAAACTATTTTTAGTCAAAACTACTTTTGACTAAAGAGGTTGGTCAAAAATAATTTTGACTGTAGGCTTTGGTCAATAGCAGTTTTGACTGGCATATCGGTCAAAACTCTTAAAAAGTTAAGGAGGTAAGTAGGTTGAAGGTTACTCAGTAAAACCCTTTCTTTCTTAGGTTAGGTTAGAACAGTTATTTGTAAGCTGTAACAATGTGAATCTTTAAGGTACTTTTTTTAATATTCTAAATGTTGTTTTGCCTTTACATATAATATTTTTTTAAATGTCGTTATCACCTATAATTAAGGTACTACTCTAACTGCTCTATTTTCTGTGTATGTTATAATGTGTTTAGTTTGTACTTTGTTGGTGAGGAGTATGAGCTTTGGCATAGTTAAAGTTTATATAGAGGACTGCAGAAAGCCAAAATTAATTGACTTTCTTTTACCCGCGAATCCGCTCGCGTATTTTATTTATATTATATAATTACTTCACTGCTAAAAGATGTAGTATATACCTTCATCAATATTATATGAGTACTTATATAATATATAGATGAAAAGTTTATTTGTCTATACGTGCAAATCTCTGTATCTATGGGCCCGTTTGAAAATTCTTTTGGATTTTATAGATTATCTATATAACTTTGAAAAAAGAACCTCAATATCGATCAAACTTAATGAATTAAGGTTGACTTTCAACCATGCGGCGATCACTAGTAGGTAAAAATAATGGTTCAATACTGAAAATTAGAAGTCTACAAAGATTTACATAAATAAATAGATAAACACAAAACAGTTTAGTACCCTCTACTCCTTTGGTTATCAAATGATTTTGTAATTTATTTATTTTTTTTGTTTAGTAGCTATTAACGAGCTTTTTGTGATCCAAAAAAAAATCGGAAACAGTTTTTTAACCGACTTCCAAAAGGAGGAGGTTATCAATTCGATTGGTATTTATTTTTTTTTATGTATGTACATCGATTACTCTGAGGTTTATGATCCGATTTGCGTGATTCTTTTTTTGTTTGATGCGGTTTAGTTGCCATGTGGTCCCATAAAAATTTAACATAGTTTGGCTGAGTAGTTTTCATTTTATGGAAAAAAAATTATGAATTTTTTTGTTTACGTGGACGTAATTTTATGTGTGTTCGCGGATTGCTTCGTCATTCATGAACCGATTTTAATTATCCTTTTTTTGTTTGAAAGGAGATATTTCAAGAGTGGTACTATAATAAGGAGACCAGGATCTGATGATGGCATCCCAGAGAAATCGAGGGGAACCTTCAAAAATCGTAGTGGCGACTAGTGCGCTTGTTAATTTTTTTCATTAAGTACTTTAAAGCACTACTATTTAATGAAGGTCTGGAGTCGATCTGATAATGGAGCCGACAGATAGTCGAGGAAACTCCTCAACGATTTGCAGCAATTACCTGGTGTTTGGGCTTGATTAATTTGTATTGATGAGAACTTTACACCTAGATGGGTTGTGACTGTCATTAGGGGTCTGAATAAATGGCTTAATCGAATATGTTTTTAAAAATCTTTCTTCTTACAATTTACCTGCTTATTACGTCTACACCAAAAATGGAAAAATAAAAACTTTTTAAAAAAAAATAAAAACCGACTTCCAGGCACAGAAAAGTAAAAAATAACCTAACGGGGGTTTTCATTTAGAATAGATACCTAATCAGATATTTTCGAAGTCGGTGCCTGCCAATACAAATTAAAGCACACCGACTTCGAAAATATCTGATTAGGTATCTATTCTAAATGAAAACCCCCGTTAGGTTATTTTTTACTTTTCTGTGCCTGGAAGTCGGTTTTTATTTTTTTTTAATTTATATACAGATAGATAAATGCTATTCATTATATATGTCTGACTCAAATTTTCAATAATGATTATGGTTGAATTTCGACCACAATAGTTAAAGTGACAAACAAACACACAAAAATATAAATGTATAGTAGGTACAGAAACAATACTCAAGGCAATGTTCCGCGTTTATATCGCGTCGTATTTGGTTAAGTCAACATATTTCCTACGTGCGCAATCTCCTCGGTCGGAAACCAAGTCTTATATGGATGAGGCTTCAACATAGTCGTTTTGTAATTTTTACGTCTCATGGTCAAGTTTGGTACGAGTAGTTTTAATTCAATTAGTGAAAACCTAGTTCTGATTCTCTTTTGTTTTACCCAACTTATGCACAAGAAAGATGTTTTTTTTAATAAGTATGTGTGTATTTTATTAATATTATAAATGTGAAAGTTTAGATGTTTGGACGGATGTTTGTTAAGCAATCACGCCAGAACTGAAACAGGTTGAACGGATCTGGATGAAATCTGCATCTGTATTAGCACATAAGCTATTTTTTATCCCGGAAAATGTACGGGCCCCGTGGGATAGATTTTTGTTTCTCGAACCTATTTTAAATATTATATTTTCGTTTATCTACACAGGCAAATCTCGCGAAAAGCTTTTAGATCATATAAATTGTGTAATGTAATAAATTATTGGGTTTCATTTAAATCAAAGTTTATTTTCTTCTTTTTAGAGCGTTTGAATAAAGGTTGTTTTTAAAAATGTTTTTTTACTATTAAGTAATTTATTTTTTATTTTTAAGTTTCATATATATATATTTTTTTGATTAGTATTCTTCTCAGCAAACAGCACTATACAAGAAACAATCAGTGAGTGCTAGTGTAAATACACTATCAGTAAATCAAGTTTCGATCGAAGCACACTTCAGCAACGTTTATTGTATAAAAAATTCTTTACCAGACCAATATCGGATCGGAAACGGACTGTTATTGGCACTATAGTGTGGATGTGCCCTAACCTACTTCTAATCTATACATAATATAATAAAATTGTAACCAAGCCGAATGTGTACGTTAAATATTTTTTGGGAAATCTTACTGAAATACTAGTCATTATTATCGATGCAGAGGCTGAATCTATAATTTTTAGAATTTTTGTCTGTATGTCTATCTGTCTGGGAACGCATCGCGAGAGAACCACTAGACAGATTTTGTTGAAATTTGGTATGATGATAGCCGATTATCCGGGTCAACATAGAAGATACTTTTTACTGCGGGAAAATATCTCATCTCTGAGAAATCTTCACTAAACGTTAAAACGTAAGCAGGGACGAACCCGAGCGGAGCGAGGGTGAGTCGCTAGTTATAATCATAATATAGTTTTATAGTTTTTAAGTTCAAAAAAGTAAGATTATACAATAATTTAACACGATCTGCTGATCTGATGACGGAGCCAGGAGTTCTTTAATATTCGAGTTTGACATCACTTGATTCATTCTGACGATAGTCCTATACAATATATTATTTTTGGTTAAAAGCGTGTTTTTAAGAGTTTTTACGCCATTTTTGCGTAGAGATTACGAGAGACCATTATATTAATGTCATATTTAACCTTCAAACGACCTTCGTGTAGACTATTGCATAACTTTGCAGCAAACATTGCACAAGCGCATGTACAGAGTTAGTATCCTACCACCAACTTAGTCTTTCGACGGACGACGGACCATGGCTTTCCCCACATTCATTAAGTATCAAATTAAAGCATTCTTACTGTAGTAGACTTATGGAAATTCTTTTGAATAAGACTACTGTTATAATGCGGGCATATCGCTTGTTTATAGATACGATATATTCAGCTCTTTCTTTTTAACGTCCCACTGCTGGACCAAAGTTAATAGATACATTTTTATTTAATAAGCCTGTAAAGAAAATAGCAAAAACTCATCATCTGCACTTTAAAATATAAAAAAAATTACACAATTAGTACCTACACATACATATAAATATGCAATCTTACGAGAATAACTACAAGCTTCACTCTTTTTGTCTGACAAACTATTTCACCCATATACATATAGATTAACAGTACCTGGGCGAGCGAGATTCGCTTGGGGTTCCTTTTTGGTCATATCTTATTTTTTACAAAAATAAAAACTAAAAACTTCAATAAATACAAAAAAAAGCAAAAGTAAAACTTTGTATCCATCCGGGATTCAAACCAAGATACCTGTGACTGTCAATCTTGCGCCTTAAAGATTTGGTGTAATTTGTTGAAATTTGGTGTCCAGATGGGTAATCGTGTGCATACAAAGGAAAAAATCCGACAAAGTAAATTTTTAATATTTGAAAAGAAATTAAATTATATTTTATTAGAACCTTGCGCGTACCAAAACATAATAGCAATAGCTGAACACCTAGTACCTTTTGAAATATAATAGCAATAGCAATCGTAGCAATAGCAAAAACTTTTTCTTTCTCAGAAGAAAAGGTTCCATGATGATTAAATAACATTTTCCTATTCCGCCTTATCCACTAACGAATAGTCGCAAAATTATAAAAAAAAAAAAAGATTGAATTTACATGTAACTTTAAAATTATGAATAATAATAGGTTTTTTTCAAAAATTCATGATATCCCATCAAAAACATAAATGTGAAAATGGAGGCCAAGTTCGTTATTAAGAATATGCGTGATTGTCAACTTCACCGACAAAAGAATTGAGATCTAAATGGGTGCCAAGTTCTGTAGATAATGCTGAATTTTTTTCATAAGAACGTACAACATTCTAAAATAAATTTAAAACACAATATCTTGTTCTTTTCTACTACAACAGTGTTTGGTATTTAAAAATAGAACTTCTTAAATTTGAACAGTCGAATTATTTACACAGCGTAGATAACTTAGAATAAATTGAAGTTCAAGATTTGACTTGGCTAGTTTGCTTGGCTAGTTAGCTCCAAATGGTTCGTGTAATATATACACACAGTGCTGCGTCGCCAGTTCCTTTGGCTTGAACTTGGCTGGACACGCTACCGCGTGTCGTGATAAACTGTAATCAGTTTAAAACAACAAAATCTTGACTTGACCCAGCCTCAACAGTGAACACGCGAAAGCTTGTGGACGTAGGTCTTGTCACTTCCTTATCTTGCCCCACTTATTATTGTCGGTATATCCCTTTGAAAATTAGTCTTATTAATGTTTACGTTCCTATTATCTAGGCAAATTTTTAATGTATATTAAAGGTATATCCGATATGAGTTAAGAAATCCGAAGAAAGAAATTACATAACTCGTGAAACCATCTTCATCATTAAGAATGGAAATATCCATAAGTGAAAATTTTATTGATTTAGCTTCGTCAACACTGAATTTTTTAACGTTTGCTTAATATTATAGAAATAACCATATTATCTACGTACATATAAAAAAATTCTAGCTGAGTCGAATCTGTACATTAAATGTTTTTTGGGAAATCTTACTGAAATACTAGTCATTATTATGGATGCAGAGGCTGAATCTATAATTTTTAGAATTTTCGTCTGTATGTCTATCTGTCTGGGAACGCATCGCGAGATAACCACTAGACAGATTTTGTTGAAATTTGGTATGATGATAGCTGATTATCCGGGTCAACATAGAAGATTCTTTTTACTGCGGGAAAATATCTCATCTCTGAGAAATCTATACCAAACGTTAAAACGTAACTAGGGACAAACCCGAGCGGAGCGAGGGTGAGTCGTTTGTATAATAATAAAATTATTATTATAAATGAGAAAGTTTGTGTGTATGTTTGTTACTCCTTTTACTTTACGCTGAAACGTCTGGGCAGATTTGGATGAAATTTAGTATACAGATAGATTATAACCTGGAGTAACACATACGAGTAGGGTATATGTTAGGCACCGAGAGAGTAGACGCACCTGAGCGAAGCTAGGGTAAATCTCTAGTGAGCTCATAATTAATTATTTTAATTAATTATTTTTAAGGGTGGTATTATTATTATTACATAGTGGACAATATATACGCTTTTACAAGAAGATCCCAGAAAACATTCAAAGAGCTTCGATCGCATAATTTAAAAAAATAATAAAGAACGTTTGTGTGGTAAAGGTTATTACCTTTAGAAGATTTAGAATTAATTAATGATTTTATAGAAGATGGCACGCCTTGAGAATGAAGTGACTTCAACTTTATTAACCGACTTCCAAAAAGGAGGAGGTTCTCAATTCGTCGGAATCTTTTTTTTTATGTATGTTCACGGATTTCTCGAAGACGGCTGAACCGATTTGGAAAATTTTTTTTGTTTCAAAGAGTTTTCTTCCCCGGTGGTCCCATATAAATTTTATCGAAATCGGTCAAGCGGTTTTTAAATAAATGGCTTAATCGAATATTATGTTTTTATTAAAAATCTTTCTTCTTACAAATTACTTGCTTATTACGTCTACACTAAAAATGGAAAAATAAAAACTTTTTAAAAAAAAATAAAAACCGACTTCCTGGCACTGAAAAGTAAAAAATAACTAAACAGAGGTTTTCATTTAAAATAGATACCTAATCAGATATTTTCGAAGTCGGTGCCAGCCAATACAAATCAAAGCACACTGCTTACTTTTCAGTGCCAGGAAGTCGGTTTTTATTTTTTTTTAAAAAGTTTTTTCGAGTTATTGTAAATTATAATTTAACTTACAAAAAAGATAAAAAATAATTTTAGTCCCGCTGAGATTCTTTCGCCCGCAGGTCTGAGGCTTCTTCTTTCCTAACTGGTGGTACTCATAATGTTCAGTAAAAAAATGTAATAATTTGTAATGCTGAATATTTTCTTTTTGAATTAGTTATGGATAGGTACAACAATTATTTATTGTTTAAGCATACATATAAATAAGGTATATCATAACGCCGCCCCCATACATTTTAAGCGTACAATGTAGGAAGCTTCACGCGAAGTAAACATCAATTATAACGTGACACAGTCGTATTGGATTACTCATATTATAAACATTAGTGGCGTACGTATTATAATGTCACTTTGACCGACATCACACATGGATCATTGTGTTAAATCACACCTGTCTTATCTTTGCTGATTGCTAGCCAACATTCAAATCTTTGTGATTGTCTCTACAAAAAAAAAACTTTTTAACCTACCTAAATGCCGCCATTTTTAATCAGATATGGCGGACGTTACAAAAAGGCGATTTATCATTTCCATATTCCGTTATATAAGCATCAAATGCTTATGCATCAAATGAAAGGTCTTGATGAGCGAAACACAATAAGCAAAGTGACGTCATTGTAAATCCAATACGGCGGACTCCCAAAGATGCTTATAGATCCCTAAGATGATAGACGAACTATGTTTTTTATGCACCCCCATGATATGGATATCAAATGAAAGGGCGTACTGAGAAAAATACAAATAACTAAAAAATAAAAATAAAATAATTTTAAAAAACATTTTTTAATAAAAACTTAAAAAAAAAACCGACTTCCAGGCATTGAAAAGTAAAAAATAACTAAACAGGGGTTTGTATTTAGAATAGATACCTAATCAGATATTTTCGAAGTCTTTAGGGACTTTTGTGTCATATGTACTTTTTTAATATTTTTACAATTTTTAAAATCATTAATTTAAGAAAATAATATGTTCGTCATTGCAAAGTTACGTCGATCAGAAAAATTTACATCTGTCAAAAAGATCAAGCTAACTTGTACAGGGTATAACTTCATAACGATACATTTTTTTCCTCGGTGTGTTGAAGACTTAACTGTTTTTTAAATAAAATTTTAATTTATTCGCACGCTTAATAATTAAATTAATACTGGTGGTTTTTTCTATAACATGGAACGCTGACATTTAAGCAGAGAAGAGATATTGAGAGCAATAGGCATGCTGGAAGCGGGCGCGAGACAATACAATATTGCTGATGCCACTAGCACCAGTCAAAGCGTCATATCGAGATTGTGGTCCCGTTATTGGGACACTGGCAAAGTGCCTGAGCGGTACACTGGGAATAGTCCGGTAACTACCGCAAGACAAGACCAATTTTTACAAATTACGGCGAGAAGACAACCTAACATTACGGCTAGGCAATTGCTTTTGAAATTATTAATTCGGGACACCAGGTCCTGGTTAACGATCAAACTTTCAGGACTGCACGAAGTTAACCTTCATACTCGTAGACCACTTCGAATTCCAGCACTTCGACGAAGATGAAGATTAGAATGGGCTAACGAACATTTTTGGAACGATCGTCAATTGTCGAGGGTGTTATTCTCACATGAATCTCGGTTCGGTTTCTATACAGATTTACGTCACAGTCGCCTGCGAAATCCTTAGGAAGTCCATCAAATAGAAGGTGGTACAATCATGACATGGGCGAATACGCTTGGGCGGGAGAACTTACCTCGTTTGGGTACACGACAACATAACTGCTGCAAAATACCGGGATAAGGTGCTAGCACCTGTAGTTCGACCACACCGGCTACAAATGAGTTAAGATTTTATGCTTATGCATGATAATACCCGCCCACATATGGCTATCGTGGAAACTCAGTGGCTACATTAACATAATGTCGCGACCCTGGACCTAGCCCACGCATTCCCCAGATATAAATCCGATTGATCAAGCGTGGGATATGCTTCAACAAAGAGCTTTACGTAATTTTACCGAAAATCTGGTGACTGACAGTGAACTTTTCATGCATCTTCGTCGAACCTGGACGTGACCTTTTCCCACAAGGAGATATTGACAACCTCATTTTAAGCATGAATAATCGTTGTAGATGTGAAACGTCCGAAGTGCTTTTAAAGGTTATTAAAACATTTTTTATACAAAATTTCATGTTTCATTCAATTTTGTTCTTGAATCACCAGACACACTAAGTCTTATTTTAGTACAGTGATAAGTTTTGTTTATTTATCTATAATATAAAAATGAATCGCTGAATGTGTTGCTAAGCGCAAATCTCGAGAGCAGCCGAACCGATTCCGCTAATTCCTTTTTTATAATATTCCTTGAAGTACGAGGATGGTTCTTACAGAGAGAAAAATTTTAAAAATTGCCTGAGAAAGTCTAAAAACAACACTTTTCTATATGCCCATACAAAAGATTCGTAATAATACTTAAAAGTCAATTTGAACTTTAATACCATAAAGTTATTTTTTTTGTATGTTCCTTAAGGTCCACGGAAGGTTTTAATAGAGAGAAAAAATGAAAAAAATAACGAAAAAAAATATTAAAATTTATATGGCTAACGCTGGCTAATAACTATTTATATCTATTTAAAACGTACCTAGCGACGAACCCGAGCGAAGCGAGGGTGAGCCGCTAGTACAAAAATAATTCTTTAGAAAAAAAAACCTCATGTTTTTATTTAATTTCCTATTAGGGTATAAAATAAATAAAATATTCGCATTTTAATATTAGGATGCTTTAAGTACATAATTCTTTGTAGTTTCTTTTCAATTCATGAATTACTAAAATATCGATAGATTGTGTGGATGTGCATATTTTAATTGAGTGTGGCACAAATACAACATTAATTGAAAAATTAGTACAAAAACAAATAATATATTTTCGTATAAAATAGCTTACATTCAAATTATGTAGTTTGCAAACTTCAAACAAACAAGAATAATGATTAAACGTGTTATACTGTACCCAACAAGTTGTAGTGTGTTGTCTTCACTCTTCACATTCACTGAGATAAGGTTTGTTTATTTTATGATAATTACTATTATAAAGAGGTAAAGTTCGTGACTTTGTGATGTTGTAGGAGGTAATCTCTGAATTTTCTGAACCGCTGAAATTTGGTAAGAAGACAGTTTGAGACCCTGGGAAGGACATAGGTTACCTTTTATCCCGGAAATCACCCCTTAAGGGGGTAAAAATGAGGATGAAAGTTTGTATGGGGAATCAACCTAGGGACGAACCCGAGCGAAGGGACGGTTAGTCGGTAGTAATATATAATCGCTTGCCCTGTCTGATTCAACAACGCAGAGCCTAAACCACAGGGGTTAATAACTTGAAATTTTGACAGCTGCGGCATCTTACGATATAAACTCAAATCACTTCTTTATAGCAAAACAATATATTTTCTATAAAAACTTTAAATAAAACCGACTTCCAGGCACTGAAAACTAAAAAATAATTAAACGGGGGTTTTCATTTAGAATAGATACCCAATCAGATATTTTCGAAGTCGGTGTGCTTTGATTTGTATTGGCTGGCATTTTTAAGGCATTTTTAAGGCATTACCTGCTTATTAAGCAGGTAATTTGTAAGAAGAAAGATTTTTAATAAAAACATATTCGCCATTTATTGAAAAACCGCTTGATCGATTTCGATAAAATTTATATAGGACCACCGGGGAAGAATACCCTTTGAAACAAAAAAGAATTTTCCAAATCGGTTCAGGCGTTTTCGAGTAATCGGTGTACATAAAAAAAAAGGTTCCGACGAATTGAGAACCTCCTTCTTTTTTGAAGTTGGTTAAAAAAAAGGTTCCGACGAATTGAGAACCTCCTCCTTTTTTGAAGTCGGTTAAAAATTATGTATATAAGGTAAATTTGTTAATCACGGGATATTGGTTGGTCGATCATCTTACGGGTTTCATTTCACTTTACAATAAAAAGATGAAGCAATCTTTTAAATATAAATGTAATTATGTTGAGAAATTAACATACAGCGTCATCTAGTTCCATGGTAAGCTACGAGGCTTATGTTATGGATATCAGATAGTTGATACACTACACATATACAACTTTAAATACATACATATTATAAATTATAAATGTAAACACCCATGCCTGGAGTCTGGAGCACACACATTCGTGCTCATCACACAAATGAAGAGCCCCAGCGGGACTCGAACCCGCGACCGCTGGCACAGCAAGTAGGGTCACTACAAACTGAGCCAAGCATGTCGTCGTATTTTAACTGACTAACAAAGATTTGGATAAATAATTTATGTGTATTTTTTGTGTCATAACAAACATGTCATACAATATAATATACTAGCGGCTCACCCTCGCTTCGCTCGGGTTCACCTCAAGACAAACAAAAACAAATCTATCCCACGGGAACCGTACATTTTTCCGGGATAAAAAGTAGCCTATCTATTATTCTGATGTGTGAACTATATTATTGTAAAGTTTCATTAAAATCTAATTAGTAGTATTTGTGTTTTAAGCTGTATAAGTTACTATAGTTTTTTAATTATCCCACGGGAACTCTTTAATTTTCCGGGATATTAAAAATAAAATATTAAATGTTGATCGAGGATATAAGGTACCACCATACGAATTTTCATTTAAATCTGTCGAACCATTTTTGAAGATTAGCCCGTACAGATCATTTGTTACAAAAAATGTGATAAATGAAGAACCGCTGGACCGATTTTGTGCAAACTTTACATAAACCATCTACTAAATAGTCCGAACAAAACCTAAACATTTGGTTTGCATAGGTGAGCCCGTTCTTGAGTTATAAAGTTTCAATGAAAAGTGGCATTGATTTTTATATATATAATATATTCTTGAATTGTTGACTGATTATAATGATTAAAAAAAATACTTTTCAATCATTTTTAAATTACTATATGTTTTGTTAGATTGATAAAAGTTACTTAAAAGCATTTAGTGTTACGAATTATCTGTGGGATATATGAAAACATAATATATTATTAAAAATAATAATTACATAGCATATTACTTTAATTAATTCATAAAAATGTTATAGACAGGTGTTATTTTTTCCAAAACTACAAATTCTCATATGAATATTACATAAGAACATAAAATTAATGTAAATTTAATGAATATAGTGCCCATAACTTTCTAACGAAGAAGCTATCATCATTATTTATATGTTAATTTAATACATAACATTAGATTTTATATACATATGCTAATAACAGATTAAAGGAAAAAGTTTTTAAACAGTTGTATAGAGATTAAGACGGCAAGTGTCCTCAGATAATAATTTGTGAAACATATCATTGTGAAGTTTAGTAAAGAGATAGATTTAACTTTATCCAATATTTTACAATAAGGCTATTTTTAACCGACTTCCATAACAGAGGAGGTTCTTTGTTCATCTGTATGTTCACTGATTTTTCAGAGACGGCTTGACCGATTTTGCTACTTTAAACGGTATTGTATTAAGGATAGTCTGGAGGTGGTCCAATAAAATTTTCTTTGAGACAGATTACAATGTCTTCAAGAAAATCAGGATAAACCCATGAAATTTCAAATATGTCAACAGATTTAATTAGATTTTTTTACATACTTCTAATTGTCATATCAACTTGAAACTTTACAAGTGTTTGTAATACCAATGATAGTATAGTATTTTGGAGCTGATCTGATGGTGAGGCTTTCTGTCCTCCAGATTAAACCATCAGAAGATGGTTAGTGGAAATCTTCAACGGCTCCTAGTAAATAATATAAAATTTAGCTGCATACTAACATAAATGGCTTATTCGAATATGATATTAAAAAACTCTCTTCTTACAAATTATTTGCTATTAGATATGTCTACACTAACAATGGAAAAATAAAAACTTCTTAAATAAAAATAAAAACTGAAAGTTGATGCAAAGCAAAGCAAATCTACTTCTATACATATAAATACATCCCAAATTGATGTATAATATTTTAATAATAATAATTACAGTAATTAATAATAATAATAATAATTACAGTAATAGGTTGTCATATTTACTTATTAGATATTTATATCTTAAAGCATTGTCAGTTGGCACTGAATTATAAAATATCTGATTAAGTATCTATAGTAAATGAAAATGCCTGTTCAGTTATTTTTTACTTTTTATTATTTACATATATCTATCATGCGAGCAGAGCCACAGCCATAAATGTATAAATTAAAAATATCTATATTACAAAATACTTATGTCAAACAATATATAAAATAATGGTATTATAGTAAAACAAATTAAGTTGCTCAACAAAAGTTCACAAAGGCTTAAGCATGCTATTGTTCCACAATTTCTACACCAACTGATACTTTTAAATCATTTGAAACAACAATGTTGTAATTGACTGAGTTATTGAATGATATAATATTTGTGCAGATATTAGTCAGATTCCAATAAGAATTTCGTTGCATATTGATTTAAATGTTTGTTATGTATGCTAGTGAATCACTATTCTTGTTCTCAAGTATATTATGAATAAGATATGTTTATATGTCCTTGATGAGACTATATTTTCTAAAAGGAAGGCTAAAGTTATTAGCTTCTATAAACAGAGATAATTCAACTTAATTAATTCATAGCGTCATGAAGTAATGGGTGTGTACATTAGAAATATAATGTTTTCGCAGTAAATAGCGTAAACACGATGATTTACACAATCGCTAACTTATGAAAGCCAACAAATGAAGTACAGCTGTTTTTAAGTTCATTGCCGATAGATTCTTATAAGATTTTCTCACGCAGCGGTAAAGCATAACTTCTACATTGGAAAAGCAGGGTTAATGAACGCGAGGCCACAGCCGGAACGCTATTATCATCGCAAGCCCTGCTTCCCTGCTCAACCACCCTGAGCCACTCTTGCGTACACTTACCAACAGTTCAGCTTCTTTATTGCGGAAAGGTCAGACTGCTTTGATCTAGCGATCACCATCTCCTCCGTTAACCGAGCCATTGCACTACACTGCACGTGAACAATGAAATCTAATAAGCACAGGGGTTAGATCGGAGAGAGGTCGCGGCCGCTCATCATAAAATAATTACTGACACACAACCATACGCGACAGCGCGTGGAAAAAACTGAAAAGAAAGAAAACAATAGAATAGATCGTAGACATTCATATTACCTGATACCTGTCAAACAATAAAAATGTTAAAGTAATGAAATTAATAATTGCAATATAGATAATTTTAAATAGCATAATTATTTGAAAAATATTTATAATTAATAAATATAATTCCTATATAAATATATAAAAAAAATTATTGAGGCTTACTTTTGTTATAATAAAATTTATCATACAGCGTATCCGATTATTTTATGTGACATTTCACATTTGGAAGTTTAATGACAGTGAGTCATTACTCATTGTCATTTTAGGATCAACTCAGATTGCTACATTTTTGAACATTATGTTATTTTATTAGTAAATATTTGTCTTTTATACTTCCAAAATGGACTCAAACGATGGTCTGGAGGACAAAGACAGTGGCCCTGAAGTACAGTTGAACCTACCTGGTTCTGTGATCAGCCGGATTGAGGAATTAATGGGAGGAACTGAACAGTTTGATAGTGAAGAAGTGAGTGAATTTAAATTAGATAAGATACGTAATTTCTTATTTTCTTAATTGGCATAATATATAATTAAGTAAGCTGTATGCTAAAATAACACTATTTAGATGTAAATTTAAAACGAATACTATTCTTAACAGTTTGATGCGGTAGCCTACATAAACAGGGTCTTTCCTACCGAGCAGTCTCTATCCGGTGTAGAGTCTGCCGCGGCAAGATGTGAATTCCGTTTAGCGAGTGTCCAGCATGACATAAGGCGGCTAGTTCGTGCACAACATGACCAGAGAGTGGCTGGACATCAGGCTCTTCTAGATGCTCAGCAATGTATAGCAGAACTGGCTTTGCAGGTAATTTATTTTGACTGAGTTTAAATTAATTAAATTTTGCTTAATATGTTATGTATAGTCTATTTTTTCTTACGTGTCTTAAATAGTAAACAAATATGGCGTACAGGTGACCAGAGATAATTCATAGAGATGTGCATGACGAATGAATGACTGAACTTAATGGTTTTTAATTTTTATGCAGTGAACGTAAAGTATTGGGTAGAAATAATACGACAAGTTATTTTAATAATTTTATTAGTCTGATTCCGATGATAAATTACTCGACTCTTCTGATATATGTATTATAAAATTAGGGGTCGGCGTATCTGTTGCAGCATCTATTAAGCCGTCAAGCTGCAACATTTTGTCTTCTTCTTTTTTCACCTGTTCAATACAATTTATCCAAGACGCCGTACCAATTTTTCTTAATCCTTCTCTGACTAGCTTCTTGACTTCAGCCATTTTAAAACTTTTATTATTTTTTCCTACATGTGATTTTAATTGTGCCCATATTAATTCTATTGGATTTAATTCACAATGATACGGCGGAAAGCGCAGAACAATTATATTTTTATGAGCGGCCATTTCATCAATAACTTTTTTATTATAATTGTCTTTATTAAATTTTAATAAAAGTTGTCAAAATGTCACTTGTCTATTTTAAAATCAATGACGTGAAAGTTTTTTTAAGATTTTTTTGGCCTTAATATAAACTCATTTTTAAAACTTTAATCTAAAAAAGCAAAAAGCGGTCGGAAGTCCCTCACTCCGTTTTAATAAACTGTGCAATAAGATACGAAATAATAATAATTACAATAACAAATAAATAATAAGTATAAATTCATTAAAAGCAATTAAAAATCTTCTATATTCTACAGAAGACATTACTATTTTTAAGCCTAATAAGAATTTGAACAAAATGTCGTACTTTGTAATATAAAGATATTGTTATTTTTAATAAGTTCAGTTTTCACTCTCGATAATTCATTCTAAATGTACATCTCTATAATTCAAAGACAAAGTAGCGTATCGAAACGTCAAAATGTTGTGTTCATATTTTATCTGTGGAAGTTGGTTCTGTCAATATTTCAATTTTAGCAAAAATAATGTGTTTAAATCAATAATTAACAGCTTTTATTAGTGTAATTCGTAGCGTGTGTGTTTCTGAAATAGTTATAAACGATAAAACCAAATCTAAAATGTGTGATTGTCCGAAAACAAGTGATTTTCGTTCAAGGTAGTGTTTGTTTACCAATTAGGACACGTAAGAAAAAATGGACTATACTAAAAAAACATTGTTTTTCGTTTCATACAAACCAAATAATAATGACTTAAAACCATAAATAAAATACCATACCAATGAATATACCATAAATACTTAAATTAGAAAATGATTATATATAATTATTTTATTTTAAGGTGGCAGATATAAATAAAAAAGCAGAGCGAAGTGAAAGCATGGTCCGAGAGATAACAGCAGAAATCAAGCAACTGGACTGTGCCAAGTGGAACCTCACAGCAGCTATTACTGCCTTAAATCATCTGCACATGTTAGCTGGAGGTGCGGCGTCTTTACGCACCCTGGCAGAGAAGAGACAGTATAAAGAATTGGTGTTGCCACTGCAAGCTATTATGGAGGTAAGAATTGTGTCACTCTCACTTGCACCTTTTCAATTAAGCATACTTACTTACTTACTTAAGCTTACTAGTGACTCACCCTCACTTTGCTCAGGTTAGTCCCTAGGTACATTTAATTTTTTTATAACAGAACACTAATTCTTTTTCTAAAATAAAATCAGCCTAAGTTACTCCTTATAATATCAGCTATCTGTCAGTGAAGGTCCAGTCAAAATCGGTCCAGCTGTTTCAGAGATTAGCTGGAACAAACATACAGACAAAAATTATAAAAATGAGTTTTTCTTTTTAGTACCATATATAATTTCAAATGTATTTACTAAAAAGTTCAATTTCAATTTTATTTATCTGTATTATATAAAATTAAAATTGTATTAGTAAAATCCCTATTTAAATTTAGATATCTGCAAAAAATATTACATTTATGAATAAAAAATATAAAGTTAATCATTTAAAGACTGTTTAGTAAATAACTTTGCCGCCACCTATGGGCACTCTATAAAAGTATGATTATTTTCACTGATTTGGAAATATTAATGTGAGCTATAACATAGTGAAGCTTGATTGAAGTTTGTATAAACAGCCTTAATTTGAAAACACTGAAAATAATTGTAAATAAATTGAAATATTATTGTATTAGTATATTATGTATACCTTATGCTAAGGAATAATATAGACAGTGTTATAGAAATAAAGCATAAAACCAAATAATAATGACTTAAAAAAGCATCAAACTTTCTTAAATGCCTTAGCGAATATTTTATTAAAATACTTTCTTCTTACTTTGCTACTACTACTTGTATGTCTACACTAAAAAGGAAAATAAAAACTTAAAAAAAAATCATTTACTATAGATACCCAATACAATATTTTCGAAGAAGAATTTTCAGTTTGCTTTGATATGTATCGGCTGGCACCAACTTCGAAAATATCTGATTAGGTATCTATAGTAAATGAAAACTACCAAGCAGTTATTCTTACTTTTTAGTGATTTTTTTTGAAGTCGGTTTTTATTTTGTTTTTGAAGTTATACTTCTTTTGGCACGTTTGGAAACAATTATGAGAGTTAAATTTTTATGATGCGCGCGCACACAGACAGCCAAAGAGCGACATGATGAAATTAGCTGAAAGCAACATGATGAAGTTAACTGATAACTATCATTTATTTTTATTAAATTATAATTTTTTTTAGAAACAAAGAGTTGTGACGTACGGGATGAAATCTTTAGCTATTTTTGTTCTGTTACGCCAAAAAAGTATAACCTCTTACGTGCGTACATAAGCACACACTCACGTTTTTTGAAGTTATACTTCTTTTGGGACGTTTGAAAAAAATTATGAGAGTAAAATTTTTACGATGCGTGCGCACACCGACAGCCAAAAAGTGACATGATGAAGTTTAAGCTGAAAGCGATGTGATGAAGTTAGCTGATAACTGTTTGTTGCTATGCCATTTGTTCTTATAAATTATATTCTATAAATATATGATTGTAATATGCCTAATGTGCCTTATTTAATTGTTTTATTAATTTATCATTCCTTTTACAAACAGAGAGTTGTGACATACGGGATGAAATCTTTAGCTATTTTTGTTCCGTTACGCCAAAGAAGTGTAACTTCTTACGTGCGTACATAAGTACACACACAGGTGTTTTTTTTTTTTAAGTTTTCATCTTTTTAATGGTTTCAAAGCGTGCTAGTTGAGCTTTGATTTATTTACCACAATGAAAAACTGTTTAAAAAATGAAAGTCTAACATTTGTTGTTGTATGAGTTTGTATGATTGTTTCATACATGTATGTATATTGCATAATTACTAAAAATTTGAATGTAGTGAAAAATAAGAAAGCTTGCGTACCTATTAACAACTATTGTCTATTTAATTAGGCAAAAATTTCCTCTTCGGCTTTAGAATTTTTTTATGTACCTATGCGAATTGCGATAGAGTATCACTAATGTAGCATTGTGTCATGTGCTTGTGTAATATGCGATGACAAGCGTAGCGAACAATGTTATTATTTGAATAAAATAATATAAATGAATATGGCGAATTGTTATTGTTTACGAGAGCTTTGCTTCAGAGTCTTTTTTTTTCATAGAGTTTTAACTTGATTATAGCGTAATATAGATATTTTGTGCTGTATTTGTTTGTGTAATGTGTGTTTTCTTAATTTCGGTGAGTTCTATTAGCCATTATGGCATTAATTCATATACTATTAATTGAATTTAGTTTTCATAACTTAGTTGTTTAATAAATAAAAAGTATGTCGTCAAGCTACTCATTTGTTTGAAATATGATTTAATTATTATATGAGATGAGTTATCTAAATATTTTCATAAAATTTATTATTAAAAATATGTGTGAATGTGCTAAATTAGATTAAATACGTTACGTTAATATATATATATATATATATATATATATATATATATATATATATATATATATAATTTATAACTCAAGAACGGCTGAACCAATTTGGTTGAAAATTGGTGGAGGGTAGCTTAGAACCAGAAGACGGGCATAGGATACTTTTTATCCTGTTCGACCGCGTTCCCGTGTGACGTGACCTAAAACGTCAAAGACAATACAAGTCACTATAAAACGTGGTATAACAACAACGCGTTTGACATGGAATAACAAAACGCAGATGACAGCTAAACGTAATTTTGTCTATGGTTGAGTATTACATCAGAAAAATAAAAAAAAATATATTAAAATTTATACGGCTAACGCTGGCAAAAAGCTATTTTAAAAATCTATGTAAAACGTACCTAGCGACGTATCCCAGCGAAGCGAGGTTGAGCCGCTAGTTAACAATATAATTTGACTAATTAAGCTTAATATTAATAGGTTATTCAGACACAAAAAGAAAACACAGAATACAGAAACACAACACACACAACACAGAAAACATCCATTTTTGCCCGTATCGCTATAGGATATTATAACAAATAAAGCCTGCGCTTCTCATTGTTTGTTCTTTTGCGTAGAGTATGTACTTATTTCATAACTTTCGTTCAATTTGGCTTAATAAATAAAATACAATGAAATATAATAAATTAATCTCATCAGTCAGAAAGACGAAGTCGTTCAAATAGATGTAAGTAGATGGCGGTATTTATCCGTATTATCTGTATGTCTATACTAATATTATAAACTAGCGGCTCACCCTCGTTTCGCTCGGGTTCGCTTCTAGGAAAACCAAATCAAACCTATCCCACGGAAACCGCACATTTTTCCGGGATAAAAAGTAGCCTATGTGTTATTCCAGACTATAATCTATCTCTGTGTAAAATTTCATCCAAATCCGTTCAGCCGTTCTGGCGTGAAAGAGTAACAAACATACATACATACATACATTCTTACAAACTTTCGCGTTCATAATATTAGTAGGATGTAAAAGCTTGTGAGTATAGAAGTTTGTTACTTTTTTATGCCATAACGACTGGATGGATCTGGATGAAATTTGGCATAGAGATAGGTTTTTGTCTGGAATAACACATAGGCTACTTTTATCCCGGAAAAGTGTACGGTTCCCGTGGGATAGATTTGTTTTTGTTTTCCTAGAGGCGAACCCAAGCGAAGTGAGCGTGAGCTGCTGGTAAATCTTATAAATGTGAAAGTTTATGAGTATGTATGGATATTTGTTACTCTTTCACGCAAGACCAGCAAATGGATCTGGATGAAATTTGCCACAGAGATAGATTATAGTCTGGAATAACACATAGGCTTCTTTTAATCCCGGAAAAATGTACGGTTCCTTGGGATAGGTTTTTTTATTATTTCTATTTAAATATATTGTTCACATATGTTTATGTAAAATTAATAAAAAAAAAGAATACTTAAATCCCAAAAAAGTATGCTCAGGTTTTAAAATATAATAAAAAATAAAATAATGTGGTCTTAAA
Organism: Fabriciana adippe; assembly: GCA_905404265.1. Classification (NCBI taxonomy): domain Eukaryota; kingdom Metazoa; phylum Arthropoda; class Insecta; order Lepidoptera; family Nymphalidae; genus Fabriciana; species Fabriciana adippe. Next base: position 8,398,369 of record FR989982.1, on the reverse strand, counting down.
GCAAATTTCCGTACTTTCACTTACTAAGTGATGCGTAATGATTTCTCATAGATGGCGTTATTAATATTTTATGAGATTTTAATATTTTATTAAGTAATGTATTTTGCTAGAATATTTTACTGCACCTGGGCCACCGAGCTTCGCTCGGAGTTTTTGGTCAAAAGTACAATTCTCTTTTTCTTTAAAAAAAAAAAAACTAAAAACTTGAATAAATACAAAAAAAAACAAAAGTAAGCATTTTGTATCCAACCGGGATTCGAAACCAGACACCTGTGAATGTCAATCTTGTACCTTGGCAGCTTGACCACGTTGCTTATGCTAGAACGCGAAATTTTCGAATATATTTTGCATGGAATAATGCGAAAGAAAATCACATTAAAACTCGAAAACACGCGTTTTCTCAGACATAAGACTAATCTAGATCGATTTTTAACCCTCGAAAACCCCCACATACCAAATTTGAGCGAAATCGTTAGAGCCATTTCCGAGATCGCCGGTATAAATAAATAAATAAATTGATATACAAGAATTGCACGTTTAAAGGTATAGATACATTTAAAAAAAAACATAATAGCTATAGCCTTATTAAGAAAAAAAATTATTTCATTTTTTTTTGCATTGATATATACATATATCAATATTTTATGGTCAGTTTTTTTTTTTTTGGAATGGCTTATCTCTGCCAAAATTGCACCTTTCGCCACTGGCATCTACATACAGTAAATGAAAACTAGCAATCAGTATTTTTTTTTTATTTTTAATGTTATTCTTTTTCAACGTACTTTTAATTTTTAGAGCATTATATATTAAGCATTTTTTACTCAAATATCGATAAAACTATATAAACCCATGTGCTGACAGCACATCCCATTACATACACAAAACACATTATATACATTACATACATAAATCTAATTGAATTGAATTGATTAGAATTAATTATATTTAATTGAATTGAATTGAACCCCCAGGTGCTGGAGCAGCTGTCTCTGTACCGCGACATCCGTGAACTAAACGCGCTGCGTGAGGAGGTGCTCTCGATCCGCGCGCACCTTGCGCAGCAAATACTCGCTGACTTCAAGGAGGCTCTCACCGGTTAGACCATTGGTTTTAAGAATCGGACGTTGGATTGAAGTTCAATTGAATAACTTAAATATTTCCATAAGGGAATTTCAATATTTCTAAAAGTGAATTCAAATATTTCTATAATGATTTCTAATATTTCCATAAGTGAATTCGAATAATTTCCATAACTGATTCTAATATTGCCATGAGTGAATTCTAATATTTCTATAAGTGAATTCAAATGTTTTCATAAATAAATTCAAATATTGCCATAAGTGAATTCAAAGCAAATTTTTCCGACATCATGTTAAACTTCCAATCCTTTTTCTCCCCTTTTCAGAAAATTTCTGTTTACTACCAAATGCATAAGAATTAGGAAATTAAAACAGTAAGATTTTCACATAGTACCTAATAAATAAAGTCGGTCGGCGTTGCGGGGCACTCGGTAGGAATGAAGTACGTTTCGCTGTCTGCCTTCGGCTCATAAATTAGCTCATACACATCGTCACGAGTACCAGCTCATCGAGGAAGGCCTGCAATGAGTGCACCCGAATTTCTTACAACACATTTCTCAATACTTATGATCGCCTGGTACTTCTGTCACGAGTACTAAGGGACGACGAACCTCAAGGAGTGCTATGTGTAGGATCCCGTCTAAGAGTGGATACGACCTTCTTACCACTTATAGTCGCCTGGTACTTGTGCTGATGTCACATGGAGCGCTCAGTTAACAAAAAGTGTGGTGACGGTTGCACTGTTTCCGTCTCGCTTTCACTCACCGAGTGTCACGAGCGATAAAGGACTTCGAACAAACATTGTGCCATACACTCTAAATAAACGAATCTTTTCTATTATGACTCTTATAAATAAGTGCATGTGGATATAGCTCGCATTTTTTCGTATAACTTGTTTGTTTATCGCAATAAAGAATGTAATTGAGATGCGATCACAATTATGATACGATCACAGGCAGCAGTAAGAGCAACATCTCCCCGCGTACATTGAGCGAGGCGTGCGCCGTGGTGGACGCGCTCGAACCGCACGTGAAGCAGGACCTCATCAAGTGGCTCATTTCTTTGCAGTTGCAGGTTTGTTAGACACACCCACGCACGTACATTTACGCACATATACACGCACACACGTATGCACACATACGCACGCAAACACGCGCGCACACACAGGTATGCATATACACATGTCAACATGTACGGACGCACGCACATACCTATACACAAATAAAGGAATAACAGTCATTTATTGAAGTTTTACTAACGTTAACCAATAATATAAAATTCATCATAGTATACTCGTACACACATACATATCTGTACTAATATTATAAAGAGGTAAAGTTTGTGAATTTGTGAGGTTGTAGGGGGTAATCTCTGGATCTGTAATGATGTCTTCCTGACCGATTCCGGCCACGGCGGCCAATCTCATTGAGACTAGCCAACTACGCAGGAGATATTATAGTGCACAAGTGTACGCGCAGACACAAGTGCACTCTCTATTCCTGTCACTCACATACTCCAGTGGGACGACTATTCGACACGACCGGTGAGAGTTAAGGCGCAGGACCGACGGCTTTACGTGCTCCCCGAGGCACGGGGGTGAAACACCGCCAACTTCCCAACTCCGGGTTGCTACTGAGACTTACTAGACAGAAAGACTCAATAACTAAACTTGGCCCGACCCGGGACTCGAACCTCCGGGTGTGCAACCGTACATACTAGCCACTACACCACCTAGACAGTTAACTCTGTTATCTCTGGATCTACTGAACCGATTTAGATGACTTTTGGTAAGAAGATAGTTTGAGACCCTGGGAAGGACATAGGATACTTTTTATCCCGGAAATCATCCCTTAAGGGGATGAAAATGGTATTGAAAGTTTGTATTGGAAGCAAGCTAGGGACAAACCCGAGCGAATCGAGGGTGAGTCGCTAGTTATATTTATTTATGTATTTATTATAAAGGCTTACTAACTAAATTTACATAAAGCATTAATTTAACATAATAATATTTCGCTATTTTTATATAAATTTAATTTAAAAGTATGCACAGCTTTTTATAGAAGTACTTATTTTATTTAAATTTTATTTTACGAGTATATAAGGAGCCATTTAAGTTGTACAACAAGCAAAAAAAAATGAATCTAAATATTTAAATACAGTTTCTTTTTAAATAAAGAGCATGGCGGGATAAGCATGGGGTAGCGGCCCCAGCGGTAATTTCAACTGCCAATTTTTTTGTACGATGGTCTTACGGAGTACAACTTACCTGTAAAATATTACTTAAAAATATGCATTAGTTTTCGAGAAAATCAAAAAAATTTTTTTTTGGAAAAAAATTTTTTTTTCTTCTATAGTTATGAATACATCATCATCAATACATATGAATACATCATCAAGGCACCAGGTACATAACCTTCCTATATCATCTTGAAGTTCTTGCCTACTAATTTCAGAGTCAACAATTTTATATAACTTTAAGTCGTCAGTATAAAATTCAAAATTAGAGTTAAGAATACAATGTTTGATATCGTCAACAAAGGTTTAGAATAGTATTGGTCCCAAATGAGATCCTTGGGGTACACCTGAGGTTGGAGTGAACTCATATGATTTATGTCCATTTACATTCACTGTCATAGTTCTTCCATTTGAATATGATTGAAACCATTGTAAGAGTGACCCAAAGATTCCAAAATGTTCATGGAGCTTTTTAATAAGTATATTGTGATCTACTTTGTCGAAAGCTTTTTTAAAGTCACAATAGATAACATTAATTTCTTTACCTGAGCTAATAGCTTCAATTGTGTTTTCCATAAAAACAGCTAAGTTAGTGGTAGTGGAACGATTTCGAAAAAACCCATGTTGATGTTCAGTAATCATCTGCTTTACATGCCATGTCAAAATTGGACATAATAGTGATTCGAATACTTTACCAAGAACACAAAGTATACTTATGGGACGATAGTTTTTTACATTTGATTTATCACCTGATTCGGTATTGGTATTACTTTTGCTTTTTTCCAAATTCTAGGAAAAACACCGTCTTGAAGAGATTTATTGTAAATAATATATAAAGGCTTACATAGAGTTGTAGCACACCTTTTAAAAAATACTGGATGAATATCGTCCTCCCCTGCACCTTTATTTACATTTAGTTTTTTGAGTGATGTTTCAATAGACTTTTCAGATAAATGAATAAAACCTAAACAATGATGATTATTATTTTGGATTTGAGCTAAATTTTCTAAGTTAAGTGAAGATGAAGGATTATAGACAGCAGCAAAGTTGTCTGCAAATAAATTGGCTATAGACACCCCATCCTCCGCAGTTCGACTTTCTAACTTCATCTTTTGTGGTATACTGCCATTATTTCTATATTTATTTTTGACATAAAGCCAGAAATTTTTAAAAATTTTACATTTATTAAATTGCACATTCTCAATATAAGCAGAATAGTCAGTATTCATCTTTTTCTTGGTTCTTTCTTTTAATAGTTCGTATTCATATCTATCAAGATCATTATTAAATACTTTTGCTTTTATTCTAAGTTTTTCTTTCTCTTTTAGAATTTTAATCAAAGAAAAACTGTACCAGATAGGATATTTTCTTTTATAATTTTGTTGAATTGGGACAAATTCTTTTATAACTTTATACAAAATTTCATAGAATTTATGAAGTTGTTGGTCCACTGTCTCACATTTTGTAAATTCGATCTCCCAATCTACATTGACCAGATATGCTTCAATTTTTTGATAATCAGCCTTAAAATATTTATATCTTGAACTCACTGTTGATGATAATAACTTAAGGGAGCTAATTCCAATTTGTATAAGTAGTTGAGAATGATACTTATCTACCTTAGATAATATTTCTTCCGACCTAATTACTGAAATTGGATCAGAGAAGTTTGCTAATACTAAATCAAGGATTTTACTGTTATCTTTGTAAATTGTATTATATTGCAATAAATTATAGGTAGACATAAAGTCCATCAATGCATAGCCGAGTTGATTATTATAATTATTGGGAACACTATGCGTATCTGTACAGTTCATTGACCATGATATTCCACTCATATTAAAATCACCAACTATCATGACTGAATCTAATTCATTTATAAACGTGCTTATCTTGTTGCTGAAGTGTTCAAAGTGTTCTAATTGAACTGGAGGAGGTAAATAAAGTGCACACAAGTGTATTTTTCTTTTAGGGTTACTATCTATAGTTATCCATAGATCTTCACAATGACTTTCATATGAGTAATTCTTAAAAGAATTTAGTGATTTGTGTACGGCTGTAATAACACCACCACCTTCCTTACCTTCTGAAAAAGTTAATGATTCCCTGTCCCTTCGAAACACCCGATATCTTTCATTTAATATTTCAGCATCGAAGACTTTATTATTAAGCCAAGCTTCCGTTAAAATAATAATATTAAAGTTATTTTTTAATGCATTGTGATAAATTTCTAACAGTTTACTACGCATGCCCCTAACGTTTTGATAGTACAAAAATAATTGATCGAATTTTATGTCTGTAAGTAAAACTACATGTAAGAAAAATATAAAATAAGTGAGACATAATATTATGATAAAATTAAATAATTCTGGCACTCTTATGAGTGATTAATCTTGCAGGAGAGTTGTCATCTTTACGAATGAATATCTTACCACTTCGAATCCAAACATATTTATATTGCTTTTCTTTGGCTTTAATTCTTGTAGCTGCATGTAAATCTCTATTTGTTTTTGTTAGGTGCTCAGATATGTATATAGGTGAGCCACTATCTCCGAAAACTAATAACTTAGTATTTAATTTTTCATTTGAATGGGATTTGTTGTATCTTAAAACAGCCGCTAAAAGGTTGTCTCTTTGTAGCCTATTAGACAATTTACAAATAACAGCTTTGGGATTTTTAGATTTTTGACCTTGCTTTCTTACACAAAAACATGATTGAATATCTTTTTCGGTGATTGGGAAGGATATTACTTTGCCAATTTGTTGAATCGTGCTAGCTAAATTTTCTTGTTTATACTCGGGAAGACATTGAATCTCTATATTACTTGTAAGATTCTTGCTCCAGCAGTAACACTTTTGATTCTAAATCCTTTACAGTCGCTTGCAGATTTTCGTTTTCAATTTTAATTTTTTTTGTTTCATTCTTGCATTTAAAAACTGTATTCTGTAATATATCAAACTGTGCGTTCATATACATTATGGATTCCTCAAAACATGATAATTCTTTCTTAATTCTTTCAATTTCCTCTGTTATCGCTTCACGTATTGCTAGGCGAATTTCGTTTCGAATTAACTGAGTCATACCTGGATCAAGACTATCCAATGTTGTTGGCGAACTTTGCACAGATGATGTCGATGACTTAACGCGCCTTTGCGTTACATTATTAATATCTTTGATTTTTTTACAACTCATTTTGCTATAAAATTAATCTATACATATAATAAAATTGTAACTAATCCAAATCTGTACATTAAATATTTTTTGGAAAATCTTATTGAAATAGACTTTAGTATCGATACCGAAGCCAAATCTATAGTTTTTAGAATTTTTGTCTGTCTGTCTGTCTGTCTGTCTGTCTGTTACCGCATCACGGGAAAACCACTGGACAGATTTTGATGAAATTTGGTATGAAGATAGCTGGTTATCCGGGTCAACATATAGGATACTTTTTACTGCGGGAAAATATCTCATCTCTGAGCTAAACGTTAAAACGTAACTAGGGACGAACCCGAGCGGAGCGAGGGTGAGTTGCTAGTGTATAATAAAAATGGAAAAAATTTCTTCTTTGACACAATTGACGTTGTCTAATTTCTTCCTCTTTTTCGTTTATTATTTCTGTTCGGTTAATTTCGGTTACGTTCTCTTACCGTTTAAAACCCGGAAAACGGTTTTTGACGAATTTGAGTTCCATGGTCGAGGTTAACCGATTAAAAAGTTTTTGTGCGTTTATATATGGCGAATCGTGTGTTTTTTACTTATGAATGAATTAACCAGTTTATTTCGGTATCAAAACCTACATCTAACCTTTCTCTAAGAATAACCGTTAATCATTATTACTGCGGTAGCCGGTTTACTAAACCTTTCATTTTTTATCAACCGGTTAATGAACGAGCTATGAATTAACCATTACATTACCGAAATTAAACAGTTTTTTTAACCGGTTCCGAGCTCTGACTGTAACATGTGATGGTATTTGTCAGCGCGTTGGAAGAGTGCGTGTGTGTCTGTATCGTGTGTGTACGAATTTATATTAATTGTAAGTTTTGAACAATTCAACCCTTTTAATAGGAGTACAAACTAACGATGACTTTAGAGGCAAATTGAAGTTGAATTAATGACTAAATAACCTTAATAGTGTGTGACTATACATCCCGGTTACAACCGGTTAAAAATATGGTGAAAATAATCCAGGACTTCCTCAAGACGATATCTGGGGGATATTATATCTAATTATCGCTGCATTACATTTTAAATAGATATAAATATTTTAATTATTTATTTTAGTACTTACATATGTGTGCACGGTCTGTCTCGGTGTGTGTCGCAGGAGTACGAGCACCTGTTTAGTGCGTCGGAGGAGTGCGCGTGGGTTGCGCACGTGGAGCGCCGCTACGCGTGGCTCAAGCGGCACCTGTTGCGCTTTGAGGACGCGCTTGCGCTCGCGCTGCCGCCCACCTGGCGGCTCAGCGAGCGCATCGCCAGACGTTTCTGTGAGGTGCGTGCCCTATACACGTACAAACACACACACTCGCACACACACACACACACACACACGCACACACACACACACACGCACACGCGCGCACACACAAAGGGGTAGCCTGGTGGTGATGCGGTAAAACGAGTGAACCGGGTTCGAATCCTGGGTCTCGCAATTCTGATATTATTCTCATGTGCTGAATGTGTTTATGTGTGATCCCCCTCGTTTGGAAGGGAGGTTCACGCTCAGCAGTATTACGTAATTTAATTTATAAAATCCATAATAAAATTTTATTTTTGCGGGAAAAATTCAACACCCGGTGACTCTACTCACAATAAATGACCCTAAATATACACACTGACAAGTGACATTTTAGTTTGGCTTCATGTTTAGTTCTATGACACTCCGTCTATATTATTGCTCAGTCTGAGGCATATAACTACAAATCACGCATGAGATATCTCACTGAGACTCGTCAGGTGCACAGGAGATATTATAGTGCAGCGCGTGTGTCTGTATACGCTGACACAAGTGAACTATCTATACCTTTTACTCTCAAAGTCCGAGACCGGTGAGAGTTAAGGCGCAGAAACGATGGTTTTACGTGCTCTGTCTCGGCACGCGAGTGTAACGCCGCTAACTTCCCGACTCCGGGCTACTTCTGAGATGAAATGAAAGACTCAGTAACTAAACTTGGCTCGACCCGGTACTCGAACCCACGACGTCCGGATCTGCAGCGGTACTTGTTAGGCACCAGTGGCGAAGGGTGAAATATTAGCAGAGGTAAGCCGTTCCGAAAAAAAAAACAGACACAAAAACATTGATATACATTTTTCACGTAGACGCAAGCCAAACATCTGCCCTACATTAACATGCAAATCAGTTCTCGCTAGACAACAATATCATTTTTCAAGCGCTCAAATCTATAACAAATTAAATAATCAATTGGAAATCCATAATATAAATAAATTCAAATGTAAAATTCTCGTAAGTAACTGGCTGAAATCACTAACTTATGACGACACAGAAAGACTTATAAATTTTAATCACACACACACTCACACACACACACACACACACACACACACACACACACACACACACACACACACACACACACACACACACACACACACACACACACACACACACACACACACACACACACACACACACACACACACACACACACACACACACACACACACACACACACACACACACACACACACACATACACCACACACACATACGTACCTAAACAAATTCTTCTATTTTTGATTATTCTATATTCTAGCATTATAATCCACTAACTTCAATAACTGTTAACTATTTGGTCTTTAATAATAAAGTTAAAAGTAAAAATTTACATAAGTAAATCTAGAGGAAGGTAACGGTGCTCGTAATACAGGTTCTCCTAGTACGAGCTCCTACGCACTCTTTCTGGATAATTTTATAATTAGTTTTAAGCGAAACAGTTATATATCTAAAGAGTATGTTGTGAATTTAAAAAGCTTAAATAAAGATATTATTATTATTATTATATATCAATGCAAAAAAGAACAAGAAATGTAGTTGTGAAGATATTTTTTTTTCTTAATAAGACTATTGTTTTTTTTTTTAAGTATGTAAAATATTCTAGCAAAATACATTACATATCTATACATATAATAAAATTGTAACTAAGTCGAATCTGTACATTAAATATTTTTTGGAAAATCTTATTGAAATAGACTTTATTATCGATACAGAAGCCAAATCTATAGTTTTTAAAATTGTTGTCTGTCTGTCTGTCTGTTACCGCATCACAGAAAAACCACTGGTTGGATTTTGATGAAATTTAGTATGATGATAGCTGGTTATCCGGGTCAACATAATACTTCGGTACTTTTTAATACGGGAAAATATCTCATCTCTGAAAAATCTATACTAAACGTAAAACGTAACTAGGGACGAACCCGAGTGGAGCGAAGGTGAGTTGCTAGTACTTAATAAAATAACACCCTACAAATTATTTTATTAATAACGCCATCTATGAAAAATCCATACGCATCACTTAATAAATGAAAGTACGGAAATTTGACTTTAAGAACGCATTATTTTATTTTTGTTTATTATGAGTACATTTTAAAACCTCAATATAGGTTTTTGAGATTTAAATATTCTTTTTTTTTTTGTAATTTTTACATAAATAAATGTAAACAATATATTTAAATTTTAAATATAAATGTCATCTACTGACATCTCTTAGATGAGATTGATTTATTATATATTTATTATTTATCAAGCCAAATTGAAAGAAAATTATGTAATAATTAGATACTCTAATCAAAAAACGAACAATAAGAAGCGCAGGCTTTATTTATTATAAGATCTATAGCAATACGTCCGTTTTTTAAAGTGTCCTATAACCTATTTAGTATTTAACTTAATTCGTCAAATTATATTGTTAATTAATGTAACGCATTTAAAATAACATTAACATATTAATATTCGCTCTAAACTTAAATATAATCAGAGAATAATAAACATCGCAAACTAAATATTTTTCTAATTTAGCACATTTACACGTATTTTTAGTAAAAAGTTATATGAAAATATTTAGATAACGCATTTCTTGTAATAATTAAGTCATATTTCAAACAAATGAGAAGCTTGACGACATACTTTTTATTTATTAAACAACTACGTTTAGAAAACTAAAGTCAACAGTGTGCAAATTGATGCCATAATGGCTAAATAGAATTCACCGAAATTAACAAATACGTGAAACACGCACGTTCCACAAACAAACACAGCACAAAATGTCTATATTACGCTAAAATCAAGTTAAAACTCTTTAAAACAAAAAAAAACTTCATAAGCAATGCACTCGTAAACAATAACAGTCCGCCATATTAATTTTGACGTTTCGTAATTTTTGACCAATCACAAGCAGGACAAGACGTAGAGAAGCAGCTTTTCGAGTGACTTTTGTGACTTTTTTAGTGCGCATGCCTAAAATGCTGAAAAAGAATGAAGTCACGTGACAATGTTCAATCCAAAAGTATGAATGAAAGAGAATTTAGTATGAACACGGTAGCTAAAATGCAACGTCTTATAGGCGCTATTTGGCGCTCAAATTATTATGATTTTTCGAAGTTTATGATTTTTTGTAGACGTTATATAATTTCAGAAATAGACGTAGTAATAATAAGTAATTTTTTTAATTACTAATTATGTTAATTCAAAAAAAAATATGTATAATAAATGACGTATTATTGGATCTGTAAAAGGTAAGACGGTGGAAATCGTCTTGTATGGACCCTTCGCCACTACTAGCCAATACACCACCGAGGCAATTACACCGACGCATATATTATGTAGAAGTATAACTCTCAAGTGGCCGCCAGATAACGCGCACGCACCTGACCGAGATGCTAGCGGCGCGGCGCGGCGAGCTGGACGTTAAGCTGCTGCTCTACGCCGTACAGAAGACGTACAACTTCGAGCTGCTACTGCACAAGCGGTTTGTGGGTAAGACGATAATAATGTGTGCTCGCGCGCGTATATATATATATATATATATATATATATATATATATATATATATATATATATATATATATATATATATATATATATGTGTGTGTGTGTGTGTGTGTGTGCGTGTATGTGCGTGTGTTTGTTGTTACTGAAACTGTTGGACCGACTTAAATAAAATTTTGCATGGTGGTACCTTATATCCCCGGGTAACATTTTAGATACTTTTTATCCCGGAAAGTTAAAGAGTTCCCGTGGAATAGTTAAAAAACTATAGTAACTTATACAGCTGAGTACACAAAAACTATTGATTTTTTTTTTTTTATACTTGATTCAAATAGACTTTTACAAGCACTTTTGAATTGTCAATTTTAAATAGTTTAAAATTAACCGGCTCGGAAAGCAATTCTGCTGAGAAGAGCCCGAGAAAAACGAGATAGTTGCTCTTTTATACATAACTAACGACTCACGCTCCCTTCGCTCGGTTTCGTCCCTAGGTACGTTTTAATTGTAAGTATAGAATCGACTATACAGGGTGGAACAAATCGATGGGACATGGAAGAAAAGTACCTTAAGTATTGAAGTTATCAAGATTTACTCAAAGGAAACATTTCTTTATTTTTAAAAATAATAATAACTGCATTTAATTTTTTTTAAAAAAAGCTTACCTGAACCGGGAATCGAACAAAATAAAAATGTACAAAAGGACACCGTCACTATTTTATCGAATTAATCGATAGGGTCTATGGTAAGGATAAAATCTCTGAAACAAACATTGCGTCTTAGAATTAAAGAAAACGATGAAATCTTACAAATTATACATATCGACTCTCACATCGTGGAACAAAAGCATAGGACATGGAAGAAAAGTGTCTTAAACACTGAAAATATCACGTTTCATTCCAAAGAAACATTATTTTATTTATAAGAATATGATAAACTGCATTTGTTTTTTTTTTTAAAGAGATGACCTGAACCGGTAATCGAACCAACGGAAAATGCAAAAATGTACATCGTCACTATTTTATCGACTTAATAGATAGAGAGGATGAAATGTTTCGAACGAAAATTGTAGAAAATTGAAGATAAGTGTCTTTCACTTTCTATGCGTTTGTTCCACGATGTTAAATAGAGTCGATATGTATGTATAAATTGTAAGATTTCATCGTTTTCATTAACTGTAACATACAATTTTCGTTCGAAACATTTCATCCTCTCTATCTATTAATTCGATAAAACAGTGACGGTGTACCTTTTTGCATTTTCCGTTGGTTCGATTACCGGTTCAGGTTACCTCTTTTAAAAAAAATGTAAATGCAGTTAGTCATATTCTTAAAAATAAAGTAAAATTTCTTTGGAGAGAAACTTGATATTTTCAATGTTTAAGACACTTTTCTTCCATATCCTATGCTTTTGTTCCACGATGTGAGAGTCGATATGTATAATTTGTAAGATTTCATCGTTTTCTTTAATTCTAAGACGCAATGTTTGTTTCAGAGATTTTATCCTTACCATAGACCCTATCGATTAATTCGATAAAATAGTGACGCTGTCCTTTTTTACATTTTTATTTTGTTCGATTCCCGGTTCAGGTAAGCTTTTTTTAAAAAAAAATAAATGCAGTTATTATTATTTTTAAAAATAAAGAAATGTTCCCTTTGAGTAAATCTTGATAACTTCAATATTTAAGGTACTTTTCTTCCATGTCCCATCGATTTGTTCCACCCTGTATATAGTACATATATGTACAATGTACATACATAGATATAGAAAAGTAGGTAAGTATTATAAAAAATATACATATATACCTTACTTGAGAAATGATTGATTCCCCTTACCCCCTTATATATGATACGTTTTCCGGGATGAAAACTATCCTATATCTTTCCCAGAGTCTCAAACTATTTCCATGCCTTTCATCTAAATCAGTTTAGTGGATTAAGCGTGGAAAGGTGACGGACAGACAGACAGAGTTATTTTCTTAATAGTATGAATATATAGGTGATTTTTTTTGTGGTGCTGGTCAATCATCATCAGTCAGTGAGTCGCGACATTGCCTTTATATATAAACACCTGGGCGACCGAACTTCGCTCGGAGTTCTTTTTTGTTATATCGCATTTTTTAGATTAAAAAAAAAACATAAAAATTTAATAAATACAAAAAAAAAACAAAAGTAAAAACTTTGTATCCGACTGGGATTCGAACTTGTGATTGTCTATCTTGCACCTTGGCCAGTTGACCACGACGCTTATGCCCGAGCGTAAGAAATTATAGATCATATTTTGTGTGGAATGATGCGAAAGAAAACCGCATAAAAACTCGGAAACACGCGTTTTCCAAGACATAAGATTAATTTAGATCGATTTTTCGCCCCCGAAAACTCCCACTCACCAAATTTCAGCGAAATCGTTAGAGCCGTTTCCGAGATCGCCGGTATAAATAAATAAATATACAAGAATTGCTCGTTTAAATATATTAGATAATAATCTTTATCAGTGCAAGTGTACCTTAGGAAATAGACATATACTATTGCGGACTTTTCTGTAGGCCTTTTCAAGACCTATAATTTTTTTGTACATAGTTTTGATGTATGTCTTAAGGTTTAGCCAGCGGAGAGTTTCCAAAGACGACTCGATAAAACCAGTTATAGTGTTTTTCCGTGAAAAAGAAATATTTTCCTGAAGCAAAAGGTATCCTAAATGTTGACCAGAGTAATAAGTCATCACTACACAAAATTCAGTTAAAATCGGTTTAGTACTTTTTATGTGAAAGGCGAATACCCAAACAGACAAAATTTTTAATAACAATTGTTTTGAGGTCTATATTCTGAACATAATACGTTACAGTCATTGTTTTCAAAAATACTTCATTACAGATTTCCTTAAGTTACTGCTTTATATTATATGTATATGTATACAGGTATAGATATGCATTGTGTACAGGCACGGAGGTGGGCGCGGACGCTGCCGCCGTCAAGTCTGTACCTTTAGATGACGACGACAAAAATGTAAGTGGTTTTTTAGGTACTGGACTATGTGATAATCTTCCGATCGACTGCACCAAATTAGATAATCCTTTTTTTTGTGTTTTTTATTGTCAGGACAAGCTTTGAATAGAAGAAAATTTTAAATTTTTTTTATTCTAAAATAAGTTTTTTTTTAAATCTCATGATATTAAAAGTGAGTGAGTGAAATAGTTTTCATCCCGGAAATCATTCCTTAAGGGGGTGAGAATGGGGATAAAATTTTGTATGGGGAAGCAAGCTAGGAACGAACCCGAGCGAAGCGAGGGTGAGTTGCTAGTGTAATATATAAATTACTTCTTATTTTGTATTAAAAAAAGCAGTCATGAGGACTACCGACAGAAGTGAAAACTTAAAACTATAAACAAACAGTTATTTTTGGATATTCAAATTAATTGCTTGATCTTAAATTAAAATTTGTAAATTAAAACTGTTAACATTTATCTGGTTTTGACATCTATCGGCACTCTGAGTGTTAGCGTTAACACGTCACGTGACCATGTCGATGACGACTTACATGAATTTACTCACCATCCAAACAAACATGCCTATGGAAGTTTTACTTCAAGAAGTTATACAAATTTCAAAGTGATTTAAAAGTAATAATTCATGTCTGACGTGTTTTTTTTTTCTTCAATTTACGTTATTAAAAAAAACGAACTAGTGCGAGATTGACTCGCACACCAAGGGTTCCTTAGCATGAAACATTAATCCCAAAAATTTATAATCACAAAAGGGTTATTCCTTTTTTTCCTTTTGAGGTACGGAACTCTACAAATTATGAAAATCGAAACTCCATGGAAATATCATGTAATTCGTAGGTACGCTCTCGTTTTTGAAGGCGGTCAGAAACATTTTGTTAATAAATTATTTGTGTAATTGAAGGAACTTCACCTTCTGCGTGTATCGCAAGACGCTTTTACGCTTTTACGCTTTTAGTGTTGTGTTATTAATTGTCGCTGAAATTCAATAGCGAGAAACTGGTTATATATATATATATATATATATATATATATATATATATATATATATATATATATATATATATATATATATATATATCAGTGGCGAAGGGTCCATACAAGACGATTCCCACCGTCTTACCTTTTAAAAATTCAATAATCCGTCGTTCATTATAAATATTTATTTTTTGAATTAACATAATTAGTAAATAAAAAATCTATTTATTTTTACTAAGTCAATTTCTGAAAATAATATAACGCAAAAAATCACAAGCAACACATAAGCAACGCAAATACATTTTTGCGCTCCAAACTGCTTACGCGTTTCTTCAAAGAAATGCGACGATAAGACGTTGTATTTTAGCTTACCGCGTTCATACAAAATTGTATTTCATTCAATGTTTTGGATTGAACATTGTCACGTGACTTCATTCATTTTTAGTATTTTACGCATGCGCACTTATCAAATTTTTGTTGCTCGAAAAGCTGCTTCTTTACGTCTTATCCTGCCTGTGATTGGTCAAAACTCAAAAGTTACAAAACGTCCCTAATTTGACAAGCGAAGCGTCAGACGAGCAATGTTATTATTTGAATGATTTATTATTTAATGTAAATTAATACGGCGGGTTGTTATTGTTTACGAGTGCATTGCTTAAGAGATTTTTTGTTTTATACAGTTTTAATTTGGTTTTAGTGTAATATAGACATTTTGTGCTGTGTTTTTTGTGGACTGTGAGTGTCTCACATATTTGTTAATTTCGGTGAGTTCTATTAGCCATTATGGCATTAATTTGCATACTATTGACTTTAGTTTTCTAAATTTAGTTGTTTAATAATTAAAAAGCATGTCATCAAGATACTCATTTGTTTGAAATATGATTTAATTATTACATGAAATGAGTTACCTAAATATTTTCATAAAACGTTTTAATTAAATTATGTGTGAATGTGCTAAATTAGAAAATATTTAGTTTTCCATGTTTATTATATTCTGATTCTATTTAAGTTTAGAGTGAATTTTAATATGTTAAAGTTATTTTAAATATGTTACATTATTTAACAATATAATTTGACTAATTAAGCTAAATACTGAATAGGATAGTCAGACATTTTAAAAACGGATGTATTGCTATATGATATTATAATTAAAGCCTGTGCTTCTTATCGTTCCTTTTTTGTGAATTATTTTATAATTTTCGTCCAATTTGGCTTGATAAAATATAAAATACAATAAAATAATAAATCAATTTCATTACTAAGCACGACGAAGTAGTTCAATGAGATTTAAGTAGATGGCGGTATTTATATTAAATATATTGATTAAACATATTTATGTAAAATTAACAAAAAAAAGATAAAATAATATTTAAATCCCAAAAAATATAGGTTGTAAAATATGTACTTTTAATAAAGAAAAATAAAATAAAATCAAATTTCCGTACTAAGTCATGTGTAAAGATTTTTCATAGATGGCGTTATTAATATTTTATGAGGTTTTATTATTATATTAAATGTTAAATATATTTTGCTAGAATATTTTACATGTAACAACAATAAAAAACACAATAGCCTTATAAAAAAAATATCTTCACAATTACATTTCTTTTTTTTTTGCATTGATTGATATATAAAAATTGTGTATCAATGTTTTTTGTCTTTTTTTTTGGAACGGCTTACCTCTGCTAAAATTTCACCCTTCGCCACTGATATATATATATATTACATTAAGAAAATATATCCCAAAATGTATATAAAGTTTATATTAAGAACGCCATTATAAAAACAAAAGGCAGAACCGCCGTCACCGTCAACGGTTCTATAATAACTAAATATATATAAACTATAACTAAATATATATAAAAGGCAAAAGTGATTGACTGATGTATCAACGCACAGGCCAAACCCTTAAGGCTAGAAAATTGAAATTTCGCACACGTATTCAGGCAAGGCATCCAGCCTTCGTCATATGAGGAAAAGTTTTATTTAAGAAGACAAGTTTTCTGTTTTAAAATGATAAATTTGATTTAATTAATTAGTTTAATTAATATTCATAATTATTTTAATAAAAAGAAAGTCTTTAATTAATCGACCGAATAATCTTCGTATCGACTGGCAGTATAGATGGAGCGTTACAGAGTAGTTAGCACTCCCTAATATAGATGGTGTTAAGAGATCCTAATATTTTAATAAATGTGTAATCACTTAATTAAATGAATTAAGTATATATTCTACCAGCAGAAACCGCGGCTTCGCCCGCGTTCAAATTACGAAAAAAAACAAAGACTTTGGTTTTACGTTAATAATAATTTGATGGCTATGACTGCATAATACTATGTCCCTTTTGTTTTCATATTTTTAGTTAGCTTTTATGCAATCGGGTTTTTTAATTTTTATAATGTATTTTTTTATTTGTTCATTTCTTACTCCATCTTTCCAAAGTTAGGAAGATAGTACAGTGATACAACTCACGTACAATGTTTACGACTTTAGAATCATGTAACTAGGCTAATATGGATTTTATATAAACACTAGCTGACCCGGCAAACGTTGTTTTGCCATATAAATAATTTCCTATTACTAAAATGGCTATTAAAAAATAAGGGTTGATCGTAGAAGGGTGAAAATTGAGGATTGTATGTATTTTTGTATGTTGTATCATAAAAAAATAGAAATTAAAAATTTTGTCTAAAAAATAAAAAAAAAATTTAGGGGTGGACTACCCCTAACATTTAGGGGGATGAAAAATAGATGTTGGCCGATTCTCATAGATACCGGATAAGCACAAAAAATTTCATCAAAATCGGTCAAGCCGTTTCGGAGGAGTATGGCAACGAAAACTGTGACACGAGAATTTTATATATTAGACTAGCGACTCACCCTCGCTTCGCTCGGGTTCGTCCCTAGCTTGCATTAAATCACGATTGATCAGTTTTCGACCGGAGAGGAAAAATGATTAAATTACTAAAATGGCTATTAAAAGGGTTGATCGTAGAAGGGTGAAAATTGAGGATTGTATGTATTTTTGTATGTTGTATCATAAAAAAATAGAAATTAAAAATTTTGTCTAAAAAATAAAATAAAAAATTTAGGGGTGGACTACCCCTAACATTTAGGGGGATGAAAAATAGATGTTGGCCGATTCTCATAGATACCGGATAAGCACAAAAAATTTCATCAAAATCGGTCAAGCCGTTTCGGAGGAGTATGGCAACGAAAACTGTGACACGAGAATTTTATATATTAGATTACCACCTTCTTTTACCTCTTTAGGGGATGAAATACAAAAACTATTTTACGTAGCACACGTATTACAAATATAATAAATTACACATAGTACAAATACATTAATAAAAACTTAAAAAACCGACTTCCAGGCACAGAAAAGTAAAAATTAACCAAACGGGGGTTTTCATTTAGAATAGATACCTAGTCAGATATTTTCGAAGTCGGTGCCAGCCAATACAAATCAAAGCACACCTTTTAACCGATTCATTGCGACGGCCTTTTTACGAACTACGGCCCGTGGCGGCGAACAAATTTTTCATGACACCTCTAGGGCGTCACGCGCCATACGTTAAAATGACACCCCTACGGTGCCTTCAGCCATATATGAAAGCTTTGTGCTTTTTTTTCTTTTTTTGGCTTATTTACACTTGATTTCGTTCAGTCAGCATCTAATATCAGACCTAAGCAGTTTGTTAATTCGTTTAGAGTGAGTTCCTTGTGTTTAGATACGTGATTTACTTGAAATGACTATTTTGAATCAGATATTGTAAACATTTGGTATTCTTTTTTCTTTGACTATACAATTTAAATAGCTTAAGAATATATTTTAAAATATGTTCTGAAATTGGTGTTGCAAAGTTTTTTTATATACCTACTTGGTGCAATATTGGCAACTAAAATTCCCAAGAAAAGTTTGAAAGTATTGAGTTTAGCTATTGAGATGACGTCTATTATTTCGCTCGAGTTCGGCCCTAGATACCTTATGACGGTTAGTATGGAATACATAGACTATATAGTCTATATACATATATCATACATAGGTATGATGAGTTTTATATCTCTTAGTTGAGAAATGATTAATTTCCCGTACAAAGTTCCACCCCCCTTTTCACCTTCTTAAGGGATGATTTCCGGGGTAAAGTTATCCTATGTCCTTCCCGGGATCTCAAACTATCTCCATACCAAATTTCGTCTAAATCAGTTCAGCGGATTAAGTGTGAAAAGGAAACAGACAGACAAAGTTACTTTCGCATTTATAATATTAGTATGGATATTAGTATAGATTTTGTAATACACTGCGACTTTATATTTTTTATAGCTTAAAGAATTGTTACAATTTTTTGAATTGAATCGAAAACGCCCATACATCCCTGAATTGCAGAGTGACGAATACGAAACGCAGTGTACTTTGGAACAGAACTCTCAATCATATGAAGAGTATGTTCTTCCTAAAAAAAAAGAAAATGAAAGATATTGGGACATGCACAGAAATTAAGAAAATATAGATTGTACTATTACAAGTTGCTTTTGAACATAATTATTTTGAATATAAAAATAACATAAATTTTCTTTGAGACCCCTTCATTTTGATAAAAAAGATTTAAAGCCTAAAAGATAGCACCCGGTATTTTGTTATTTTAATTTACACATGGACATTCCCGTCACCAAAGAAGAATCTACCGATCAATATCGATATATATGTTATAGAAAATACATTATAGAAAACACTTTATCCGTTCCGTAGCTACGAGGAAACATCAAATCATACATCATAATCATAGCCTTTCTCGGTTTCGTCGCAGTCGGGTATAAAACTATGCAAAACGGGTAAAATGTTCAGTTCCATACGTTATTCTACGATTAACAGAGTTTCAACGGATTGGATTATGATGACGCCGCTCGGGTGTCATCCGCCACACGTGAAAGAAATGTATTCGGAACAATGAGAAGGTTTTTAACCCCTGAAAATTTTCTATTCACACTAAATCCTGAAACGAACAGTACAGGCATGATCTGTGTGATAAAATAATGATAGATTTATTTAGCGAAAACCTTTAAAAATGTCATTTTAACATAGTTTCGACGAATTGAATTATGACACCGCTCGGGTGTCACACGCCACACAGGAAAGAAATGTATGACACCCCTAAGGTGTCACCCGCAATGAATCGGTTAAGAAAGTATTAATATTTGATTAGGTATCTATTCTAAATGAAAACCCCTGTTTAGTTATTTTTTACTTTTCAGTGCCTGGAAGTCGTTTTTTTTTTTTTTTTTTAAGTTTTTATTTTTCCATTTTTAGTGTAGACGTAATAAGCAAGACGTAATTTGTAAGAAGAAAGATTTTTAATAAAAACATAATATTCGATTAAGCCATTTATTTAAAAACCGCTTGACCGATTTCGATAAAATTTATATGGGACCACCGGGGAAGAATACCCTTTGAAACAAAAAAAAAATTCCAAATCGGTTCAGCCGTCTTCGAGTAGGTAATCCGTGAACATACATAAAAAAAGCACAAAAAAGATTCCGACGAATTGAGAACCTCCTCCTTTTTGGAAGTCGGTTAACAAATAACAAAATTACCTTCGACTCACTCAAACAAAAGTATGTTATATAATTACAAAAATCGTACAATAATCAATTTTAAAATTATTATCTATCTAAAAAAACATAAAACAAAAATGCTACCTTCAACTTTAAAATGATTGACTACGTGAAACGAAACCAATGCAGTTGCAACGTTAGCTAGATGCGCATGAGATATTATAGTGCACAAGTGTACGTACAGACATAAGTGCACTCTTTATGCCTCTTCATTCTCAAAGTCCGATAACACGAAAATTCGACACCGCCGGTGAGAGATCAGGCGCAAGACCGACGTCTTTACGTGCCATAGGGATGTATTACCGCTGGCTTTTCAATTCTGGACTGCTACTGAGACTTACGTAATAGAAAAATTCAAAAACTAAACTTGACCCGACCTGAGACTCGAGTCCACGACCTCTACAGCCGTACATGCTAGCCACTACAATACCGATACAGTTAAGGTTCATGGTGTAAGTTTGTGTGAGTAACGTGTGGTGTATAGACGGAGGAGGCTGAACGCGGGTGGGTGGGGCTGATCGGCGCGTGCTTCGAGCCGCACCTGTCACTGTACATCACCAGCCTCGACACCAACCTGCGCGCGCTCATGGACCGCTTCATACAAGTCAGTGCACTATCTATACTTAATATTATAAAGAGAAAAAAAAATATATTTTTTAAGTTTGTTTGTAATAGATAAACCAAAAATCCGCTGAACCGATTAACAATAATTTATATTGTCAGTTAGGTAAAAAAAAAAAGATTTATTGGGCAGATGTGATAGAGTGAGATAGAGAGTGAAGCTGTTTAAAGTGCGTTAGTGTGAGTGAGACAGACTGACATTTTATTTTTAGAGAGAGGGAGATGGATAGTGACGCCGGTGCATAATAGTCAAATCATAATTAATTATAATCATTCAGTGCGTTTCGTTCCTTCGTTTACTGCGCATCTACTCGTAATCGTGTAACTTGGTACTGATGATTTGGGCTTGTGTTACTCTGGATTTGATATTATTTTTTTTAAATTATACAACGATGTAAGCTATCACATAAAAAATAAAAAAAAATCACGCATATTCCCTTTTATGATTATAATCATGACTATCATTATTTTTTTGAAGTTACACTTCTTTTGGCGCGTTAGGGAAAAAATGATGAGGGTGATTTTTTTACGATGCGACAGATCTGACACCAGTATGAAGTTAGCCGTTAAATCTCTCTTTAGTATAGTTTGAAGTTATGTCTATATTCAAAATATTCTGGTATTTCTCTATATATATACACAACACGTATTTATTTAGTTCCACCTGTTCCGGTGTCTGTCTGTAATCAAATTTTGCAAGTTGAATTTGACCTACTTCCAAGTGTTCGGTAGAGCTGAAATTTGGCACACACGTTTGGTTCTAATGACAATGCACGATTACCTAAATGCCGCCATTTTTAATCAAATATGGCGGAAGTCAAAAAATGGCTATTTATTATTTCCATAGTGACCCTTATGATATGGGCGTCAAATGAAAGTGCATGATGATCGAAACATAAGCAAAGTGACGTCATTGTAAATCTAAAATTGCGGACTCCCAAAGTTGGCGGTCTATGTTTTTTTATTCACCCTTAAGATATGGGTATAGAATGAATAGCTTTTCTCAGAAGAATACGAATGAAATGGAAACTTATTCCAAAGAAGTATAACTTCTTACGTGCGTACATACGCATACACAGACTTTTTTTATTAATGTAGGATTACCAACGGATATACAATAAGTTAACAAAAATAAACATTCGTATAACGTATCAATACAGAGGCCAAATCTAAACTTTTTAGAATTTTTGTCTGTGTGTGTGTGTGTCTGTCTGCCTGCCTGCCTGTCTGTCTGTCTGGATGTCTGTCTATCTGTCTGTCTGCCTGCCTGTGACCGCATCACGAGAAAACCGCTGAACAGATTTTTATGAAATTTGGTATGATTATAGCTGGTTATCCGGGTCAACATATAGGATACTTTTTACTGTGGGAAAATATCTCATCTCTGAGAAATCTATACTAAACTTTAAAATGTAACTAAGGACAAATCCGAGCGGAGCGAGGGTTAGTCGCTCGTAATTATTATAAAAATATAAGTATATATGTATATATTTTTTTTTAATTATAATATTGATTCTCACTTCCGCGACACCCATTTTTCCAATGTGTTGTGTTGACTTACACCTCAATCACGCCTAAAAAAGTTTTACTACAATAAAAAAAATCGTGTGTGTACTTGTGTACGCATGTAAGAAGTTATGCTTCTTTGGCGTAACAGAACAAAAATAGCTAAAGATTTCATCCTGTATGTAAAAGTCACAGCTGTTTGTAAAAGGAATGCAGCTAACTTCATCATGTCGCTTTCATGTAACTTCATCATGTCACTTTTCGACTGTCGGTGTGGGCGCGCATTGTAAAAATTTTACTCTCATATTTTTTCCAAACGTGCCAAAAGAAGTAGATATAACTTCAATAATCATATAAAATGAAATCTGATCAATTATAATATTATGATTATGACCACGGCCCAGGATGCGAAGTCCCTGGACCCGGGCACGGGAGCGGGGGCGGAGGGCACGGGGGTGGGGACGGGTGCCGTAGTGGGCAGCGGGGCGGGCGCGGTGATGTCGAGCTGCGCAGACCTGTTCCTCTTCTACAAGAAATGCCTCGCGCAGTGTGCTACGCTCTCCACCGGGGAGCCCATGTTGGGTGAGCTGATGGTTTTTGTGTATTTGTGGGGTTTATAAGCATAAATAATTATACTATTTACTTACATTTATTTTCGAATATTTGACATCTATACAGACAAATAAAATTAAAGTGTCTGTTTGTAATGTCAAAATAACAGTTTTTTCCAAATTCTTATGAAATTACATACGGTACGAAAAACACAATTTTAATTTTATTGTTCTGTCTGTCTGTCTGTCTGTTTTCTCCAGCTAAGCCCAGAAATGGCAAGACTGATTTTGACGGGACTTTTACTGGCAGATAGCTGATATTATAATGAGTAACTTAGGCTACTTTTATTTTATTTTAGAAAAAGAGTGAGTGTTCCGCTCAAAAAAATTATAACTTACCTGGGAACGCACCCGGGCGAAGCGAGGGTAAGCGGCTAGTTTTATATAAAAAACTACCTGTTCGGTTATTTGATTTTTGGTCCAATATGTTTTGATTGCTTTACAGATAAACGTTAGGAACTAAACATCTGAACTAGGTCCGTGAACAAATTTCATCCATCACGACACTTTATTTACTAGCGAGTTACCCTTGCTTCGCTCGGGCGCGTCCCTGGTTATGCAGTTTTTTGTTTACAATTTCAGGGCTTTTATTTTTTTGCACCGGATCCTAATTCTTTTTGAAGTTATACTTCTTTTGTCGCGTTATGAAAAATGAAAAATAAATGACGAGAGATTTTTTTACGATGCAACAGATTTAGACTACAGTATGAAGTTAGCCGTTATTGGCCACAGTGTGAAGTTAGTCGTTCAATCTCCGGAGTGTGATGTCTATATTCAAGATATTTAATCCGGTATTTCTATATACACTACACGTGTTTTATATTGATAAAAATAAATGTTTGCATGTAATCAAATCTTGCAAGTTAAATTTGACCCACTTCCCAGTGTGCCATTGAGCTAAAATTTGGCACAATAGTTTGGTTCTCGTGAATGCAGAAATACCTAAATGCTGCCATTTTTAATCCAATATGGCGGACGTTACGAAATGGCGATTTATCACTTCCATAGTGACCCTTATTATAGGAGCATCAAATGAAAGGGCTAGATGAACGAAACACAATAAGCAAAGTGACGTCATTGTAAATCTAATATGGCGGACTCCCAAAGATGGCGGATTGTTTTTTATACACCCCCATGATATGAATATCAATAGAAAGGTTTGCTGAGAAAAATATGGACGAAAAAAATTTAAACATGTTAGAAAAACAAGCTTTTATTAAAATGCTCTAAAAACAAAGAAGTGTAACTTCTTACGTGTTTTTGTATTACTTTTTTATATTGCCTTTTTTTTAAATAAAAGTTTTTTTTTTAATAAAAGTTTAACACACACTTTTTTATATAAAATTAGTCTAGCTTTTTAACGTTACTCTTTATAATATCATCTATCTGCCACTGTTTTGGAGATTAGCCAGAATTGACAGATAGACAAGAATTTTAAAAATTGTGTTGTTCATTAAGTGTTTTAAACAATTTGATATGCATTTAGTAAAAACTGTTATTTTGACACTACATATAGACACTTAAATTTTATTTATCTGTGTAGATAATATATGTAGATTACCTATAAATGTGGCTCTGTCTATTTTATATTCTTTACGTATTATATACAATAGATTGGCCAGCTAAACTTCGCGCTACCGAGTTTACCTGTTATCAGGGTGCGCCGGCAGGGTGGGTCTGACAGACGTGCGCCCAGTCTAAGTTGAACGCTACTTAATATGCTCGACCATATAGATGTAAGCTCAACTTACATTGGAAGCTTCTAAATTTCCGAAACTATTAATTTTTTACCTTTATTGTGTTCATATAATCTTTCAATCATCATCGTTTTACAAACTATAATGTAGTTAAAACCATAGTTTCAGCCAAATTAACTGAACAGTAGGTATTTTATATAATTTTTTTCCAATAAATTATTGATGTGATTGATATAACTTTTTTATTTATGAACCGAATGAAATAAAACAAATACTTAATATAAAGTGAAGCTTACCACAATACATTAGTGATAACTGCACCCAAACCGGTTAAGCTGTTTCTGAGATTAGCCGGCACAAACGCATAGAAGAACACATGAAAATTCAAAAAATCATTGTTTTGGGTTCTGTTGCGTTTATAAAGACCCTTAATAATAGTTTTTCTAAAATATCTTCCATGTACCTATCTAGTACCTAAACAGCGATCAGTTACACTTTTATTATAAGTGTAGAAGAGCGCCCCGTGTGACATACCATGACTGTCACTCTTGGACGGAGCCATACACATATAATGCACATGCATTGATGTCTATGCTACCCTGGTACTCGTAACAATGTGTATGAGCTAATGTATGACCGAGAGCAGACAGACTTATTTATCTTCATATCAAAATAATGAACTGAATATAATGTATTTGGGTTATCTTTGGTTTTATGTCAGAATAAGTAAAGTAACTGTATAAGTATAATGAACGCGGTGTTTCCGTGACGCACCACGCAGAGCTGGCGGGCGTGTTCGGCAAGTACCTGCGCGAGTACGCGGGCGGCGTGTTGGCGGCCGCGCTGCCCCGCGCGCCCGTGCATAGCCTACATGCGTTGCACTCGCTGCACACGCTGCTGCGTGACGACGCGCCCAGGTACAAGCACACACGATACACACAGATACACATGCACGCACATATACACACGCGCGCGCGCTAATACACTAATATCACAGTGTACTAAACAATAACAGTGGGCTATCGCCTTTGATGTTTGAAGAAAAGCCGACACCGCGTAGCGTACTTCGCATTACGCAGGGTTGTTACAGTTTTTTTTTGTAATTTAATTAAAATATAATATTATTATTTAGTTATTTATCGAAGTTCTTCATAGCAAAGAATACAAAAAGGCATTTCGCGGAGGCAAATTCAAATAGAGTTTTACAAAATTTCATATAATAATAATAATAAGCCTTTTATTTCTTTAATAAAAAATATAATATACAATTGGTTTAACAATTATTTGATTTGATTATATGGATATTTTTATGTGACATTATAATTAATTTAATGAATAACTAGATAATTAGAATGAAATAAATTAAGTTATAATAAAAATAAATTAAATCTAGCAAATTATATTACATACGTCAGATTGAATTTAGTTATATATAAATTTATCATTATTTTCAATTTTTTAGCAAAGTTAGTTTTATATGATATAATGTAATTAATAGATTTCCAAATCACCTATCATAAATGGGCAACGGACAAATATTTTCGGTTTCTAGATTTACTGGATTTGAAATTTCTGTTATTAAACTTAATTATGTAAAAAATCCTCATCCTAATAAATAATTTTAGCAAAAAATATATAATATAGCACAGGTACCTAGTATGAACCATTTTAATTGCTTACAAATTAAAATAAACGCGCGATAGCCCTTAAAGTCGTGTCCCGAGCTGCTAACTAATTCGGGCGGCAGAAATGTATGCAGCTCGGGCTCGCCTACCCGCGTCTCACCCCTCACACCCCGCACGATTGCCCTGTCTAGACAGCTTCGTTGGATGACTGTATTGTTTTATAGACTGTGCTAATATACACAGTACACACAGACACACTTCTGAAAACGTCATTTTGCACATTTTAATTTAACATTTAATGTAAATGTCAGTATGTAAATCCGTGAGGAAGCTATCAACGGCCCGGAAGGCAGTTCTGATAAGAAGAGCCCGAGGCAAACGAGACTGTTAATACACACGTACACACGCTTGCACACAAATACACGTACAGAATTCAATACAATAAGTTCTTTTAATCCTGAACTTGTTGAAAGTTTTTGCTTTACGTATAGGATATATCTAAGTTTAATGTAACTGATGACAAAAGCCTACAGTCATGCTTTCAATTGTTTTTGTGTTCTTAACAACCTTCTCTAGTTGGGTGTCTGTCAATTTAACCTGATCTTCCTGATCTTTTTTGTTATCTTCCCCTTCTTTTACCAATGATACCACTCCATCCACATACACTTATGTGTTTTGTTTATTTATCGTCAATATGCTATAAATATCATGAATTCCCCTCCCAGGTACAGCAAACAAGAAATCGCTAAAATTACAAGCGTGATAACAACCTCTGAATACTGCCTCGAGACGACCGTCCATCTCGAACAGAAACTGAAAGAGAAGATATCCCCGAACCTAACGGACAAGATCGACCTGACACCTGAGCAGGACCTATTCCACAAGATGATCAGCAACTGCATCCAGCTCCTCGTCCAGGATCTGGAGATGGCCTGCGAACCTGCTCTCCAGACCATGACCAAGATATCCTGGCTAAGTTTCGACAACGTCGGCGACCAAAGCTCTTACGTCACCCAAATAATAATGCACCTCAAAAATACGGTTCCAACTCTTCGAGACAACTTGGCGTCTTCCAGGAAATATTTCACGCAATTCTGCATAAGATTCGCGAATTCCTTCATCCCAAAGTTCATACAAAACATATATAAATGCAAACCGATTTCTACCGTCGGCTCGGAACAGTTACTGCTAGACACTCATATGCTGAAGACGGCTTTATTGGAACTACCTTCCATAGGTTCAGACGTCAAGAGGCAAGCACCAACAACGTATACAAAAGTGGTGATCAAATTGATGACCAAAGCCGAAATGATCTTAAAACTAGTCATGGCGCCTTTAGACGGCAACATAGAAGGTTTTGTGTCGCAATTCGTTCAACTTCTCCCAGAGAGCACGCTGACCGAGTTACACAAAGTGTTAGATATGAAAGGGACGAAACTGTCCAAAGCACAGATGACTTCTATAGATTCGTTGTTCAAAGAAACGATCAAAACTGTCCAAAATGAAAATAACAAATGAAATATTACGATATTATTGATTATTATATAATAGCTGTATATTTTGTTGACTTGATTTTCGGATTTTCCTATGAAATAAATATTAATATGGAGCGTATAGATTTCCTAAGCATTGTCAAGAGTTAATTCTTGGTGGCTCAGTGCGAGGACGGTTTGCGACGAAATTTAGACATTTTCATTTTGACAGAAACCATTTAGCTTGTAGATGTATTCTTTTTAAATATACAAATTAAAAATACAACAAATAGATATATGTCAGGGAGTTTATATTAAGACCTGATTCATACATCCGATCAGTTTATTGAAATTATGTTCTTATCATCCGAATTACATGCACTTGTAGAGATTCTAATCAACGTGATAATTTAAAGTAGGATACTGTAGCCTTTCTAGATTTGTTTATACTCTTGTTTTTATTTACTTTTTTTATAAATAATGAACCTTCACACTGAAAGCGTTATTTGAAATCGGATTGAAATCGGTCCATTCGTTTAAATTGTGTGTTACATACAGAAAGTAACGGTGCAACTTGATCTCTTTGCATTACATATTTGGTTTCATTGATCGAGTTTTTTTTTAATTATAGCACAATATATAGTAAATAAGACATTTAGGCCTTATAGTCATCTTTATAATTAAAATATTTAACATTCCATATGTTGATTTCTTTTGTGCAATGTGTTAATATTTTTGTATAATTAGAATATTATGTCCATAAATATATTCAATTATGAATTTACATACTTGTTTTATTTTTATACCTATATTCTCATAGAAATCTTGCAATCACTATATTAGAATAGAATTAAAAAGAGAAAAAAATATATTTCTGAATAATTATTTGGCAAAATATAGAAGGTACACTTATTGCCTGTACTCTGTCTTTATTTTACTCGACGCGACTATTCGCGAGATGACTGATCTACGCGTCTACGGCAAGCTTTCCCGTAGCTGACTCGTGGATCGATTGAATTTAGTTTAAGCTTTCAGATCCACGGGAAAATTTCCCGTACTTCTCTGAATTTTTATATTTACCTACATATAAGTTCTCAAAAACAAATTATGTAATGTAAGATGTTTGTTTCTAATTTGGGGTTATGAATTTGGTGAATGCAAGTTGTGAATACGAATACTTATTACCTTCTTACTATTTATTATTGATAGAAATAATTTTAATGTTTATATTAATAACTATACACTTTTTTCTTTATGAAATTTACTTATTACTAGCGACTCACCCTCGCTTCGCTCGGGTTCGTCCCTAGCTTGCATTAAATGACGATTGATCAGTTTTCGACCGGAGAGGAAAAATGATTAAATTACTAAAATGGCTATTAAAAAATAAGGGTTGATCGTAGAAGGGTGAAAATTGAGGATTGTATGTATTTTTGTATGTTGTATCATAAAAAAATAGAAATTAAAAATTTTGTCTAAAAAATAAAATAAAAAATTTAGGGGTGGACTACCCCTAACATTTAGGGGGATGAAAAATAGATGTTGGCCGATTCTCATAGATACCGGATAAGCACAAAAAATTTCATCAAAATCGGTCAAGCCGTTTCGGAGGAGTATGGCAACGAAAACTGTGACACGAGAATTTTATATATTAGATAAAGCATAAATGGGTTAATAATTCAGTTGGCTTTTGACCCTCTCGAAGTTTCGATATAGTTTTTTACTGGGGACATGAGCTATAATGATAAAACAAAAATGTATTATTTACGTATTTTATTAATTTTAACTATTTTCGTTGGAGTTATGAACCGTTATTACTTAGTATAAATAAAATAATAATCTTTATCAGTATTCTGGAAATATTTATAATCTACATTAATATTATAAAGAGGTAAAGGATAAACTAAAAATCCGCTGAACCGATTAGATGAAATTTGGTATGAAGATAGTTTAAGACCCTGGGAAGGACATAGGATAATTTTTATCCCGGAAATCACCCCTTAATGGGGATAAAAGTTTATATGAGAATCAATCATTTCTTAAGGGATAGGTATAAAGGTGCAAACTGACTCATTCGCTTGTAATGTACCTACCATTCGAGGCGAGCTTGGTACGATATACTCGTAGCGATACACATTAACACGGCGAACGCTCGCTTTGAGCCCTCGGCTCAAGCGTGCTCCACTCTTAATCAAAATGGCGGACGTAGAGGTTGTATGTGGTTCATTAATTTACTAAGTTATTTTTATTTGAAAAAGAAGAAGAACACAAAACGATATTGGATATCCAATTCTACACTAAAAATGGAAAAATAAAAACTTAAAAAACCGACTTCCAGGCACTGAAAAATAAAAAATAACTAAACGGGGGTTTTCATTTAGAATAGATATCTACCTTATCAGATATTTTCGAAAGCTCAAAGCTCGCTATATCGAGATCATCTTTCTGGCGAAGTTTGGTTAAATATCTGAAATTGCACCCTTATAAACTTCAATTAGTACAAGAATTGAACCTCAATGCTCAATGTTTACGCTGCATTTTTACCGAAAGAATGTTGGATCCTTTAAAAATGTTGACAATATTTTCTTTTCGGACGAAGCACATTTTCACCTACGTGGGTATGTCAATAAACAAAATTGCTATTATTGGACCGCAAAAAATCCTAAATTAAAACATCAAACGCCTCTGCATTCGCTCAAAGTTAATGTGGGCCGCCATATTAGTCCAAGAAATCGTTGGCCCCTATTTTTGTGAGAACAAGCAAAGCCAAACTATAACAGTAAATTCAGATTGCTACAATGTTACGAGAGTTTTTTTTTTTCCCACAACTGCATTAATTAGAAGACTATAGCAGGAGGGTATGGTTTCAATAACGCGACGCGACATCTCATACGTCTAACGAGTCATTGGCAGTCGTAAACGAAGTGTTTGAAGGAAAACTGAAATCGCGCCGAGGGGATATTCCGTGGCCACCCAGAAGCTTAGACCTCACTCCACTCGATTTTTATCTCTGGGCATACCTCAAGAGTCACGTTTACGCTAATAAACCAACTACAATTGTCCACAGGGCCGGATTTAGGGGAGGGCAAGCGGGGCTGCAGCCCCGGGGCCTCCACAAGAGAGGGGCCCCCACAAAAGAGATTTAATAAAAAAAAACAAACTGACTGGTCGACAACTTTTTCGTTTTTATTTTTAACAAATATGATTGATTATACATATTGTATAATTGTTCTTAAATATTAAAAACAATTTATCTATATTCGTTAACCGCAGTTCATCGCAGTCCGGTAAAAAGAAATTACAGAGCGATTATAAGTAAATAATTATCAAGCGGTTTTTTTTCGCGTGAGTTTATTTATTTTATAATTTTTAGGTCTGTAATATTATCATCAAATGCCAATATTTTATAAGTAAATTCACGTTTGTTAATTCAAATTTGAAAAAAAATTTTCTTCGATCCTTTTCTATTTTATTTTTTTGTATTTTTGAGTGCATGCACATAACTATATCTACTCCATAGGTTTAGTAAGTTAACTAAAGGTAAACAAAGAGCTCTTGGGGATTTAATCTTTTATTATAGCGACTTACCCTCGCTTCGCTCGGGTGCGTCCCTGGGTACGCGGATTTTATTAACAATTTCATAGGTTTTAATTTTTTGCGCGGAACCCTGATTTTTTTTCTAAAATAAATGTAGCCTAAGTTATACCTTATAACATCAGCTATCTTCCAGTAAAAGTTCCGTCAAAATCAGTCCAGCCGTTTCAGAGATTAGCCGGAACAAACAGACAAAAATTTTAAAAATTTAAACCGTATATGCATTTCATATGAATTTAGTAAAAAACTGTTATTTTGACATTACAAACAGACATAAATTTTATTTATCTGTAGGTATAGATAAAATAACTGCATTTTTTATTGAATTCACCCACAATCAACCACGATCAAAACATAACTAAAATTTATTTAGACTTATACAAATTCATAGACGATATAATACTTAAATTGATGATGTATGTTACGTCTACGCGACGGCAGAATCTAGCTTAAGTGTAAAATACAATAAGAATTTAGACTCCCAGGAGCATATCTAAAAGATTTAACGCGCAGTAGTTTATCTAATAAGATTGATAATTAGAAATAAAAAAAAACGAGGTTATGTTCATTGTGTAGCATTCGTCGGATAGCCATAGAAGAGACAACTAGCAAGAAAAGCTAAGGAACAATCAACCAACGCGAGCTTCATTTTGAAACCTTTAAATGCAGTCCACCAAATTTAAATTTAAAAGATTCCATATAGTATATCCTGTTAAAACAAGTGAATAAGGTTTAAATATATGCTGTTGCTGATGTTATATAATATAGATGTTTGCTTTTTACCCGACTGCGGCGAAACAGTTATGTGTTTAACCTGTATGTATGTCTGATTCTATGTTCGTTCGTAATCACTAAATGGCTTAACCGATTTTGATGATTCATACGTAATTCGATAAGTATTGATAATGCGAGTGTCATATGCTACATAGATATTATTAAAAGTCAAAATAGCGGATCCTAGATGCTAATTTGTGTATATTGAAAAAAAAAATTTCGTCCGCATAAATCGAGTGGGGTATCGAAATACAACTTATTAAGAGGCGATTACAGAAATATTTACAACTTATATGTTTAAAAGGAATTTAGGATAAGAAATTGTTAAATAAAACTAAAAATATCTCCTAAAAAGAAAAGAACAAATTGACGAAGGAGCATAGTATTATGCAGTCGGAGACATACATATACTATGTACCTACATGTTTTAGAATAGCTGCATGTGTGTATGTCTCTGACTTCAAAATAATAATAACATTATGTTCCTTCGTCAACTTGTTCTCTTCTTTTTAGGAGATATTTTTAGTTTTATTTAACAATTATATGTGTCTCAAAATTATTTGTGTCTATTCCAATATAAAACATAGCTCTCCGCCTTCATCTAATGACTAATCAATTGATGGACGTAAAATATAGTTTTAAATTATTTATTGATCAACTACCTATCTTAGTATATTTTATTTTATTAAAATAATGTATATTCTTTTACTTAATAAGTAATTTTATCATAGACTATTTATGCTTACATTAAGCCTATAATTTATATGGTCATTTTATTTATATGGGTAATTTAAGACTTCTATCCATAATAAAAAAGAAATCATCAACTATTTTTCGTCAAAAAAAGCTCGCAAGGTTCCATTTATTAACGCTGTAATTTAATTTCGAATAATTCTTGCATTTGACTATATCTACATATGTTTATTGAAATAATTCAATTTGTTTCACAATAAATACTTAAATCACTTGACTAAAAAAATTGTTCATTTTATTCGGAAAATAATTAGGGGCCTCCACTCCGTTGTTGCCCCGGGGCCTCCACACCCCTAAATCCAGCCCTGATTGTCCAGCTCAAGAGTAAAATATGCGAAGAAATGTCCTGTTTCCCAAGGGCAATGTGCCAGCGAGTTCCCTTAACATTGAGGTTCAGATTCGAATAGTGTGTATGTCTAGATGATTGGCATCTTCGTGATGTTATTTTCAAAAAAATCATATCTGTCTACTTTAGTATAAATATAAATTTGTTTTCGTATCTAATACTTGTAATTTTTTTTATGATTTTTTTAAATCCACCAAACTTAATGGCCCACCCGATACTATATTCCTTTATTAACTTGTTTTCATCTTTTTAGTTAGCTTTCATGCAGTCGGTTTTTTTTTATAATATAGAAGCAGAACCAACGGCTTCGCTCCCGCTAAAACTACCTAATATCTGATCTGCTAATATCTGATTAGGTATCTATTCTAAATTAAAAACTTTTCAACTTTACTTTTCAGTGCCTGGAAGTCGGTTTCTTTTAAGTTTTTATTTTTCCATTTTTAGTGTAGACGTAATAAGCAGGTAATTTGTAAAAAGAAAGATTTTTAAAAACATTTTCGATTAAGCCATTTATTCAGACCCCTAATGATAGTCACAACGTGACGATTGTATTGATGTGAACGATAAAAGTTCTCATGAATACAAATTAATCAGGCCAAACACCAGATAATTGCTTGAAATCGTTGAGGAGTTCCTTGGATTGTCTCGATCGACTCCAGACCTTCATTAAATAGTAGTGCTTTAAAATACTTAATGAAAATAAATAACAAACGCACGAGTCACTATTACGATTTTCGAAGATTCCCCTCGATTTCTCTGGGATGCCATCATCAGATCCTGATTTCCTTATTATGGTACCACCCTTGGGATATCTCCTTTTTCAACAAAAAAGAATCATTAAAATCGGTTCATGAACAGTGAAGTAAGGATGAATTTCGAAAAATGCTAAAACACGTATTTATTTAATTTTATTGAAGAGCATTAATACCAAGTTTCCAGTAAATCTGATCATAAATAATTTTTTGGATTGTTTTTCCATAGGAATAACACAATCTCCCGTGGTTAAAACTAAAAGTAACCTATGTCACTCTCCAGCCCTCCAACTATCTCTACACAAAAAGTCAAACCAATCCGTCACTCTGTTTCGATGTGATCTAAAAGGACAACAAACGCACATCACATCTAATACCTTTAAACGAGCAATTCTTGTATATTTATTTATTTTTTAAGCTAAATTAAAAAGATAATTTAATTTTTGGCCAAAATGTCCCAGGTACCACCGACTTCGAAAATATCTGATTAGGTATCTATTCTAAATGAAAACCCCCGTTTGGTTATTTTTTACTTTTCTGTGCCTGGAAGTCGGTTTTTATTTTTTTTTTAAAAAAGTTTTTATTTTTCCATTTTTAGTGTAAACGTAATAAGCAGGTAATTTGTAAGAAGAAAGATTTTTAAAAACATATTCGATTAAGCCATTTATTCAGACCCCTAATGACACTCACAACCCATCTAGGTGTAAAGTTATCATCAATACAAATTATTCAAGCCCAAACACCAGGTAATTGCTGTAAATCGTTGAGGAGTTTCCTCGACTGTCTTTCGGCTCCATCATCAGATCGACTCCAGACCTTCATTAAATGAGAAAGAGAGAGAAAAGTGCTTTAAAATACTTAATGAAAAAAAATTAACAAGCGCACTAGTCGCCACTACGATTTTCGAAGGTTCCCCGCGATTTCTCTGGGATGCCATCATCACATCTTGGTTTCCTTATTATGATACCACCCTTGGGATATCTCCATTCAAACAAAAAAAGAATCATTAAAATCGGTTCATGAACAACGAAGCAATCCGCGAACGTACATAAAATTACATCCACGTAAACAAAAATTTTCATAATTTTTTTTTCATAAAATGAAAACTACTGGGCCAAACTATCTTAATTTTTTATGGGACCAAATGGCAGCTATTCCGCATCAAACAAAAGAAGAATCACGTAAATCGGATCATAAATCTCAGAGTAATCGGTGTACATACATAAAAAAAATACCAATCGAATTGATAACCTCCTCCTTTTGGAAGTCGGTTAAAAAATGTATAGATTTAATATTCATAGTTGTAGGGAAACTAAGCATATACGAGTAAATCTTAATTTTAACTGCCCAAAAAATACAAAATATTTTTATAACAGGATAAGGCAGAACGACATATTTACGTTCGGCTTTCCGGTTTAAAAACACTGTGTACTGTAAACATGGAAACGTCAGTGTCAAACAAACTCTCGTTATATGCACGCGCGGTCGTGTTTGTTATTCAAAAAAATGAAATTGCCGGTCCGCAAGTTTTATCATGCGGCAAAAATAGGTTTCTTTTTAGTATTTGTTGTGACAATTTTGACCCTATTTGAACATTGGCGAGGCGGGAAACGTAGTACAAGCGCCCAAAGATACGACCCAGAAGAGGGATATGAAAAAGAGATTTTAGAAGACGAGGCTAAAATAATACCTGGCTTGGGTGAAGGTGGTGCTGCAGCTCATTTGTTTGGAGAAGCGAAACGTCTCGGTGAAGAATCCGAGAAAAAACTCGCTATTAACGTGTACTTAAGTGATCGAATAGCATATAATAGAACTCTAAAAGGTAACAACGAATTAATTAAATTACCGTTAGATGTATTGTCGGTCTAGTTATTGTGTAAACTTACTAGTTTTTTAGTTTTTATAGCATTTTTCTCGTCAAAAAAATTACCTATGCTTAAAAAATATTACTGATACTTTAATTTGTATATTTGACTAGTTTACTTTATCGAACTAGAAGAATTACTTATAATGAAAATACTAAAATGCAAAAAAATACATATTAAAGTATATACAATATATCACCTAAACAAAGTTTATAAACTTTTATTTATGTTAGAAGTAACAATGAATTTATAAGATTGAAAGATTAAGATCATAATATATAAATAGATATCGATATAAAATTATGATTCATAGACTTTTTTTATCATACATTGGTATGTTTGTTTATATAGCATGTTGAGCTGTGAAAGTATTTTGTCTTTTTATTGTAACTAATCAACAATTAATATTATATTTAGTATAAAATTGTATATTTCTATGTAAATTATTAGTATTGTTTTGCTGTATATATAGCAATTAAGTGAACATAATACTTTTTAGATCATAGAAACCCGGCATGTCAAAGAGTAGTGTATGATGCAGAATTGCCATCAGCATCAGTTATTCTAATCTTTCACAATGAACCGTATTCAGTGGTTGTGAGAACTATATGGAGTGTTCTCAATAGTGCACGGAGAGACCAGCCTTGGTATAGAAAAGCAAATTTTGTTGATAGAGAGACAGGACGGACAATGAAACTCGGTAAGTCTAATGAAGAAAGTGAAAGGTCAAACAAATTAAATATATAAATTGCTTTATAGGCAATAATTTATAAAATCCTTTTGAAAGTTAACATTAAAATTTGTATAAATTATCTCATCTTTTAGTAAAACCTATTCATGTTAATAAAAGTATCATTAAAATAATAAACAATTGGCAAAAATATCCCATTGAATACTTTCACCTTTTTTTAAGTTTGTGAAACTATATCTATACATATAATAAAATTCTAACTAATCCGAATCTGTACATTAAATATTTTTTTGAAAATCTTATTGAAATAGACTTTATTATCGACACAGAACCCAAATCTATACTTTTTAGAATTTTTGTCTGTCTGTCTGTCTGTCTGTCTGTCTGTTACCGCATCACGGGAAAACCACTGGACAGATTTTGATGAAATTTGGTATGATGATAGCTGGTTATCCGGGTCAACATATAGGATACTTTTTACTGCGGGAAAATATCTCATCTCTGAGCCAAACGTTAAAACGTAACTAGGGACGAACCCGAGCGGAGCGAGGGTGAGTTGCTAGTAAAAAAATAAAAATGTAAAAGTAAGTTTTTAGAGTAAGTTTTGAGTTTAAATAAAAAAAATCTGTCAAATGTGAGTCGAATTCGCACATGAAGGGTTCTGTACCATTGTACATTTACTTTTTATTAATATAACTTTTACTCTATGATCTTTTACTATATTAACTTCGATGATTGATTATGAACATAAAAACAAGTTAATTTTATTCTTATTTTTTTATTATTTGTTATAGCAGCAATAGATATACATACTCTGTGAAAATTTCAACTCTTTTTCATTAGTTAGTTCATGAGATACGGCACCCTAATAGACGGACGCACAGCAAAGGCTCAGTAATAGGGTTCTGTTGGCACCCTTGGGTATAGAACCCTAGTAAAAGCATAGACAGACTTTAAAAAAGAATTACAGTACAATTTATAGTTTCCTCATGAAAGGAGTATAATACTACTACTTATATAATATTATATATGTGAAAGTGTCTTTGTTTGTCCTTCTTTCACATCGAAACAGAGTACTGGATTGGCGTGAATATTTCTATGGAGATAGTTCTCTGCTCGGGTTCGTCCCTAGGGTGGACTACTCTTATCATTTAGGGGTATGAAAAATAGTTTAAGTCCTATTCTCAGACCTACTAACTACACACACACAAAATTTCATAAGAATCAGTCAAGTCGTTTCGGAGGAGTTTTGTTACAAACACTGCATTTTATATATGAGATCTATCTATTCAAATTAACTGTTAAAACGTACCTAGGGACATACCCGAGCGAAGCGAGGGCGAGTCTTTATATATATAGACTTTACATTAAGTTGACGATTCAAAAGTACTTGTAAAAGTCTAATTAAAAATAATAAAATCTAGTTTCATTACTTTATTTTTTCACCAGGGTATCCCAACCAAGACCCAAATTCACAATTTGTGTATCTGAAGGAAATAATCTTAGTTGACGACAATTCAACATTACCAGAGTTGAAAGGCAAACTCAGTCACTATGTGCGTACGAGATTGCCCCCGGACCTTATACGGATTTTGAGGTTGCCTGATCGGTGAGTAGCTGATACACACTGTTTTAAGTTGTTAATTGATTTCTAAGCATATATTTTTGAAGTAAAACTTCTTAAGGCGTGACTGAGAGGTAAATCAATACATTGGCAATATGGAAAAATGAGTGTCGTGGAAGTGAGATTCAGTATATTATATGTATGTATATTTAGTCCACGCGAACGTGGCCGTAGGCAGTAAGAATGGCACTTTAAAGTAACTTAAAAAGAAGGGAAAGGACTATAAGTTCAGGTGTACATAACATTGAATCTTTAAAAATAACGTAGATAAAATAGATGTTAGTTAAAAAACCCATATTAACCAAATTACATGATTCTTAAATCATAGACATTGTCTCATTGTACTCTCTTCCTGTAACTTTGAAAGATGGAGTCGAAAATGTGCAAAAAATAGAGGTTGTGGAGCTTGCTAAATACTTAAACGAAAATTAGTTTTCAGAATATACGTTAAATATCTTTCAAGTTACTCGATATTTTGAGTTCCGATCTCAAGATTAAATTTGTTTTCCATAATGTCTTTAAGAAATAATATGAAACACGTACTTATTTTTGCTAATAATTAAGTATGTATTGCGAAAACGTAAAAAGTATATTTTTGTGTAAAAATGTTAGTAAAAACAACACAATATTCGGTGGCACAGAACCCTCGATGCGCGAGTCAAAATCATACTCATACATTTTAAAATCATTACAACCATCAAATTATTACTAATATACGAGTATGTTGCATAAAACTAAATAGTTTTTTTTGTAGTTTTTTCTGCTACTTATTAATAATAATAATATATATATTTATATTTTTAAAATAATAATCTATATATACATAAAATGCTTTGTCCTGACTGACTGATCGATCAACGCACAGCCTAAACCGCTGGTCGTAGAAAAGTGAAATCTGGAGGACATATTCCTTATACAATGTAAGCATCCGATAAGAAAGGATTTTTCGAAATTCCTCCCCTAAGGGGGTAAAATAGGTCATATAAGATTGTATGAAACTCTCTCATTCTTAACGCGAAATGCACAGAAAGTGGTATTTAGCTTCAAGATGAAAAATTAGAAATATATGTATTAGATTCTTTTCGCAATTCATCCCTTAAGAGGGTAAAAGGGGGTGATAAAGTTTATATGGGCAAACAGTTATTTATGATCAGAATTATATGAAACTCGGTATTAATGCTCTTCAATACAATTAAACAAATACGTATTTTAGCATTTTTTGAAATTCATCCCATAAAGCTGTCAAATAGGGGATGAAAGTTTGTATGAAACTCTGTAATTGATGCACGGAAAATGGTATTTACCTTTAAAATCACGACTAAAACAATACAAATATCATTTTTTTTCGAAATTCATCCCTTTAAAGGGTAAAACGGGGTTGTGCTGTTTATATGAGGAAAAAATTGTTTATAATCAGAATTACTTGAAACTTGCTATTAATGTTCTTCAATACAATTAAATAAACATTTATTGATAGATTTTTTTTTAATTCAGCCCCTAACTCGGTAAAATTGAGCGGCGAAGTTGGAGTTGTTGAATATATTTAAATAAGTGTGAGTAAGGTGACTCAAGTTCTCTGTATGTGCACACTTACTATGTGGGATATAAAGTTGAAAACGGAAATTATTCCGAATCCAAAGGAAAATTATGTATAACTTTTCGGCTGGCCACAGCAGCGACAACTATAACAGACCTAATAAAGTTTGATCGCGGGCGAAGCCGCGGGTTCTGCTAGTTATTTATAAAAATACACATTTATTATTAATAATTTTAAATAATTAATACTTTTAAAAATGAATATTACTGTGGGATAAACGTGCATAAATTTAATAAAAGCTATTATGACCAATTTGTGAAGTGTGAATGAGAGAAAGAATGAGTGAAAGGGACAGAGTGTGATCGGCACGGCTGACGGCGCGGCTTGTTGAATGAGAAAGTTTTAGACTTTAGTTTTAAAGAAGGATGCAAACTGCAAAGACGTAATGAACTATTGAAAAATTAATAAACGTTAAAATTAATAATCATCTTAATAGATGATCGGTGTGGTGGCTATATTACTGGTATCCTCAATCCGACATTACTAATAATTTTATAAAAAATATTATTTTTATGAGTATTTTGGTTTGTTTTAATTTAATTGCGGTATCTGCCACAGCGTAAGGAATTATTAGTTAATCTGTGCCACAGCGCCGAAGAAGTTTTACTTCAACCGCGCGTAAAGTTTACACGCACTCATTTTTTTAATTGGTACTAGTTCTTTTCAATTTTTTTTAATTAAATATAGCTTAGTTTGAATAATTTATCAATAGATCTAAATATGCACATTATACAGTATCAATCATACTGTTGAGAATCATCTAAACATCGATCATATTGTTAAGAATCACATTATATAAATCAATCATAGGGTAGGTATCACGCAGTCTCGTCATACCGGGGCTAAGGCAGCCATCAGTGACGTCATCATCTTTCTAGACTCCC
This sequence comes from Fabriciana adippe, assembly GCA_905404265.1. NCBI lineage: Eukaryota > Metazoa > Arthropoda > Insecta > Lepidoptera > Nymphalidae > Fabriciana > Fabriciana adippe. The sequence goes on along the minus strand of FR989982.1, from coordinate 8,357,042 downwards.
ACTGCGAAGCCAACAGAGACTGGCTCAGACCACTCCTACAGCGTATAAAAGACAACAAGAGAGCTGTTTTAACCCCTGTCATTGATTTATTAAACGAGTCTACTTTAGAATATCAAGCGGGAAATATATTGAAATTTGAGGTGATTCTGGGTGGTTATAACAACTTCATGTTCATAGCGAATCTTAATAGATATTTGTTAGATCTTGTAGGAAAGGAGTTCTTTTAGCCTAAATGTCATCGTCATTGTTTTACTTTAGAACATGAGTAGTATTAGTATATTATATCCTTAAATTATTTTGGGAAATTACATGTTTCCTTTTGTTATATTTGTTTTAGTCCTGGTTTTGTAGATTTGAATTTCTTAATTCCATATTTTTTTATTGTGTTTCTTCTATTTCTGCTCTTTCTTTATTTTCGTTACGTTGTCTAAACTTATAATTTTGTACTTAATTGTTTTTTTTTTTTCATGTATAACTTATACTCAACTGCAAATTTCATAAATTAACACAAAAATCATTCACAAAACAGCGTGGGCCTCACCCGAGCCCGCCTAGCCGGCGCGCGATACGCGACAGGCGACGTACTAACATTCTTAGACGCCCATTGCGAAGCTCAACAGGACTGGTTGAGACCGCTCTTACAACGCATTAAGGACTCTAACCACTCTGTCGTGGTCCCCATAATTGACGTCATCGAGGCTTCTAACTTCTACTACAGCGTCCAAGATTCAGTCACATTTCAGGTGTAGATTGGTTGTGTGATTTCTGCGCTTATTTCTTTTTGAATGTTAGATTTTTAGATTGTGAATAATATTAATAGTTGTGGCCCAAAAACAGTACCCTATTGAAGCCTATAATTTTTGCTATAAAATTGTATATATAATTATAGATAATAATAATAATTTTTATTATTATGTATATGTATACAGTTTTATAGCAAAAATTTTTGCTATAAAACTGTATGTATTGTATATAATTATAGATTACTATTGTGTATGGCATATTTGTTACGTTAGAGTATTTTAAAACAATTATTATTTGCCAATCTATAAATTCAACATTTACTTAAAAAAGTTTAGGACTGAGATGTTTTTCTTCTTTTTCACTAACTACACAGTCACGTGTCGTGTCCCGTTGTTTGTTTTGCACTCGATCCACTGTTTCCTGCACTCTTTTTTTATCAGGTTCGTGGCTTTTTTCTTTTTAACCGACTTCAAAAAAAGGAGGTTATCAATTCGACACGTATGTATGTAATATTATTGCAACTGCAAAATATTCACATATGATAGTCTATAACGGCTTCCAGACAAAGATACAAAATTTTACAAGTGTATGTAGGTATAAAAAAATAAAAACCGACTGCCAAGCACTAAAAAGTATAAAATAACTGATTGGTAGTGTTAATTTATTATAGATACCTAATCAGATATTTTCGAAGTCGGTGCCCGCCGATACAAATGAAAGCACACCGACTCCGAAAATATCTGTTTAGGTATTTATAGTAAACGAACATTACCAATCAGTTATTTTTTACTTTTTAGTTTTTTTATTTTTGAAGTCGGTTTTTTTAGTTTTTATTTAAGTGTGCGTGCGCTTAAATTATGTTCGTTTAGTGCATTTTTTTATAATTAATAATTATATATATGACTCGAAAATAATTACTAATTACATCACAATACATGTAAATGTAATTGTTAATATTGCATCTAACGCCATTATAAAATAATTTTTATTTAGTTCAGGTTCAAAATAATCAAAGAATTAACAAATCGTTTTTGACAAATAATATGATTAGGTAAGTACTGTTATACAGGGTGGATTTTTGAGACGGGACAGTAAGGACAGGTACCTTAAATACTATAGTTACAGGAAAACGTTCCTAGGAGACCATCCATAACTTTTTGAGATATTCTGAACTGCATTCACAGATTTTGGAAAAAATGTACAGTCAGCGAGAAAAATGCTAAAACTCGAAAAATTTTTTTTTATGTTAATCGATCCTATTTCATGTAGGGATCAAAAGACTCTATGGGACCATTTAAGGTTTGAGTACTAGAAATGACAGAAATCGCCAAAATCTTTTCCCATACATTTTGTACTGAAAAACGTTTAATCAACTCGAAATATTCTTTGTTACCAAACAGTCCTATTTTTTAATGTGATCAAAAAACTCTTTGAGGCCAACTGAAGTTTGAGTACAGAAACTACTGAAAGTCACAATTTTTCTAGTTTTTGTTAAGCCGGTCTCGTGGCATACTGTACCTAGAAGCAAAAGTACCTACCTAAGTAGAAAATCATAATTGCATCGATAAATAAAAATAAAATAAAATTATATCAACTAAACGTGTATTTTTAAACACGATATCCATACAAGTTCATTCGTTTTTGTACTGAGCAAGTAGCAGCCGATAATTTACTTGTATGGATATCGTGTTTAAAAATACACGTTTATTTGATATAATTTTATTTTGTTTTTATTTTTTGTCGATGAAATTATGATTTTCTACTTAGGCAGATACTTTTGCTTCTAGGTACAGTATGCCACGAGACCGGCTTAACAAAAACTAGAAAAATTGTGACTTTCAGTAGTTTCTGTACTCAAACTTCAGTTGGCCTCAAAGAGTTTTTTGATCACATTAAAAAATAGGACTGTTTGGTAACAAAGAATATTTCGAGTTGATTAAACGTTTTTCAGTACAAAATGTATGGGAAAAGATTTTGGCGATTTCTGTCATTTCTAGTACTCAAACCTTAAATGGTCCCATAGAGTCTTTTGATCCCTACATGAAATAGGATCGATTGACATAAAAAAAAAATTTTCGAGTTTTAGCATTTTTCTCGCTGACTGTACATTTTTTACAAAATCTGTGAATGCAGTTCAGAATATCTCAAAAAATTATGGATGGTCTCCTAGGAACGTTTTCCTGTAACTATAGTATTTAAGGTACCTGCCCTTACTGTCCCGTCTCAAAAATCCACCCTGTATATTATCAATTATATTTCATATTCAGGCAAATAATACTGCGAAATAAACACGACTTATAGTCCAAAATAATATACAAAAACGACCCTCAAACCGTAGTCAGGCATTAACGCGCGCGCAAAAGACATAAATCGTTTTTTACAAATAATATTATTAAGAATTCATATTTTATCAATTATATTTGTAACATTGGAAAATTAACCCTTATAGTCTAAAATAATATTCGAAAACGACCCCCAACCGTAGACAGGGGTTGATGCGCGCGCGCATCACGGGCGCGCGCGCTGCGCGTGGCGACATCCTCGTGTTCCTCGACGCGCACTGCGAGGCCGGCACCGACTGGCTGCGGCCGCTGCTGCAGCGCGCGCGGCACAAGCGCGACGCCGTGCTCACGCCCTTGATAGACGTGCTCGATCAGACCACCTTCCAGCTAGATGCTGCTCAGGAGTTTCAGGTTAAGTTAGGAGATTGATGCGAATTGATATTGCTTTATTAATGTTGTAGCTTGAAGGTTTCGGTTCGATTTTTAACACGACGTCATTAAAGGTGATTTTATAGTATTATTATTACATATTAATTTACGAAGTCTTTAGGATATTAATTTACGAATTTACAAACGCGACTTTGTTATCACGCTCTTGATAGATGTGGTCCATCAGACCACCTTCCACATAGTATATCTCAGATGGTATGGCTCAGTAGTTTCAGGTTAGGTCAATTAGGTGATACGTACTAACATGTGCATGATTTTGATATTGTTTTACTAATGTCCTAGCTTGAAGGTTGCGGTTCGATTTTTAGCAAGGCTTAATATTAATAATAAAATTAATTATACATATTATAGGATAATATTAATTTTCAAAGTCTATATTTACTAAGGATAACATGAAGTTATAGTTCTCGCCAAACTTTTTGGCCGCCCTGAATTGGTGCGAGGTGATGCGCAGGATGAAGCGCGCAGGGGACGCTTGTCACCACTTTCTGCTTCGGCGCCCGAGAGGTCGTGTGACGTGTATAGTGTAGTGTGCGTGACACGTCTGTACATAAACTAAATGCACACGGGACATTCGAGGGAAAAAAACTTAAATACATATTTATTTTTAACCGACTTCCAAAAAGGAGGAGGTTCTCAATTCGTCGGAATCTTTTTTATTCTTTTTTTTATGTATGTTCACGGATTACTCGAAGACGGCTGAACCGATTTGGAAAATTATTTTTTTGTTTCAAAGGGTATTCTTCCCCGGTGGTCCCATATAAATTTTATCGAAATCGGTCAAGCGGTTTTTGAATAAATGACTTAATCGAATATGTTTTTATTTATTAAAAATCTTTCTTTTTACAAATTACTTGCTTATAACGTCTACACTAAAAATGGAAAAATAAAAACTTAAAAAATAAAATAAAAACCGACTTCCAGGCACTGAAAAGTAAAAAATAACTAAACAGGGGTTTTCATTTAGAATAGATACCTAATCAAATATTAATACTTTCTTAATACTTTCTTAGATTTACGCGAATATTTGACATTTTAAATAAAACTATCTTTTCGGATTATTTCGCGGATTTATTTTGATTTGCGGTGTGCTTTGATTTGTATTGGCTGGCACCGATTTCGAAAATATTTGAGTCCGCCGTATTGGATTTACAATGACGTCACTTTGCTTATTGTGTTTCGCTCATCAAGACCTTTCATTTTATGCTTATATTACAGAATATAGAAATGATCAATCACCATTTTGTAACGTCCGCCATATCTGATTAAAAATGGCGGCATTTAGGTAATCGTGCATTGTATCGAGAACCAAACAAATGTACCAAATTTCAGGTCAATCGGACTCTGAGAAGTGGGTCAAATCTGGATGGTTTTTAGCTATAATATATGAAGATCTGTTCAATCATTTAATGATCTTCAGCTCATTTCCTACTTGACAAAAGGTTCTTTCTAATATTCACAGATCCGATTGATTTGAAATTTGATGTACTATTTCTTCGGGGGTATTTCCAAGACATGCTAACCTTGAGCTAATGTATCATCAAATAGACTGTAGGATGCTCAATTCCCCAGAAACTTACAGCAGATATAGCGTGTTTGGGCTCATAAGAATAGTCTCAATGAGAGTTATCTATTAGAATTAGAGTCCGCGAGTACTTTAAAAATAATGAAATAAAAATAAAATTTTAAGTAATCCCCAATACAAAAAGAAAAAACTCTAAAAAGTAAAAAATAAAATTTCTCTCTTGGTCTTTTAATTTCATTAAAAGAACCTATTAATATTTTGTGTTGTTATGAAGTAATTATAAAAACTTTAAAAAAAAACCGACTTCCAGGCACAGAAAAGTAAAAAATAACCTAACGGGGGTTTTCATTTAGAATAGATACCTAATCAGATATTTTCGAAGTCGGTGTGCTTTAATTTGTATTGGCTGGCACCGACTTCGAAAATATCTGATTAGGTATCTATTCTAAATGAAAACCCCCGTTAGGTTATTTTTTACTTTTCTGTGCCTGGAAGTCGGTTTTTTTTTTTTAAGTTTTTATTTTTCCATTTTTGGTGTAGACGTAATAAGCAGGTAAATTGTAAGAAAAAAGATTTTTAAAAACATATTCGATTAAGCCATTTATTCAGACCCCTAATGACAGTCACAACCCATTTAGGTGTAAAGTTCCCATCAATACAAATTAATCAAGCCCAGACACCAGGTAATTGCTGTAAATCGTTGAGGAGTTTCCTCGACTATCTGTGGGCTCCATTATCAGATCGACTCCAGACCTTCATTAAATAGTAGTGCTTTAAAATACTTAATGAAAAAAATTAACAAGCGCACTAGTCGCCACTACGATTTTTGAAGGTTCCCCTCGATTTCTCTGGTCTCCTTATTATAGTACCACCCTTGAAATATCTCCTTTCAAACAAAAAAAGAATCATTAAAATCGGTTCATGAATGACGAAGCAATCCGCGAACACACATAAAATTACGTCCACGTAAACAAAAAAATTCATAATTTTTTTCCCATAAAATGAAAACTACTCGGCCAAACTATGTTAAATTTTTATGGGACCACATGGCAACTAAACCGCATCAAACAAAAAAAGAATCACGCAAATCGGATTATAAATCTCAGAGTAATCGATGTACATACATAAAAAAAAAATACCAATCGAATTGATAACCTCCTCCTTTTGGAAGTCGGTTAAAAATAAAAACCAGAATACAAATAAAAAGAAGATTGGTAATGATAAAGTATAAAGTATTAGCGGTCCCAAGACGCGGCGGCGCTCATCATCAAAATATTAATAAGTAGGTACTGTTAATGAAGTTAAAAGGCCAAGAGAAAAATTATATGATCATCAGAAATCTTTCTATAGATTAGGTATGTATTAAATGATTTATGGCTTGGTCTCAGAAATTACTAAGAGTACACTAAAAAACACATTTCACCTTATCGCTTTATTCGCATCTATGACGTGTAGTGTGGAAATTGCTCTAACAATCCTAATAATAACATTACGTATGTTCGATGCTTATACACGGTGACATTATTATTATTATTTAGGACTAGCGACACACGCTCGCTTCGCTCGCGTTTGTCTCTTGGTACGTTTTCACGGTTAGCTATGTTTATACATAAATAGTAGCTTGCTACTCCTAAGATATTAATTTAAATTTATAGCGATTTACCCTCGCTTTGTTCGGGTGCGTACGCCGTACGCGGATTTTGTTCACAATTTCATAGGTTTTAATTTTTTTTCGCGGAACTCTGATTCTTTTTCTAAAATAAAAGTAGCCTAAGTTACTCCTTATAACATCAGCTATCTGCCAGTGAGAGTCTCGTTAAAATCAGTCCAGTCGTTTCGAAGATTAGCCGGAACAAACAGACAGACAGACAAAAATTGTAAAAAATGTTGTTTTGCTATATGTATATGTATGTACCGTGTATACATCCATATGCATTTACTAAAAAGCGGTTATTTTACTATTACAAACAGACTCCAACTCATATTTTATTTATCTGTATAGATTTTAGATCAAACTAGTTAGTTGGATAACTTCGTCCATATTTTTAACTGGCGATTCACCCTCGCTCCACTCGGGTTCGTCCCTAGTTACGTTTTCACGCTTAGCTCAGAGATGAGATATTTTCCCGTGGTAAAAAGTATCCTATATGTTGACCCGGATAGCCAGCTATCACCATACCGAATTCCATCAGAATCCTTCCAGTGGTTTTTCTGTGATGCGGTAACAGACAGATAGACAAACTGACAAAAATTCTAAAAATTATAGATTCGGTCTCAGTATCAATAATAAAAACTATTTCAATAAGATTTTTCAGAAAATATTTAATGTACAGATTCGACTCAGTTAGAAATTTATTATATGCATAGATTTTCACTTCGTTTCAATACAAATTGTAAGAAATATATAGCTACTGAATAAAGACAAAATTAAATATATTTACTCGTTTTATTTTTACTTAAAATCTACTTTTTTATTACATTAATATAAAATTAGGATATACAATAAGTACTTCATCTAATAAGTTTTTAATTACACAAAGTATGTAAGTATTTATTGAACTAGAGACTCACCCTCGCTCCGCTCGGGTTCGTCCCTACTTACGTTTTAACGTTTAGTATAGATTTCTCAGAGATGAGATATTTTCCCGCAGTCAAAAGTATCCTATATGTTGACCCGGATATCCAGCTATCACCATACCCATCAAAATCCCTCCAGTGGTTTTTCTGTGATGCGGTAACAGACAGACAGACAGACAAAAATTCTAAAAACTATAGAGCCTCTGCATCGATAATAATGTCTATTTCAATAAGATTTTCCAAAAAATATTTAATGTACAGATTCGGCTTAGTTAGAATTGTATAATATGTATAGATTAATATATTAAATATATACAAAATGTTATTAAATATAATGTATTAACTAATAAATAATACAAATTATTTATTGTTAATGATATATCAATGATTTAATAACTTTATACGAGGTATTATTCACTGAGATTTACGGTTGACCTAGCTGGCTGAGTTGGCTTGGATGGCTGAGTGCTGCGGGCTCTCTGCCATTTATCTTAGAAACGATTGAGCGTATAAAAAATTTTTTGAAACAAAATTTGTCGCAAATTTTATGCTCTGCAATTTTTATAATAAATGTTAACATCATTGGAGCTATAGAAACCGAGATAATCGCGAAAAACAAATTTTTGTGACCTTTAACCTTGAATAACTTACGACGCAGACACGAGATTTTATGAGACTTTTGAGACAACTTTAAGAACACCAAAATAAAGGTGTATACGAGTTTACAGCTTATTATCTCTCATTCCGAGGTGAAACCCCTAATATAACTGGACTATCTATATCGATAATAATGTCTATTTCAGTAAGATTTTCCAAAAAATATTTAATGTACAGATTCGGCTTAGTTTTATTATATAATACTATCTAATGTATTTAAACAAGCAATTCTTGTATATTTATTTATTTATATCGCTGAAATTTGGTATGTTTTAGGGGGCGAAAAATTGACCTAGATTAGTCTTATGTCTGGGAAAACGCGTGTTTTCGAGTTGTCATGCGGTTTTCTTTTACGTTATTCCACGCAAAACATGGCAGATAATTTCTTAATATGGTAGATAACTTCTTAGAAATGGGATAAAACTTTAGTGGCATTGTCACCTGCCGCCATTTTGATTTATAGCCAAATTTTCGGTATACGATGAAACAGCTACGAGTATATATGGGTATAATGGGGCACACTTGGGCAAATAAAACATAATAGCAAATATTAAGTGTCCTCTATTCATACATACCAGTTTGATTGCAAACTGGTACTTCAAACAAAATTACGAAGGTGACTCATGCCGGCTCCCGTAGGAAATGTTCGAGATCTTTTTGTCAGCTGTATGCTGAGAATACAACTATTTTATTGTGTGAGGAAACCTGTATGTCTGAGAGAAAATATCAAGTTTTCTAAAGATATGTGAAGTCCGTCAATCCGCACTTGGCCAGCATGGTGGATTATGGTCTGATCCCCTCGTATTGAAAGGAGACACGTGCCCAGCAGTGGGACGTTAAAGATAGCTGAATATATTACAATACATACCATAATATAACTTTAGACACATCATAAATGAGAAATAGGGAGCCAATGTTTAGGTAACTATTAAATATATTAAAGACTGAACTAATACAGCATCCTTTGCATCAAAAATTCCGTATGATAATCATGCTGATAGAACATTAGCGTTATCTGCCAAAATCAACGTAACTGATCAAAACCATCGTCCCAGTGGGCGCCTAACCGAATGCAAAAACATTTGTTCTTTCACTAATTCTAAATTTTTACCTAATGCTCTTTGTCTTCTAAATGAAATTGCCTTTCTTGGGAATGCCTGTTGGTACTTGTACTTCGTAGAGCTTTGATCTGGTAGTTTTTGCTTCTAGTATTTGAAAAGTTGTTAGTTTTTAGCATGTGTCTAAAGGAATTTTGGTAAGAATTTGGAATTTTATTACTCACTAGTATATGTATAGATTTTACTAAATTAAGTCTTAACTTTTTAGAATTTCATTTCATTTCTTTTATTTTAAATAACATTTTTTTTCTAGTTGGTAAAATCTTTCAAATCAAACTAACTTCAATATCTAGTGTCTTATGATGAAATCTCCTTTAGTATTTTTAAAATATAAAGACTATCTGTAACATAATGATAACTCGCAGGTAGGAGGCTTCACGTTCATGGGTCACTTTACGTGGATAGATGTCCCTGAGCGAGAGAAGAAAAGACGCGGCTCTGATATTTCACCCACCTGGTAAGTTTTTATAAGCGTTTATTTAACTTGCCGTGTTTTTTTTTAATTTATTTAATTATTACAGTATGTACTAATACAGATATTCCAAATCCAATATGGCGGGCTCCCAAAGATGGCGGCCTATATTTTTCACCCCCATGATATTGATACCAAATGAAAGGGTTTGCTAAAAAGAATACGACTAAAATAAAAACTAATAAAAAAATATAACATGGAAATAAAAAAAATCCGACTGCATAAAAACTAACTAAAAAGATGAAAACAAGTTGACGAAAGAATATAGTATTATGCAGTTGGATACGTGTTTCATCCTTGCCGTATAATACTATATCCCTTCGTCAATTTGTTTTCATCTTTTTAGTTAACTTTTATGTAGTCGAGTTTTTTTTTATTTTTATAGTACATTTTTTGGTATATTCTCTGGGAAATTCTTTGACTCATAGAAAGCTACTCTATCCCGGAATAATGAATATTATTTTCAAACATTGTACATAAAGTGGTAGGTGAGAACTAGTTTCTAAAAGTTTTACTAATATGATAAAGTATACTTCGGAGCCTCGGTGGTTTATGATAGTGACTAGCATGTACAAAAACACCCTATGTATATTACAATGTTTTCAAATGTCTGAAATGTCCCCTATGTTAGGTCTCCAACGATGGCGGGTGGCTTGTTCGCCATCAACCGCGCGTACTACTGGGAGCTGGGCGCCTACGACGAGCAGATGGCGGGCTGGGGCGGGGAGAACCTCGAGATGTCCTTCAGGATATGGCAATGTTAATGCACTTTGATGAATTATGTCCACAATGAAATGAATAATATTGTAACTTAATCTTGTAGTCATTTTTAATTTGGACTTGGATTTGTACGAGGATATTATTTGCAGTTTTACATTATTTGAATACGGAGTTACAATGTTGTTCCTTGCAGATGTTAATATTTATTTTTAACGTTTTGACATAAAATGAAATAACCTAATAATAACTAACTGTACGTTGTTTTTGTACAAACCTTTAGTTAGTAGTATTTTTTCGATTATAGATATTGCCATTTTGAAATTACAATACTAGTCACGTTTTCGCTCCCATTGCAAGCGGACGATGATAGAAAATATGTCCTGATACAATTTATGTCCTTGCCAAATTTTATAGAAACCAATCTAAGCATGTTAGGGCAACAGATATACAGATTTTCACATTAATCAGTATAATATTAATATGTATTAAGTACAAAAAAGAACCATTGAAATAGGTTCACCATCGTATTCCCAATGCTTTAATTTGTAGTTATTTTTTCTGATTTCAAGTGTATTATGACTTTCAGGTGGCGGCACTCTAGAGACGATCCCGTGCTCTCGCGTGGGCCACGTGTTCCGCAGCTTCCACCCGTACGGGCTGCCCGCGCACTCCGACACGCACGGTGAGGCGACACCATTTTTTTATGTTGAGAAATGCATTTACGTGTACCACTTGCATACATACACAGGGTATGTGGAGCTAGAAAGCCTACGTAAGTACTACCCACTAAAACCCAACAGAACCTACCCACCTTAATGGGACGTCGGGATAGGTCTACCGAAGCAGACAACATAGCTAAAGGGTTGCTCCCACGATCGACTCTGCTGTCAGAGAAGTATCAGGAGAAACCCGCATGGACGTTAATGAGCGCCCCTGACCACGTCAAGGTGGACACAAATCGGGGAGAACGGTGAGGCGACACCTCGACAAACCCTTTGACTTTTAAATGAGCCGAAACACAAAGGTTTAATTGTAATATTAGCGACTTACTTTCGCTTAGATGGTTTAGGAACGCAAAAAAGGCAAACTTCCAAAATTTTTTTTTACGCCAGAAACTCTCCAGGGCGTATACAAAATAACTCACCAGAGTTTCATCTCAATCAGATTAATGGTTCAGGAGAGCATAGAGGACAAACATACGATTTTTATCTATATAGGTAGAAGATTGGCCATTGGCATAGTATAGAAAATAAAGAAGTCTTAAAAGAGGTTTCTTACCGGCTCTTGCAATTCAGACATGTTTTTTGGACTAGTTTTGTATTGAGCCCTTTTAACGTCCCACTGCTGGGGGTGGGTCTCCCTTCAATATGAGGGGGATCAAGTCATGTCCACTACGCTGACGAAAAGCGGGGACTTCACATATCTTTCCAAAACTTGCTAGCCTTCACCGTAATAAGACAAATTGTAATCAAAACTAAGAATATCAAAGGTGCGGGATTTGAACCCGCTTCACTCGGTTTCCCAAGCGAGCGCGGTACCACTGGGCTACTGCTGGCTTCACCACTTTTATATATATATATATTTTTAATACTTTTTATTCAGTAAGCAGATAGGTGTAACACAACCATAATTCGGACCTTAGACTATGCAATTTTATTTCAGGTATAAATACAGCCAGAATGGCTGAAGTGTGGATGGACGACTACGCTGAACTGTTTTACCTTCATCGACCAGATTTGAGGGTAGGGATAAGATTTAATTTTTTTTTTTTGACATAACTTTCTTTTAATGTTTCTGCACTTTTGACAGATACTTTCTGTTTTAAGTAAGATACTCATCTTTTTTTAATTATTTTTGTATATATTCATTTTTATCCGACTATGATGAACTTACTGTAGTCAGTATAATTAGATTATAGTAGTAAATTCAATTGCAAGTTAATTAGTCTAATTAGAGTAAAATAAACATAATAAGGTGAGATGTCAGATGTTATACATCATGAGCGACTACTGTAAGGCTCGCTTGTTTTCTTTTTTTTTTAAATAAAGGAAACGCTTGTATATAAAACAGAAAGAAAACAAAATTAATATAGTTGTTTAATTTAATTACTTTATAGAAAAACCCCAAAATCGGCGACGTGACCCACCGCAAGGTGCTGCGCGAGAAGCTCAAATGCAAGAGCTTCCAGTGGTACCTCGACAACGTGTACCGCGAGAAGTTCGTGCCAGTGCGCGACGTGTACGGGTTCGGCAGGTGCGTGTGTGCGTGCGTGCGTGTGTATGTGTGTGCGCGTGCGTGCGTTCAGGCGTGTGTGTGTGTGTGTGTGTGCGTGCGTGCGTTCATATGTGTATTTGTGAGCGTATGTGTGTGTGTGTGCGTGTGCATGTGCGTGTACGTGAGTGTGTGTTGCTGAGAGTTGTTATAGTTACGCTATTTTACCTTTGACACACACGGTCTTAACTGATTAAAGAACGTAAACGAAACCTTAAACCAAAAAGCTTTTCGTTTTGGGGTCATGACTACAACCGATTTAAAAATTGAACGAGTTTCCGAGCCCTGTTGTAAACATTGTATACGTAGATACGTATATAGTCTACCCCGATGGGTATGATGGGTTTTATATCCCTTACTCGAGAAATGATTGATTCGCTATACAAACTTCCACCTACCCTTTTTAACCTTTAAGGGATAATGTCCGGGATGAAAAAAAGGGACTCAAACTATCTCCATGCCAAATTTCATCAAAATCGGTTCATTGTGAAAGGTAACAGACAGACAGACAAATTTACTTTCGCATTTATAATATTGCTATGGGTTGTTTGGTGACGTTAGGTTCATGAATCCGTCGTCGGGTGTGTGCCTGGACACGCTGCAGCGTGAGGGGGCGGCCCCTTTGGGCGTCTATGTCTGCCACCGCCGCCTCGAGCCCACGCAGCACCTGGCGCTGTCTCGGCGTGGCGAGCTGCGTGACGAGGAGCGCTGCGCCGAAGTGCAGTACGCGCGGTGAGTGCCCCGCCACCGTGCCAAGTGGTACCAGCCAGTACTGGTCTGTGCCAGGCTGTACCAGCCCGTACAGGTGGTGCCAGGCGGTGCCAGCCTTGTAGTAGTACTGCTTGTATAGTTCTTGTCTGTACCTGGCCCTACCAAACGGTGCCAGTCTGTAGTGGGCGATGTCGGTCGGTGGGAAAAGTGTCTGAGCATGCCACTTGTACTACAAGTGGTTATGTAGGAAGTTAGAAAACTACAATGAGACCTTCAGCGTCTTAATGGGAAGCCCATGATGCCCCAAAACTTTATAAAAATGGCAAAAGGAAAAACAAAACATAAAAACAAGTTTTTAACTTAAGACTTACATATAATGGGATATGTATGATAAATATCTCGTTATTATAACAAAAATAAACTAAACCAATACAAAAAGTCCTAATAAAATAATTTCAGAAACACGGGGGAGGATGGCGAAGAACCCGGGCGGAGAGTGCTCATGGCGATGTGTCACGGCCGCCAACGCGGACAGGTGAAGCATTCGGGTGTTTGTTTGTATGCGAGAGAGAGATAGAGCGAGGGCGCTATATTCGATGTCTCTTTCTTAAAAAAGTTTTGACATATCGAAAAGCTAAGATTATAAAATCATTTAGACGGAGCCCGCCAAAATAAATATCTAAGTCGAAAATAGTAGCGTAATTTACCGTTTATGCTTCTATTCGACATTTTACTGTACATATAATATATAACTGTTTAGAATAAAATATGAATAATAATAAAAATAAAACTGTTCTTTTGTATTTTTTAAGCATTCGTTTATGAGAATTAGTGTATGGCAAAATCGAAAATAGTAACATAAACAGCAAATTATGCTACTAATTTTGACCTAATTTTAAATATTTATTTTGGCGGAGTCCGTCTATATAATTGTTTAACCGTATTCGTATATTGCTAAAATTTGATAAATACATATCTAATAATCTTCTTTACATTATAGTAAAATCCGTTATCTACGAGTATATTGTATAGCTATTTATCAACATTTATTTAGTTATCACTCAGTATACAAATTGTCATTTGTATACTGTTGTAAAACATTATTAGCTGGCTTCATGTTTAGTTTCTTATTTAAAATTATTTATTTAAAAAAAGACATTACCCTTCTTCTGCGTAAGCTGGATAAAATAAAAGAATAAAGTAAAACTAGTCTGAAGTTTAGTCTTATGTATCTAGAAATGGCGGTACCTGCCCACCAAGCAGCTCCAGCACGTAGACAGCGCCCTCTGCCTGCAGGCGGTGTCCTCAGGCGAGGACGTGCGCGCGGCGCCGTGCCTGCGCCCGCCCGCCCACTCCCAGCTGTGGGAGATTGACTACAGCGAGATGAACGGCTTTCGGATCACTGGTAAGCGCTGCTAGAGTTATAATGTCCTGATCGATCTCACTGAGACCAGCCAACTGCAGTAGATGTTATAGCGCAGACACAACGTGCACTCTCTGTTCCTGTCACTCTCATAGCGACAGGCAGGACCGACGCCACACATGCTCTCCGAGGCACGGGGGTGACACATCACCAACTTTCCAACTGAGAATGTCTTAACAGAAAAGAAAAAGTAATTAAACTTGATCCGATCCGGGACTCGAACCCAGGAACTCCGGATCGGCTTTTTTTATGTTGGAAAACGCCTTTAGGCATACTTACCTTCTTACGTACAGGTGAATATGTGGGACGTACCGGCTAGAAATGCCAGTGCTATCCACTGAAACCCGACAGAATCTCACCCATCTTTATATGGCGTCGTAGGATCGCTTACGCACTTAACCACGACGTCCGACGGCAGGCCAGCCGAAGCAGACCATAAATATTCAGCCAGGGATAAGCCTGCTTTCAATGCATGTGAGACCATTGTATAGTCCACCACGCTGACCAAGTGCGGGGCGGACTCACATATCTTTCACGAAAACTTGGTAATTACTTTAAGACATGCAGGTTTCCTCACGATGTTTTCTTGATTTGATTATTTGATGTTTGTTTAAAATATGTATCCTATTCTCAAAGGTTTTTTTTTTTCTTGAAATCCATTCAAATGCACTCAAAAAAAAATACTTTTTTTTTTAAATGTAAGTGATTTTTTAATATATAAAAAAATGCATAATTGCAGACGACGCAGAACCGAGTGAGCAAGAATTAAAGCTTCGTAAACTAAGAGGACAACGGTGAGATATTGTCAATTTTACAATCAAACTTTGTTTTTAATTAATTAATTCTCTTGTTAATGGCTTCGAAGCGTGCCGGTGGAGCACAGACTACTTCGTAAAAGTCACGTGGGATGAAGAAGATAATACAGTTGTCTTAATCTAAAGGCAATTCAAGATGAATAATCAGGTCATAATTACTATAAAAAGTCATCAAAATTGAATCAACACATAAAATTTTATCTCAGTTAGATAAAAATTGGTTCTAATTCCGCTTGCAAGATTTGGCCCATATAAGCATGTTCTTTCTCAAAACCATGGCTCGGCTTTGTTCGCTCCAAATAAGATATCTCCTCAGCGGTCAACGGCAATTTTCTTTTTAGCGCATTAAAATAAAAGCTCGTGTTTTTTTTTAATATTTTTTTTATTACTGATATTTTATTGTCATTAATGTATTTCCAGCCGCATCTCCCGATCTCTCCTCGACTATTCCGAGCTGAATTCCACTCGCCGACACAAACCAAAACACAAACGCAAAAGCAAGAAAAACAAAAACAAACACAAAAAAAACAAAAAGAACAAATTCGTGTTGAAACTTCTCCGCAACAACAGTCATGTGGAGGAACACCTCGAAGTGGACGTGTATTGCAAGCACAGGAGACTCTATCCGAACAATAGCTTTGTGAGAGATCTCGTGACCATTTTAAATGCGAAGGATATTAAGGTACCACACTAAATGCTTTCTTAGATTTACGCGAATATTGGATATTTTAAATAAAACAATATTTATTGGATTGAAATTAGATTTATTTTAATGGTCACGGGAGAGGCGCTTGAAACGTTGGGAACTAAAAAAAAAGAAAATAAATCCGCGAAAAAATCTAGAAAGAAAGTTTTATTTAAGAATAGCAGAACCCGCGAATTCGCTCGCGCTAAAACTATAAAAAAAAACTCTTTGGCTTTATGTAATGATTTTCAAATGTGTAGGATTGTGAATGAGTACGATTTTGACTCGCACGTCGAGGGTTCCGTACCGCCGAATAATGTGTTATTTTACTAATTTATTTACACAAATAAAATTTTTACGTTTTCGCAATACAATACATTGCAAAGCAAATTTTAAGGAGAAATTATGTAAGATTAAATTCAAAGGCGTAGCCAGATGTTATTATTCGAGGTATGAGGACTGACTCTCGAGCACATCCAGCAAACATAGTGGCGACTATAATGTTTTATGGATTACTCGCTGTATAATCCCATCAGCTCAGGTGGCTTATTCATCACAGGTGTGCCAAATGTCATGAGGAATTTATGAGAAAGGAGGCCTGATGACTATTTCATCATGTATATTAGACACATCAGGATACACTCTAGCTAGGTTCTCCCTCTTGTCTGTTATAATTGTCACTGCTGTGGCCAGCCGGGTAGTTAGACATAATTTTCCTTTGAATTTGAAATGACCTCTGTTCTCTATTCCATATCCAACACAGTGAGTGTGCACTTTCGGAGAAATTGTGCAATATTACTCTGTTTAAATATATTTCGTACGGGGATTTCAACTCGGCTGAGATTGAGAGGGAGTTCAAACGTAGCGTAAGCCATTTTACCACCTAAAAATGTGGTAGCTTTTCCAGATGACTTAATGCAATCCAGCGTCAGCCAATACAAATCAAAGCACACCGTCTTCGAAAATATCTGATTCGGTATCTATTCTAAATGAAAATCCCTGTTTAGTTATTTTTTACTTTTCAGTGCCTGGAAGTCGGTTTTTATTTATTTTTTTAAGATTTTACTGAGGTCACTTTCGATACGATAATTGTGTACTTCGAGTTTTTGTATATCAATGTATTCAATCTTATATTTTTAGGTAATCAACAATGGGCGTATCTTCGAGCACAACAAAGTGACAGATCTGATCAAACGCGAGCACCCATCCACCACGCCGGCCGCGCTCACCGCCGCTTCACCTGATTTTGAGGTAAAACTTGTTAGTATATTTTTCTGTTAAGGTTCCATACTGACAAAAGCAAAAAAGAAACCCTTAATAATCCTACTAATATTATAAAATATGCTTTATGAGGTGTTTGTTGACTTCAATCTGAAAAATTAAATTATAACATTTTTTTTAAAGCCAAAGCCTCTAAAGAAACGAAAACACAAAAAGCACGACGTGCTTCCAGTAGACGCGACTAATGACGTGGAAGTTGCCGGAATGGCCGACATGGATGTTGACAGAGCTGAAATGGCCGACAAGACCGTTGAAAAGAGTGTGGTGAACCCGAAAAAGAAGATCATTATTGAAGAATTCGTAGAAATAACAACTAAAGCGACGACTGAGGTAAGAAATAAGAATGTAGAAAAAAAATTTTTTGGTCGAAATAGCCGACGTCTTTTTTTTATTATGGAATACATGCCGAAATGTATTGAAATAACATCTCTAATAATCGTCAACGGTGACAAAAATGTCAAACAAAATGTGGTGAATGCAGAAAAGAAAATTATGATCAGATTTGACGATTGATTTAAGACATTATTACATAGGCAATATAATTTCTTTTTGACTGACTTAAAATTATAAAATTTGGTTGCATCTGCAGTGTGAGTCAAGCATTTGTTTCTAATTCATCTGAAAATTTGTATTTATTTGTATGAAATTTTCAATTGAGAAGTGGTATTTAGATTTAAAATTAGAAATAAAACACACGTATGTACTATGTATAATAGAGTGTTTGAAATTCGTCCCTTGAAGAGTGGTAATCTATACTAATATTATAAAGCTGAAGAGTTTGTTTGTTTGTTTGGTTGAACGCGTTAATCTCAGAAAGTACTAATCCAAATTGAAAAATTCTTTTTGCATTAGATAGCCCGTTAACTGAGGAAGGCTATAGGCTATATATCATCCCGGAAAAAAGTACGGTTCCCGTGGGATAGATTTGTTTTTGTCTAGGGACGAACCGGAAGCGAAGCGAGGGTGAGTCGCTAGTGTTCATATAAAACCCATATTAACTGAGTTACATGATTCTAAAGTCGTAAACATTATACGCGAGTTGTATCATTGTACTGTCTTCCTAACTTTGGAAAGATGGAGTAAAAAAATGTACAAAAAATAGCGCTAGTGGAGCTCGCTAAATACTTTAATAGAAAATTAATTTACAGAATTTATTTATCTACGTTAAATATCTTTTAAGATAGTGGATAATTTGAGTTACGATCGCTAAAATTAATTTTTTTTTTCCACAGTACCTTTAAAATGAAACACGAACTTATTTTTACAAATAATAATGTATGTATTGCGAAATCGTAAAAAAAATATTTTAGTGTGAATGTAAGTAAATACAACACAATATTCGACAGTACGGAACCCTCTATGCGCGAGTCAAAGGCATACTCACACATTTGAAAATGTTTACAGCCATCTAGGTATACTATAAAGCCATAGCGTTTGTTTTTTATTGTTTTGTAGTTTGAACGCGGGCAAAGCCGCGGATTCTGCTAGTTACGTATATATTTATTGATTGATTTGTGTATTTATTATGTTTACAGCGGCCATTGAAAAAGAAGCGCAAGCGTGTCCGCACCGCCGCACCCGCCACCGTTGTGTAAGATACATTAAATATTTACTTATATACTTTTTAAAGTTTGTATAGATTTCTCAGAGATGAGATATTTTCCCGCAGTAAAAAGTATCCTATATGTTCGGATATCCAGTTATCATCACACCAAATTTGATCAAAATCTGTTCAGTGGTTTTCTCGTGATGCGGTTACAGACAGACAGACAAAAATTCTAACAACTATAGAATCGACCTCTATATCTTCCCTTTTATTTCTATAAATAAAAGTTGCCTAAGTTAATCCTTATAACATCTGCTATCTGCCAGTGAAAGTCCCGTCAAAATTGGTTTAGTCGTTTCGGAGATTAGCCGGAACAAACAGATAGAAAGACAAAAAAAATTAAAATTGTGTTTTCTCTAAATGCACACTAATAGGTGCAGTAAAAAGCAGTTATTTTGATATTGCAAACAGACATTTAATTTTATTTATTTGTATAGATATGGTACCATGGAGCTGATGTAATTATGAAGCCAGGAACTTATTTGTTTTAAGGATTTTTTTTAATATATTATATCTTTTCAGCCCTGACTGGGAGGAGTCCATGCGAGGGGACGATGCGTCGCTCGAGGACTCCCCCATGCTCGCGGCGGGGGAGGGGCAGAGCAGGGAGACATGGCCTATGGGTATACATTATATATTTTATTTTTATTGGTTTCCGATATATTTAAAAATTGATTAATTACTTAATTTGGTTGTGTTTTTTAGTACTTTATATAGAACTAGCAACTCACCCTCTCTTCGCTCGGGTTCGTCCCTAGTTACGTTTTAACGTTTAGCTCAGAGATGAGATATTTTCCCGAAGTAAAAAGTATCCTATATGTTGATCCAGATAAGCAGCTATCATCATACAAATCTCATCAAAATCTGTCCAGTTTTTTTTTCGTGATGCGATAACAGACAGTCAGACAAAAATTCTAAAAACTATAGATTCGGCCTCTGTATCGACAATAATGACTATTTCAATAAGATTTTCCAAAAAAATATTTTATGTACAGATTCGACTCAGAATTTTATTATATGTATAGATAACGCTATGGCTACGTCCGCACAGACAGGCGGTTTACTTAGGTTACGTCCGCACAGGCAGGCGGCTTGTTTAGCGCCTAGAGCCTAGCGAGTCACCCAGCTAGTAGCTTAGTAAAACGAACGTTTTAGAATGTTCGCGACCGGCCGCACTGCGCGCTTGGCGCCTAGCTAATCGCTTAGCGAGTATCTAAGTAAACGAACTTGTTGGTTTTTTGTCACGAGGCGCGAGGCATTTTAAAATAAAAAAATTGATGAAATATTAATTGCATCAGTTTTTAAAAGAGAACCTCTGTGGAATCCGGCTCCAAATCCATAAAAATCCAATTATCTTAAAAAAAAAGCTATGGGAAGAGATAACAGTCGAAGGAAAAAAGATGGTAAGTACTAAAAAGTTATTTATTTATTTATGACTAGCGACTCTGTGTGGACGTAGCCTGAGAGACTAAATGCCTATATACTTGTAGGTAATACTTTGTTCCAGATATTTCGATTAGGTTGCACCTGCATAGTGCCTACAGTACTCACATGTTGACTGTCTCACGAGTATATTACACGTTTAGTCTTTAGTCGTTAAGCCTTTGTGTTATTTTATATTGAATTTTACAAGTTTTTTTTTAATAAATTGTCCGAATCTCAAGAGTCATGTAAATTGGAACAAAAAATAAAATTTATTTAAATAGATTTTCATCCCGACCATATATGAATACGTTTCCAAACAATTTAAATTCAACGAATTCTCCATAAATATGTAAATACTTTTTACGACATGTTTGGCTCAGTGTGTAGTAACCGTACTCGCTGTGCCAGCGGTAGCGGGTTCGAGTCCCGCTGGGGGCATTCATTTGTGTGATGAACACGAATGTTTCTACTCCAGTCATGGGTGTTTATATTTATAATATGTATGTATTTAAAGTTATATATGTGTAGTGTATGAACTATCTGGTATCCATAACATAAGCCTCGTAGCTTACTATGGAACTAGATGGTGCTCTGTGTTAATGTCCCAACATATTTATGTTTATATTTATTTATTTACTAACAAACGACAACGTTTTTAGTGAAGCCCCGCGTTCGTCAGCGCGCCCCCGCTCGCCGCGGCTCTGCGCGAGGACAACAGGTCAGTACACACTATCCACTGGTGCACCGCACTACTGTGTAGCATCTATACAATCTAATAAAGACCTCTATAGTGACCAGCGGTTCCTAAGTGATGGTCCGCGAGACCCTAGTGCTCCGTGGAAGTGTCACAGGGGTTCCGAGTTCCGTCCGAGAGTTAAATAAAACGTTGTTAGACAAGAAGCTTAATTTCAATGCTGCTATCAATAAATGTATGAAAAAAATTAATTCATCACATTAAATAGGTCATATTTTTATAAGCTTTTATTTAGTTTCACCTGTCCGGGTCTGTGTAATCGAATCTTGCAAGTTAAATTTGATCCGCTTTCCAGTGTCCGATTGAGCTGAAATTCGGCACACTAGTTTGGTTCCCGATACAATGCACGATTATTTAAAAGCCGCCGTTTTTAATCCAATATGGCGGAAGTTAACAAAATAGCGATTTATCATTTCCATAATGGGGTTTATGATATTATGGGCATCAAATGAAAGGGCTTGATGAGCGAAACACAAAAAGCAACGTAACGTCATTGTAAACCCAATATGGTGGTCGCCGCAAAATGGTGATTAATAATTTCCACATTAATCAAATGAAAAGGCTTCATAAAAGAAATCCGATGAGTGACGTCATTTGAAATTCAATATGGCGTACGTTGCGAATTGGCGATTTATCATTACAATTTTTTATTTAGTTTAGTCTAGTCACCGGTCCCGGTGTCTGTCTGTAATCAAATCTTGCAAGTTAAATTTGACTAAACGTCATTCTAAATCCAATACGGCGGACTATGTTTTTTATGCACCACCATGATATGGTTATCAAATGAAAGGACTTGCTGAGAATAATACGAATAACATAAAAACTAAATAATAAAAAAATTATAGTAAAAAACCTTTTTAAAAACAAGCTTTTATACAAATGCGCTATATTAAATATTATATTTTCGTTTATCTACAGTCTACACAGGCAAATCTAGCGACAAGCTTTTATATCATACTAGCAGAACCTGCGGCTTCGCTCGCGATCAAACTACGAAAAATACGAAATTTCATGCAAATATGTCCAAGGAATAAAAAGTTTCATACAAACTTTTATTCCGTATTTCACCCCCTTGGGGGTTGAATTTTGGAAAACACTGAAGTACGTAACTTTTTATTTTTGTCGTACTCATTGCATACGAAATTTCAAGCAAATATGTACTACAAAAAACCTGTTTGGCTTTTTGCTATTAGTAATAATTTGATGGCTGTAATGATTTGCAAATGTATGATTTTGACTCGCGCATCGAGAGCTCCGTACCGCCGAATATTGTGTTGTTGTTACTTACACATTTACTCATAAATATCTATACAGATAAATAAAATTGGAGTGTCTGTTT
Source organism: Fabriciana adippe (assembly GCA_905404265.1). Lineage (NCBI taxonomy): Eukaryota > Metazoa > Arthropoda > Insecta > Lepidoptera > Nymphalidae > Fabriciana > Fabriciana adippe. The sequence continues at coordinate 8,334,187 of FR989982.1, read as the reverse complement.
GTAATATTAAAACAACCGCTTTTTACTAAATGCATATGGATGTATGCACGGTACTTATACCAAAACAACATTTTTTACAATTTTTGTCTGTCTGTCTGTCTGTCTGTTTGTTCCGGCTAACCTTCAAAACGGCTGGACCGATTTTGACGGGACTTCCACTGGCAGATAACTGATGCTATAAGGAGTAACTTAGGCTACTTTTATTTTAGAAAAAGAATCAGGGTTCCGCGAGAAAAAATTAAAACCCATGAAATTGTGAACAAAATCCGCGTATGGCGTACGCACCCGAGCAAAGCGAGGGTAAATCGCTATATAATTTAAATGAATGTCTTAGGAGAAGCAAGCTACTATTTATGTATAACCGTGAAAGCGTACCTAGGAACGAACGCGAGCGAAGCGAGCGTGAGTCTCTAGTATATATATATATATATATATATATATATATATATATATATATATATATATATATTTGTTTTCGCAATACATATTTTATTAATTGCAAATATAAGTTCGCGGTTAGGTTAAAAACTTAAGTGATCATAACTCAAAATATCCAGTATCTGAAAAGACATTTTACGTGTATTCTGTAAATTCATTTATGTTTAAAGTATTTAGCACGCTCCACTACTTCATCTTTTCAAAGTTGGAGGAAGAGACTACAATGATAAAAGAACTCGCATATAATGTTTACGACTTAAGAATCATGTAACTCGGCTAACATATAAACAGGCTAAAATCTACGTTATTTTTAAAGATCCTTTGTCAACCTGTTCTCACCTTTTAGTTCGGTTTTTACGCCGTCGTGTTTTTTTAATTAAATTTATTATTTTTATTAGTATTTTAAGGTCAGTTTTTTTTAAGTTGTTTGTATTTAGAAGTATGTACATCAAGTTGTTTTAGGAATATGTCCATACAAACATGCTAACCCTTCGAAACAAACATAAATAAATTCTCGCCCCTTTCCTCGTCTAAGAGATGGAATTTTTATTTTTTTTTTATTTTCATACTAATGTTTTCACCCTATTTTTCACGTTTGGGGTTGAATTTCCAAAAACGATGAAATACGTATGTATTTATTTTTATTGAGAAGCTTTAATATTAAATTTCATTCTTCTTACATCAAAAATGACGGACTCCTCATATAAAACTACATCCCCTATTTCACCCTCTTAGGGGATAGATTTTCAACAGCTCTGAAATACGTACTTATTTATTTCTAACCAAAAGCTTGTATGAGAAATTTCATGCTTCTTACTTCAAAAATGACGGGACCTTCCATATAAACATTCAACCCCTATTTCATCCTCTTAGGGGATAGATTTTCAAAAACTCTGAAATACATATTTATTTATTTCTAATCAGAAATTTGTATATGAAATTTCATGTTTCTAATTTCGAAAATGACGGATTTCCATACAACCGTTCATCCCTTATTTTACCCCTTTAGGGATGGAATTTCTTAAAATCCTTTCTTAGTGGATACCTACGTTATAAGAGGAATACATGTGCGAAATTTTAAGTTTCTAGCCTTAAGGGTTTAGCCTGTGCGTTTACTTAAAACTTTCATCCCTATTTTACCCTCTTAGGGGTTGAATTTTGAAAAACGCTGAAATACATAACTCATTATTTTTATCGTACTCAATTTATACGAAATTTCATGCAAATATGTCCAAGAAATAAAATGTTTCATACAAACTTTTATCCCCCATTTCACCCTCTTAGGAGTTGAATTTTAGAAAACGCTGAAATACGTAACTCATTATTTTTGCCGTACTCAATTCATACTAAATTTCATGCAAATATGTCCAAGGAATAAAAAGTTTCATACAAACTTTTATCCCCTATTTCACCCCGTTGCGGGTTGAATTTTGAAAAATCCTTCCTTAATGGATGCCTTCGTTATATGAGGAATACGTGTGCGAAATTTCAATTTGCTAGCCTTAAGGGTTTGGCCTCTGCGTTGATACATCAGTCAATCACCTTTGCCTTTTATATAATAAGATAAATTGTGTAATGTAATAAATTGTTGGGTTTCATTTAATTTAAAGTTTATTTTCTTCTTCTTAGAGCATTTGAATAAAAGCTTGTTTTTAAAAATGGTTTTTACTATAAATTTCATTTTTTTGGTACAATATTATTATAAGTATTAATATTTTTCATTTATGATTTGTTCTTTCAAGTCAATCAAGATAGTATTCTAACTATAACACACTTTGTTTAGTTATTAAAAAAATGATATCGGTTACGGTCGTCCGAGACAGACATTATACTACAGTGCGTGTGAGAGAGAGCATATAATGTGCACTCTCTATCCCTCTCACCCTTAACTCACAAAACATATTTTTTTTTAAATAAAAAAACGAATAACTTTTTTGTACCAATCCGGGGTTCGAACTCAAGATTTCATCTAGTTTATGTATTTGTCAAGTTTAGTCTATCTATGTACAAAAGTTTACCTAAATCCGTATGACCGATTTAACGCGAAACAGTAACAAATGTACACACATAGAAACTTTAGAATTAATATTATAGAACAATAATCGAAGGCGAATGGAAGACGATTGAACACGTGTTGTTTCAGCAGCTCATTTACAATTCTATATATGTACTAATATTATAAAGAGACTTTTTTTGTATGTTTGTTTGTAATGAATAAAATAAAAGTTCGCTGAACCGATTTAGATATAATTTCTACGAACATAGTTTGAGACCCTGGGGAGGGCGTAGGATACTTTTTACCCCGGAAATCATCCCTTAAAGGGGTGAAAAGGGCGATGAAAGTTTGTATAGGGAATCACATATACACGCACACTTGCGCAGACACACACACACACACACACAAACGTTCCAAATATAATTGTAACTTTTGTTAATTTTTGTTATATTCTCTTACTTTCTTTATATAATTTAATATTTTAAAATAGTAATTTATCATTGTAACAGATATAATGTAAACATTTTATAAAATGTCAATTTTTGCATGTGGTATTCACCTTAAAAGATAATGCAATTGGCTATTAAACTATTGTACTCGAATAAAATAATATATTGTAATGTTGTAATTGCCACTGGTGAATCGAATAAATAAATAAATAAATATTCGATAGACAAGTGAAACGAGCCCGGCGCCGGTGAAGTTGGTGATGAGGAGCAACCTCACCTTCGACTTCGGCGACGAGTTCTTCAAGTGGCAGCGCGCGGCCGCTGGCGGGACCGGGGCGGACGTCGCGTGAGTTGGGCTCTTATGATGTTTATATGTAGTTTATAATAATAATAATCTTTTAATTATAAACAGATTTAATACTGACCATAGCATTTTTACATAATTGATTTGTACAGTTTAGTTTTAAGCGGCTGGGTGAAGTTATGTACTCCTTGCTAGGTTATAAAATCATATGTAAATCTCTAAATTAAAAATGTTTTATCTCGTTGTTAGAATTTGTTCACTGATTTCGTAAAGGAGATGTTGAATTTTTATTTAGTTGTGTATGTATGCAGCCTTTTTTAATGTCCCACTCACTACAACTGGCCAAGCGCGAACGGATTGAGCATGTCTTTGAAATACTTGCTAGCTTTTCTTATATGTGCAAGTTTCCTCATGATGTTTTCCTTCGCCGTAAGACAAGTGGTCATCATGTTGGAAATGATTCGCACATGGAAATATCAGAAGTGTGAGATCCGGGATTTGAACCCTCTCTCTGCCACTCACTCATGTTACTCGATATATTGGGCAAATGTTAAATTATTTTGTCTCATAATACTTTCTTTTTCACAAAAAGTGGTCTCGTGTAAATTCCAAAAAAAAAATAAGTAAAAAATAAGTGAAATTGTTTTTTTTTTTGCTAGAACTTGCAAACATGATATAATGACATAATATATTATGTAATATGTATACTCTATTTATTCGGACTTTTTAACTAAAAGTAGGGCAAAGCACTTTTTTGAAAGCACAATTTTGAAAAAAAAAGATAAGTTATACATAAAAAAAATGAGAACTCATTATAATGAAATAATTTTTATATTTATATTTATTTTATATTGTAACAGAATACAATTATTAAGGTAGCAATTTACCCTAATTAAATCAGTAGAAAGCCAACATCATTTCGTATTCACAATACATAATTAATTTCTCTTGCAGGAGTCTCCTCGGCGAACTTATCATCCCAGCGAACTTATCTGACACAAATTCCAATGAACACACAAACACAAATAACAAAGTGTATGCGATCATACACAAAGACACAACCAGTGATATTGATATGAAAGATCGGTACGCAAAGATAGAAAGAGATGCAGATAGTGATAGAGATATAAAGATAGAAAAAGATGCAGAGAGTGATAGGGACGTAAAGATAGAAAGGGATGGAGATAATGATAAGGATGTAAATAAAGAAAGAGACGGAGATATAGATCTCGTGAGAATTAGAGAGAATGAATTAAAGGAAGATTCATCTGAATCTACTGAAAGTGGAAGCGAGTAAGAATTTATATTTTTTCATAATGTTCTATTGCATTTCTTTGTATTTTGTTATAATTTACGTACAGATCATTGATATATAAAAACGTAGATACATATTTCCTAACATATATCTCTTCAAAAAGTGGTATCGACGTGTGACGTTAGGTCAAACTATAGGGCCTCATTACAAAAAAAGTCTAAAATTTGTTAAAAAATATTGTAGAAGATGGCGTAACATGTATCGATTTGTTTTTAATGTTCACCTAAAATTTAAAATACAAAAAAAAATATGAAAAAAGTGTTTGACCTAATTTTAAAGAATTATTTAATTAATTTAAAGTACGGGAAAATTAAATAATGGCTAAATATATAATATTTAAAAAAATATATAAAATTCAATAATATTCTTGTATTTTTGAGAACAATAATAGGTACTACCGTAGTGATAGCACGATATTTGATCATAATTATGTACTCTATTCATAGATGGCGCTCAATATAATAAAAAAGTTGTTAAATGTAATTATATTTTAGTATATTTTAAAAATATAATTTGTAATTGCCATAGTGGCTTTGAGCGGCCTTACATAGAGGTACCTACAACATTGCGCAGCGGCAGCTTAGGGATAGATACCTTAGCTTTTATCGCCATCTATCATTTAGTGCCTTTACTTTTACAACTAGAGGTGCTAGATGTCGCCTTTTTTCAATTCTCATCTCGCCATCTAATATCCATTTTAGGACAAAAAATAGCCCGCTGAGTAAGCGCGGATAGCGATGTCCAAATATTTGTATGGGATGCACTATCTGTACTAGTACAATATTATGTGATCTGTGGTCAAACCAAAGAATTTAATTCAAAAATCGAAAGTTCTAATTATCTAAACACAAATTCGAACTTACGCCACTACACAAAGTACCTACGTTTTTAAACGAAATAACGTGTGTTTTAATTTTGTTATTGAAAAGCAATGAACAAAAGATTTTAGAAAAAAGCGCACAATTTCGAATTGTGCATATATTTTAAAGAACACTTTTAAGACGCTAATTGGGTATCTTGAGTTTTTGTATATCAATGGTACAGATAAATAAATGGTTTTTGAAATAACACCGGTTTGGTTGTGTTGAATGTGATATTTCATGTTCTATTTTTTAAAGACAATAAAGCATTTGTCTCTCACGCTATTTGTATTCCATCTCTTTCTTCTATTATATATGATAATATTCTCTTTTTCGTTGCGTTATGAGAACAGTTATTATTAATAATTTTAATGTTAAATAATTCTTTGAATTATATAGTTTAGTTTGTAAGCTTTTTAGATTAATGGAGCCGTCCTTTTTTCATTAAACCATAGTGCTTTATAGTTTAAGATCCAAAGCGAGGTCGTCTTTCACCCATCTGCTTACCGTATGATAAGTACTTTGTAACCATAAGCGAAATGCAATATTTTTATCTCCAACATACAGAGTATACCTATAGATCGAAATTTGCTGTATATTATTTGTATTATAATGTGATTTTTTCCATGAGAATGAAATATTTTCCCATCGATATAAGTAACTATATCTCTCTCCAAATAATTACATACAAAAATCACATCGCATCATATATCTTTGCATTAACACGATACTCGATACTTTCACTAAATAAAACATTTATTTGGTGAACAAGTTAAGTGACTGAAATGTAAAAAAAAAAATTTAAACGTCGTCTGCGCTATTTAATTTTTATTTTTTCAATTTATAGCTATTTAATTTTTTCAATTTATAGCGTTTATTTATTTAAATATTATAATACAAAACAATTTTCATCCTATAAGCAGATTAATCAAGGACGATCTTACTTCTGATATTAGACTATAAGGAGTGGTCACTTTAATTTTAAGTACAACTTTACTATGTTCTTGCATAATACCACCATGTCTTAATACCATAAGTACCATGTCTAAATAAACATATTTATTAATAAACTAAACAAATCTAAACCATTCTTCGACATGCCACGACATTTTACAGCATTCTCTGTCACACTCATATTTTCAAGAAAATGAGAAAATGTGTTGTCTAAAAGTCATCCAGACTTGATTTTTTTATTTTAAACGGACTATCAATAAGAATTATGCATTAATTATTATTTATACGTTTTTTAAATATATTTATAAATAAATAATCTCGCAAAAAAAAAAGTAACTATGTAATACTCTATATTTTATGCACTACACACTATAATGTTGTCACACTAACATAATATAGTATGTATAATAACGTGAATATAATAAAAAATTTTCATTTTATATTGCAACATTGTACGTAGTAGGTGCGTTTCTCTCAGAGGTTAAAATATTTTAATGTCTTTTTCTTATTTTCGATTTTTTCTCGTTATTTTGATTATAAACCTATAAAATGTTTGTTAATTGTATTTTTTTTTAATAGAAAAAAATTAAAAATGTAATTTGCAATTATTTTTTATAAATTACTACGGTATTTAAAAAAATGTAATAATAAGTTTATTTTGTATCTGTGCACTATACTTCAAGGTTCTAATAGGTTGATATTATTTTGCATGTACACGAAAACGAATCTCATTCAAAAATATGGTTAATAATAGAAAGCTTTTTTTATACCTCCTCTAACAGTATTTTTATGGAATGTAGTTATTTTTAGAAACTGCTTATACTATAAAGATATGTATGTATGTATATACATACATACAAAGATTTCATCACAATTATTACTATTACTTTAGATATGTAGATTTTAGTAAAACTTTGATATGTTGGAGGTAAAAAAAAAACTTCTATTTTATAAGAATATTGCATTATAATAGCTTTTTAAAACATATCATTAAAGCTCTTCTTAAAGATTGAACTGTAGTTATAGATACTATTTTTCTACTTTTCAAACTATAAATATAAGTAGAGTGGTAAGAGGCACTAAGTATGAAATAATACAGTTTCTGGAAAAAGATGAACCGATTTTGTTCAAAATATTTACAATTAAAAACATCTGCATAAGGAATAGTTGGAAAATTATTTTCGTTCAAAGAGTTTTGTTATATTTTACAACAATGAATATAAAGCATAAAAAGACAAATGTTGTCAATTATGTAATGTTACTTAGTGTTTTTCTTTTTAATTATAAGTGAACTTGCGAGGAATAACATTGTAGCTCGCTGTGAAGATTTTTATTAGTGATTGGAGACAATTATATCTCCCTCTAGTGTCCCTTTTTAGAACTAACAGCAGCTGTTTTTAGTACTATTTATATAACTGGAAATTGCTCGATAATCTGTAGATACTTTATATTTTAATAGTGAATGTTCGAATTTAGTTCTGCGATTTGCCACTAGGGAATATTATGAAGTAAATTATTTTTTAGTTTGGTCACAAAACCGATTTACAATGTTGTGCCTAGCAGGTTTAGGACGGACGATGTAACTAACTCGGAAGATTGCAATAAACTTGTAAGACTGATTTGTGTTTTATTTCATCTTCATTAAAATTTATCTCTTGGAGATTAATATTTAACGATTCTTTTTAAATTTAATTAAACATATTTAGCAAGGAATGCATTTCTGCCGTTATAAGAAAGAAGGCCGTAACTAGCAATTTGGTCAAAAATGAATATATGCTGATTTGGACTCAGCAGAAAATCATATATTTATAGAATATCATTTAAGGAAAGTTTAAGAAAAATTTTAATATCATATATTATTTGTCAGACAATAACAACGGTTACCATGGCAACAAACGTTCGCCTCGCCCGATCACACTTTTCGTAACGCTCTCGTCACGCATTCACCAGCTTACTCCCCAAGAAGTTTTACTTAAAAACGCTACTTGATAGTCTTACTCATAAGCCTCCAAGTCTTATGAATCTGGAGATACCATAAGCATTTTAATCGTTACTACATTAAAACTAGTAGTAATTTTGACGTAGTAGTATCTAACACAAAACTTCAAATATCTCGAAATCAACTTTGACGAAGTTACGACCTTCTCTCTTATGACGGTAGATTTAATAAATAGGACTAAGAAAAATCTACAATAAACCTGTCAATAATCGTATAAAGAGACTTTACTTTGAACTTAATGGATGCGGATGGACTATATAAAAGAGCAACTATCTAGTTTCCCTAGGGCTGTTCTCAGCAGATCTGTTTTCCGAGCCGGCTGCAGCTTCCTCACGGACAGACTATACTGACGCTTTTTAATTTATATAGACGATTCAAAAGTGCTTGTATAAATCTAATAAATAAAGTTTAATTACATTTCATTGATTTTTCATTCCATAAAAACCCCACTTCGTCCTCATTATAATAAGAGATCTAAGATTATGTTCATTAATCATTTTTATATTATGTATTATTTAATAAATATCGTAAAATTTTACGTACATTTTATCGTAACACCCCTACACAGGAACCAACACGCCTATAGTTCCGGAAAATCAACGGAATCAGCCCTCCACGCAGTAGTAGGCAAGATCGAGGAGGCGCTAGAGACCAAGAACCTATGCCTAGGTATCTTTATAGACATTGAAGGTGCCTTCGACAAAACCAACTTCACCAGCATCAGAGCCGCACTAGATAGGCATGATGTGAACCCAGTAATAACAAACTGGATTCAACACATGCTCGTAAACAGAGTGGTCAAGCTGGGCAACAGTAACAAACAAGGAGCCATCGTCGCCAAGGGATGTCCTTAAGGAGGGGTACTATCGCCTCTCCTATGGAACCTTGTAGTAAATGACCTAATAACCCTGCTCAACGATAACAGATTTTACACAATTGGCTATGCAGATGATCTAGCCATCCTTGTAACGGGCAAATTCACAAGTACGGTCAGCGAATTAACACAATCAGCCCTAATAATAGTTGAAAAATGGTGCGAAAAATTCAATTTGGCCGTTAATCCGCGCAAAACAGAACTAATAATGTTCACAAACAAAAGAGCCCTAGGGAATTACACCCTGCCGAAACTGTTTAACTCGACCTTAACATTAACGACCGAAGTTAAATACCTAGGTATTACTCTAGATAACAAGCTAAATTGGTCTAAACACTTAGAAAACAAACTGAACAAGGCCAGCATTACCTTTTGGCAATGCCGAAGAATGTTAGGTAAGAAATGGGGCCTCAAACCAAAACTAACTCTTTGGCTTTATACAGCAGTTATACGACCTATGGTCAGCTACGGTGCTCTGGTGTGGTGGCGTAGAACACTCCTGACCACTGTACAATCCAAGCTACAAAGCTGGCAAAGACTGGTGTGCATGGCAATCACAGGCTGTATGAGAACAACACCACACAACGCCACCAACAGCGGCCCTTGAAGCCATGCTAAGCCTCCTACCGCTGCACTTGTTCATCCAACAAGAGGCTGCGACCACCGCAATAAGATTAGATAATCAAAAGTTGCTACAAAAAACAGGCACGCCACATACTAAAGTTCTGATCGACGTAGCCAAAGACATTCCTTTCATGGGAGCACCTAACGACGGGATACAGGTCAAGTACATTTTTGACAAAAAATACAAAATAGAGCTGGAGGAGGACAAACAAGAAGGTCGCGATAATGAGAACCTTAGAATCTTCACTTGCGGCTCGAAAACTAAATCAGGGACAGGCTGCGGTATTTTCTCTGATGACCTTAACATAAAAATTTCACTACCCCTAGGCATCTACAACACGGTTTTCCAAGCTGAATGTGTAGGTATCCTTGAGGCAGCTAGAACAATTGCGAAAAAGGACGTCAAAGACTTCTCAATCCGCATACTATCAGACAGTATGTCAGTACTACAGGCATTGAATAGCAACTCTACCACTTCAGGTATGATCTATTAATGTCATAACGCCTTAACTCAGGTAAGTGACCGAAACGATGTCACCATACAATGGATCAAAGGCCACAGTAACTCGTGGGGCAATGACAGGGCCGATGAGCTATCAAGAAGGGGGTCGAACATTACAGCTATAGGACCCGAGCCAATTGTGTCGCTACCTTCCTGCTGGCTCAAAGGCCAAATACGACAACGCACACGACGACTGCATGATAACTTATGGCGTAAAGTTGTAGACTGTAGACAGGCGAAGGAGTCGCTTCCTACTATTAACGCCAAAATAACTAACCGCCTGATCAATCTCAGTAGACCTCAACTCAGGCAGATAACCGCGGTCCTAACTGGCCACGGACCATATAACAAATATCTATTCAATATAGGTTTAACTGACAGCCCACTCTGCAGGGCCTGCATGAGGGCAGACGAAACGGCTGCACATGTAATCTTGTACTGTCCAGGTGTAGCGGCGTACCGGGCTCAACATCTTGGCACCCCTAGTACACTCCCGGAGGTCTTCAGCAAGACGAAGAGATTGCTGAGATTCCTGGAGGAACTGGGCTGGCAAGAGTAACAAGAGTGAATTATTTCCCACACACGCAAAATAGGCGCAAAGACGTCGAGTTGCGGAAACTAGCCCGTTTATACCATACCATACCATACCCATCGTAACATTTCCGCCTTGCACCGTTACATAATAATTGAAAAAAAAAACAAACATTTTTTTATTAAAAAAGAAAAAAAGGAACTAATTTTTAATCCGTCCTAATAATCTTTGTAGAAGTAACTATAAACTTAATGAACATAATATAAAAAAAATATTTTAAACAATTTTTAGAAATCTATCCATATAAAAATATTTACCATTATTGCTTCCCCATACAAACTTTCATCCGCATTTTCACCCCCCTAAGGGATGATTTCCGGGATAAAAACTATCCTATATCAGGGTCTCAAACTATCTTCTTACCAAATTTCAAATCGTTTCAATAGTTTCGGAGCCTATTCGATGCAAACAAACAAACAATCAAATCTTTCCTCTTTATAATCTTATATATAAAATTCTCGTGTCACAGTTTTCGTTGCCATACTCCTCCGAAACGGCTTGACCGATTTTGATGAAATTTTTTGTGCTTATCCGGTATCTATGAGAATCGGCCAACATCTATTTTTCATCCCCCTAAATGTTAGGGGTAGTCCACCCCTAAATTTTTTTTTTTATTTTTTAGACAAAATTTTTAATTTCTATTTTTTTATGATACAACATACAAAAATACATACAATCCTCAATTTTCACCCTTCTACGATCAACCCTTATTTTTTAATAGCCATTTTAGTAATAGGAAATTATTTATATGGCAAAACAACGTTTGCCGGGTCAGCTAGTATTAGTATAGATAAAAAATAAATAAAAAACCGACTTGAAAAAAAATCACTAAAAAGTAAAATATAACTGGTAGTATTCATTTACTATAGATATTTTAGAAGTCGGTGTGCTTTGATTTGTATTGACTGGTAAAATGGGGGATAAAAGTTTGCCTCAGTCTCTGTCATTTTTCTATGTTAAATGCACGGAAAGTGGTTACTACCTTTAAAATAAAAAATAAAAACTTGGTACTACTGACTAGCAATTCAATTAAATAATCAAACGTTTACGTAAGGGAGTAAAATAGGGGATGAAAAGTTCTTAGTTAAATGCTATATTCCTGTTCGCGACTTTTTCTATCGTAGACTAAGTTAAATGAATATTAAAAATTCGATATAACAATTTAAATAAAAATTATATATAGATTGAATGGAAATTAAAATTGAGCAAATTTTTTGTCAACGCGAACGTAGCCGCAGGCAGAACTTTATTATATGTAACTTAAAAAGGAAGGCAAAGGAGGGGGTCTAAGTTTCAGGTGTATATAACATTGGATATTTGATAATTAACTCTTAAGCCGTAAACATTATATGCGTGTTGTACCTATCATTGTACGCTCTTCCTGTGACTTTAGAAAGATAAGAGTAGAAAAATGAGCAAAAAAGAGGTAGTGGAGCCTTCTAAATACTTTAATTTACTAAAATTAATTTACAGAATATACGTTAAATATCTTTTAAGATACTAGATATTTTCATACAATAATATCTCATTTCATATTATTATAATATCTTTAATAAATGATATGAACAACTTATTTTTGCAAATAATAAAGTATGTATTACGAAAACACAAAAAAATATTTTAGTGTGTAAATATTTTAGTAAATATAACACAACTAGCGGCTCACCCTCGCTTCGCTCGGGTTCGTCGCTAGGTACGTTTTACATAGATATTTAAAAATAGCTTTTTGCCAGCGTTAGCCGTATAAATTTTAATATATTTTTTTGAATTTTTCTGATGTAATACTTAACCATAGACAAAATTGTGTTTAGCTGTCATTTGCGTTTTGTTATTCCATGTCAGATGTGTTTTTGTTATACCACATTTTATAGAGTATTCTCTTTGACGTTCTATGTCACGTCACAAGGGAACGCAGTCGAACGAGATAAATAGTCCTAGTCCTATGCCCGTCTCCTAGTTCTAAGTTACCTCCCCACCAATTTTCAGCCAAATCGATTATGCCGTTCTTGAGTTATAAATAGTACACTATAACTAACACGACTTTCTTTTATAATGGCGGTAGGAACGAAACCCTCGATGCACGAGTCATAATCATACTAACGCATTTGAAAATCATTACGGTTACGATTATCACTAGTTTTACGGTTCAGTAGATCCAGAGATGATACCCCCTACAACCTCACAAACTTTACCTCTTTATAATATTAGTATAGATAACATAAAGCCAGTTTGTTCTTTTTTTTGTTGTTTGAATGCGAGCGAAGCCGCGGGTACTCTTAGTAATATATAAAATCCTTATATACATATATTTTTATTAGACTTGCAATGAATATTCGGCTACTATTCAGCTACTTTTATGCTATTCGGCCGAATACCGAATACTTCATCAATATGTTTTGCTGTAAACAAATAATAATAGGGAATATGCGTGTGATTAAAAGAAAGGTGAAATATTTTTTTTTTTATAATCTTTATTGCTTTTTATTTAAGCCTATATTAATATTGTTTAACGTAATTTCTTTTTGATTAAGAAAATAATTATTAAAAAGTGCAAAAACAGGTGGGAAATTCAAAGTAGTTGAAACGCAACGCCATTGGTCAGAACTCAGACCGAACATGCCGTCGAAGTATTATCATAACAGAGCGATTAGCGATTTTATCGCTTACAAATTGAGTCGTCATTTCTTTGTATATCATACTGTGACATCACGCTACAAGCGCGAAATGGCGAATATTTAAAGTATCCGTAACGGTATGATATTAAAAAAAAATAGTAAATTTTAGTTTTTTGGAGCTAGCTGGATATATTGTTTTTCTTTTTACAATTATATAACGATGTAAGATATTATATAAAAAAATCATGCATATTCCCTATTGGTAAAATGAAAATATTGATTTATTTTATAATAATATATTTTTCTTATAATCATTAAAGTTATAGGTACATAATCACCTTCTTTATTACAAAAATTAACAAAAAAATCTATCAAATAAATGTCTATGTACTTGCATCATCATAATTAAAATTTAAAAGTGGAAGATTATGATGCAAAAATAAATAATAATTTTTCTGCATTTTCAAGCAGTAGGTTACTCCTAGATAATCTCAGATTCAAAGAAAAGTTGCTCTGAATAAATACTACTTCCTGGTGCCAAACAAGAAACAAACACGTAGATACAAGTTTTCCCGCCACGTACTGGCCGAATACTTTTGGCTAATATTCGGCTATTTGGCCAGAAAGCCCAACGAATATTCGGCGTATGGCCGAATATACTATTCGTTGCAAGTTTTTGAAATTCGGGATGAATTATTTAAGGTATAAAATGGGGCTGGTAAAGTTTATATAGGAATAAAATATTTATGATCAGGAAATTGTCCTAATAATTTACATGGCTAACGTTGGCTAAACATCAAAACAATGTACTAGAAAATGGTGGGTCCTTTAAAAAGGCCTACAGAAAAATCTGTAATAGCATAAGTCTTTTTCCTAAGGTACACTCGCAATAAAAGGATGAAAAGGATGGAAGGGTTGGAAGTTTGTATGAGGAATCAATCAGTTCTCAAGTAAGGGATATAAAATACATCATACCTATGTATATAATTATAGTCTACTAGCATTGCCCGTGGCTTCGCCCGCGTTAAGATGACCAAAAACCAAATTCTTAGGTTTTACATGTTAGTATACTCTTACATTGCAGTTTTTATATTTTTCTCAGAAATGAGATATTTTCCCGCGGTAAAAAGTATCCTATATGTTGACCCAGATAAGCAGCTATCACCATACCAAATTTCATCAAAATCCCTCCAGTGGTTTTTCTGTGATGCGGTAACAGACAGACAGACAGACAAAAATTCTAAAACTTATAGATTCGCTCTCTGTATCGATAATAATGTTTACTTAAATAAGATTTTCTTCAATTAGATTAAGAATAAGAAGTTACAATTTTGTTATATGTATAGATTTATTCCATACTAAGCGTTAAAACGTACCTAGGGGGCGAATCCGAGCGAAGCGAGAGTGAGTTGCTAGTCATTAATATTTTATTACAACACAAAATAAATTTTAACTTACTTATAGATTTTTTGGTGACAGAAAATAATGATGGAAATAAAACAAAGGTTTTTTTTTTCATAGAAGCCGCCATTGCAAAAGAGACCTCACTCTTAAACAAACCGTAAATACAAGAATAGTTTAAAGAGAACAATTTTGTAAATTTTGAACAAACAAAATAGAAATTTATAAGGTTATCTATTTACTATAATAAAAATTACGTTACACTTTTACTTTTATAAGAAAATTTGATCATGCAGAATTGTAGATCATGCAAAATGTATGTTAGACCGCTTTTGCACTGACACTTAAACTTTAATTTCTGATAGTTACAATTTAACTATTTAACCACTGTATAATTTAAGGGAGGTGTGTAGAAATATGGGAAATGAATCACCAATAAATTACTATACTTAAGAACATCTTAATGCTAATATAATTGAAAAAAAAAAAAACTGAACTATACTCTATGGCACATCAACGGTCAAACAACAAACAACCATATCACACACATAAGTAAATATGAAATACCCAAATACAGTTTATAACAACCACTTTGAATTTTCAAACACTTAAAAATACTTATTAAGTTATACCCATTCACTTATGAACAAAAGATAATAATGTAAAAAATAAAAAAAAAACTGGAACACTACGAACGAATCATATAATTTATTATAATACCATAGCATTATATGAATCTATTCGTCTCTCGGTTGGGCAGCCTCCCCCTCCCCCTCCCCCTGCCGCCTCCCAGAGCCATCTGTCTGTGAGAGCCGGCTATAATTTTGTCTGTGAACGTGTATATCTGTCTGTCTACGCACGGGTCGATGTCCCTCGTCGGGAAATCCCCGAAACTCAAGTCGACGCTCGACGCTAACGAAATGGCGTTACGTAGTTTCTGTGGAAAAAAAGTATAAAAATGTTATATTTTTATTTTCATTAAATATATAATTAATTAGATATTAGGTATGTCTATTCGTCCATCATTCAAGATGACATTTTTAGTTGGTATGTCATACATTTTACGCAATATATTTGCCAATGGCGAGAGTATAAAAATCAAAATTAATAAAAATTTCGCTCCTAACGGTGAAATAATGTCTTTTAAAGCAATTATGAATTTTTGTATACTTAATCGTTTGAAATAACTAATTTAAATTTAATAGCTCATAGTGTAAATAGCGGCTGGCAGGACCTGGATGCGAGAAGCCGAAGATAGAACAAAGTGGCGTGCATTTGGAGAGGCCTATGTCCAGCAGTGGACGGATAGAGGCTGATGATGATGATGATGATGATGAGAGTAAATTGAAAACATAGCTAATTTTTATTTTCATATTTTACAGAAAAAGTATAAATACTCTTTGATTTACTAAAAATTTAGTACACACTACTACACTAGACACTAGAAGCTCAATATTTTTTAAGTTCTTTATATTAAAGTAATTGAGCACTAATTAGTAAATAGTTTTTTTAGCCTTTGATGAAATACAAGACTTTCTCATAGTAAACAATCCCATCTAAAACCCCGCGAAGAACATGATGTTATCTCTCATATATTGTTTTATGTGAATGTTAACAGCATATCTCATAAATAGTCTTATTTTTTCTATTCTACTCTACTATATTCACCTGTCCGTGCTCCTTCTCGAGAAGCAGCCGCATAGAGATAAATGTTAAGCCCATCAAAAACATAAATGTAAAATGGGAGCCAAGTTCAACATTAAGAATATGTGTGGTAATAATTGAGATCTAAACGTGTGCCAAGTTCTGTATATAATACTGAAATTTATTTATAAGAACGTACAACACTCTCAAATAAATTTTAAACATAATTTCCTGATTTTTTTCCTGCTACAACAATGTTTGCTGCATGTCTTGATTAAAAATATAGCTTCACAAAATGATTTACAATTGAATTTTATGTAAGTGTTAGTAGCGTATGTCATAAATACAGTCTTATTCTTTTCTATTCTACTCCATTTACCTGTCTCTGCTCACTCTCTACTAGCAGCCGGCGCAGGACGCGCGCGTGCTGCCGCGCTGCGCACACTAGCTGCGGCGTGGACAGCTGCGAGAGTGTGGCGAAACTAACGTCGGGAGTCGCCAAGCCTGAGTAAGAGTAGGGGTTGGTAGGAAACACCGTGTTGTGGTAGGAGCCAGTGTCCGCCAAACCAGCCAGGCGTGAAGCCAAGAGACACGTTGAGAGGTTGAAGCAACCCCTCAGTGGTTGTGGTCGGTGGTATCGGTTATTCGTTATTCGGTTATACGTTGAATGAACATGTACCTTATCTTTTATTTTTTAACGTTAAGAAACAACTAAGGGAAAATAAAAGTCAATGTTTTTATAATGAAGTCACAAAAGTCGTTAAGGAACAAGTGTATGTTTGCAATGTCAAAATAACAGTTTTAATAAAATAAATACAACTAAATGCATATGAAATGATATACGGTACTTATAAGAAAAAAAAATTAAAAAAAAAATTGTCTGTCTGTTTCTTCCGGCTAATCTCAAAACAGCAGGGCTGATTTTAACGGAGCTTTCACTGGCAGATAGCTGATATTGTAAGGAGTAACTTAGGCCTACTTTTATTTTAGAACGATAATTAGGAATAGGGTTCCGCTCAAGAAATTTAAGACGTACCATACGTCGATAGTAATTAATGAAAATATTTTATTTACCAATATTTTTAAACCTATAGTTTTATGTATATTTTCATCCACACATATATCTTCATTTACTAATTTTCCACTCTCTTCATATATACGTATCATACAGACAAACCCACAAACAATCCACTAGCTATAGAAATACTCACAAGGAGGCAGCGACAGGTCCAGCTCTGAGGAGTGCGGCGCCGCGTCTGCACCGCGGGAGAACTCGCCCGCGCTGTCAACTGATGTAGAGCCCCACTCGTCCTTTTTCACACGAAAAATGGAGTTTCATGATATTTTGTTAATGAAAATGAGATTTTAGCTAAGGAAGAAAATGGTATTATGATGTCCTGACTGGTTTCGGCCACGGCCAATCTCATAAACTAGTCAACTACGCAGGAGATATTATAGTGCACAAGTATACGCGCAGACATAACGTCGCTTTTATGTGCTTCGTCGTAGCTATGGAGTGAAACACCGTTAACTTTCCAACTTTAGGCTGTTACTGAGAATTTCTCCACAGAAAAATCCAATAACTACACTTGAACCCACCCCGGATTCTAAACCAGGACCTTTGAATCTGCATGCAAATGGAGGTGGATTGGAAATCTTTTGAGAGATGCCGAAGTTAAAGAATGAACTTCGGCTAAGACCACGTATTACTTACCATATCAACAGTCCACGGGACATTATCCAATAGTCCCGGCTGTTGACACTCACTGAGCATGTTTGAGTAGCTCGGACTTTCCACTACATCTGATCCATTACCTAGAATAATGACACATATAACAATGAATGAAAGCTTCAAAAAGGAGAAGGTTCTCAATTCAATTGGTATTTTTTTTAATGTATGTACACCGATTACGCTGAGATTTATGATCCGATTTATGTGATTCTTCCTTAGTTTTATGCGGAATAGTTGCTATTTGGTCCCATAAAAATTTAACATAGTTTGGCCCAGTAGTTTTCATTTTGTTTGATTTGACAATCCCAATAGGTTATAATCGGATTTTAGAGCCAGAATTTTTAGTGTTACTAATAAAAGCAAATTTTAGTTTGTCAGTCTTCATACTTTGCTATTACTAATATGTCTACACTAAAAAGGGAAAAATAAAAACTATTTAAGAAAGAAATAAAGAGCGACTTCAAAAAAAAACACTAAAAAGTGAAAAATAACTGATTGGTAGTTTTCATTACTATAGATGCCAGCCGATACATATCAAAGCACATCAACTTCGAAAATATCTGATTAGGTATCTATAGTAAATGAAAACTACTAATCAGTTATTTTTTACTTTTTAGTGCTTTTTTGAAGTCGGTTTTTATTTTTTCTTAAAAAGTTTTTATAATAAAGTATATTTTGATTAATTGATACCGTAACTCCAAATATCGTCGGCCACGTCATGGTCTAACAAGCCACCTTCCTTCTTCATCTGGTCATCACAATCATACTGCCATTCCAACCCTTGCTCCGACCAGAACCTGCACTCTGCGCCTCCATCATAATATTCCTTTGCTAAATTTCCATTATCATCTACTAATTCTATATCAGATAAATTCGCAGCCATTTGCAATTGTTTCAATCTGTTCTGGGCCCAATTTTGTCGTGGCTTTTCATGTGACTCAGAAGATTTGTTGCGTTCCTGATCTTTTTCATTGGAGATGTCAGGCCATATGTTCACTGGTTCTTGTCGTTCTAATGATAAATGATGTTTTTGGTTTGAGGCTTGGTTTGATATTGAAGGTACATTTTTATCTGTAATATCATATAAGTTATGTTCCACATACAAGAAGAACAATAGAATATCCATATACATAAACATAAAATAACAATTTTGTTGTATGTAATGAACTTCCTAACAAACTTTCATCTCCTATTTAAACCCTTTATGTGATGATTTTCAAATGACAAATATCCTATGTAAGTAGTTATTTCTATTATAGAAGGAAGTCTTGTATATGTAATTTCGTACCAAGAGGTTTCCAAATTCCATTCACCTCCTTAGGATTTTTTTGCAAAAGTTTCAAAACTATGGAGTTAGCATATAGAATCAACCATTAAATCAATGTTTTTCATAAAATAAAAAAATAAAATTAACTTAAAAAAATATCGAGCCAGATGAAGCTGAAGTGGTTTTCTAATTTATATATATATTTTTACCCGACTACGGCGAAGTACAAAGGAGGGTTATGTGTTTGACCTGTAAGTATTTATGCATGAATCCGATCCCATGTTCCGATCCTATGTTCTCTCGTAATTAGAAATATGTCATTTGATTCGTCTTGATATCGCGACTGTTATCTACATATACATACGTATAATAAAAATGTAGAGGTCGAATGTCTGTACATAGAAAAAAAAAGCTAAAAACCGAATCAGGGGAATGTAAGAAGAGAAATAGAACAAATCCAGATTTTTTCAAATTGGTTTCTTTGTCTATTTGTCTGTTTGTACGGGCTAATCTCCGAAACTGTTGGACCGATTTAAATGAAATTTTGCACGGTGGTACCTTATATCCTCGGTCAACATTTTAGATACTTTTCATACCGGAAAATTAAAGAATTCCCGTGGGACAGTTAAAAACTATAGTAACTTATACAGCTTAGTACACAACAACTGATGCACCTAATTTAGTAAAATTTGACATACCTTATACCGGAAAAATGTACGGTTCCCGTGAGAGAGATTTGTTTTTGTTTTCCTAGAGGCGAACCCGAGGGAAGCGAGGGCGAGCCTCAAGTAGGGTATATAGATATCAAAATGGCGGATTCTAAGCACCAATTTGTGTCTTGTAAAACAACTTTCATCCAAATCAATCATCCTAAAAGTCTGTATCAAAATACAGGCTTTTGGAGGTGATTAAAAAATTAAGATGTACCTATACTTAAATGTTTAAAAGTTATTTAGGATAAGAAATTGTTCAATAAAACTAAAAATGTGTAACTGACCAAAACTAAAAAGCAGTAAATAAAAAAAAAATATATCACTTCCTTAGATTTAATAAAAACTAGCGACTCACGATCGCTTCGCTCGCGTTCGTCCCTAGGTACATTTTCGTGGTTAACTATGTTTATACATAAACTAGCTGACCCGGCAAACGTTGTTTTGCCATATAAATAATTTCCTATTACTAAAATGGCTATTAAAAACTAAGGATTGATCGTAGAAGGGTGAAAATTGAGGATTGTATGTATTTTTGTATGTTGTATCATAAAAAAATAGAAATTAAAAATTTTGTCTAAAAAATAAAAAAAAAATTTAGGGGTGGACTACCCTTAACATTTAGGGGGATGAAAAATAGATGTTGGCCGATTCTCATAGATACCGGATAAGCACAAAAAATTTCATCAACATCGGTCAAGCCGTTTCGGAGGAGTATGGCAACGAAAACTGTGACACGAGAATTTTATATATTAGATAGTAGCTTGTTACTCCTAAGATATTCATTTAAATAATTTTTTTTTCTGTGTGTATTTGCAATCAGCCCTAAGACTATGAGCAAAGCTGGTCTGTGATGCTGTCATCTAGAGCGGCTTCCCATTGGAAGCATCTACTCATCTGCTGCCCAGAGCTACTGTCGGTCTTCTAGCTCTAGGATATGATGACGTTTTAGTCGTCTCACATACTGGTCCATGGTGAGCTGGCGCGCAAGTTCGTTAGGGTGACAAATTAACCGCTCTTTGTAATTTAAATTATATAGCGATTTATCCTCGCTTCGCTCAGGTGCGTACGCCGTACCCGGATTTTGTTCACAATTTTATGGGTTTTTTTTTTCGCAGAATCCTGATTCTTTTTCTAAAAGAAAAGTAGCCTAAGTTACTCCTTATAACATCAACTATCTGCTATTGAAAGTCCCGTCAAAATCGGTCCAGACGTTTCGAAGATTAGCCAGAACAAACAGACAGACAGACAGACAGACAAAAATTTTAAAAATTGTTTTTTATAAAAGTACCATATAAACTTTCACATGCATTTAGTAAAAAACTGTTATTTTGACATTACAAACAGACATTTCAATTTTATTATCTGTATAGATATATTTACAAAAATAAAAAAAAAACTCAACTGCGTAAAAAGCTAACTAAAAAGAAGAGAACAAGTTGACGAAGGAACATAGTATTATACCATAGTGTAACCTGAGTAAATATGTTTTTTTCAATTAAACTGTTTAACTTTAAAAAAAACCTATTTTATTGTAAACTAGCGACTCACCCTTGCTTCACTCGGGTTTGTCTCTAGGTATATTATATATAGTTTATAGTTTAAATAGAAGAAATATAGAAAAATATAATGTATGTATACAACTTCCTTATTTGAATCGGATATTATTAAATTTTTCATTGGTTTTAATTTTTTTTTCATGGGACCCTATTTTTTTTTTTCTAAAATAAAAGTAGCCTGAGTTACTCCTTATTATATCAGCTATCTGCCAGTGAAAGTCCTGTCAAAATCGGTCCAGCCATTCCAAAGATTAGCCGGAACAAACAGACAGACAGACAGACAAAAATTGTAAAAAATGTTGTTTTGGTATATGTACCATGTATACGTCCATATGCATTTAGTAAAAAGTGGTTATTTTAATATTACAAACAGACACTCCAATTTATCTGTATGTATAGATGTATAGATATTTTTGCTATTGTTAAAAAAAATAATGGCAAGAAATTATTAAAAATACTAAGAGTAAACATTATATAAAATTATTATTTAAACAATTGGTCACACCTGAGTTACTTTCCACAAATGCTATGTTATGTGGATCTGACTGCTCTTTCTTATCTTCTGAACTTTCCACATCATAAGTTACATTTAATGTAATCCTAAAAAATAATTTATTTTTTTCCATTATGTTATATACCAATAAATACCTATATAATTATTCAAAGTTAGTTGTTCACTATAGAAGTTCCATAGTAATTAGAACTGGTCCAATACTGATAAAAAAGATACTAAAGCAAGCCGTAATCATATTTTCTGTTATTTCGTTTTACGTGGAACTTTAACATGGTTGTATATTGTGATTTCTTTTAATAAAAATAAGTTGTATGTACAAGACTTGGAAGCATACGAGTCTCTGCTTACTACTCGTAAGTTATAGCATATTAGACATTATAAAATTATAAAACTTTTTACTAGAAATATATAAAAATAATTTGTAAATATTCACCCTTTTTCAGAAGACTTCTTTGATGACTTCTTATTAACTCGAGACGAACTTAACTTCCAATTTTTCTGTTTTCTATAAAACTCGAGACGATAAATAGCTACTAGCTCTGGTTTTATAGACATATTCTAATTATGTTTACGATAATTAATGTAAATCTAAATATTATTCACAATATAATTGTGAAATTATAATTTGTTAATAAAAAAATTGTGTTTTGACGGCATACGCAAAATTTTGACATTTTAAATATTGCGGGTAGTAGAATTCGTAAAACATCGTTTTTGTTTATTATACCAAATAAAAAAAAAATATTTCATTAGTTTTTATTTTATAACAGGAAAAATGAATGAGAAATTTAATAAGTAATATTTATGTATAATAAAGTTTATATAATATTTTATTTATTTCAAACTGGTATTAGTATAAACGAAACGTTGCAACCCGGAGTTGTATTCTCGATTCTTGTCTTGACAGTTGTACCTAATTCTTATTCGAGTTGTAGCGAACGCTGTCGACATGTCGTCTAACGCGTTAAACTTATTATTGTGCACAGTGTTGTGCGTTCTAGTGAGTTCTAATACTCAGACAATTCACAGACGATTTGAATACAAATATTCATTTAAGCCGCCGTATTTAGCTCAAAAAGATGGGTCTGTTCCGTTCTGGGAGTATGGAGGAAGTAAGTCATGTTTTCTTTATAAATATACGTAATTCTTGGCTATACTTACCATATGGTCTTACTAATTATTATTTTTCATATGTCTTGTAAGTATCACGTACATTTTTGTGTTATAAAAATGCATATTAATGTAAAAATAGCTTGTTGTTACGGTATTTAGTCTGACATCGACACGTCAGTCATATGTGTCAAAAGTGAGCGAGATGGTGCTACAAACGTACCATAATGAATGAAAGAGAGATGTAAACGTCAAATTCTCGTTTTAGTTCCACGACAGCACTTGTGGTTTCATTAAAAGTTGCATTTTTATTAAATAAATGAAACGTGGACTCGCTATATGAATTAAAAATTAAAATCCATTTTAAAATTTATAATTGATATTTTATATTATTTTAAAAAAATAAGATCCAGTAAAATCTTATGCACTTTTAAAAATATATTAAAATCTATACATATAATAAAATTCTAACTGAGTCGAATCTATTCATTAAATATTTATTTATTTGTAAATTCTTATTGAAATAGTCAATATTATCGATATAGAGGCCATGTCTATAGCTTTTAAAAAAATTGTCTGTCTGTGACTGCACCATGAGAAAACCACTGGACAGATTTTGATGAAATTTCGTATGGTGATAGCTGGTTATTCGGCTCAACATATAGGATACTTTTTACTGCGTGAAAATATCTTATCTCAGAGAAATTTAAAATAAACATTAAAATATAAATAGGGACAAACCCGAGTGGAGCGAGGGTGAGTCGCTAGTATATTTTATTAAAATATGATTTTCTAAATTTTAAATAAACTATATTAATCCCCTTAAATGAAATGTAATAGTATTAGATTTATATTACTATAAAATGTATGACTTGAATAAACCATCATTATAAAAAAATGAGATATTTTTCAAAAACATCAACCCATATTTCCTTTTTTTCATTATGGTAAACTTAAAAAACTATGTCCTCAAATCTAAATTGTTCTTGTTAACTTAATTAAATAATTTTGCTTAGTACATACTTGTTCAGTAATGACACTGGTCATTGGAAACGTTTGCTAATTAATTCATTTTTCCATGAAATATTACTTAATAGTAATACTTACTTAAAAGAAGTATAAAATAATCAACATTATGTTACAATTCTTCTATCTTTTCCCTTCAACTTGGAATATATATTTTTTTATTATTTTAAATACTTAAAGTTAATATAATTTAATAAATAAAATATTTTATTCCACTGTAAACTTTTAATTTTCTTGAAATGAAGATTAAATATTCTACCATTCAATGAAAGTAAAATTGATTTAAAATAGAACAGTTACTGTGTAATTATACAAACAATCATAATTTTTCTTTAAATAAGACACAGCTAAGTTTTTAATATTTTAGTTAACACTACAACTACTGCACAATATAAATTACTATTTTGTGTTATGGTACTTACTGTCCACAAGTTTGAGTCACATTTGGCAAATTTTTGTTTAAGTTTTAAAGAAGTAAAAATCAAAAATCCTTACTGCAGGTGCTAAATATTATAAAATATATCCTTTTTTGTGTTTACCATCTCTGGGGTACCAGACCATCACACATTTGCTCCACTTCTCCAGGCTATATCTTAGTAGGTGCCCAGTCCACCTCCATTTTAACCCCCAACGAGAGAGAGATGGAGTATTATGAGTTTGACTTGACTGTGTGTGTGTCTGTCTGTGGCATCGACTGATTTTGATTTTGTTTTTTTTTATTTGAAAGGTGAATTACTCGGGAGTGTTCTTAGCTATGTTTGATGAAAATAGGTCCAAGATGGCCGCCGTCACAAAATGGCGGATTACAAATTTTTTCACAACTCCCACAATATCAAATGAAAGGGCTTGACTAGTAGTGTCAGTATTTTTTTTAATTTAATTTCAATTATAATTGGTCAACTCGCGTGAGTATGTAGGTGACTTTTGTTTTGGACCTGACAACATCGTTGCGGATCTTGTCTTTTAACTTCACACCCAACATACTCCACTCCATTGCTCACTGACACTGCAAGTTTTTCCCTGTGGAGTTTTGTTAAGGAACAGGTCTCTCAATCCTAGGTCAAGCATGGTAGGATACATGTGTCAAAGGTCTTCTTTTTAAGATGGATTCCCAGCACTTTGCTCTTCATTACTTCCTTTAAAGACCAAAATTTCTTCCAACCGTAAGCTATCCTCTTGTTGATCTGAAGCTAAATATTAATAATAGTTCTTTTTTTAGTTCCTAAACTTTGAATCAATATGTCCTTTTTTTCTAATATGCTTAAAAGGCATTAAGACATAATCAACTTCTCACATCATTTTGAAAAATTAGTTCCATTGCATGAAATTTCAAAATACATTTGCTAAATCCTTTATTCCTTTTGTGTTACGAACCATATTTGTATAGAGCTTTGTATTTTTAATTTTGCCCATGTCGAAGTCCGTGACTAACTAAAATGCAGTGTTTACATTTTAAAATTTTACAAATCAAGCTATAATAGAACTTAATGTTATGTACGTAAGATTTAATTTTTTGTAGTGAAAATATTTTTGTAGTAAGCAGATTGTGTAACACAATGAGAAATTGTACTCTAATCTATTGTAAAATTTGTATTGTACTCTAATCTATTGTAATCTATTGTTTGTATTGTACTCTAATCTATTGTAAATTGTACTCTAATAAAAAATCTATATAATAAAATTGTAACTTAGCTGAATATGTACAATAAATATTTTTTGGAAATTCTTATTGAAATAGACATTATTATCGATAACAGAGGCCGAATCTTTAGTTTTAAAATTTTTGTCTGTCTGTCTGTATGTTTGTCTGTTGCTGCATCACAGAAAAACTACAGGAGGGATTTTGATAGGTATGAAGATAGTTATCCGGGTCAACATATAGAATACTTTTTACTGCGGGAAAATATCTCACCTCTGATAAATCTATACTAAACGCCAAAACGTAAGTAAGTAGGGACGAACCCGAGCGGAGCGAAGGTGAGTAGCGAGTAAAAGCATATTATGTACATATGTTAATATTTGAAGACAAATATTTAATAATAATAATAGCTATATATAAAATATAGATGTTTTGTGATAGCAACCCTTATATTAAGCTTAAAATAAATATATCATATCTATTTTTGAAATAATTAATATATTAATAAAATTGGAAGTGTGTGTCTGTGATTTCAAAATAACTAACCCATTTTAAAAGGTAGTACCTGGCTGACCGAGCTTTGCTCGGAGTTTTTTTTTTGTTACATCGTATTTTTTAGACAAAAAACTTGAATTAATACAAAAAAAAAAAAAACAAAAGTAAAAACTTTGTATTCTGACCAGGACTCGATCTCGGGCATATGTGTTATCTAACTTGCGCCTTGACCGCTTGAGAACGATGCTTATGCACAAGTGTAAGAAATTATCGACCATATTCTGCGTAGAATAATGCAAAAGAAAACTGCATGAAAACTCGAAAACACCCATTTTCCCAGACATAAGACTAATCTAGATCGATTTTTCGCCCCCGAAAGCCCTCGCATACCAAATTTCAGCGAAATCGTTAGAGCCGTTTACAAGATCGCTGGTATAAATAAATAAAGATGTTAAGATATAAATATACAAGAATTGGTCGTTTAAATATATTAGATGTTTTATTTCCGAAATATTTAGGATTCTAGCGCGTAAATCGGAAACCGTTACGCAAAATTCGAATTTACGTTTTGTAAACTGCTAGGAATGCACCCAAGACAAGCGAGATTAAATCACAACTAATTTATAAAACAAATTATTATTTACCCTAGCAAGGAATTGAACCTGTTGCAATAATCATATGACGTTTCGATTAATATAATGAACTACATAACATGTTTTTGAATATAAATGTAGTCGGTCAAAAACAGGTTACTCAAGTTGCTTGAAATATAATTACTTTTAAATTGTTATCACAGATATACCGACGGCCATAAAATATGTATATTATCTATATGATGAGATTAATCCAATACTGAAATATTTTATTTTATCTATAAATAAAACAATTGTAAAAGGAGTAGCATTGTAAAGTCATACAACATGAAATAAATTTTGTATCCAACACACGTATAATGTGTGTAGATTTTGTACAAAGTATGGCATTGTAGATCTTAATGTTTTCCATATATGGATAGGATAAGAAGTACTAAATAATTATTAACGAGGGTGTACATCTCGCGGCAAGGATGAAACGTGTATGTCTCCGACTGCACATTCAGCTATTAGAAAACATGTACATATATATGTCTCCGACTACATAATACTATGTTCCTTGGTCAACTTGTACTCATCTTTTTAATTCGCTTTCAACGCAGTCGGGATTTTTTATTTTTGTTAATTATTTTTTTATTTTTGGTCAGCTAGATATTTTTAGTTTTATATAACAATTTCTTATCCTAAATTGCTTTTGTTACATATATTGTGGTAATCACCTCTTAAAACCCTGTATTTTGTTTGATACTCCACTCAACTGATTCGGACGAAAAAAATTTTTATAGTATAAAGTCCGATGTGAGATTTCTTTTACCTATCTACTTACTGGAAGAAAAATATTTTATATTGATCATAATATTCTTAACAATAAATTATTATTTTAATTCGAAGTATAAAATACAAGCGACTCAACCTCGCTTCGCTCTGGTTCGTCTTTAGGTTGATACCTCATATAAAATTCTAATCCCCATTTTCTCCCCCTTAAAGGATGATTTCTGGGATGAAAACTATCCTATGTCCTTCTCAGGGTCTCAAACCATCTTCTCACCAAATTTCATCTAAATCGGTCCAATAGTATCGGAACTTATTCGGTACAAAGAAACGAACAAACAAAAAATCTTTCCTGTTTATAATATAAGTATAGATAGGGAAAACGAGTAGTTAATGTGAGCTACTTGCGTAAAATCTGGTTTCAATTTAATTCTGAATCATGGTTGCCAAGGAATGAAATTTAAGAAGGAGCAAGACAAGATGTGTGACAGATATGAATTGCATATACTATTCAGTGTGGTACAGAAAGATGTAGCATAGCTGCAACATATGAGTGAAATATAAAAATAAAATTAAAATCTTAGTCATAAATAAATGGTATTGTTAACCATAGTTTATTGGGATGTACATTTGTGATATATTTGTGTCCAATAAGCAGATGAGTGAAGGATGACCTTACTTCTGATCTTGGACTATTCATCAATTTTACTAGAACACAAATTTAAATATGTCCGACACAAGCTTATCCTTTATTTAGATTAAATTACTCAAAAAATGTCACTTATATCATAAAAAAGATAAGATATAATCTTACAAAATCAGCAATTTTTATAATCTAAAGAAAAGGTAAAACTACTAGCTTGGAAACACTTCAAGTGTCTTATCTTTATGAATTAAACAGTACATAATATTATTTTTCTATGTGATGTGGCAGGTTTCCCCTTGATTATTGACAAACTTCAGGTTGCTACTGAGAATTTCTTAACAAAAAAAAATTTAAACTAATATTTGGCCTTATCTAGGACTCCAAACAAGAACGTAAGGATCTGTTCTTATTCATGGCTACCACTAGATGACTAGACCATCTCGGCGGTAGTCGCTAGAGATAGAGGATTTTCTGTCCCTATTAATGACGACGACGTTCTCCTGACCGATTTTGGCCCGCTGTGTCCAAAATCGGTCTGGCCAATCTCACTAGACTAGTTTACTGCACAGTAGATATTATTGTACGCAAAATTGAACTTGGCTCGATCCGGGACTCGAACCCAGGACTTCCGGATCTGCAGCCGTACATGATAGCATGCTAGACCATCGAAGCATTTTCCGTTCAGGTGTTGCTAAATAACTTTCTTAAAATAACTATCACCGAACCGGCGATCTTATCACTATCAATGTTGCAGTTAAGCGATCGTCAGTCAAACTTTATTTAAATAAGCAACCTAATCTAGTGGAAACAAGTAAACGCACCGTACCATGGACAATGTTTTCAAACATAATACTGTACATTTCACATGTTCAAAGATAAGCTACCGATAGTTAAGCTTCTGGTTTTAATATTTATTTATCTATATTATTAACTATGTCTATCATTTAGACTCTCACATCTAGCATACCTATTTTAGCTATAATTGTCTATGAACATTTTCATATAACAAGTCCTGTAGGTTTATCTTAGTGACCTTAGTTCACTTCTTTCAAGTTTGGCTCCTATAAAAACTTTAAAAATGAAATAAAAACCGACTTCCAGGCACTGAAAAGTAAAAAATAACTAAACAGGGGTTTTTATTTAGAATAGATACCTAATCAGATATTTTCGAAGTCGGTGTGCTTTGACTTGTATTGGCTGGCACCGACTTCGAAAATAAGACTTCGACTTCGGAAGTCGGTTTTTTTTTTAAGTTTTTTTTATTAAATCAATGAATTGCATTGTT
The DNA here is from genome assembly GCA_905404265.1 of Fabriciana adippe. Classification (NCBI taxonomy): domain Eukaryota; kingdom Metazoa; phylum Arthropoda; class Insecta; order Lepidoptera; family Nymphalidae; genus Fabriciana; species Fabriciana adippe. Next base: position 8,304,273 of record FR989982.1, on the reverse strand, counting down.
ATTACTTTAACCAAGCACTTATTAGAATTTTAGTTCCAATATACTTGAATATTCCAAATGTTAATATTAGTATTTTGCTTATAGATGCGATAGCGTCAGGCGAGAGTGTGCGACTCGCGCCGTCACTCAGAAGCCAAAAGGGTGCGATATGGACGAAGCAGCCCATCAACTTCGACTGGTGGGAGGTAGACATCATGTTCAAGATCACGGGCAGAGGGCGAATTGGTGCCGATGGTTTGGTAAGAGTTTCCTTTAAATTAAATTATTCAAAAAGTATCTCCAATAGGAAATATGCGTATAATTTAAATAAAGGTGAATTATTTATTTATAATCTTTATTGCTTTTGAATTAAGCCTATATTAATATTTTAATGTAATTTCTTTTTGATTATGATAATAATTATTAAAAAGTGCAAATATAGATATGCAGTGGTTCGGTATAAGTCCAATATGTTAGAATCGGATTTTAGACCCAGATTTTTTAGTGTTAGTAATAAAAGCGAATTTTTGTTTTTCAGTGTTCATATAAAAATAGCATCAAACTAACTTAAATGGCTTAGCGAATATTTTATTAAAATACTTTCTTCTTACTTTGCCACTACTGTGTCTACACTAAAAAGGAAAAAATAAAAATAAAAACCAACTTCAAAATAAAACACTAAAGAGTAAAAAATAACTGATTGGTAGTTCCATTTACTATAGATACCTAATCAGATATTTTCGAAGTCGGTGCCAGCCGATACATATCAAAGCACACCGACTTCGAAAATACATATCTGATTAGGTATCTATAGTAAATGAAAACTGCCAACCGGTTATTTTTTACTTTTTAGTGTTTTATTTTTGAAGTCGGTTTTAATTTTTTTTAGCTTACCATGTTCATACTATATCGTGTTTCTTTCATACTTTTGAATTAAATATTGTCACATGGCGTCATTCATTTTTAGCATTTTACGCTTGCGCACTAAACAAATTTTTGTTGTTCGAAAAGCCGCTTCTGAACGTCTTATTCTGCTTGTGATTGGTCAGAGATTACACAACGCCACTAATTGACAAGCGAGGCGAGCAATATTATTATTTGAATGAAATATTATAGATTAATATGGCGAATTGATATTGTTAACGAGAGCATTGCTTATGAGATTTTTGTTTTATAGAGTTTTAACTTGATTTTCGTGTAATATAGATATTTTGTGCTGTGTTTATTTGTGGAATATGTGTTAATGTGTGTGGAATATTTGTTAATTTCGGTGAGTTCTACCCATCAAAAACTGGCTAGTTTTTATATAAGTTATCTTATATTCGGCTAATCACTTATATCTTCTTTATGCTATACGCAAGTTACTGTTTTTATATTGTAAGTTCAATATGTCTCAAACTCTCTTTTCTCAACTCAACTCTTCTAAAAACTTGCTTTACTAGTAAAAACTAGCCAAGTCAAATCTTGAACTTCAATTTATCCTAAGTTATCTACTCTGTCTAAATAATTTGACTGTTCAAATTTAAGAAGTTCTATTTTTAAATATCAAACACTTTTGTAGCAGAAAAAACAAGAAATTGTGTTTTAAATTTATTGTAGGACGTTGTATGTTCCAATGAAAAAAAATCAGGATTATCTACAGAACTTGGCACCCATTTAGATTGCAATTCTTTTGTCGGTGAAGTTGACAACCATGCATATTATTAATATTGAACTTGGCTCCCATTTTCACATTTATGTTTTTGATGGGATATCATGAGTTTTTGTAAAGAAACTATTATTATTCATAATTCCAAAGTGACATGTAAATTCAATCTTTTTTTTATAATTTTGCGACTATTCGTTAGTAGATAAGGCGGAATAGGAAAATATTATTTGATCATTATGGAACCTTTTCTCGTGAGAAACAAAAGTTTTTGCTATTACTATGATTGCTATTGCTATTATATTTCAAAAGGCACTAGGTGTGTGCTATTGCTATTATGTTTTGGAAGACGCAAGGTGCAGGCAGGCAGTTAATAAAAATTAAATGTACAGAAAAAAAAATAGCTTTAAATTGATATATAAATGATGAATATACGCCATGAACGTATAATTGTAACAAAATATTACCTGCTTACACCTGGCTGCGAAGAGAAACGCGAACAAAAACGCATCTGACATGGAATAACAAAACGCAAATGACAGCTAAACGCAATTTTGTCTATGGTTAAGTATTACATCAGAAAAATTCAAAAAAATATATTAAAATTTATACGGCTAACGCTGACAAAAAACTATTTTAAATATCTATGTAAAACGTACTTAGCGACGAACCCGAGCGAAGCGAGGGTGAGCCGCTAGAACTATATATAAAAAAATGATTTTGATTAAATACTCGATGAACGAAGCAATCTTGCAGCCGGATCTTAGACCATATTGTTCGTTTATTTGTGTAAAGTATATTTATTTAATAATTTTCGTTTAATTTGGCTTGATAAATGAAATACAATAAATAATACATCAATCTCATTGTAAACTGATTGTAAATTGTGTCGATAAAAGATTAGTGTTCTACAAGTAAAACAACGATAAGATGAATAGTGAGTTTTTAATCAAATAAAAGGTACTTATCGACAATTAAAAAAGATTAGAAATACGTTTTTCATTACAACATGGGCGACATAGGGTTTTTTTACATGCTTCGCAAAAAGATTAAACCTTTTTCATTTTGCGTGTGACTAATAAATATTCCAGGACTTACAGTTTCATTCCGGGTTTTATTATTCTTTTCAACTTCACCTTCACACGTCAAAAGCATTTATCTGCATCTAGAACTATTCATTTTGTCAAAACTCATTACCACTTGTAACAATTACAATACGTTGAAAACGACTTAGACGTTGCTAACTTATGTGCGACACTAGTGTGATTAACACGAAATCTGGTGCTGCTATCGGGTCATCAGGTCTGAAAGACCAGGTCTGAAGAGAATTTTACTGCTAGTCGTTATAGGGTCGAATAGATCTGATGTATTTTTTTTTGTATCTACGTCAAATATTTGAAGAGGTGAGAATAAAACTATATTTGTCCCCTTTTTATTCCATAAAATGCAAGAGATATTTATGTATCCCGCATCAACGGTGAGACACAGATTTTTCGTGCCGCACCACGAGTAAGTCTTGTATCGGGTGGATTCGACCTATTGCCGCAGCGAACGTGTTAAATCAAATTTCCGTACTTTCACTTATCAAGTGATGCGTAATGACTTTTCATAGTAGGCGTTATTAATATTTTATGAGGTTTTATTTTTATTTTATTTATTAAGTGTATGTAATGTATTTTGCTAGAATATTTTACATAAATTTAAATTTAACATAATTTAACATAATAGCCTTATTAGAAAAAAAAAAATATATATCTTCACAATTACATTTCTTATTTTTTGTTCTTTGATATATAAAAATTGTATACTAACGTTTTTCTTTTTTGTCTATTTTGTTTTGGAACGGCTAACCTCTGCTAAATTTCTCCCTTCGCCACTATTCAAGGTAGTCTGTCTGTGACCACAGCTGTTATTATACATAGGCAAGATATTTTGTCACTTACAAGTACATATGTACGCGATAAGTCCAGTATTGCTACTTTATATAATTACTAGTATCTTAGCCTCCCTTCGTTCAGGTCTCTAGGTGCCTAACAATAGCGGATCTTAATCCGCTATTGAGTTACTTATAATTCAACGGCGATTTTTTTCAAATTCAATTAAAATTTACATTATGTTTGACAGTAAATACATTTTTATTTAAATAAAAGATAGCCTATAGCACTCGGCAGTAATGTAGCTTCTTAATGATGAAAGAATTTCCAGAATCGGATCAGTAGTTTCAACGATTACCCCCTACATCAAACTTACAAACTCTTTATAATATTAGTGTAGAGTTGGCCAACACCAATATTTTGTGGGAATGAGATAGCACACATAAGTATAATGTGTGAGTAAGACAGCACCCCCGACTATCTCGTCATTACTTTATATTAATGTGATGTCCACAGGCATTCTGGTACACGACACAGCGTGGAGAGTACACAGGTGATGTCTTCGGCTCCTCAGATAGGTGGAACGGTCTCGGCATCATCTTCGACTCTTTCGACAACGACAACAAACACAACAACCCATACATCATGGCCGTGTTGAATGATGGCACTAAGAACTTTGATCATAAGAGGTTGGTTAATATATATTAGTGGTAAAAGCTCAATGTAAGCCGGCCAGCGGCTTACCTTTTAAAAATAAACTCATCTTCTGCTATTAATAAACGATTAAGTATTAAACCATTAATTTAATTAATGTAAATTAATTATTTATTAATAATAACATTTATTTCGCTATATTTGTATATTTTAGTTCACATTTTTTTTTGAAAAAAAAAATAGATTGGCAGTCATTTAGGTTTACAACACAGCACACAGGACCGTCATTTAAATTTTAACCTTCGCTACTAGTATACACATATACATACATACACACATAAAGGAACACCTTTATGTGTGTATCTATGTACGGAGGAGACGTCCTGACCGAGTTATTAAGCCACAGATTATAATATATTGCAACCTGCATTTTGGTATACCACTGGCCTACCACTGTCTTTTGTTACAGAGGTAACGATAGAAAATGAAATCAAGTGAAGCGGGTTCAAATCCCGGATCTCGCACCTGTGATGTTTTATGTGCGAATCATTTCCGACATGATTACCAAGTGGTAATCATGACGTGCAGATTACCTTTAGATTATAGTAGATAAGACAACAGTACTTGTCTTACGGTGAGGGAAAACATTGTGAGGTAATCTGCATGTCCGAAAGAACCTAGCAGGTTTTCGAAAGACATGTGAAGTCCGCCCGCACTTGGTCAGCGTGGTAGACTATGACCTGGTCCCCCTTGCATTTAGAGGAGGGTTCAGGGTGGATTCATAAACAACAGTGGGACGTTAAAAAAGGGTGAATATAGATACAGATAGGTAACCAAGGCGATTTTTCTGAGAGTGACCAAACTTCCTGAAATACAGAATACGTAAGAGGATAATGCTCTTTTATGCCCGACTTGGCGGGGGCACGGCAGTGCTCAGATAATCAAATAATTTACTCTGTGCCTTTCCAGTGATGGTTCCACTCAGCTCCTGTCAGGTTGTCTCAGGGACTTCAGGAACAAGCCGTTCCCAACGCGCGCACGTGTGGAGTACTACCTCAACACTCTTACTGTTTACTTCCATAATGGTAAGTTGCATGTTAGTAACTGTCATTTAGTATAGTTGTATTATTTTTTCTGCCATCTATCTATATATTTTATTTTATTTAAAAAAATTCTTTTAAAATGGTTTCAATAAAATTTCTAAATAAAGAACATTTCATAAGTGGAGGTTAATAAAAAAGATGTGCACCATAGTTCGTAAATTTTTCCTTTGTTGTGTAGTCGAAAGTATGTTTGTTAGTTATTATGTCCGTTATTATTAGAGAAATATCCAGAAACACCGTTTTTTTTTTGATTTGTTGAAATTGGTTATTTGCACGACTCTAGACCTGGCCGAACGTATACTCTTATAATTATTATATAATACAGGTAGTGCATATCATAAGTAATGTTTGTGTTTCGATAAAGTTGAAATTGGTGTCTTATTCAAAGTCCTCATATTGTAGTTATAATCCTACTAATATTATAAATGCGGAAGTTTGTGAGGATGTATGGATGTCTGGATGTACAGATGTAATATAATCTCAATAGCAAAGTTTTAAGTTATTCAAAATCGGTTTAATTTTACACTGGCGTGCTTAACCTTTGTGTTACTGCAGGTCAAAGCCTATCTGCGTACTAAATTTCATCCAAATCGTTTCAGCCATTGAAGACTAAATGAATAAAAAAAACACACATACAATTTCTTGCATTTATAATACTAGATCAATGCCAATCCAATCCCAGGTCTAACCACCAACGAAGCGGATTACGAGCTCTGTTTCCGCGCGGAGAACGTGGTCCTCCCTCGCGGAGGGTTCTTCGGACTCTCGGCGGCCACCGGCGGCCTCGCCGACGACCACGACGTCATTCACCTGCTCACGACATCGCTGCACAGCACTCAACAAACTGGTGAGTTGGGTGATAGATCTGAGGAGACCTATGACTTGGTCTAATAGACCATGATGTCCTACACCTGCTGACGTCGTCGCTGTACAGCACTTAGTAGACTGGTGAGGTGGGTTATAGGTCTGAAAAGACCTAAGAGTTGATCTAATAGACCTTGACGTCATACATCTGCTAACGTCATCGCTCTTAAGACTGGTGAGTTGTGGTGAAGATCTGAAGAGACCTAAGACTTGGTCTAATAGACCACGACGTCATACACCTACTGACGTCATCGTCTGCACATCACTCAGTAGACGGGTGAGTTGAGGTCTGAGAAGATTTCGTCATGGGTTTTTTAAATTTTCATTATATGTTTTATAATTTTTATTTTTGGCAATTACTTAGACTTAAGTCCAAACTAAAACAAATCACTATCAAATATTTTTGAAAGAAAAAAATCTATTGTGAATATACGAACATGTTCCAGGTGGTCAACAAATAAGCAGCGATGAACAGCAGAAGCTGTCGCAGGAGTATCAGGAGTACCAGAAGAAGTTGGACCAGCAGAAGGAGGACTACAGAAAGGAACATCCCGATGAGGTGAGTCTCTTTCTAGTGGAGAGAAGAAGGAGAAAGTAGGAGATGTCTGTTGCAAGGAGTTTGTTATATCATGGGGTCACATCACGAACAAAGTGAAATTAGTTAAAAAAAATGATAATAGATGGCGTTGTATGTATCGATTTGTTTTAATGAATATGTTAAATTCAAAATTTGAAAAAAATTAAATGCGAAAAGCATATATTCTAACTTTAAAAAAAATACCTAAAGTAAGAAAAAGGAAGTAATGGACAAAAGTATACTTAATGTTTTTGAAGTTTTATAAAATTCAATAATATCGTTATATTTCTGGCGGCAATAATGGGTACTACATTGTGATAGCACGATCTTTGATAATAATTATGTAAACTGTGTTCATAGATGTCGCTCAATATAATAAAAAGTTTTGTAGCACTCAAAGACAATATCTTAAAAATATAGTTTGTAATTGTCATAGTAGCCTTGAGAGACCTTACATAGTTACTACAACATTGCGCAGCGGCAGCTCGGGGATAGATACCCTTCGCTTTTAACGCTATCTATCATTTAGAGCCTTTAAATTTACAACTCGAGTTGCTAGATGTCGCCTCATTTTTAATTCTCACTTGCGCCATCTATTATCATTTTAGGACAAAAAAAAATAGTGTGTCCAATAGCGTGAGTTAGCGATGCCCAAATATTTGTATGGGATGCACTATCTGTACTCTAAATATGATCTGTGGTTATATATATATATATATATATATATATATATATATATATATATATATTGTGAATATTTTATTCATACCACGGACGATATGACACTATACTAGTAGAGATGTGTCATCCCATACAAAAATATTGGACCGCGCTAATTTGGGCTAGTCTTCGTGATATTTTTTTGTTATTAATAAATAATAGATAATGTTTTAAAGTAAATCTTCTTTAGGCGTGACTGAGGGGTAAGACAATACATTGGAAAAACAAAAACCGACTTCCAGGCACTAAAAGTAAAAAATAGCGAGCAAGCGAGGGTGAGCTGCTAGTTACTAATAATTTTATATTTGTATGTTTGCTTGTCAAAAAATCACGCCAATCCAGTCACTCTGTTACGACGTGAAAGAAGGAACATACAAGATGGTTTGTTTAAACACACTTTCACATTTTTAATCTTAAAGTATGGAAGTATGGATAAAAGATGTGTGTGATATAACATTACCATCTCTCTCTCCCCTAAGGTGCGAGACAAGGAGGGCGAGTTCGACGACTGGTTCGAGTCGGATGGTCAGCGCGAGCTGCGCCAGATCTTCCAGGGGCTCGGCCACATACAGGACGTCATGCGCGACCTACACAAGAAGGTGGACGAGGTGGGCACAGTCGCATCTATATTGTTACAATCGGGGAATTGCCTCTGATTATTACAGTTGTATAATCATACCATACTAGCGTTAAATAAATATATTTGTACATCTTTATAAATCAGATACAATTTATACTTATCTGATGTATAAGCTATTTTAACTTAAAGTTTCATCGAAATCCGTTCAGTAGTTTTTGCGTAAAAGAGTGACAAACACACATCAATGGTTTCGAACATTTTTCCACAGAAGTTGGTAATAGCTGTTGTTTTATTTTTATTTTTTCAACACTGTGGCCCTCGATTAGCCTGGTATATTTTATAGAACACTTTAAAAAAAATCTTTCTGTTTGTATGGATCTCTGGGTGGTTCAGATTCACTACTGGACCCGAAAGGTGGCGTTGCAGTTAGGTTCTAAGGTTTTGTATTTTTATATACAAACACACATAAGATTTATTTATAAAGGATAAAACAACGTCTGTCATGTTCGCAAGTTTAATTTAAAATTTTAAATGTGTGCTTGACGATTCAAAAAGTGCTTGTAAAAGTTTATTTGAATAAAAACTTTTTAAAAAATAAACGAAAACCGACTTCCAGGCACTGAAAAGTAAAAAATAACTAAACAGGGGTTTTCATTTAGAATAGATAGATACCTAATAAGATATTTTGGAAGTCGGTGTGCTTTGATTTGTGTTGGCTGGCACCGACTAGATTTACAATATAAAGACCAAATAAATAGTTAACAGTTACTAAAGTTAGCAGATTATAATGCTAGAACATAGTATAATCAAAAATAGAAGAAAATGTTTGTGTGTACGTTTGTATATGTGTGTGTGGTGTGTGTGTATGTGTGTGTATGTATTTAATTGTGATTATAATTGATTTGATATGTTTCCTGTACAGGTGGTGGGTAAGCAGATGAATGCGCTATCGATGCTGACGGCGGTGTACAGCCACGCGCAGGGGCAGCCGCTGCAGCCTGCACAGGTGGGGCAGGCGGGGCAGGTGCCGCAGGTAACGTTGCTGTAGTGTATACAGGTCTCATTGCTTTCCTCATTAGCGACTTTACCTGAGATTGCTCAGGTATGCCACGGGAAACCCCCTGGGTGTCTAACAGTAGCCTATGTTACTATGGGCTCTATCTGTGTTCTACATTTCATCTAAATCAGTCCACTTTATAACACGTATGCGTGTAATACACACTCATAAACATGAAAAATGATTTTTAAGTTATACTTCTTTCAGCACGTTTGGAAAAAATATGAGAGTATAATTTTTACGATGCGTGCGCCCACCGACAGCCAAAAAGCGACATGATGAAGTTAGCTGCATTCCTTTAACAAACAGAGAGTTGTGACATACGGGATGAAATCTTTAGCTATTTTTACACACACACGTGTTTTTTAATAATAATGTGCCAGTGCTATGCTTGTTGTGTACGTTAATGAAAATTAGCTTGAGTCTTAATCTAACATATAAGTTATGCCCATTAAAAGTTTCACACAAATCGGTTGAGCTTTTCTCTTTTACGTTCTTCTTTATTATTGTATGTATATTTGATATTTTAAATAAAACCTATTTATTCGAATTTATTTGTGGTTGTATTTTGATTTTTAATGTCATTTCTTTTTTTTTACTAATCTATGCTGGTTTGTAACGAATAAGCTCCGAAACTACTGGATCGATTTAGATGAAATTTGGTAAGAAGATAGTTTGAAACTCTGGGAAGGACATAGGAAGTTTTTATTCCGGAAATCATTTATTAAGGGGGCAAAAATGGGGATGAAAGTTTGTATGGGGAATCAACCTAGGGAAGATGAGTCGCTACTTATTTTATAATTTTTTGTTATATCGTCTGTAATACACTCGAAATTTCGGTAACACAAAACGAACATGTTTTTTATTTACTATTTTGGTTGTTTTAAAACCGTAATGAATTCGAAAATATAGTTTTATTTAAGAGAGAGATATAGATAAGAGAATAATATGATATGTTTGTACAAACCAGATGCCAGCGCTGCCCATCACGCGCCAGGACTGGGACGTGCTTGTTTCCAACAACCAGATCATGATCAACACCATCGCGGAGCTCAAGTTTGTAGCCGTTTTGGTTATTTTTAGGGTTCCGTACCTCAAAAGGAAAAAGGAACCCTTTAGGATCATTTCATTGTCTGTCTGTTTGTCTGTCTGTCTGTCAAAACCCTTTTTCTCAGGAACATGTGGAGGTATCAAGTTAAAATTAATATCGAATACTCTGGTCTGCAATGCTTTGGAGCTGATACTCTTCAACACTTATGATCGCCTGGTACTTCTGTCATGAGTACTAGGGGACCACGAACCTCAAGCAATAAGTACTCGCTCATTATATGTGTAGGTACCCGTCAAAGAGTGCATACGACCTCCTTACCACTAATGCTCGCCTGGTACTTGTGCTGACGTCACACGGGGTGCCTCCCAGTGAATAACAAAAAAAATGTAGTATCGGTCCAGTGTGACGAGTTAGGTGCGGTAAGGGACTTTGTTCCAGTGATATACCCACAGTTACACAACAATAATAATAATTTCCCCCCGACCGATTTCGGCCGACCGAGACCAGCCAACTGCTGTAGATATTACAGCGCAGACACAACGTACACTCTCTGTTCCTGTCACTCTCATACTCAGACACGGCCGGTGAGAGATCAGGCGCAGGACCTACGGCAACACCGTCAACATCCAAACTATCAGAGAATATCCTAGCCGAAAAACTCTGTAATTAAACTTGGCCCAGCCCGGGACTGGAACCTAGGACCTCCGGATCTGCAGCAGTATACACTAGCTACTAGACCACAGGCAATTTACACAATTTTATATATATATATATGTATATATAAAGTATGTATATGTATATTTCATCTATCTTATCTCCAGAGCGTTCGTGATAGAAGTGTCTCGCAAGTCGGACTCGATGTTGGCGAGTGGGACGGGAGGGGCGGGTGGGGCCTCCCCGCAGCTTGTGGGTGAGCTTCGCGACGGGCTGCAGCAGGTGAAGCAAGCCGTAGCCAGCGTGGCGCAGAGGTGGGTGGGTCGCGACCCTCTAACTGAAGGGTGTGGAGTCGCACTCTTCGAAAATTGTTTTTTTTTTATTTGATTTTTATTTATATATACAATGAGCACACAACATACACTATGAATGAGAATTAACTTATTATATATCTGGGCGACCGACCTTCGCTCGGATCTTTTTTGTTATATTGTATTTTTTTGATGATACTTAAAGAGTGACACGTAAAGTGAAAAAATAAAATTTTCATTTTAATTTGGCATAAAACCAAAAAAAAAAAAATACTAAGAACTTGAATAAATACAAAAAAAAAAAACAAAAGTAAAAACTTTGTACCCGACCGGTATTCGAATTCGGGTACCTGTGATTGTCAATTTTGGGCCTTGATCGCTTGACCACAAATCAAACATCAAAGTTATCGTGCGAAAGACAGTGAGCGTTCTTAATTCTTACAAATCTATACTAATATTACAAAGAGGCAGACTTTGTTTGTTTGTTTGAACGTGCTAATCACAGGAACTACTAATCGGATTTGAAAAATTTTTTTTGCATTAGATAACTCGTTTATTGAGGAAGGTTATATATCATCATGCTACTACCCATAATAGTGGAGCAGTAATCATAAAAGTTAAAAAACCGGGCAGACTTCCATACATTATTGTAAAGTGAAGGAAAAGAAGAGTTTAATTTCTTGCACTTTGAACGCGGACGAAGCCACAGGTTCTGCTTGTAAATTATAAAATTGTTGTATAAATGTTTGGTGCACAAACGTTATGTAAGAACCTACGCGATGCTAACATGGAACCAGGTAGTTATCCACCCCTTTCATTGTTTACCCAACAGATATATAAATAACTAGCGACTCACCCTCGCTTCGATCGGGTTCTTCCCTAGATTGATTCACCGTACAAACTTTCATCCCCATTTTCACCCCCTTAAGGGATTTCCGGGATAAAAACTATACTATATCCTTCCCAGTGTCTCAAACTATCTTCTTACGAAATTTCATCAAAATCGGTCCCGTAGTTTTGGAGCTTGTTCGGTACAAATAAATAAACAAAAAAATCTTTTCTCTTTATAATATTAGTATAGTTAAAAAGAGTTATTATTATTATTAACAATGTCTGGATCACTGCATGGAGTGGATGAGTCATACCATTGTTAGGAAATAATTTTATTTATTTATATAAGATTAAAACCAACAAAAGCATGATGTTTTCCAAAAATACTTAAATTCTTGCCAAATCAAGCAGGTGTTACATACATTTGATAAAAAATAAACACAAATATATACATAAAATGAGTAAACATTTTATAAGATCATTAAATTAAATCAGATATTATACAATCATTTAAGTATGCATAATTTTCTAATATGATTTCTATATATATAAAACACTAGCGGCTCATCTTCGCTTCGCTCGGGTTCGCTTCTAGATAAACAAAAAACTTTTTAAGAAAAAAAAAAATTAAAACCGACTTCAAGAAAAGCTCTAAAAAGTAAAAATTAACTGTAGTTTTCATTTACTATAGACATTTTTTTCTTAAAGAGTATTTATTTTTCCCTTTTTAGTGTAGACATAATAGTAGTAGCAAAGTATGAAGACTGACAAACTAAAATTCGCTTTTATTATTAGTAACACTAAAAATCAGGCACTAAAATCATAATCTGATGTATTTGGTTTGTCAAATCAAACAAAATAAGCCCAAACTCAAAGTATCTACTATTAGCCGTTGAAGAGTTCCACCTATCCACTTTCTGGCCTTACCATCAGATCAGGTCGACGATACCGAACCACTGCATTATCAACGGTAGTAGAAACACTTGTAAAGTTTCAAGTCAATATGACAATCAGAAGTAGGTTACATTCATCATTAGCTATTTTTCCACCCTTAGAGGTGGTTTTTTTTTTGAAACTTAAATGGGATCAATCTGGAAGTATACACTTTCAAACAACACAATAATTGTCCAAATCGGTTAAAAAATGACGGAGTTCTGAAGTAAGTTTAAAAAAAATACAGTCGAATTGAGAACCTCCTCCTTTTTGAAGTCGGTTGAAAACAAATCTAATTGATAATAGAAGCTCGCAGATATCTCATTTTTTTCTACTTACTTGACACTTATCGTTATATATTTTAGATAATTTACACTATATCTCTATAAATTATGGCCTATTTTGATGTCTAAGCTATATTATTGTAAAGTTTGATCAAAATCCATTCAGTAGTTTTAGCGTGAAAGAGTAACAAACATACATCTATACACACATTCTTACAAACTTTCGCGTTCATAATATTAGTAGGATTAATAAAAAACACATTATTATATAATATTTTATATTACTAGTTAAAAATACAAAAACGAAGTAAATGAACGAATCAAAAGTTTGTAAAGTATCAAAAGTCTCGTATAAACAAATAAAATACAGTACCCGTGAGACTTATTTTTTTTTTGTTTTTTCGACAAAGATATAAAATTTGCGTTTTTTTTTTCAGAAAATACTTCTGTTTAGATAAACTTAAATAGCAAAACCTTATCTAAATACAAAATTTGATCCGAATCGTTAGAGCCGTTTTCGAGATACACGAAATAAATTTATATACAAGAATTGCTCATTTAATGTTATAAGATATACACACTATAATAATAATAATTACATATGGAATTATTATTATTATAGCATATACATGTTATGTAAGCATAAATACAAGTAAATATATATCAGTTTACTTAACATCATATAAATTGTTCCATATGGAGTTAGCTCTAATTCGGGTTGTTTTTGTTCGCTTCAATAGATAACAGATGTCGTTAATGTGCAAATTGTCGAATTACTTTATATCATAATTATAATACATAAAAAATCCATCATATTATTTAAAAAAATTACAAAATTAAATAAAGAGCTCATAAAAATAAAAACAACAGATTTAAAGCCTAATTAATTAATATTATAGCTTTTTTTTATTATATATATATATATATATATATATATATATATATATATATATATATATATATTATATATATATATATATATAAGTAATTAAAAAGTACGCGAATTTCATTTACGAGAGCATCATTTCGTTCTGCTTCACTTGGAGTATTTTTTAAAAGTATAATATACATACCTTAATTGAATATATTGTTTCTTTTCCTAATTTAACACATCAATAAATCCGCTTCTTCATTTAATTTTATAGTAAAATGCCTGACACGAAATTAAATATGTTTATTTTTATTATTATTATTAAATTCATTTTTAAAAGAGAAATCTTTAATTAACAAATATAATAAAAACTTAAAAAAATACTTCGTACAAAACCCTATACGTATTGTCTATCTAAACACTGTCGTAGTACACGCGTCAAAACACAGATGGCGCTGATCGTTTCTGAATCGCGCTATCGAAATGTTCTGCAGAAAACTATATAAGCCCCGAGACATCGTTGACTCAGTAAATCCGTTCAGCCGTTTTTAAGTATTTTTGACGTGCTTAAAGTTCAATTATGTTGAACTGTAGCATCATTATGATTAATATTATATTAAGTTTAGGGAAATGTTTAACATTATATTCTAATAAATAATAAATAATTAAATACATAATATTAATTTCATTAAATTTAATAAAATATTAAAATTAATTAAATTGATATTATTTAGTAATAATAATTTTATAATGTAGTTGTTTTGTTATTACTTATTATTATTCTGTAATATACTACCAGAACCCGCGACTACGCTCGCGTTCAATCTACAAAAAAAAAACTCTGGCTTTATGTTATATACATAATATGTATTTATATAATATTGTTCATATAAAAATACTAAAATCGCGATTATAAAATTTTTAAGACGTTGGGGGTAGGGCTGTGTGAACTTGGCACCCGACTTTGGAAAAAGTATTCTTTTTTAGGTTTATTTGAAAGAATTCGGTTAGTAGTGGATAGTAGTGAAGCTAACTTCGTTTGTAGTAGTGCCAAAAAAATACAGGCAACAAAAAAAAAGTCATCCCCCGAAGTTGGAAAAAATTTTTTTTCCGTTTGATTCTTATAGAAAAACGTTAGTAGTGGTTTGTAGTGCATTTTTTTTGGTAGTAAAACAAAAAAAAAAATTCTTTTCAAGTATTTTTGCAGAACGATTTATACTACATAAATTCAATTTGAAAGCCGATACGATTACTATTAACGCCAAAAAAAACTAAAAAAAACGTATGTAGAGGTTAGTAGTGGAAGAATCTTCAAGTGTATTGGAACAGAAGTCGATAAGAAGATAAGCGTTTGTAGATGTTTGTAGTAGAGTTAATTTCGGTTCCAGTAACTTTTCTTCATTTGTAATTGTTTGTAGTACCACAATTTCGTTTGTAGTACCATTCTTTCGTTTGTAGTTGTTTGTAGTAACGTTAATTTTGTTTGTTGTACCATTCTTTCGTTTGTAGTTGTTTGTAGTAACGTTAATTTCGGTTCCAGTAACTTTTCTTCATTTGTAATTGTTTGTAGTACCACAATTTCGTTTGTAGTACCACTATTTCGTTTGTAGTACCACTATTTCGTTTGTAGTTGTTTGTAGTAACGTTAATTTTGTTTGTAGTACCATTCTTTCGTTTGTAGTTGTTTGTAGTAACGTTAATTTCGGTTCCAGTAACTTTTCTTCATTTGTAATTGTTTGTAGTACCACTATTTCGTTTGTAGTACCACTATTTCATTTGTAGTTGTTTGTAGTAACGTTAATTTCGTTTGTAGTACCATTCTTTCGTTTGTAGTAACGTTAATTTCGTTGGTAGTAACACTATTTCGTTTGTAGTTCTTTGTAGTAACGTTAATTTCGTTTGTAGTACCATAATTTCGTTTGTAGTTGTTTGTAGCAACGTTAATTTCGTTGGTAGTGCCACTATTTCGTTTGTAGTTCTTTGTAGTAACGTTAATTTCGTTTGTAGTACCATTCTTTCGTTTGTAGTTGTTTGTAGTAACGTTAATTTTGTTTGTAGTACCGTTCTTTCGTTTGTAGTTGTTTGTAGTAACGTTAATTTTGGTTCCAGTAACTTTTCTTCATTTGTAATTGTTTGTAGTACCACAATTTCGTTTGTAGTACCATTCTTTCGTTTGTAGTTGTTTGTAGTAACGTTAATTTCGGTTCCAGTAACTTTTCTTCATTTGTAATTGTTTGTAGTACCACAATTTCGTTTGTAGTACCACTATTTCCTTTGTAGTACCACTATTTCGTTTGTAGTTGTTTGTAGTAACGTTAATTTCGTTTATAGTACCATTCTTTCGTTTGTAGTAACGTTAATTTCGTTTGTAGTACCATAATTTCGTTTGTAGTTGTTTGTAGTAACGTTAATTTTGTTTGTAGTACCATTCTTTCGTTTGTAGTGCCGTTATTTCGTTTGTAGTTGTTTGTAGTAACGTTAATTTTGTTTGTAGTAACATTCTTTCGTTTGTAGAACCACAATTTCGTTTGTAGTACCATTCTTTCATTTGTAGTTGTTTGTAGTAACGTTAATTTCGTTTGTAGTACCATTCTTTCGTTTGTAGTAACATTAATTTCGTTTGTAGTACCGTTTTTTCGTTTGTAGTTGTTTGTAGTAACGTTAATTTCGTTTGTAGTACCATTGTTTCATTTGTAGTTGTTTGTAGTAGCGTTATTTACGTTTGTAGTACCATTATTTCGTTTGTAGTACCATTATTTCGTTTGTAGTTGTTTGCAGTAACGTTAATTTTGTTTGTAGTAACATTCTTTCGTTTGTAGTGCCATTTTTTCGTTTTACAAACGAAATTGTTATAAATTATGGTACTACAACGAAATTAACGCTACTTCAAACAACTACAAACGAAAAAATGGTACTACAAACGAAATTAACGTTACTACAAACAACTACAAACGAAATTTTGTTACTACAAACGAAAGAATGGTGCTACAAACGAAATTAACGTTACTACAAACAACTACAAACGAAAAAATGGTACTACAAACGAAATTAACGTTACTACAAACAACTACATAGGAAACAATGGTACTACAAACGAAATTAATGTTACTACAAACAACTACAAACGAAATAGTGGTACTACCAACGAAATTAACGTTACTACAAACGAAAGAATGGTACTATAAACGAAATTAACGTTACTACAAACAACTACAAACGAAAGAATGGTACTACAAACAAAATACTACAAACAACTACAAACGCTTATCTTATTATAGACTTTTGTTCCAATACACTTGAAGATTCTTCCACTACTAACCTCTACGAACGTTTTTTTTAGTTTTTTTAGCGTTAATAGTAATCGTATCGGCTTTCAAATTGAATTTATGTAGTAAAAATCGTTCTGCAAAAATACTTGAAAAATTTTTTTTGACTTTTTTTTGTTTTACTACAAAAAAAATGTACACTACAAACCACTACTAACGTTTTTCTATAAGAATCAAACGGAAAAAAATGTTTTCCAACTTCGGGGGATGACATTTTTTTTGTTGGCTGTATTTTTTTTTGGCACTACTACAAACGAAGTTAGCTTAATTACTATCCACTACTAACCGAATTCTTTCAAATAAACCTAAAAAAGAATATTTTTTCCAAAGTCGGGTGCCAAGTTCACACAGCCTGGGGGCAGGAAGGTGAAAAATACTTTATGACCTATTCTCATACCCACCAAATATATAAAAATTTCATTAAAATCGGCCGAGCCGTTTCGGAGGAGAGCAACCACAAACACCGTGAAACGAGAGATATGGAATTTCAGAATAACATATTTTTTTTAATTTAAATATTATGTTTGGTCCTTATAAAAGCTTCATTTCCACTCCCGAATAAGGAAAAAGTTATGTCACACGATTCTATCTTTTCTTTACGTATTCTGAAAGTAGACTTTGTGCGTGATGATGTATTTATGAGAGAAAAAAACTACAATGTATACTACTTGTGAGACGTCAAACTTTGCTCTAACTGGGATTTTCGTTGAAAATGAGACATTTTCAGTGATATTTCAACTTTTTTTTATATAGAGCGCATGTAAGAAACACATTCTTTTTTATTTTATTTTTATATTCTTATGTTACTACACAATATATTTAAAAATTATAGTGCTCATATCCTGCGCTTTGAGCCTTTCTTTGATTCGAAGATTATTATGAACAATTCTGTATTCTTCATTTAATTTTACACTAGCGACTTACCCTCGCTTCACTTCAGTGCTTAATTCATTATAGTTTAGTAAATTTTATAACAAACACATAACCCTCCTTTGAGCTTCGCCGCAGTCGGATAAAAATCTGTTCAATCTTTTCAGCGTAAAGGAGTTATAAGCACACAGATACATCTATAATATAAAAATAAATTGCTGAATGTGTTGCTAAGCGCAAATCTCGAGAGCAGCTGAACCGATTTCGATAATTCTTTTTTTATAATATTCCTTGAAGTACGAGGATGGTTCTTACGGACAGAAAATTTTTAAAAATTGTCTGAAAAAGTCTAAAAACAACACATTCCTATATTCCCATACAAAAGATTCGTAATAATACTTAAAAGTCTTATTTAGTTAAAGTTACTTAATTTATATCTATTTAAAACGAGCCGCTAGTTTACACATATTTTTGAGTACCCCATCCATATGGATTATATTTAGAAGTTATGTGTATAAAAAAAGAGTATATTTAAGAGTATACACCACCTGCCCCACAGACTGCCGGCGTCGCCTCCGGTGATGGCGCAACCACTGTGCCCCACAGTGTCCTGCGCGAGCACCACCACCATACTGGTAGTGGTGGCCGCTCAGCTGCTCCTCATGTTCCTCTACGGGCTGTACAAGTGAGTGCTAGTGTTAGTGGGAGTGCGTAGTGCTGGGCGTGGGCCTAACAATTGTGCTATGATTATAAATGTACATATGTATACAGTTACAATTTTGCATTCTGCTTTAAGATATTGAAGGAACACTATTCGAAGTCAATTTTAATGTACTTTTTTTAATTTTAAATAAAAATTTAAATTTAAGTTGCTTTCTGATTTTATTATATAAGAAAAAAAAATATTTTTATTTGTTAGATATATTATTGAAAACTAAAGGAGTCCTCTTGCAACAGTCATAATTTTAAGAGCGTCTTGATTCGCATTTTTATTTGTAGACATGCCCTAAATTTAAAAAAACAGGAATATCCAACTGGTAATATCCATACAACTGCTAAAGTATAAAACTCCATACAGGCGATGGTTTTTTTTTGGAAATGGCGAATGGATTCGAAGTATTGTAGCCATCTCCTGGCAAGTAACAGTTGTCCCCGACAACCCTAAAACCATTTCCCTGTAGACTATAATTATAGTTAAGACTATCCCTAATTAAAAAAAAACAATGCTAAATAAAAAAAAAAGAAAACAACTAAGTGGGTCCTTCATACATACAATTTGACCAACTAAGAAATTTGGTATTTTAAACAAAACTATCGTTTCGAATGGTACGTCAATTGTCGCACGTGGCGTTTGATACATCAGAAAAAAAAAACAACGATAAAATCGGAAAAAAATATAAATAAATATTTTTAAATTGTCTAGACTTAATTTTTTCACTTTAAACATTTCAACGGCAGAAGAAAATATTTTATTAATATGTATGTTTTTTTTTTTCAGGGAAAGAAAGGAAGCACAGGCGAAGAAGTTCTTTTAGGTGTGTGTATGTTTTTGTGCACCAAACTACTTACGTACAAAACTCACTTCTACACTCATATACAAAAAATATAATATTTTTCATAAACAATTATTTATTTTCTCGAACATGAGCAAATATTTTTATAAATATTTTTTACTTTGAAAATGAATTAATTTTTCTTAACGAATTTGTTCTACTTATTGTCAAATACATTAAAAAAGTATTAACTCTATAGAAGAGTTAAGTTTCTTCCTTTATGTTTTATATAATTTTACTATAGATAAATGTAAAATGGCGTCTATTTCTTTCACGTCACTCTATATCTTAATGTGTATTATACATGTAGTAAAAATAAGCATTTTTTCAGTCTCGAATGTCTGTCTATTTTAAATGAACTTTATTTAATTAAATACTTTTTCTTAAATATTTTTAAGAACGAAAGTTTTATTTTTAATTTCGGTTGTGCGCTATTGGCATTTATTTTCTCTTTTATTATTTTTTATTTTATAAATAAAGAATTTATAAAATATTTATATATTATCTGTGACATTTATTTAATATAGTTGTGTGGTACTTTTTATATTTTCAGTAATTAACTAAAATGTGTTAATATTTTGTGATATTGTTTCTATTTCTTAAAATCTTACTGTATTATTTTTTATATAACTTGAAGCACAGGTGGCGGCATTTTTTGACATTGACATATCTATCATTAACATAATATTATCTATGATTAAAAAAAACGTAACTCTCTTCTTGTTAAGTTTTAATTCTAATAAGTCAACCAACTGATTTGTAAATAATATATGTATAATGTAAAATGAAATTTATTTTTGAAAGACATACAAGAGATTATTTCTGATATACATAATAATAATAATAATATATATATATATATAATAATATATTATGTGTGTGTACGTAAGTGGGTGGTGTGGAGTTTTTTTTACCACGATATTGTGTGAGAGTATGGGAACTTGTGTACATATTTAATATATTTGTGTCTTAGTAAAATTTTATTATTTGTCATTGATGTTTTATTTTTAAAAAGTGTCTTAACCCCACTTCTCTCGTCTTACCTTTTTTTTAAATTATTAAATTTATATAAGCAGCGCCATCTTTTGGCAAAATTTATTTCTGTATTAGACTATTTTTCATGATATCAAAATATTTTTTTACAAATGACAATTTGTATACTGAATGATAACTAAATAAATGATGATAAATACATATATGTACAGCTAACGGATTTTATTATAATAAGTTATTATTATGCTTATCTTTCATAAGAATTATAAGTTATATTTATTAGCGACTTACTCTAGCTTCGTTAGGGTGTGTCCCTAGGTACGTTTTAAATAGATATAAATAGTTATTGCGAGTGTTCTTTACGAGATAGACATATACTGTTGCGGACTTTTCTGTAGGCCTACAATTTTCTAGTACAATGTTTTTTTATGTATCTCTTAAGGTTTAGGTATCGTTAGCCATATGAATTTCTAAGGACGATAGTTATTGTGTTTTCCCGTGGGAATGAAAGTTTTTCCTGTAGTAAAAAATATCCTATATGTTGACCTGAGTAATAAGTTATCATTACAATAAAATTTTAATAACTATTGTTCTGGGGTCTATTTTCTGTACACAATACGTTACAGTCATTGTTTTTAAAAAATATTTCATGTACAGATTTCGCTAAGTTACTGTTTTATTATATGTATAGATTCACATTTTATGCTCAAAAACTCTATATTAAAATTCAATTCAAATTCAAAATATTTTATTCAGCATTAAATTATAACAAATTTTTACTGAACGTCATGAGTCTATATCAGCTAGGAAAGAAGAGGCCTCAGACCTGAGAAGAACTGGCGGACTAATATTATTACATTATCTTTTTTGTAATGTAAGTTAAATAATAATCTATACTATATTAGTATAGATTATAATCTATATATATCTATATATACATAAAATATGCTTTGTCCTGACTGACTGACTGATCGATCAACGCACAGCCTAAACCGCTGATCTTAGAAACGTGAAATTTCGAGGACATATTCCTTATACAATGTAGGCATCCGCTAAGAAAGGATTTTTCGAAATTCAACCCCTAAGGGGGTAAAATAGGGGATAAAAGATTGTATGAAACTCTGTCATTCTTATTGCGAAATGCACGAAAAGCGGTATTTAGCTTTATGATGAAAAATAAGAAATATCTGTATAAGATATTTTTCGAAATTCATCCCTTAAAAGAGTAAAAGGGGGTGATAAACTTTATATGGGCAAACAATTATTTATGATCAGAATTACTTGAAACTTGGTATTAATGCTGTTCAATACAATTAAAGAAATACGTATTTTAGCATTTTTTGAAGTTCATCCTATAAGGCTGTCAAATAGGGGATGAAAGTTTGTATGAAACTCTGTTTTTGATGCACGGAAAATACTTAGTATTTACCTATAAAATGAAAAACAAAACAATACAAATATCTTTTTTTTTTTGGAAATCTATCCCTTAAAAGGGTTATACTGTTTATATAAGGAAAAAATTGTTAGTGATCAGAATTACTTGAAACTTGGTATTAATGCTCTTTAATACTATTAAACAAACATGTATTGTAGATTTTTTTTTTTAAATTCAGCCCCTAAGTGGGTAAAACTGCGCGTTGAACTTTGAGTTGTTGAATATATTTAAATAGAGTAACATAGCTCAAGTTATCTGTAAGTGCACACTTACTGTGTGGGATAAAGTACAGAACGGAAATTATTCTGAATCCAAAGGAAAATTATGTATAACTTTTCGGCTGGCCACTGCAGCGACAACTATAACATATAAATTCAATGAAAATTAAAACTGAGCAAATTTTTTAGTCCACGCAAGCGTAGCCGCGGGCAAAAAGCTGCAGCAAAATAAGAATGACACTTTATATATGTAACTTAAAAAAGAAGGAGAAGGAGGGAGACTGTAAGCTTCAGGTGCACATATCACTGGGTCTTTAAAAATAACGTAGATGTTAGCCTGTTAGTATGTTAGTTAAAAAAACCCACATTAGCCGAGTTACAAGATTCTAAAGTCGTAAATATTGTATGCGATTGTATCATTGTACTCTCTTCCTCTAACTTTGAAAAGATGGAGTAGAAAAATGTGTAAAAAACATAGGTAGTGGAGCTTGCTTAATACCTAAAGTGTAAATTTATTTACAGAATATACGCACCTTTAAGATACTGGATATTTTGAGTTACGATCGCTGAAATTTAATTTGTTTTCCATACATATTTAAGAAATAATAAAACTTACACGAACTTAGATTTTACAAGTAATAAAGTATGGTTTATTGCAAAAAAGTTTATTTTTTTCGTGGTTTAATCGCGGGCGAAGCCGCGGGTTCTGCTAGTTGTATATAAAGAGGAAAGATTTGTTTGTTTGTTTGTTTGTACCGAATAAGCTCCGAAACTACTGGACCGATGTAGATGAAATTTGATAAGAAGATAGTTCGAAACCCTGGGAAGGACATAGGATAATTTTTTGTCCCGAAAATCATCCCTTAAGGAAGTGAAAGTGGGGATAAAAAATGTATGGGGGATCATAAAATAAAAAAGCTCACTTTGTTAGAATATTTTATTACATTATAAAAAGTAAATATAATACATAATACATTATAGAATATAGTAAAAAATAATAAACGGTTAGGTTAGTAATATAATCAATAATTCATGTTAGTACTTAAGGTTGTTTTAAAGGGCGATAGTGTATGTGTTCTTATATTTTGTGAGAGAGTAAGACTTTCACATTTATAGTAGCACAGGCTGGGTTTTACTATTGATACGTGTAGCCGGACATCTCGCTTTGAATAAGGGAAGTCCCCGTACTCGCCTGAAATAGGAAATCCCCCGGGCCCCGGTCCTTAGAGACAGCGTGGACAAGTTTTACTTCCACTTAACCTTCCGTGAACCATGTGGGGTTTAATAGACCCCAGTCACACAAAAATCCTTGTAAATCTCTAAAAATTCGCTCGGCGTTTTTGACACTTTAAGTAGCTGGAGTTGCGACATTACCACACCGCTTGGTAATAGTGGTTTGATAATCGCGTCACCGACGTAACAAACAGACGTGCGCAAAGTGCGTTCGGGTCTCACAGACCCCACGTGGTTTGGGACGTCGTCTAAAACGTAAGTAGTAATTTTATTGTGAAATGCAGTATTTCTAGAATATTTGTATTTATTTCGAAATTTTTAACATTTATACACCTTTTGAGTACCTAATATTAGATGAAAAGTTGGTTGTCTTTCGAGGGAGATGTGGGTTCCGACTGGTTATGATGATGATACGAGAGATATTGAATAATAGTATCGAAATAGGGAAAATCGATTGAGAAGAAACTTCGTTCGTAATTCGGGAACGGCTTTGATTGAAGAACATTTGAAAAACCTCAAAGATAATCTACGGATTCCGAAATATTCGCATATTATATATATATATATATATATATATATATATATATATATATATATATATATATATATATATATAATATTATGTATATGTTATCATTACTTTTATTTTACTTTTTTTTTTGCACTATATTGCCCGCTGACATCTTCTTCCATATCCAGAGGTTGACTGGAAGAGATCTCTTTTAGAGATAAGTCCACCTTTGTGAACTATGTTTATTGTTGTTTTTTTTTCTGTATCGCATCTAAAGTGCAATAAAGAATATAATATTCTCGTAAGTGCTTACATACGTGAATTGCTCAGTGAAACGCTTTCTGAACCACCAACAAAAATGCCAAGATCTAAAATAAGGTGTTCAGAATGTGACAGCAAGAAAGATCGGAAAACCAAATACAGTTGTAAGCTCTGCGATATACCTATATGCTTAGAGCATGCTCACTTATACTGCAAAAATTGTACCAAATTTAATCAGCCTGGACCTCATGAAGACTGACAAAATTAAGCTAATTTTGTCAATTTTACATGCCTTATAATACTAATTTTGAAAATTTGAGATATATGATAAGTGTTTAATTACTTTTTTATCATGGATGTTAGCCCAAAGAAGAGGCTAAGTTTTAGTTTGCAAAAAATGACTATGTTTTGTTCCTTTTTGAAAAAAGATTAAAAATGTTGATTATTTTACTCGGTTTTGTATTATTATTACGCTCAAATAGACAGAAAACAGTATTTTTTAATAAAATAAACAAGTAATCACAAATTATACATTCCTTGCTCTGATAATTCTTGGGGTCTGAGAAACCCCACATGGTTTGCGATGTAACTTTTATGCACGTGGTTCACGAAAGGTTAATTTAGAGGTATGAAAAATACTTGTTTTCTGTCAATTTGTTTTCACTATACGTTTTTCTTTTTTATTTTTAACCGACTTCCAAAAGGAGGAGGTTATCAATTCGATTGGTATTTTTTTTTTTATGTATGTACATCGATTACTCTGAGATTTATGATCCGATTTGCGTGATTCTTTTTTTGTTTGATGCGGCTTAGTTGCCATGTGGTCCCATAAAAATTTAACATAATTTGGCCGAGTAGTTTTCATTTTATGGAAAAAAAATTATGATTTTTTTTGTTTACGTGGACGTAATTTTATGTGTGTTCGCGGATTGCTTCGTCATTCATGAACCGATTTTAATGATTCTTTTTTTGTTTGAAAGGAGATATTTCAAGGGTGGTACTATAATAAGGAGACCAGGATCTGATGATGGTATCCCAGAGAAATCGAGGGGAACCTTCAAAAATCGTAGTAGCGACTAGTGCGCTTGTTAATTTTTTTCATTCAGTATTTTAAAGCACTACTATTTAATGAAGGTCTGGAGTCGATCTGATAATGGAGCCGACAAATAGTCGAGGAAACTCCTCAACGATTTACAGCAATTACCTGGTGTTTGGGCTTGATTAATTTGTATTGATGAGAACTTTACACCTAGATGGGTTGTGACTGTCATTAGGGGTCTGAATAAATGGCTTAATCGAATATGTTTTTAAAAATCTTTCTTCTTACAATTTACCTGCTTATTACGTCTACACTAAAAATGGAAAAATAAAAACTTTTTAAAAAAAAATAAAAACCGACTTCCAGGCACAGAAAAGTAAAAAATAACCTAACGGGGGTTTTCATTTAGAATAGATACCTAATCAGATATTTTCGAAGTCGGTGCCAGCCAATACAAATCAAAGCACACCGACTTCGAAAATATCTGATTAGGTATCTATTCTAAATGAAAACCCCCGTTAGGTTATTTTTTACTTTTCTGTGCCTGGAAGTCGGTTTTTATTTTTTTTTAAAAAGTTTTCTATCATAAATCCCTATTATATATTATTATGTATATTCTTATAAAATTTAAAAATTTTGTGCTCGATACCATTTTAGAAACCGATGGCCCTTTAACGAAAATTTTGACTTAATTGCTTTTGAGAAAGAAATATGATTGATTATGTTTTCTTCTCAAAAGGGTAGTAAGGATGCTTCGACCACTTGGTCTGAGGAATGGTTCTGTAGCCTTTATCAAAACTCTTCAGTTTCTGCTTCTCTTCGTCCGTCAGCTCGAAGTCGAAGACATCGATGTTTTGTTCTATGCGACTTTTTGTGAGAGACTTGGGTAGTGGGACAACGCCTAATTCGATCTGAAATTAAGATATTTAAAAATTACACTGAGACTAACAATGTGCGCAAGAAAAGTCTCTTTATTGCTTCCAACTTCATACTTTGGTGCGAAAAAAAAGTGAAAACATTATACAAAATAAATATATATATTATATATTTAATGTGTACCTAATTAAAAGCTCTTTGAATAAACTCTATTCATGACAAACTCGAACAGGAGGTGATGAATTCGGGAGTATTTTTTGTATTTTTTGCGATATCTTTACCAAAGATTTTTTCAAGTATAAATCCAACCCCAGTGAAATAAGCTAGTGTTTTTAGGGTAATTAACCGACTTCCAAAAGGAGGTTATCAATTCGATTGGTATTTTTTTTATGTATGTACATCGATTACTCTGAGATTTATGATCCGATTTACGTGATTCTTCTTTTGTTTGATGCGGAATACTTGCCATTTGGTCCCATAAAAATTTAACATAGTTTGGCCCAGTAGTTTTCATTTTATGAAAAAAAAAATATGAGAATTTTTGTTTACGTGGATGTAATTTTATGTATGTTCGCGGATTGCTTCGTCGTTCATGAACCGATTTTAATGATTCTTTTTTTGTTTGAAAGGAGATATCTCAAGGGTGGTCCCATAATAAGGAAACCAGGATCTGATGATGGCATCTTAGAGAAATCGAGGGGAACCTTCGAAAATCGTAGTGGTGACTAGTGCGCTTGTAAATTTTTTTTCATTAAGTATTTTAAAGCACTACTATTTAATGAAGGTCTGGAGTCGATCTGATGATAGAACCGAAAGACAGTCGAGGAAACTCCTCAACGTTTTACAGCAATTACCTGGTGTTTGGGCTTGATTAATTAGTATTTATGATAACTTTACACCTAGATGGGTTGTGAGTGTCATTAGGGGTCTGAATAAATGGCTTAATCGAATATGTTTTTAAAAATCTTTCTTCTTACAAATTACCTGCTTATTACGTCTACACCAAAAATGGAAAAATAAAAACTTAAAAAAAAAATAAAAACCGACTTCCAGGCACAGAAAAGTAAAAAATAACCAAACGGGGGTTTTCATTTAGAATAGATACCTAATCAGATATTTTCGAAGTAGGTGCCAGCCAATACAAATCAAAGCACACCGATACACCGACACCTAGATAAAGTAGTTTCTATTAAGATATGAACTCTTAAAAGTTGGGAACAACTTACCAGATATCTCAAAGCGATTTGTGGAACTGTTTTGTTGTATTTATTAGCTATTTCCACTAAGAGTGGATCATCGACACGTGGCGGAGGCGCGTCTGGGGTGGCCTTGTTATAGAAGAGAGACCCAAACGGGGTGTAGCCCTCCACCAAGATGTCTTGGGACTTGCAGAAGGCGAGCAGTTCTGGTTGCTGAAGGTTCAAATTTATCTGGAAAATATTTAAGTTTCTATAGACACATTCATAATCATCAACATCATATTCAGTCTGCTTTTGGCCACTGTTGCACATAGACCTCTCCTATGGCACGCGACTGACCTCTATCTTAAGCTCAGACAAATTGCTTTTCCACAATGTCGCTGATAGAACTAAACAATTAGTTCGGAAGAAAAGTCATTTTTGTTTCGCAGATGGTTTACCTGATAATATGTGGTCGAGGGTATCTTTAATTATAAATATACTTATTTATAAATATATACAAAACAAATGTACACTTCGTTATTACTGTACAAGTCATGTCCGCGTGGAATAGTGGCAAGAATGCTAGTGGCATTCCCTCGTTGAATGGCAATGCCGATTCTTTGAGCGAAAAAATGCGCCAGCTCTCCTGTCACCAGTAGAGGCGATAAGCGAGGTGTTATGTCTTTGACCCATTTCCCAGTGTCCAATTGAGCAAAAATTTGACATTCTACTTTGGTTCCCCATACAATGCACGATTACCTAAATGCCGCCATTTCTAGTCCAATATGGCGAAAGTTACGAAAGGGCTTGATGAGCGAAACACAATAAGCAACGTGACAACGTGATTGTAAATCCAATATGGCGGCCGCCACAAAATGGGGATTTATAGTTTCCACATTAACCCCTATGGTATAGGTATCAAATGAAAGGGCTTGATAAATGAAATACGATGAGTCCTTACTCATCGTATGTTACCTTTAACATCATTGTAAATCCAATATGGTGGACGAAAAGAAGGTAAATCTCGCGACAAGTTTTTATCTATACTAATATTATAAAAAGGTAAAGGTTGTGAGTATGTGAGGTTGTAGGGGGTAATCTCTGAATCTACTGAACCGATTTAGATGAAAATGGTAAGAATATACTTTGAGACCCTGGGAAGGACAAATTATACTTCTTATCCCGGAAATAATCCCTTAAGGGGGTGAAAATGGTGATGAAAGTATGTATGGGGAACCAACGTAGGGACGAACCCGAGCGAAGCGAGGGTGAGTCGCTAGTACAATATAAATTGTGGAATGTAATAAGTTGTTGGGTTTGATTTAATTTAAAGTTTATTCTCTTATTTTGAGAGCATTTAAATAAATTGATTTGTTTTAAAAAATGTTTTTATTTTTTTTCTATTAATTTATTTTTTAGTTATGTAACACTGTCCTTTGTCTGAGAATTTTTATATAACTTTCTATAAATAAACTTCTTAACCGCATTTCATTAGGTAATTAATCTGCGACATTTTTGATATTTTTTGGGGTCTCACCTCAACCTGAAGCACGGCTGGTTTCTCCAGACCACTGTCTATAATCTTCTGTATTTGCTGTTGGTTGAAATTGGACAAGCCTATGGACTTAGTGAGGCCAAGCTTCTTGGCTTCAATCATTCCTTTCCATGTCTCTATACTGTCAGTTAGGTCGAAGGTGCCGTTAGACTGAAAATTAATGACTATATATAATATATATGGTAATTTCTTTTGATTTTAAGATATGTATGTATTTTCTACATCTTAATATACATAATATAATGTTCTGGCGAGTGTGTGTTCGTAATTTTTCTCCTCCGATATGTATTCAGCCCTTATTAACGCCCCACTGCTGGGGTTGGGGATCACAGCATAGTCCACCACGCTGACCAAGTGTAATTTTTTTTGAGTAGTTTTGAGGTCACCATTCTTTAAACATTGGGTAATATATTTTTTTCCTAAATTTTGTGTGGTATTTCTTCAGAGCAGCTGAATTGATTTCAGATATGGAATAAGCTACTATTCGTATTTTGTAGATCATGAAAATTTTGGATATCGCGTGATCAGTACTGAATATTTACTTCACATACCTATATTTTCTTTTTGTAAATTCTCATTCTGATAAACTCTCATTCTCAATACCAATTACTCTAATTTTCAAAATTGTAATTTTTATCATGTTATTATTTCAACTATATTTTTAGAAGCTACAGTTTACTTACAAAGTGGCCACACGGCCAATGTATGAGGTATAAGTCGACATAATCGAGTTGAAGATTGCGGAGAGACTCTCGCAGCGCCGGGACCACAGCATCTCGCGCGTGTTTGTCGTTCCAGAGCTGAGGACAACTTACTTTTTAACTATATTCTACAATTACTATTGTAAAGTACAGTATATTAATTTGGCCATCTTATGGTGTACAAATTATGAAATTTTTACAATTTAAATAAAATATGAATCGTGTAATTTATACACAAAAACAAAACAAAGAAAAAACGTCATTTATTTTCTATAGTGTAACACTACTTCCTAAATTCGAGTTATTATTGAAATTGAAGAAAAACCCAATAACCATATTTGGTCCGACTCGGGTCTGGGACCCACGGCTTTGGCCGTACATGCTAGTCACTAGGCAGAAACAATTTCAGTTAGCTCATAAGAATACCTTAGTAGTGACAAACACGTCCTCTCTCTTCACTCCTTTCAGTCCCTTCCCGACCTGGTCTTCGATTTTATATATCCAGGCGGTGTCTATGTGCGTGTAGCCGGCGTCCAAAGCCCATTTTACAGCTTGTTCTACTTCATTAGATAATAAAGTCAGGTGACCCTGGAAAGAGATGTTAGGTGGACATCTTTTTTATTTTTCCATCTTTGTTGAGTATATTAATTGATATATCTCTTTGAAATGTCTCCAAAAAATATTAGATTGAAAGTTTTTAAAATGAAATTTTTCGAAATTGTAGATCGTAAAGTAAGAAAGATAGACAAATATTTATGGGAACATAATTAAGTACTAAAATATGGTGATAAACTTTATAACTCAGAGTGGCAGATTTTATGGATTCTATTTTTGGGCAAATATTTATGACAGTTATCTATAATAATATTATAAAGAGGTAAGATTTGTTTGTTTATTTGTTTGTTTGTACCGAATAAGCTCCGAAAATACTGAACCGATTTAGATAAAATTTGGTAAGATGATAGTTTGAGACCCTGGAATGAACATAGGGTAGTTTTTATTCCGAAAATCATCCCTTAAGGATGTGAAAATGGGGATGAAAGTTTGTATGAGGAAGCAACCTAGTATAAATATGAACACATCAGATTTAACTATCCGCATGAGTTTGGTACGTTTAAATGGAAGTCTGGAAGTCCAAACGCCCACACCACTGACATAATGGTCATAAAGACTTATGGTGTCCGGGGATCAAACCCGTAACTTGTGCAGGACACCTTCCACGTCATAAAACCAACAAAGCAATGAAAATATAATATTTACGTACTGATGTGTTATGCCCAAGCCACGTTCCGAGCGCAATCGCCGGCATTTCATTTCCATCGTTTAGTCTTCGCGTTGGCACTTGCACCGCTCCATTCTGAAACAATATTTAACCATCCTTAAAAAATATTTTTCAATTCAAAAGTTACGTCAAATTCAAAACGACTAAAAGTTATTATTTCCGACTATGAAAAGGTACACTAAGTTCAAAAATGGATTTTTCTTTTAAATTATATGGGACCACTCATACCTATTCAGTAAAAAATCTGAATTAAGTTGTAGTACTTTTCACGTTGGTCAGTTAATATCTTTCAGGCGAATTTGTGGTTAAGACGTTAATCTCTGAGATTAACCATACTACACTATACTAAGATAATATAGAAGGAGAGTTAGAGCTGACTCTCATAGTTATCTCCTAGGCACGATGGTGCCAATTCCTGACCTCCAGGATGAGGTAGGGAACCAAACCAATTTCCCTGTCTTGGGACTCGAACTAAATAAAAGATCTGAGATCAATGATAGTGTTAGAATTATAATTAGTCGCAGTGAATTACACTTGTTCTACCAAGTATGATATGATTTTATGATTAATATATTTACAACATTGCAATGCAGCTTGCAACAAACTGGTATTCCAAAAGAAACGTGTCGATGTAATTATTTATGAGGTAACTTAGCAGATATATATATGTAGTACTCGTAGTAACTAACCTATTTAGACTTTTGACATCGATGTACAAAACTCAAGATACAAAATTAGCGTATCAAAAGTGTCCTCAAAAAGAAGCGCACATATTGAAATCATGCGCTTTTTTTAAATCTCTTTTGTTCATTGTTTTTCGGATGACAAAAGCATTTTATGTCGTGTGCGTAAGTTCGAATTAGTGTTTAGACAATTAACTTTCAATTTTTGAATTTTATTCTCTGGTTTAACTTAATGTTACATGTTAACGCCACATTTTGAAGATGTACTTGTCTCTTATCTATGTTTTTCTACCTATGTTTTTATATATCAATGGACTGTCAATTTAACCTTTAAACTTAAGCAGTTTTAATCAAAAGGCGTTATCACACTCTGAATTCTGTATGTTTCTTACTCATCAACTTTGAAACGATTTGATAGATTTGGATGAAATCTATACATATTATAAAATTCTAACTAAGCTGAATCTGTACATTAAATATTTTTTGGAAAATCTTATTGAAATAGACATTATTATCGATGCAGAGGCCGAATCTATAGTTTTTAGAATTTTTGTCTGTCTGTCTGTCTGTCTGTCTGTTACCGCATCACAGAAAAACCACTGGAGGGATTTTGATGAAATTTGGTATGGTGATAGCTGGATATCCGGGTCAACATATAGGATACTTTTTACTGCGGGAAAATATCTCATCTCTGAGAAATCTATACTAAACGTTAAAACGTAAGTATGGTCGCTAATTTCTTACGCATTTCATAAGCATCGAGGTAAAGCGGCCAAGGTGCAAGATTGACAATCATAGGTGTCCGGGTTTGAATCCCGGTCAGACACAAAGTATTTACTTTTGTTTTTTTTTTGTATTTATTCAAGTTTTTAGTTTTTTTGGTTAATCTAAAAAATATGATATAACAAAAAGAACTCCGAGCGAAGCTCGGTCGACCAGGTACTAGTCATTATTATCGATACAGAGGCTGAATCTATAGTTTTTGTCTGTCCGTCTGTCTTTCTGTCTGTATGGGAACGCATAACGAGAAAACTACTGGACAGATTTTGATAAAATGTGGTATGATGATAGCTGAGTATCCGGGTCAAGATATACACACACAATATAGGATGCTTTTTACTTTTAACTGTTAAAACGTTCCTAGGGACGAACCCGAGCGAAGTGAGGGTAAGTCGTTAGTAATATTATAAATACAAAAGGCACTGAACAATGCACCTTCTCTTAACGTCAGCAAAAACACCCACGGGCTAGAAAAGCTATTACTACCCACTAGACCAAACAGAACCTCCCCCGTCTTAATGCTGCAACGCAGGAACGCTTACGCACTCAACCACGACTTCCCGACGGCCGCCTACCGAGGCAGACCATAGAACCAAAGAGTTGCTTCCACGATCCACTCTACTATCAGAGAAGTACCACGAACAACACTGCCTGAGCCTATGCCAACCGAGTTTTTTGCAAATATCTCAAAATCTTTGAGGTTATTGTAAAAAGTGTCTTCTATAAAAGTTATGGATTTTTACTAGACCTACAACTTTTGTAGAAATCGTTTTTCAATAGAACGTCACAGTATGCCGGAAATTGCTAATGTTATAAAACCGTAAAACTTCAGGTTTTAAACCGGTTTCGGATTGAACTAATAAACTTAAAACCTCTCTAACTCGGTTTATTTTGACCGGAGGAAAAAAAGTCTTAAAACCTTTTTTATGTAAAATTTTTAGTTCTACACATTTTTATTAAAACTTTTTTGTCTTATTTCTACCGTTTTCGAGTGATTACGAGTAACCACTTTGGACATTTTTTTTTCAACCCTTGCCAGGGGTTGCGGACACGAAAACCCTTACACATTGTTTTTGTATCATTAAAACTACAATATATTAAAAATGCTAAGTTGAGTGCCAACATTTTGATTTCAGACCTTATTTGACTGGACTATATTAGTAAGTCTATAAATAAGCTTTATTTAATTTTTACTAAAGCGATTTTAATAGAAATTAATGGAAGATATTTTTTCAAGCACAATAAGATTTTTAGAGGAATTGCGATAATTTTCAAAAATTTACTTACAACGATATAGAAAAAATTGAGCAGGAGGTATAATATTTTTAAATACGACGACATTGTGCGCGCGCGCAGTGTGAATGTCTACTGAGTTCTTGACCTCGGCGATAAACCAGTATAGCTTATTGACTATATTTGATAAAGTGGGTTTGTTTAGTCTTTAATATAGATAAAGCACATTACATAAGTAACATTTAATCTTTACTAGCGACTCACCCTCGCTGCGTTCGGGTTAGTCCCTAGCTTGCTTTCCCTTGAAGGATGATTTCCGGGATAAAAACTATTTCACTCACTCCCTTTCCATATCATAAAATTTAAAAAAAGAACTTATTTTAGTAAATAATGTCTTTTCTTTTATAAATCTTTTTTTTCCGACATCAAGAATCACAAAAAAAAAAAGAATAATCCAATTTTGTGCAGTCATGCGGAAGTTATGAGCGTACATACGAGTACAATCGGTGATTCATTTTTATTTACGAGTACTAGCGACTCACCCTCGCTTTGCTCGGCTTCGTCCCCAGGTTGCTTCCCAAAACAAAATTAATTAATTTGGTTTTAATTTTTTTCCGTGGAACCCTATTTCTTTTTTTCTAAAATAAAAGTAGCCTAAGTTACTCCTTATTACATCAGCCAGTTTTATCTGCCAGTTAAAGTCCCGCCTAAATCGGTTCAGCCAATTCAGAGATTAGCCGAAACAAACAGTCAGACAGACAAAAATAGTAAAAAATGTTGTTTTGGTATATGTACCGTGTATACATCCATATGCATTTAGTAAAAAACAGTTATTTTAATATTACAAACAGACACTCCAATTTTATTTACCTGTATAGATATAGATTTACAAATAGCGTTTTAGCGTTTAGTATAGATTTCTCAGAGATGAGATATTTTCCCGCAGTAAAAGTATCCTATATGTTGACCCGGATAATCAGCTACCATCATACCAAACATTAAAATCTGTCCAGTGGTTTTCTCGTGATGTGGTCTCAGACAGACAGACAGCCAAAAATTCTATAAACGTAAGTAGGGACGAACCCGCGAAGCGAGGGTAAGTCGCTAGTAGTCATACCTAATGTTACAATTTCTTTTCATTATTAATAACACTAAAGCTCGCCAATAGCTAGTAAACAAAAAAAAAGATTAAACAGTCCAACAGCTTCTGTTCGGTAGCCGATTTTCTTTTATTTTAATATAATCCTCAAGGAAAACGAGTGCGGGTCGCAATATTAAAAAAGCGAAAGATACTAAGGAGTACCTACACCCAAATAAAGCCAGGGCAAGCCACCAGAAACACTCCTAGTGCACTTGTACCTACACCACGTTTTGCTGATATAAATGTATTTTTAGTAGGCCCATGTACACAATATTCCTAGCTTATAATTTTTTTCTACTTTGTATAATACGGTACCTATACATATGTATATATGTATAAATAAAACTGAAATGTTTGTCTCTTTTCAAAATTTTTCATCTGTCTGTTCGTCAGTTTTTCTTTCTGTTTGTTCGTGATAATCTTTGGAACACCTTAACCAATTACATTAGGGTTACATATAGTTGAGTTTTATTTCGGAAACATTTGGGGTTCCAGCGCAAAAATTGAATTACGGCTTTACGAAAAAGCCATTAAAATATGTACGTACAAAATTTTTAAATTCATACTTTAACAAACAAATGCAAATGTTTGCATGCTAATACAGTTTTAATTACCATGTTTATATTTTGTTCTATTCACCAAAAAACAAACCATTGCTAACTCATATCAACCTCTCGTAATCAAACCTTGAGGAAGTCGATTTTAGTCTTTTTCTAATCAATGATCCATTTGTAACTTTAATACCCTCACCTCACCCTACTATGAAAATACGAAAGTTTTTATGTCTGTATGTTTCTTACTCTTTCATATTGAAACGGTTTGGATGAATTTGGACTAACAAATACTATGTTCTCCTGACTGATTTAGCCTCGGCAGCTAGTCTTAGTTAGGCTGCCAAGCGCAAGAGAGTGCAAACTCTATACCTGTTACTCTGAAATCTCTATGAGACTATAATTCGACACAACCGGTGAAAGATCAGGCGCATGACGACGGCTGACACACCGCCAACTTCTATTGCTGAACTTGTTACTAGGAGTTTCATAACTACCCGGGATCAGAAACCAGGAACTCAGGATGTGTAGCCGTACATGTTTGTCACCATCGAGGCAGTGTAAAAGATCAATGAACACACAGACACATAAAACCTTTCGCATTTATAATAGTAGTCCAAGATGGAGCGGTTTAGACAGAAAATGCCAAAAAAATATTTAGTTCAAAATTATTTAATCAACTTATACTCCTCTTTTTAGTTAACTTTAATACGCAGCCGGGTTTTTTATTTTTGTAAATATAGCTTTTTAGTTTTGGTCAGTTCAACATTTTTACTTTTATATAAAAATTTCTTATCTTAAATTACTTTAAAACTTGTAAGTCGTAATTTTTGTAATCGCCTCTTAAAATTCTGATTTATTCGGATGATTTTTTTTAAGCCACACAAATTGACGCCCCTAGGCGTCCTAGGCCGCCATCCTGATCCTAATTCGCCATTTTGATTTTTAATGATATCTATATATCTTATGATACTTGTTTTATCAAGATGAATCGAATGCCGCATGAATCATCAAAATCGGCTAAACCTTTTAGTTTTTATGAGGGAACATAGGATCAGACATATTATGTACATGCATACATAAATACATACAGGTCACACAGATAACCCTCCTTTGGGCTTCGCCGCAGTCTGTCTGTCAGTATGTCTGTAACTTATTGCAGAATATAGACCCCTTTTTTATTTTATTATTATATAATATTATTATTTAATTATTTTGACTTAATAATATCGAAAAAGAACTCTAATTTTCACTCGAAAATTCTCCCGTCAAAATATCTGCTTTTTTAAAAAAGTCAGTAGGCGTTTTGTTCGTTGAAATCTCTTCTTTCTGATGGTGTTTAAAAAATATTAAATGTATTTTTTTTTGTAATGGATAAACTAAAGGCACTTAAAATAAGGACGAATAAAAAATAATTATTCGTACTTTAATAGGACCAATAATAAATTCGAATAAAAAAAAATTATTCGTCCGATAATCGGATGAATTGAAAATATATTATTCGTCCAACTATTGTCGCTTTGTACGTATATTTACCGCTTTTTTATTTTCTGACGTAAAATAAATGATTTTTAGGTGCAGGAGTTTCTATACGCAAAAAAAAAAACATAACCTTAACCTACCGAGATTAGCCGAGCTACTTATTCTACTTGCTTATTTATTAGTCTATTCGTCCTTTCTTTTAATTTAAATATTTTAAAAAGGTCGAATAATATTTTTTTATTCGTCCTATTAAAGGATGAATAGACACTCCGTAAACTAAAAATCCGCTGAACCGATTCAGATGAAATTTGGTATGAAGATAGTTTGAGACCCTGGGAAGGCACAGGATAGTTTTTATTCTGAAAAGCATCCCTTAAGGAGGTGAAAAGGGGGATAAAAATTTGTATGGGGACTCAAGTAAGGAATATAAAAATCATTATACCTATATGTATAATGTAAGATTTTGCTATTTTAATGTGTAATAAAACAGTTATTAATTGATTATACTGACCACACTGACGACGATATAAATTATGATACCTTTATAAATCAGGCAGTTAAAAATTACGAAAATGGTTAGGCCGAAAAAAATAATAAAAATACAATTAAAAGTAGAGAGAATTATTAAGCAAACTCATGGAAAACTAGTAGGTATTTGATAGACAGATTAGATTATAAAATTAAAAAGCAATTTTAAAGACTGACTAATTGCTGACATAGTCAGTAGTAATAATGAATTGCTCAAGAAATCGTTTTCCTGACAATGATTGATGTTTGAAATAATAATAACTAAATTATAATTTTTATAACAGTTTTTGTGTTTTTGCAATAGACGCGTATGTTAATCTATACTCTATACAGATAAATAAAATTGGAGTGTCTATTTGTAATATTAAAATAACCGTTTTTTACTAAATGTATATGGATGTATACACGATACATATACCAAAACAACATTTTTTACAAGTTTTGTCTGTCTGTCTGTTTGTTCCGGCTAATCTCTGAAACGGCTGGACCGATTTTGACGGGACTTTCGCTGGCAGAGAGCTGATGTAATAAGGAGTAACTTAGGCTACTTCTATTTTAGAAAAAAAAATAGGGTCCTACGAAAAAAATTAAAACCAAATTAATTTATTAATTTTGTTTTGGGAAGTAACCTAGAGACGAACCCGAACGAAGCGAGGTTGAGTCGCTAGTCTACATATATAATAAAATTTTGAGTCGAATCTGTACATTAAATACAATTTGGAAAATCTTATTGAAATATCCATTATTATGTATTAATCTATAGTTCTTAGAACTTTTTCTGTCTGTCTGTCTGGGAAATACTAAAATCACTAGACAGATTTTTATGGGGTATAATGATAGATGGTTATTCGGGTCAACATATAGGATACTTTTTACTGCGGGAAAATATCTCATCTTTAAGAAATCTATACTAACCGTTAAAACGTTTCTAGGGACGAATCCGAGCGGAGCGAGGGTGAGTCGCTAGTATAAAATATGTTAACTATTAATCTAAATAGTTGTATAATAAATCCATTGAAATTTTCGTATGAAGGATAACTCGGCCGAACAAGTTATTGTGTTTCCATACTAATATTATAAATGTGAAAGTATGTTTGTTTGTTTGTCCTTCTTTCACGCCGAAACAGAGTGACGAAGTGGCGTGATTTTATGTGTGGAGGTAGTTGGAAGTTTTTACCGCGGGAAATTATCTCATTCCCATGGGAAAACACGTTATAATACAACCCAAAAAATTTTATTAATGGTCAGAATTACTTGAAACTTGGTATTAATAATGCTCTTCAATACAATACAATTAAATAAAAACCTATTTTACCATTTTCCGAAGTAAATCATAAACGTTGTTGGAGGATCAACAAAAATAATAATAATTCAGTTTAATTTAAAAAAAAAAAGTATCGACAAAAATGAACTTGTACTTTATTTTATTATTAACAAGCGACTCACCCTGGCTTCGCTTGGGTTCGTCCCTAGGTTGATTCCCCATAAAAATTTTATCCCCATTTTCACTCCCTTAAGGGATGATTGCCGGGATAAAAAGTATCCTATGTCCTTCTTAGGGTCTTAAACTGTCTTCTTACTAAATTTCATCTAAATTGGTTCAGTAGATTCAGAGATTACCCCCCATAACCTCACAAACTCACAAACTTTATCTCTTTATAATATTAGTATAGACTAGCTGACCCGCCAGGCGTCGTCGTTCTGTCAAAAGCAATTGGACTGTGGCAGTCCCACAAACTTATATTTTCTGGTCAAGTTCTGGTGCTAGAGTTGCTTATAAAGTGCACATGTCGCTTTTAACGTTATTGTGGAGTCGAATTAAACTGAAAATTTGCATTTTGAGGTCTTCGACACATATTACTCCCCCTGCGTCTTATAGGCGGCATGAGTATAAATGGAAAAACACACAAAATAAACCAATCAATCATAGTTAAATTAGGAATCTTGTTTGTAGATTGAGAAGCGGAGATTTAATAAATTAATATTTAAAAAAAAAAAACATTTTTAAAAACAAGCTTTTATATCATATACATAAATTGTGTAATAAGTGAGTCTGATTTAATTTAAAGTTTACTTTTTATTTATTTTTTAGGTATTAATTCGTATTTTTCTCAGTAAACCCTTTCATTTGATATCCATATCATGGGGGTGCATAAGAAAACAAAGTCGGCCATCGTTGGGAGTCCGCCATGTTGGATGTAGAATGACGTCACCGTTATCTAACCATGCATTGTCATCTAAACTAAAAGTGTATGCAAAATTTCAGCTCAATCACTTGTAGATAAATGCTTTAAAATTCAGTTGCAATATTTGACCTGAACAAACATATGTACATACAAACATTACTAGTTAAATAAAAGCTTGTAAAAACAATCAAGAATAACTGAAAAACTGTCAAAGTCAAGAGCAAGTGTCCTTACAAATGCATTCAAATATCTATACTTCGCTACTAATATTATAAATGTGAAAGTTTGTGAGTATATAACATGTATGGATGTTTGTTACTCTTTCACTCCAGAACGGGTGAAGATATCTGGATGAAATTTGGCACAGAGATAGATTATAGTCTGGAATAACAAATAGACTACTTTTTATCCAGGAAAAATGTACGGTTCTCTTGGGATAGGTTTGTTTTTGTTTTCTTAGAGGCGAAGCCGTGCGAAGCTAGGGTGAGCCGCTAGTTAATAATAATTTCAAGGTTACGTTCATAATTATAAAGTAAGGAAAAACGAAAATGTGATTTTTACGTTTTTCCGTAAAACTTATCCAATTTTTCTTTTCATAAGAACATTCCTCGCACTTTAATGAATATTAAAAAAAAATTGCCGAATTGGTCCAGCCGCTCTCGAGTTTTGCGCTTAGCTATTAATATTTATTTATATACTAGCGACTCACACTCGCTTCGCTCGCGTTCGTCCCTAGGTACATTTTCACGGTTAGCTATATTTATACAAAAATAGTAGCTTGCTACTCCTAAGATATTCATTTAAATTATATAGCGATTTACCCTCGCTTGGCTCGGGTGCGTACGCCGTACGCGAATTTTGTTCACAATTTCATGGGTTTTATTTTTTTCGCGGAACCCTGATTCTTGTTCTAAAATAAAAGTAGCCTATGTTACTCCTTGTTACATCAGCTATCTGCCAGTGAATATCCCGTCAAAATCGGTCCAGCCGTTTCGGAGATTAGCCGGAACAAACAGACAGACAAAAAATTGTAAAAAAACGTTGTTTTGGTATATGTACCGTGTATACATCCATATGCGTTTAGTAAAAAGCGGTTATTTTAATATTACAAACAGACACTCCGATTTTATTTATCTGTATAGATAGACATGTATATTTTTTTTATGATAGAAGGCAAAAGGTGACCTTCAGTAAAGTGAATGGAACTATGTGAGGATTCTTCTCAATGTCCCGCTTCTGACAAAGTTTTATTATCTTATAATATGTATTTAATACTAGCAACTTCCTTCAACTTATTCTGATACTTTTCACACTATAAATAGGGCAGGCAAAGACAAAAAAGTTCAGAAGGTACCTTTTTCTCCTCTGTTAGTTAACTGATTTTCTTTTTTTTAGTTTATCAATAAAAAATGATTATTGTCCAATTTCGACCACTGGGCAAATTTATTAAAACTAATTATTCATTAAATCTTCAACTGGTACATCACTTATCATGTGTCTAGATAAGAAACCTGTTACGCAACAATTCGATAATACTTTACCACAATAGAATGAATGGGTTAAAAAAATGGAGGCATACGTTAAATATTAAATTATAAAATTAAATAAATTATAAAAATTAAAAAAAGACCGACCGCACAAAAAGCTCGTTAGCGGCAATTCAGTTGGGCGTAAAGACAAGAGACACACTGGGAGGTGACCCTCTTCGATGGCCGGTGTACCCTGCGGGTTGCACCTGATAATTCTCTGATAGCAGAGTGGACCGTGGGATAGCCTATTGGTTGTTGTAGTCTGCTTCGTCAGATCTAATGTCGGGGCGTAGTGGTAAGCGATCCTACAACGCCCCATTAGGACGAGGGAGGTTCCGTTGAGTTTTAGTGGATAGTACTGGCTTTTGAGGCCGGTGAGTCCCAAATAATGACTATGCAGGTGATATGAGTAAATGCATTATGTTTCGTAAAAAATAAAATATATATTATATAAAAAAACGTCCAAGATTGAGGTTGACGAGATCTCGTCCAGTTTAAGCCCTCGAAAATACTTGTTTATGCGTTCATCACTAAAAAACCATTGACTATAGCTCAAAAGTTCCAAAACACTCCTCTTAACATCTGTAATAGTCTTGGGATCGAAAAAGTCGAAACATCGTGTGATATCCGGCTTAAACGGCACTACAAAGAAAAGCCAATTGGGCCTCCAAAAAAATGGAAGTGCTCAACAGAGTGAACCGATTTTGCACGTCAGGACACCGCTACTCTATAAATACTTACTCTATAAATCGCAGGTTCAGCCTCTCTTGGAGTATTGTTCTCATCTCTACCCTGCCCAATACCAACGTCTTCTATTTGACATTATCCAACTCCGGGCTCCAATACGAAAAATTCCAATACGAACTATTGTCGATGATTCAATACTCACAAACGATTTAGAACCTCTAAGTATCTGGAGAGATG
Source organism: Fabriciana adippe (assembly GCA_905404265.1). NCBI lineage: Eukaryota > Metazoa > Arthropoda > Insecta > Lepidoptera > Nymphalidae > Fabriciana > Fabriciana adippe. The sequence goes on along the minus strand of FR989982.1, from coordinate 8,262,214 downwards.
TTGGCTCTCAGTGCGTCTTTATTGTCTGTACAATGGAGAGAGTTCTGATAAAGTTATTTATCAGGTGCCTCCGCCACGTTTCAATCATAGCACTATTCGCCGTCGGGTTGTAAGTCATTCATATATCCTAGATACTTGATATACCACAAATGTACGCGCAACACATTCATTTCTGCCTCACCAACAAGTTTACATCTGGTTTTGACATAAATTGTGACCATATCGATGACAACTTACATGAATTTACTGCCCATCTAAACCTGCCTACAGAAGTTTCCACGTTAAAAATACGTCAATTTGATTTAGGAGCGCATTGACCCCATGCAGACACCTTATGATAATATCATCAGCTTCTTCCATCTTTTTAGTATAATCTTTATAGCTTTTTACACAGTTAGTTATCAATACATAGTATAAAACAAAGTCGCTTCCCGCTGTCCTTCTGTCCATATATACATATGCTTAGATCATTAAGACTACGCAACGGATTTTGATGCGATTTTTAATAGATAGAGTAATTCAAGAGGAAGGTTTACGAGTATATGTATAATATATGCATAATATAGTACAGAAACACTGATGATTTTAGAGGTTTCTAATGTGATGTCGTAAATAAACACACTTTTTTGCGCTTACATTGCAAACGCTGGCTGAACCCTACGAGATAGATCAAAATAATGTACTACAGTATTCTACACCTTAAAAAGGTCTACAAAAAAAGTAAATGGCATATATCTATCTCTTAAGGATAGCATACTATATCCATTTTACTATATCCAAGCTAGGGACGAACCCGAGCGAAGCGAGGATGAGTCGCTAGTTTAATCTAAAACAACTTATATGATAATTTATTTTTTCTGTATTAGACTACTATTTACTCTGAGCAAGATGTTATGCGTCGCAGTCGTAAGGCGATTGCGAGATCATCACATCGCCTTGAACCATACTAATAACTCAGCAAAATGTTAAAAATATTTTTTTTATTGTGTATTTATTCGGCATCTTGCTACGTAAGTAATAAATATTTTTTATTTAAAACAAATAACATTTTCCCTATAAAATCCTTTCAATGAATTGAGGAATGTACTTAAAATAAGGACGAATAAAAAATAAAGGAGGCTGTTGCTATTCATCCGATAATCGGATGAATAAAAAATATATTAGTCGTCGAACTATTGTCGGTTTGTACGAATATTAAGTGATTTTTAGGTGCAGGAGTTTCTATATACAAAAAGAAATAACCTTAGCCTACTGAGCTGAAAACTTATTCTTTTAAATTCTAACGATTTTTAAGTTCACGAGTTTTTAAGGTAAAAAATACGGACAAGTGCGAGTCGGACTCGCCCACCGAGGGTTCCGTACAAATTTGTAGTAAATCTGTTTACAGATTACCTTTAATTTTCAACTTTTTTTATTTTTTGGAATTTGCTTAAAGTATCCTTAGGCGCGAAAAACGTAACCCTTTCCTTGCAGTCGGGTAAAAATCACAGAGCCCGACTACAGCGCAATCTCCCGGGTCCAGATGTGAATCTAAGCCACCCTGGATGGACCCATTCAAACCCACATATTTTTTTTATCAAAATCGGTCCAGCCGTTTAGGACTAGTTTAGTAACATATTTTTAGACATACACGCGTACAAAAGAATTATATATAAAGTTAAAGATAATTTACATATGTGTATAGATTTAGGTAACATAATTTATTATTTCTAGAAAATACGCACAAAAGTGCTGTGGATACTTAACGACGGGAACTACATGCCAACGTTAGCTTTCGGAACTTGGGCAGGATCAGAAAAACAAGTACCAGTTAGTATTCTTTTATTTTTTATAATATACAATTTGATTGATGATGGTAAGTAGTAACTAGTTGCAATTTTCCGACATATTAAAGCTGGAATTAATTTTTTTTTTATATTTTGTCTTTTTTTATCTCTTGTCTTTGTGATGATAATCTATATATACATAAAATGCTTTGTCCTGACTGACTGATCGATCAACGCACAGCCTAAACCGCTGGTCGTAGAAATGTGAAATTTGGAGGACATATTCCTTATACAATGTAGGCATCCGCTAAGAAAGGATTTTTCGAAATTCAACCCCTAAGGGGGTAAAATGGGGAATAAAAGATTGTATGAAACTCTGTCATTCTTAACGCGAAATGCACGAAAAATGGTATTTAGCTTTAAGATGAAAAATAAGAAATATATGTATACGATTTTTTTCGAAATTCATCCTTTAAAAGGGTAAAAGGGGGTGATAAAGTTAATATGGGCAAACAACTATTTATGATCAGAATTACTTAAAACTTGGTATTAATGCTCTTCAATACAATTATATAAATACGTATTTTAGCATTTTTTGAAATTCATCCCATGAGGCTGTCAAATAGGGGATGAAAGTTTGTATGTAACTCTGTAATTGATGCTCGAAAAATAGTAATTTACCTATAAAATGAAAAATAAAACAATACAAATATCTTTTTTTTTTCGAAATCTATCCCTTAAAAGGGTAAAAGGGGGTTATGCTGTTTATAAAAGGAAAAAATTGTTTATGATCAGAATTACTTGAAACTTGGTATTAATGCTCTTTAATACAATTAAACAAACATGTATTGTAGATTTTTTTAAATTCAGCCCCTAAGTGGGTAAAACTGGGTATTGAACTTTGAGTTGTTGAATATATTTAAATAGAGTAATGGCTCAAGTTATCTGTAAGTGCACACTTACTGTGTGGGATAAAGTACAGAACGGAAATTATTCTGAATCCAAAGGAAAATTATGTATAACTTTTCGGCTGACCACTGCAGCGACAACTATAACATATAAATTCAATGGAAATTAAAACTGAGCAAATTTATCAGTCCACCCGCGCGTAGCCGCGGGCAAAAAGCTACAGCAAGATAAGAATGGCACTTTATATGTGTAACTTAAAAAGAAGGAGAAGGAGGGAGACTGTAAGCTTCAGGTGTACATAGCATTGGGTCTTTAAAAATAAGGTAGATGTTAGCCTGTTAGTATGTTAGTTAAAAAACCCACATGAGCCGAGTTACAAGATTCTAAAGTCGTAAATATTGTATGCGATTGTATCATTGTACTCTCTTCCTCTAAATTTGGAAAGATGGAGTACAAAAATGTGCAAAAAACACAGGTAGTGGAGATTGCTAAATACCTAATGTGTAAATTTATTTATAGAATATACGATTAACATCTTTTAAGATACTGGATATTTGGAGTTACGATCGCTAAAATTTAATTTGTTTTCCATATATCTTGAAGAAATAATAAAACTTACACAATTTAGTTTTGCAAGTAATAAAGTATGTTTTATTGCGAAAAAGTTTATTTTTTCGTGGTTTGATCGCGGGCGAAGCCGCGGGTTCTGCTAGTATAAAATAATTAAGATAATTTTGAACAAAACTATCTTTTCGCATTTTTTCGCTAATTTATGTTGATCTTTGGTTCCGGACGTCTCGAATGCTTTACTAATCATGGTCACGGGAGAGGAAAGATAGTAATAATTAAGATAAATTGACTCGTCTGTGGGATAGCTATTATGTTGTATTAATAATACTGAATATTTTAAAGAGCAACTATGTCGTTTCTCTTGAGCTCTTCACGGACCGACTACACTGACGTTCTTTAATAATAAATAATTCCTTACGATCGATTTCAGCCGTGACGGCCAATCTCATTGAGACTAGCCATCTGCACAGGAGATATTAAACTATCTATTCTTATCACTCTCATACTACGATGGAACGACTACCTAATAAGACCAGTGAGAGGTAAGGTACAGGACCAACGCGATGGCTTTACGTGTTCTCCGACGCACGAGGCTGAAACACCGCCAAATACACAACTTTCTTCCAACTCTGGCTTTTAGTATCTACTAAATGAAACTTGTTTTTATGTTTTAAAATTACTAAGTAATTAGTTTAAAGAATGGATAGTATTAAATTATGTAAAGGAATAATACTAAGACTATTGCAATACTGCGTCTCTTGAATAAAATATCCGTGACTTAAACAACTCAGACATATATTTCATCACGCTTTTTCAGATCCAAGAAGAAAACAGATGTTTTTATCACTGTCAGCTTACTTTGGCTAATATTTCTATGCTTTATATTTGCAGGGAGATACCAACATTCCTAAGTTAGTGAAAGTGACCAGTGACTCAATAGAAAAAGCCGTGGAATCTGCAATAGACGAAGGGTACAGACACATAGACACGGCCTCTATATACTTCACTGAGGAACAGGTAATATATTAAAAAACGTACGGTACGTTTTCACGGCTAGCTATGTTTATACATAAATAGTAGCTTGCTACTCCTAAGATATTCATTTAAATTATATAGCGATTTACCCTCGCTTCGCTCGGGTGCGTACGCCGTACGCGAATTTTGTTCACAATTTTATGGGTTTTAATTTTTTTTCGCGGAACCCTGATTCTTGTTCTAAAATAAAAGTAGCCTAAGTTACTCCTTATAACATCAGCTATCTGCCAGTGAATGTCCCGTCAAAATCGGTCCAGCCGTTTCGGAGATTAGCCGGAACAAACAGACAGACAGACAGACAGATGGTCAGACAGACAGACAGACTAAAATTGTAAAAAATATTATTTTGATATATGTACCGTGTATACATCCATATACATTTAGTTAAAATCGGTTATTTTAATATTACACACAAACATTTCAATTTTATTTATTTGTATAGATAAAGTAGGTATGCTGGATGGTAGTAACTGGGTCATCAAACTTCGCTCGGCGCTAGAGCCCTTTCCGAGACAAAGAAAAAATAAATCTATACATATAATAAAATTCTGAGTCGAATCTGTACATTCAATATTTTTTTGGAAAATTTTATCGAAATAGTCATTATTATCGATACAGAGGCCAAATCCATAGTTTTTAGAATTTCTGTCTGTCTGTCTGTCTGTCTGTCTGTCTGTCTGTCTGTCTGTCTGTCTGTCTGTCTGTCTTTGACCGCATCAAAGAAAAGCCACTCGAGGGATTTTCATGAAATTTCAACATATAGGATACTTTTTACTGCGAGAAAATACCTCGTCTCTGACACCCTCAGTTTCACCCTCAGTCGCTAGTTTATATATAACTAGCCTATATAACTTGCTTTTGCTTTTGCGACTTCGTCCGCGTGGAATAGTGACTTTGCTTGCAGAGTCCACCTCACGACCGCCCCGCCCTATAGTTCCCCTATAGTCCGCGTAAAGTTAAATATGTATATTTTAAAACTATGATATCTCCTAATATATTCGTTGAAATCAAATAATGTCAAGGGCAATTTTATACAAAATTAAATACTTGTAATGAATAACGTATTTATTTAGATAAGGATTAATATCATGTTTATAAAAACACCTTCGGAAGTAATGCATTATTTTAGAACTTTGATTACCATTAAAAGGGTTATATTGAGTCAACCTTAAAAGATAGGCATATGCTGTCGCGGACTTTTTTTTAGAACTTTTAAAGGGGAACATTTCTGTCATACACGATTTTTGCGTAACTTTAACCGTTTACGCAGCGCACGCAACGGAAGCTCTAAAAAGGAATCATCCTTTCCCGTTTTTGCAACATTTTTCATTTATGCTCCGCTCCTATTGGCCGTAGCGTGATGTTATATAGCCTAAAGCCTTCCTCGATAAATGGACTATCCAACACAAAAAGAATTTTTCGATTCCAACCAGTAGTTCCTGAACAAACAAACAAACAAACAATCAAACAAACACTTCAGCTTTATAATATTAGTAGGTATAGATTATAATTTATTAAAAAAAATATTAGTCCCACTGAGTTTCTTTCGCCAGTTCTTTTCAGGTCTGAGGCTTCTTCTTTCCGAACTGGTAGTAGACTCATGACGTTCAGTAAAAAAATGTAATAATTTAATGCTGAATAAAATATTTTGAATTTGAATTTGAATATAAAATTACTTGTCTTGATTGATTCATCAACGCAGAGCCCAGGCAACAAGGGTTGGGAACTTGAAATTTTTGCAGCTGATGCATTTTATGATGTAAACATCTATAGATTCGGCCTCTGCATCGATAATAATGTCAATTTCAATAAGATTTTCCAAATAATATTTAATTTACAGATTCGGCTTAGTTAGAATTTTATTACATGTATAGATGTCTTGCGTATATTACAATATTAATCTATTCTCAATTTGACCACAGACTTTAACAATAAACAAAAGAGTATATTATATGCGTGTGTGTGTGTCAAATACATGGTAGTGTGTGTAATGTTTTTTTTTATTGAAATACTAGCCACTCACCCTCGCTTCGCTCGAGTTCGTCCCTACTTACGTTACGTATTTTTAACGCTTAGTATAGATTTCTCAGAGATGAGATATTTTCCTCCAGTAAAAAGTAGGTTTTAATTTTTTTGAGCAAAGCCCTAATTTTTTTTATAAAATAAAAGTAGCCTAAGTTACTCATTATAATATCAGCTATCTTTTCTATACGACCCGCAGCCTAATTCTAAATGTTCATGTACATTTTTGAATTTTGTATTTTTCGTAATTAGGAAATGGTAAAAGTATTATGGTGATAGCATTCGAAAAATTGTCAAAAACGTTTTTTCGCAATTACTTAATACAAATACTAATTATATTCGCTTTACCTTAGATTTTTTAAAATATACGTTCATTCCTTAAATTTAAAACCTCCAGAACTCATTTAATTTTGACCGGAGGAAAAAAGTCATGAAACCTTTTTATCTATATTTTATATACATAAAATGCTTTGTCCTGACTGACTGATCGATCAACACACAGCCTAAACCGCTGGTCGTAGAAACGTGAAATCTGGATGACATATTCTTTATACAATGTAGGCATCCGCTACGAAAGGAATTTTCGAAATTCGTCCCCTAAGGGGGTAAAATAGGGGATAAAAGATTGTATGAAACTCTGTAATTCCTAACGCGAAATGCACAGAAAGTGGTATTTAGCTTTAAGATGAAAAATTAGAAATATCTGTATTAGATTTTTTTCTAAATTCATCCCTTAAGAGGGTAAAAGGGGGTGATAAAGTTTATATGGGTAAACAATTATTTATGGTCAGAATTACTTGAAACTTGGAATTAATGCTCTTCAATACAATTAAATAAATACGTATTTTAGCATTTTTTGAAATTCATCCTATAAGGCTGTCAGATAGGGAATGAAAGTTTCTATGAAACTCTGTAATTGATGCACGGAAAATGGTATTTACCTTTAAAATTTCAGAAATTCATCCCTTAAAGGGTAAAACGGGGTTATGCTGTTTATATGAGGAAAAAATTGCTTATGATCAGAATTACTTGAAACTTAGTATTAATGTTCTTCAATACAATGAAATAAATATGTAATGTAGAATTTTTTTAGTTTGTTTGTTGTTTTTTATTTTGAGTTACGATCGCTAAAATGAAATTTGTTTTCCTTATTTTTGCAAGTAATAAAGTTTTATCGCGGGCGAAGCCGCTGGTTCTGCTAGTATAAAATTAAGTTCTACACATTTTTATTAAAACTTTTTTGTCTAATTTTTACTGTTTTCGAGTAATTGCGGAAAAACATTTTTAACAATTTTTTTCAACCCTTGCCGGGGGTTGCAGACACGAAAACCTTTACACAATGTTTTTCTATCATTAAAACTACATTATATCAAAAATGCAAAGTTGAGTGCCAAATTTTGATTTCAGACCTTATTTGACTGGACTATTAGTTTCGATAGATTACGTGTCGTTCACGCGATAAAAGCTATTATATTCGTATTCTGTCCCTTACTCGGAAAAAGGTGATTTTACTATCGCATTCCAATTTTTATTATCATAGCGTGAAGAATAACTTTTACTCATACCTACTTTTCACTCATATTAAAAATTATTATTATCTTTAAATAAAGAGAGACCATAAAAAGCAGTAGTGTTGAGTGATATTAATGGAACTATTGGTATATAGACTGGATGAAAAGGGATGGAACAGACAAAGTCTTTATGAATTACGTGTATTGGATTGTAAGTATTATATATATAAAATTAATAATACATAAAACCTTTTACATTTTACCTTGTAGATATACTCTGTAGGTAGGGGAGACTGGGTACGGTTGTAACGGGGTACGGTTGTAACAACTCGAATATCACCGAACCTATGCGTGGTAGGTGCAAGGTACAAAGGGAGGAAATACTCGGGGAACAAGTCCCGACACGACTCCAGCGTTGCTTCGTCTTTCGCGCGGTGAGTGCGTTTACGAGGAGGCCTATTGTCTTTTGCCAACCAAAAGTAAGTATTTTTGGCGAATTTATTTATGATATAGCTTAAATATTAATACTATTATTGTATTTCAAAATGTATTTACGTAATCCTCGTATTTTAGAGATTATAATACGCTGATTCATTTTTGTGTAGGTTATGTTATCTCGTTACTATGACAGCCTTATGACCAAAAAAGGGCTGTGGGGACGGTTGTAACGATTTTCATGGGGACGGTTGTAACAGTAATTTTATAATATTTTTTATTGCAGATACCTAGGAAACGTATAAGAAAAACTTTGAGAGGTAAAACTGATATAATATCGTATAAGGACGCTTACGATGAAGTCAAATTAGGCACTTTATTAAGACGAGCTGCTTTTCTGCTCAAGAAGACTAACCCACCACCCGAATTATCTGAAGAAGAAAAATATTATTGCCTTCCTTGTAAAGACGTATTCAGCGAGTCGATCTGGAGAGAATTGAAATCAGTGTCAAGGGGGCTGCAAGCAATGGTCTCACGTAGCTTGTACTGATGGGAGTAAATATTATATATACCATAACTGCGATGAGTCTGATTAAATATTACACGGAAAAAATATTTTGTTTTAACTTAGATTTTGTTGATTAGTTTTATTTTTAATTATTATTTAGAAATTATTTTTGTTTGGCAAGTCTAATAATAAAACTACTCAAGTGATACACTCCAAAGAAAGAAATATTATTTCTGTTGACTTGTTTTAGTTAAGTTTTAATAATTATCTCTCTTAAACGTGCCTTAAACATTTTTAATATGTTTTAAGTACATTTCAGTGTTTTTGAAATAATAAAACTGATTTTAAATGATTATTCTTGAGTGTTACAACTGTCCCCCATTGATGTTACAACCGCCCCTGGTATGGGGACGGTTGTAACAATCGCACACACTCATTAAAATGACATATTCCTGCCAAATTGTTATACCTGAGCTATTGGTTTTGATATTATTTTAAAGACAAATAATTATGCTTTCATCGCAAAGGCTTTATTCGCTGCTACTAGCTATAATAGCTTTGCTGTGGACATTTAAAGAAAAATTGTTACAACCGTACTCAGTCTCCCCTACTATTCTTATAAAGTAATATATTTCATCCAGCGGAAATCTTTTCCGGAAATCGGATTTAAAAGGAAATTCTAAATGCAATGCGAATAACAAGTTATATTTCTATCGAGTTTTATGAAAATGCATGAAATTTCTAGTAAATAATATGTAGCAAACAGGATTTCCGTCCTCTCCTACGGCAATCCTATTTTTAGGAGATAAAATTACCTTGTGTAAGCATCGCAAGCAAATACATTAAACAAGCTTGTTATTTAAATATTTATTTTCTAATCAAAAGGCCATAATTATTTATATGCATGTTTGTTTGCTAGGACTTGTTTGCGAAGGGTTGGTTTAAAATCTTTGTCAACCCTCGACGTGTATACATAAACAAATAAACCGCTGTTTGTAAAAGAGAGCTGATCTATTAAAGCAAAAGAACGGCATTTCTGGCATTTTATTTTATAACGAGCAAAAAATAGTCTGACACTCAAGAAAACTATGCATCGCATTACAATCTTGAAGCTTAGAAAAGATGTAGGTATTCTCTATAATCGCTAAAAAAAAAACAATGTTTTTATAACTAAATGTACATATTAAAAAATACTGAAATGACAATAATCGCTATTAGCAATCGCTATTATTTGGTGCTCAAAAAAGAGGTTATCTGGAAAATTTTTACTTTGCTACCTCGTGTCTTTGCCGCTCACGACGCCATATTGGAAAAATTGCGCCTGAAAAGAGCTTTTTTTACCATATCCCCTTTCCTAATCATTTAACGATGAAAATAGGAATGTAATAAATGAAACTAGTAAAAATTTTCTATAATTTACGTAATAATATTTTTTTGTAAAATGAATAGTTTTAGCGTACGAGCGCTGCAAAGTCTATTTAACGCGCGTTTTGGCCAAAAAAAGTCATTTCCACACCACCAAATAAAATGGCCCTTTTTTTTAACATAATATCCCTAGTAGGCCCAATCCACATGCAATGCACTATTATAATATTGTGTGGTGGCAAAGTAGAAATTCGAAAAGAGCCCGTCGAAATCTTTAAAATCGTCCATTTTTAAGACTAACGGAAATCTCTCTACCAAATGACTGGACTGTACTTTGTTAATAAAGAACTATAATATTATGTCATTCCCATATATTTTTTCACATTCTATTTTCAAAGATTGTACATAGCATGACAACTTGTCTAAGTGAACTCCGGAACTAAGTAGGTAGTAAAATTTGGTGCTTGGAAACAAAAATGGCTAATCGTGTGAGAGCTATTATAAACCTGTGTTCGAATTGGAAAAAATTACACATTTTACAAAACCTATTCTTTAAGTTGTTAATAAATGCTACTTTTATGTGTTCGAAAACTTATACGTTTATTGCTCGTTGACGTTAATACTGCTGGACAGATTTGGATGAAATTTAGTATACCTATATATAATATAGCATAGGCTACTGTAAAGCGAAGCGAACTCGAGCGAAACGAGGTTAAGTCGCTAGTAATTTATACTAACGTTCCTAACATTGGCAAAACATTATATCATGGGCAAATGTTATTATATATTAATATTATTTTGTTGGAAATATTTTCAAATTTTGAAGGGATCGTTAGTCGCTCTTTATGCTAATATGCCCTCGTCATACGCGTTGGCACGCATCGATTTACGATTTTGTCTTCATCTTTATTTGTATTTTATACGTTATGAAAAACAAGATAAGGTTTTTATTGTATACTAGCGACTCACCCTCGCTTCGCTCGGGTTCGTCCCTAGTTACGTTTTACTGCTGAACTGAGCTAAACGTTGATAAGACAGTCTGCGAGTCGCGAGTAGTGAATAAAAATACTAATTGCGAATGTACCTTAGGTGATAGACATATAATATTGCAAACTTTTTGAGACCTACAAATTTCTAGTACATTATTTTGATGTATCTCTTAAGGTTCAGCCAGCGTTAGCCATATTTTCTAAGGACGACTCGATAGAACCAGTCATTGCGTTTTCCCGCGGGAACGAAAAATGTGCCTGTAGTAAAAGGTATCCTAAATGTTGACTCGAGTGATAAGCTATCACTATACAAAATTTAATTGAAATCGGTTCAGTACTTTTTGCGTGAAACGCGCACATCGATTTAACTAAGTTAGTTTTGTTATAGGTATAGAATAAGAATAGGTATTGCGAGTGTACCTTAAGAGATAGACATATACTGTTGTAGATATTTCTGTTGGCCTTTTCAAGATCTACAATTTTTTAGTACATTGTTTTGATGTATGTCTTTAGATTTAGCCAGCGGAGGGTTCCTAAGGAGGACTCGATAAAACCAGTTATTGCGATTTCCCGCGGGAAACAAAGATTTTCCTAAAGTAAAAGGTATCCTAAATGTTGACCCGAATAATAAGTTATCAGTTCACAAAATTTCGTTGAAATCGGTTCATCACTTTTTGCGTGAAACGCGTACAGACAAAGAGACAAACAGACAAAGAGACAAGCAGACAAACAGACAAAAAAAAATTAATAACTATTGTTTTGGGGTCTATATTGTATACATAATACGTTACAGTCATTGTTTTTAAAAATATTTCATGTACAGATTTCGCTAAGTTACTGCTTTATTATAGTAGGTATAGATAAAATATTAGCATTCTGCACTCCTTCTCTATATAAACTATAAGTGTGGGAAATTTCATACCCAGGTAGCCTAGTGACAATGCACTCGCTGGTAAAATCAAGTGGAGCGGGTTCAAACCCCAGTTTCGTACTTATGGTATTTTTATTTATGTGTGAATTATTTTCAAAATGGTTACAACTCGGTCAAAAAACAACGTGAGGAAACTTGCATGTCTGAAAGAACCTAGTTTTCTTTAGACATGTGAAGTCCGTCAACCCGCATATTTGTCAGCGCGATGGACTAATTGATCCCTTGCGTATTGAGATGGGGCTCGTACCCAGCAGAGGGACGTTAAATAGTTGAATTTTAAATGATATTAAAGTAAATATACAGAAACTGAACATTCCCTTTCCTTATCTCTAAAACTATTTACCAAGAATTTATAAATCAAATAATATGAGATATAGATCTGTTTGAATACTAATCTCCCAATCTCCCATGATATTAGAAACCTTTGTGCCATGAGCATATTTTTTATTTTAGGTAGGACGTGCGATCCAAAAGAAGATTAAAGAAGGCGTCGTGAAAAGAGAAGACCTGTTCATTACTACTAAGGTGTGTAATTTTTATAATTTTAAACTAATTCCTGAATCCAAATTAAGTTTAAAGTACAGTCTATGAATAAAATTCTACTGACCGATGTTGGTCAAGGCAGCAATTTTTTTATGTCCCCTCATTCGTGAAGTGAAATGGGACTGCAAACTAATATGAAAGGACAAAAATCAATCGTGGGATCACTTAATATTAGTTTAATTTCTCTTGCTTTTGAGAGAGCCTCGAAACAAAGGGCTCAAATCCAAGACTTTAAGATATGTTCCGTATTTATGTAAACTAGAAACGTAGCAAAAATTAGGAAATTAGAAATATAACTAAATATTCTATAGCTGCTCAATGCCTCATATCATATACATAATCAGAAAAAATTGGGAAACTCCAATTATTTACAGAAATATTTTTTTAAATAATCGGATGAATATTTATTTTATTGTTCAACCGATTATTAGGTAAATAACATCAGATAGTTTTTACCAAAACTTTGATTTGATCTAATTTAATTGGGCTTTTTTTCACAAATGCTTAAACTTCAGCTATGGAATGACAAGCATGCAGTTGAAGATGTAATCCCGGCGCTGCGCGATTCACTCGAGAGACTTCAACTAGACTACGTTGATCTTTACCTTATTCATTGGCCTATATCTATGTTTGTAAGTATCTATGAGTTAATTATTTGAGTTAATTGTAACCTACATGACTGTCCCAATCTGTGCGAATCTTATCTTGGGATTTTTTCGCGGATTTATTTTAATTTTTGGTTCACGACATTTCGAATGTTTTACAGCAATCATGGTTGTGCGAAGAACTAAGATTTTAGACTTATTTTATATTTGTTATATAGTTATTACAGACAGTATTTACTTATAACAATCCAAAAAGATATTCGGGTACATCTAAGAAAGTAGTGTAGTAGAAGTATAAGTAGTGTGTAGAATATCCAAGTGAATAAAATACACGTTTATGTTTGTTTTCAGGAAAATTTAACTTTGTCCGATGTTGATTATCTCGAAACTTGGAAGGGGATGATAGACGCTAAGAAAATTGGTCTTGCCAAATCTATTGGAGTTGCTAATTTCAACCAACCGCAGCTTGATCGCCTCATCAGGCATAGCGAAGTGAAACCTTCTGTGTTACAAATTGAGGTAAGCCCTTTACTTTAATGTGATTGAGATGGAGATGGAGAGATCATCAATATCCTCCTTGCTGCACGGATAGATCAAGAGTGAACTTGAAAAGAGTTACTTTATTTTATAACATACTAGCAGAACCCGCGGCTTCGCCCGCGATCAAACTATGAAAAAGAAACTTTTTTGCAATACATACTTTATTATTTGCAAAAATAAGTTCGTGTTTCATATTATTTCTTTAAGATATTGTTTAAAACAAATTTAATGTTAGCGATCGTAACTCAAAATATCCAGGATTTTAAAAGATGTTAAACGTAGGTGTATTCTGTAAATAAATTTATATTTTAGGTATTTAGCAAGCTCCACTGCCTCTATTTTTTGTACATTTTTCTACTCCATCTTTCTAAAGTAAGAGTAAGAGAGCAATGATACAACTCGCATACAAAGTTTAGGACTTTAGAATCATGTAACTCGGCTAGTATGGGCTTTTTAATTAACATACTAACAGGCTAGCATCTATGTTATTTTTAAAGACTTCACGAACATCCATCTTTTTAAGTTACATAATATATAAAGTGCCGCAAATACATAGGCCGCTCTAATGTTTAATGAATTACACTCTAATTCCGTTACATAACTTAGGGAGTCTTCTTCATTACAGGTATGCTAACCTTCATTGAGAGGATATAGATAACAGGATACTATCTACCTAGCTTTTCTTTTTCGCGTTCTAGGTCTGTTATAGTTGTAATTGCTGTGACCAGCCGAGAAGTTATACATAATTTTTCTTTGGATTCGAAATAATTTCTGTTCTCTACTTTATGTCCCACACCGTAAGTGTGTCCTTACGGAGAACTTGAACCATGTTACTCTATTTAAATATATTCAACCAACTCCAACTTCACCGCCTAGTTTTACCCCCTTAGGAGCTGAATTTTGAAAAATTCTAAAAAACATATTTATTTAATTGTATTAAAGAACATTTATACCAAATTTCATATAATTCTGAATATAAACAATTTTTTCCCCATATAAACAGCACATACCCCTTTTATCCTTTTAAGGGATGAATTTTGAAAGAATAATAATATTTGTATAGTTTTATTTTTCATTTTAAAACTAAATACCACTTTCCTTGCATTAATTACAGAGTTTTATACGAACTTTCATTCCCCATTTTACCCCTTATGGGATTGAATTTTGAAAAATGCTAAAACACATACTTATTTAATTATATTGAAGAACATTAATAAGAAGTTTCAAGTAATTCTGTTCATAAATAATTTTTTGCCCATATAAACTTTATTACCCCCTTTTACCGATTTAATGGATGAATTTTCGAAAAAATGAAATCAAAATATTTTTTATATTTTATCTTAAAGCTAAATACCACTTTGTATGTATCTCACATTAAAAATGACAGAGTTACATACAAACTTTAATCCCCTATTTTACCCATTTAGGGGATGAATTTCGAAAAATCCTTTCTTAGCGGACGCCTACATCATATAAGAAATATGCCCTCCAAATTTCACGTTTCTACGATCAGCGGTTTAGGCTGTACGTTGATCGATCAGTCAGTCAGGACAAAGCATTTTATGTATATATAGATTAGTACGATCGATGCAAAACCGAACCTCTAAAGCTAACTTATAACCGACTAGACAATTTTACCATTGAAAGCTGTATTGTTGAACATGAAACTGACTGAAACGATAGCTACGGTTTGATAATTATTATTGCTCTATAAATATGATCATTCTCAGATTAAATAATGTTACAAAAAACCTGCTCCAAAATTACTTTAGAACGATTATGGCGCCTCGAAGGGTGGCTCTTTGTCCTTAAAATATGTTTGTCTTATAATTTATCTTATAATTTATGGGACCATTCTTGTAGTTTCTTAATCTGATTGTGTTTATTATTAATTATAAAGGTTATATAAAAATTGTTTTAAAAAATTGTCCAGTCAAGATATCGTGTAGGTGAATAAACTAAAAGGTGAAATAGGACATCTAGTCCTTTGTACTCAGCACTGATCGATCGAGAAAAATTAATATTAATGCGGGTATAACATCCCCGCTTTACTTGTCTTCAGGTCAACTTAAACATTCAGCAGAATTGTCTTAGAGAATTCGCCAAGAAACATAACATCATAGTGATGGGATACACTCCTTTCGGTTCTCTCTTCCCTTCCAAGGCCACATCTCTTTCTCCACCACCGAGGATTGATGATCCTAAACTGGTTGCTCTCGCCAACAAATATAGAAGGACAGTTCCTCAAATCAATCTTAGGTATTTGGTGAGTAAAGCTTGATTTTATTTTATCGATTCCACCATCTGTACGTTTAAACGCAGTTATCTTTGGAACTCGATTAGATAGATTAGATTTTTTTTTGGTATTTATTGAAGAATGTTATAAACTGTCTATCATTGTGATATTGTATCTGTGTATCATTACTTGATACTGATAATGAACCTAACTACAAGAAACGTGATTTGTTGTAGTTAGGTTGAATATTTATTAGAAATGGCACATATCCGCTTTACATTTGGCCAATTTTTATTATTAACCTTTTACTTTGAAACTGGTATTATAAACATGTGAATCATAGATTCTGACTAATAAGTGGTCAAGAAAAGTTGTAATGTGTACAGTAAGAAAAGTTGGTACATTTGTATGGTTTGGTGTCTTCATTTAAGCCAAAAATAAGCTTTAAAGAGTTCTATTGGCTAGACTACAAAACGAGAAATACTAAAGCTAGACTTTAAGGTGTCACTATCATTTCTTCCAAAAGGTTAATATGTATAATACATACATATTATAGTAGAGAAAAGGCGAAAATTTCAAAGATTTGTAATTTTGCTTACATTGCTAACGCTGAGTAAACCTTACGAGATAGATTAATATAATATACTAGGGAATTGTAAATCTTAAAAAGGTCTACAGAAAACTCCGCGATGGTGTATGTCTATGCATATCTTAAGGATAACCCATAGTATCCATTTTTATCTTTTACACATTACTATTTTAAACAATACGATTTAGATACGTTATGCATTTAAAGTAGATAAGTAGATATATAAAGTATAGTATAGTAATAAAGTAGATAAGACGTTTTAAGTTTCTATATATTATGTATCTAGGTATCTTTTCTGAAAAACGTAAATTAAAATTATTAAATCTTATAAATAACACGTACGTAATTCTAAAAAACACGTATTACCTACGTTAGCGGCAGCAAGAGTTCTGAAATAAAACGATCTTCCTAAAATAATTAATTAAAATTTATTTAACTTAAACTACTTCTCCATCGAAGCCAAGATCTGATAATGACAAAATACGTTAAATTCTAATATTATATAATTTTCTAATTCTAATATTATATAGTAATAGGTATCTCCATCCATGAGTTCTTCATATATACTGCGTAGATCACGCGGCATCTTGCGTTGAAAAGTTACATTTACGAACAACGCCATCTACTCGAGAATAGCGTACAGTACACGTATGTATATAAACTTGGGACTTAGGTAAAATAACTTAAAGACTTAGGTAATATATATATATATATATATATATATATATATATATATATATATATATATATCATTTCAAATGAGTTTATTGAAAATAAATATGCATTTCAGTTTAAAAGTTATGAATTCTAATTACAATAATGCATTTAATGTACTTTATTCTATGAAATAATTCTCATTACATAAAGAGTAGGCCTGTGTCCAGCAGTGGGACGTGGAAAATGGCAGCATTATTTTTTGCTAAATAAATTTAAAGTTAAAAAAAAATCATTTTTATTGCTACGCATACAGAAAAAATATTATTTTTACTTTAAAATTTTTATTTTGTAAATTTTAATGCCTTGGAAGGTAAAAGCTGTAATTTTAAGGCAATAGTACTCACGCTCGCACGGAAAACCAAGTAAAGTTCAAAGTTCAAACACCTGGTTTCGCAACTCCGAACCTTTTTAACATCGTTATTATCATCATTTGCCTTACAGTGAAGGAAACACTGTAAGTAAACCTGCTTGTCTGAGAGAACCTAGCAAGTTTTGAAAGGATTTATGAAGTCCACCTCACCATCCTTGACCAACGTGGTGGACTATGGGCCAGCAGTAGGACGTTAAAATTGCTGGATTATCATATTAATTTTATTAACTTATTTTCAGCATGAACTAGACGTTGTGCCGATACCGAAGGCTGAAAAAATAGAGCATATTCAAGAAAACTTCGACATTTTTGAATTCAAGTTGGATGACGAAGATAAAGAGTTCTTGAAAGACTATGACAGAAACTATAAAACTCTTAACATTGCTTTCTGGAAAGAGTCACCTTATTTCCCGTACTAACATGTTTTGTGATAAAACACAGAAATATTTTTTGTAATAAAACTATTTTAACAGAATTTTTCGCGTTTTGTTAATTACCCTCCTTTGCGTCGCGCGGTCGGGTAAAACACAAGTCTATCCCACGGGAATTATACATTTTTCCGAATAAAAAGTAGTCTATGTGTTATTCTGATGTATGAGCTTATGAGATTTTCTTTTTTTGTTTAGTTGCTATTTTGTTTAGTCGCTATTGACGAGCTTTAGAGTTTGTTGTCAATGAAAAAAATAATTATAGTCGAATTTAGACTGCTGAGCGAATACTAGTACTATTATTATAAACAGTACCTGGCGACCGAGCTTCGCTCGGAGTTCTTTTTTGTTACATCGTATTAAAAAAAACTACAAACTGAAATAAATAGAAAAAAAAAAAGTAAAACTTTGTATCCGATCGAGGTTCGAACTCGGACACACCTATTGATTGTTAATCTTGCACTTTGGTCGCTTGACTAAACCGCGTGAAAAGTCGAAAACACGCGTTTTCCCAGACATGAGTCTAATCTAGATCGATTTTTCACCACTGAAAGCCCCCACATACCCAATTTCAGCGAAATTGTTAGAGCCGTTTCCGAGATCGCCGGTATAAATAAATATATAAAGATATAAATATACAAGAATTGCTCGTTAAAATATATTACGTAGATAAATGTTTGTATTTGTGTGTACATCTGTGTATGTTTGTTACTCTTTCAAGCTGAGACTGATTTAGGTACACGTATAGTTTATGGAGTAATATTATACCTACCTATGTAAATTTACTTTAAAGAACCCAGGATCGCACCCGACGGAGCGACGGCAAATCGCTAGTGTTTATCACAATACAAAGATATTTTTGTTCTGAAATATTGAAATGTACTATAATATAATGTTATTTCGAATAATACATAAAACTTTTAAAAGAGAAAGATGTTAGAGAAAAAAATAAAAGATTGGAATGTTAAATTCATATAATATGTGTAAATGGGTTGAGTCTTGTAAAATACATTAGTTTATACATTATAACGTCTGAATTTTATTATATTTTTATTGATATGTTTTGATATATACAAGTAGGAGTTGTAGTACTTTATGCTATAGTCCAATATAATTTATAAAATGTTAGTGTCGCTACTTACTTCTAGATGGCGCTGTATAAAATGTCGTTTTAAAAATATTTAGCTTTAATAATAATAATAATACTTCATCTATCTATACTAACTAGTGATCGCCGCGTGGTTGAAAATCAACCATAATTCATTAAGTTATATATTTATTGTCTTGCGTATATTACAATATTGATCTATTCTCAATCTGACCACAGACTTTAACAATAAACAGAAGAACTTAAGTATGTATTATGCGTTTGTGTGTCAAATACATGGTAGTGTGTGTAATTTTTTTTATTGATTTAATGTATTTTTTATGCATAATTTTAAAAAAATATTAGCATTCTGCACACCTTCTCTATATAAACTATAAGTGTGGGAAATTTCATTCTCCTCCGTCCGCGCAATTTTCGTAAAAAGGGATACAAAGTTTTTTGCTTCACTTATTACTGTATAGATATTTCAAAAAGATAAAATTTGTACCTCAGACTGAAGAAATATATAGACGGAACCCGCCATGAAATGTCGAAGTCAAAAATAGTAGCGTGATTTGCTGTTTATGCTTCTATTCTCGATTTCCTTTGTTTAAAGAATGGGGAAATTTTTATAGTTATAAGTGGTTAATTTACAATTTTTGAGCAGAAAATATGAATAATAATGATTAATAAATATAATACTATACTCTTTTGTATTTTAGGAATAAGCTTTAGTTCTCTTCCCTTGAGATAGTATATTAATATTAGCGTATTTTTTTCTTTATTATAAAAAAACCGGACAAGTGCGAGTCGAACTCACCCATCAAGGACTTTATACAAACTTCCAGGTACATATTATAAAAAAAAATGTAGGTTCATATTATCAAAAATACAAAACACTTAAGTAGATAGGTACCTATTTAGGGTTAAGTTTAATCACAAAATTTTAAATTAAATAAGCATGTATGCATAACAGTGCAAACTGTTAGCTACATACACCAAAATTATTAGGTACCTACCTACACTTATAAAAAAGGGAAAAGATTTTTTTTTTCATTCTTCGTCATAAATCGAAAACTATACATCATAAAAATAATTTAAAATCTGTTTAAGCTTGTGCCAATGAAGCCCTTTCATACGATACCCCACATGACACGGTCAACTCAATTCAAAATTTAGACCGACGTTCCTTGCATAAAGACCCTGTTTTTTTATTATTTAATTACAAATGTATAGTTTTCAAATTTTGCCCTATACTTGTAGAATAAGATGGTATTTCTTGCCAAACTTGGTAGTTCTAAGTCAACGGTAAATACCCTATAAATTTTGATTCCCTTCAAAGTGTCGAGATATAAGTTTTTTGCGGCAGAAACGGCCTTATCTTTTTTTTTACGTTAACTTAACAGACGGACGGACGGACGAACGGACGGACAACAAAGTAATCCTATAAGGATTCCGTTTTTTAGGTACGGAACCCTAAAAATAACTAACGATTTTTTAACATTTATTTATTTATCCTATTAATATTTGCATTTTATTTTTATTCCAGTAAAAATGTGTTTACTGTCATCATAATAACTTTAATTTAAATTGCTTTATCAACGTGCGCTGCCTAAATACTTTCAAACAAAGCAATAGAGTACGGGAAAAATAAAACTATGGACGCACTAAGTCAATAATATCACCACATAATATTATAAAAAAAGTCCCTTGTCGCATTTTCTGTTTTCTGTGTTGTCTGCCTGTCTGAACGCAATAAACTCAAAAACTATCGAACGAATTTAGATATGGTTTTCAGCAATAGACGGAGTGATTCATGGAGAAGGTTTAGACATAGGTATAATGTAGAAACAATAGGGTTATATGAAAATAACGTACTACAGAATTACTCCTCTTAAAAAGATATTCCTATTAAACTGTAGCAACGATAAGTGTACGTACCTAGGGACGCTCCCGAGCGAAGCGAGTGTAAATCACTAGTTATTTATAATAAATAAATAATGAATACTTTCTGAAAAACCTTTCTTATATCTAAACCAGATGAAGATATGATTTTTAAGATATGTCTTAGAAATTACTTTTATTTATTTTACTTATTATAAAACTATACTTACCTACTATGTGTAAATAAAATAATTCTTTGTTTGCTTATTTATCATGCAAGCAGAGTCGGGTGAAAACTAATGTAAATAACTCGAGTATTCTCATGACTTGTTAAAAAATGTCTCAAAATTTAATCTATGGAGGTTAGGGAGTGTCATTAATCGCAGCACAATAATCCGCCAGAGAATGTGAGATATTGACAGTACTTTAATTTAATGTTTTAAAACTACGATTGAAGTAGGTATTAGATGAGTCTATATTCTTGGTTAGCCTCTGTAACCTGTGTTAAGTAGAACAGTTCTAGAGTTAGCCAGTAAGTGAAGTTAATGAGTAAATAAAGCTAAAAAATAAATGAGTAAAAAGAAATATAAATTCACGAATTTCATAAGAAGAGAAACGCTATTATACTTGTGGCAGGCGACCCTTGTATATAACAGTACATGGTAGAGCTTTCAATTTGATTTATATAATTGTCTTTATATGAAATTGAACTTTATTTTGTAAATATAAGATTGAAAATATATTGGAGAAATATTAGGAGATCTTGGCGCCACCCAGACACGACTTCGCCAACGAAAAATATATTACTTAATAGAAAAGTTTTAATATATTACAAAAGAAAATATACCTTATTTCTAACACTATAGGGTTAGAATTCGCTTAAAGTATATTAACAGTAGCCCAAATCGTTTGACGAAGAGTCAATACTTTAACAAACATAAGAAATTTCACTTTATCTAGTTAAAATAAGGTTGAAATTTCTTTGGATACGGTTTCAGTTTTGTGACGTTTGAAAGGCGCGCGCGGGAAAATTCGGCGCCCGTCGGCCCGGCGCCATCTTGCCGTGGATAAGGCAAAGGCATTTTCGTATTCAGCTTCCGCATTCGGCCTATTATGGCTAATTTAGTGTTATCACCCAACTTTTACTGTAATTCGGGGGCATTCCGCAAATGTGTTTATTGTGCAAAACGGCACAAACAAAGTAGTACCATTTGTATTTTAGCTATAAAGATAGTTTTGTTAATAATATTGGTATTAAACATTAAACAGAAATCATATTACAATATAATATTTTTAATGTTTTATCCGAAAATTTGGTCATTTTTCCATTAATATTAAAACGTTTTAGGCTTTAGGAGACAAATTATAGAGATTAGTAATTTATAGTTTTATATATTTTTTTTAACAAATAATAAAAATATGCTACACTGTTTTTTTATTCTGTAATGAATTGGAAATGCGTATACTTATGGTTTTATTATTTTTCAAGCTATAGACATCCTTTTATTTGATTTCCAGTATTAAAACACAAAATATTTTGTATTATTTTTTTTAGGTTTAACAAGATATTTTGTGATGTTTTGTGTTTCTTATAACTAAATAATTCATTCTTTAGAAGAACTTTTCTCAAGTAGATAGGCTACAGAATTTGTTACGAATTTGACTGTCATACACAGAATTTCCTGTGGAAATTTGCCTCATTGTTTTTGCCTGGTAGCAGGTTCTATATTATACTAGCGGTACGTTTTAAATAGATATAAATAGTTATTAGCCAGCGTTAGCCATATATATATTATTTTTCATTTTTTCTCTTTATTAAAACCTTCCGTGGACCTTAAGGAACATACGAAAAAAAAAAAAAACTTTATGGTTATACGGTATGGTATTAAAGTTTAAATTGACTTTTAAGTATTATTACGAATCTTTTGTGTGGGAATATAGAAAAGTGTTGTTTTTAGACTTTTTCAGGAAATTTTTTTAATTTTTCTCTTCGTAAGAACCGTCCTCGTACTTCAAGGAATGTTATAAAAAAAGAATTAGCGTAATCGGTTCAGCTGCTCTCGAGATTTGCGCTTAGCAACACATTCAGCGATTCATTTTTATATTATAGATATATTGGAACTTAATGACAATAAATTCTCAATTCACCCGAAGTTAAGGAGCGCACCTTAAAACGTCAGTCTTGCGCCTGATTTCTTAAACATTTACTTAACTTTCTTAAACAATTAAGAATAAAAATTGTTGTTTTAATCAGAATTCGGGCAGCTATTATCTTCGAAAAAGTTTTGTAGCTTGAATACTGCTTGTATATACATATATTTTTTTTTAATATTCTTGACTTCTATCAATAAAATGTCAAAGTAGAGTAAAGCAATGGTGTGACGTTTTCGGCTATGTAAATAAATTTTTAAGTAATTCCCCCTTTTCTTAGTATCCAGGACAAATGTTCTGGATAAAAATTATTAGTTCTATTCTCATGTTGGGAGTTCTGTCTAAAATTGAAGCTTACGATGACTTTGAAGACTTGGAGGATATGGACGATGACTACTTCGATTATTATAAGGGCTATGATAATGGTAAGTTCTGGAAGTTCAGGCAAGGTCTTCCTGAAAATATACCAATAAAAAAAAGATAGTCTTTTCAGATTTTTGGTTTCCGACCTTTCAAATACTTTACAGCAATAACGGCCATGGGAAGATAAATTCGCAGAAAAAATCCGAAAAGATAATTTTATTTAAAACTAGCGACTTACCATAAATTTGCAAATGATCGCTGTCTGTATATGGAAGATATTTAAGAAAAACTATTATTGAGTCTTTATTAACGCAATTAACCCAAAACAATGATTTTTCTTTTTTTTTTCTTTTTGTCTGTGCGTTTGTGCGCGCTAATCTCAGAAAGAGCTTAACCGATTAGGGTGCGGTTTTCACTATTATATTGTGGTAAGTTTCATTTAACATTTAGTATTTGTTTTACTTCAATCGGTTCATAAATAAAAAGTTAAATAAATTTAAAGAATTACTTAGGGATGAACTCGAGCGAAGTGAGTGTGAGTCGCTAGTAACATAAAAAAACGAAGTTTTTTTGAATGAACTTCAAAAGAAAAACTTGTCTATCCATTAAGAAGAAATTATGATAATTTCAATCATCGCCATAATTATTTACATATAGTATAAAATCTGAAGTAAGATCTTGTATCTGCGATATACTCGTACCTATTCGTCTTTATGTTAAAAACATTTACTTGTAAATATTTTTCATCTACAGAATAAATTTGAAAAGATGGCTGAAGGACGATGTCACTTTTAATATTACACTTATAAATATAGCGTGAGAGCTGAAGTGATAATACTTCCTTTGATTTAGGCGAATATTTGGCATTTTAAATCTTTTTGGATTTTTTTTTATACAGACAGTTGCCGTCTGTAACAACTGTATAATGATATTTAAGATGTCTAAAACCTTAGACTCTCCTGTGAATATGGTTGTTGTAAAGCATCCGAAACGTCGGAACCAAAAATCAAAATAAATCCGCGAAAAAAAATCCGAAGATATAGTTTTATTTAAAAAAAAGGTGAAATGAATACCTCATTTTTTAGCCTGAATGTGAAACGTTAGGTACCGTAACATAATTTGTATCTATAAAAAATAAGATTTTAAATTTTGTATGGAAATTATAGGACAAACAACCGCAACTAGTAAAGACGATGAATACTCCAACAACAGAGTTAGAAGATACCAAGAGAAGAAGATGATTAAAACATTGAGTCCAAAGGAGATTAGAGAAGTTAGAGGTGTGTATGTATAAAACAAATGAAAAAAAAAATCTCTGAGATTGGTTTTTATCCAAACTTGTGGTAATATGGTACAAAGCTCTCCGTTATAAAAAAAATAGCAATATAGGGCATAATGCTTAAAGTGTCTCGATTCCATAACCTTTTGAGGTTATTCTATGACAATCGTTAACAATGAACTAAATACATACATAGATAGTCGGTTCATACGGTTTTATTCACATACCTTATAGTTCCTTAGGTTTCTTTAAGTACCTAATCATTAGAATTGTAAACATAAAAAACTAGAAGCGCGATAAAACTACATTCATCACCTAAGTCCAAATACATATAAAAAAATATAATTCGTATGGGTAATCCTAGCTATCGTAGAAAAACGTTCGAACCGCCTTTTTAAAGGAGATATAATATAGGAGTGTATGAATATTATAGGCTATCGTAGATAATGTTCATACATTCATACGCTATCACGTAACATACACACCGTGATTTTTTTATTTTTAACCGACTTCAAAAAGGAGGAAGTTTTCAATGCCAGCCGATACAAATCAACTTCGAAATCTTCTTCGAAATCGACTTCGAAAATATCTGATTAGATATCTATAGTAAATGAAAACTACCAATCAGTTATTTTTTACTTTTTAGTGCTTTTTTTGAAGTCGGTTTTAATTTCTTTCTTAAAAAGTTTTTATTTAACTTGTTTATACTCTTAAGCTTGACGGTTTGTCCATTAATATTTGGTAGATTTTTGACTGATACTTTGAAAATGCTGGAGGAGTCGTCTTCAAAAGAGCATTTTCTTCTCCGTGAAGTCTCTCTTCGTGGCCGCCTTTTTGTCACACAAAAGAATTATATACCTTGTCAAAGTTGCTACACTAAAGTTACAACTATCAGTATTTTGCTTTTGCGAGTGATACTTTGTCGTTTGAGTTCATAATTGTCTAGAACTACTATGTATATATCACAGAGTCTCTAACCTCGATAAGATGGGGCCTTGATAGATTTATTAGATAAAGTAACTAGTACCTACGACTATAAGCCGCGTTAGGCAACGTTTTACTAACAGTTATGACCCGTGTGTGACTTCCACGTTCAGCTAATGTCGATGATGATAGACGTTTAAAAGGAGAGAATATTGATTTTATAATGGAAAATCTTATTGAAATAGACATTATTATCGATACAGAAGCCGAATCTATAGTTTTTAGAATTTTTGTCTGTCTGTCTGTCTGTCTGTCTGTCTGTCTGTCTGTTACCGCATCACGAGAAAACTACTAGACAGATTTTGATGTTTGGCATGGTGATAGCTGGTTATCCGGGTCATCATATAGGATACTTTTTACCGCGGGAAAATATCTCATTTCTGAGAAAAAATACAAAAACTGCAATGTAATAGTATACTAATATGTAAAACCTAAGAATTTGATTTTTAGTCATCTAAACGCGGGCGGAGCCGCGGGCAGTGCTAGTATATAATAAATTTAGTTCGTTAATTGACAATAACATTGATTCCCCTTACACGTTTCGCAAATTAATTATCAGAAACCTAGTCAACCAGTCATCCTGTTATCATGTTAGTTATTACTTTTATTTTTATTTTAATTTAGTTTCTTTTATATATATTTAGTTAGGTTAGATTAAGATTTTTTTTAAATCTAGTTCTAATTTAAAGTCATGCACTAATTATTTGTTTCACAATTATTATTTTTTTCACACTGTTTCAATTGATAAGGTTTTGCAGACTTTACCAAATTACTTTAGTATTAGTTTCTTATTTGTCTCTGGTTTTGTTTGACTTCTTTTTAACTCACTTTTAGATTTGTTAAGGAATAATAAGCGAAATTAGCATGTAGTGTTTACCTTTAAATGATTTTACATACCCTGTGCAAGTAATGTTATTTGTAAATAGTTTAAGAAATATTTATTATGTAAAATCGCTGGTAGACCTAATAAATAAATAAATAAATGCTCTTCAATACAATTAAATAAATATGTATTTTAGCATTTTTTGAAATTCATCCCTTAAGTCTGTCAAGCTGTCTGTAATTGATGCACGGAAAATGCTAATTACCTTTAAAATAAAAACGAAAACATGACAAATATCTTTTTTTTCGAAATTCATCCCTTAAAAGGGTAAAAGGGGTTTGTGCTGTTTATATGAGGAAAAAATTGTTTATGATCAGAATTACTTGAGACTTGGTATTAATGCTCTTCAATACAATTAAACAAATACTTACACGTGTTTTAGTATTTTTCAAAATTCATCGCATAAGGAGGCAATAGGGGATGAAAGTTTGTATGAAACCTACCTTTTTAGAGTTTTTTTTATAGTTTTAGCGCAAGCGAAACCGCGGGTTCTGCTAGTTATATTATATAATACTAGCGACTCATTTCACTCACTCATTTCTCGTGATGCGTTCCCAGACAGTTTTGTAGATAGACGATTAATTTATTTCCTTCTAGTAGATTTTTTTATAAATATAATAGAATAAGAGTGAGTATAATTTTGAAAGACTAACATTAAAGAATTTGTACTGAATAACAATTCTTACAAGAACTTGATCATTATCTATAATCTATGTATATAAAAAGACCTATTAGGTAAGCTGTCTATAACTTTACATGAAAATTTTGTGTGTGTTTTTTAGTCTTTTACGCCATATAGTGAAATTCTAAATAGCATAGCATATATACATATATACTTGATTGCCACATGCTCTTTATGTACAATAAAAAAAAATCAACTTCAAAAAAAACCCTAAGAAGTAAAAAAAAATGATTATTAGTATTCATTTGCTATAGATACCTAATCAGATATTTTTAAAGTCAGTGCCAGCCGATACAAATCAAGGCACACACATGTTTTTTTAAGTCGGTTTTTTTTTACTCTTTATTAATTATTTTTAGTGTAGAATAATAGTACCTGTAGCAAAGTAAGAAGATAGAATTTTAATAAAATATTCGTTTAAGCCGTTTCACTTAAGACTGACAAACTAAAAGTCGCTTTTATTAGTAACACCAAAAATCAAGCTCTAGAATCCAATTCGAACGTATTGCGTTCTGTTATGGGATTTTAATTAAAGCACTTTTTAAAAAAATGATTTTTAACCGACTTCCAAAAAGGAGGAGGTTCTCAATTCGTCGGAATCTTTTTTTTTTTTTTTTTTTTTTTATTTTTTTTATGTATGTTCACGGATTTCTCGAAGACGGCTGAACCGATTTGGAAAATTTTTTTTTTGTTTCAAAGAGTATTCTTCCCCGGTGGTCCCATATAAATTTTATCGAAATCGGTCAAGCGGTTTTTAAATAAATGGCTTAATCGAATATTATGTTTTTATTAAAAATCTTTCTTTTTACAAATTACTTGCTTATTACGTCTACACTAAAAATGGAAAAATAAAAACTTTTTAAAAAAAAATAAAAACCGACTTCCTGGCACTGAAAAGTAAAAAATAACTAAATAGAGGTTTTCATTTGAAATAGATACCTAATCAGATATTTTCGAAGTCGGTGCCAGCCAATACAAATCAAAGCACACCGACTTCGAAAATATCTGATTAGGTATCTATTTCAAATGAAAACCTCTATTTAGTTATTTTTTACTTTTCAGTGCCAGGAAGTCGGTTTTTATTTTTTTTTTATTTATTACAATTAATTACAATTTAATTATGGGCAAGTGTCGCCGAACGCGGTTGGAATAGAACTAATTAAAGAAACAAAAGGTGTAACCTTATTAATGTAATTGTGCTGACTATGCAGCGTCTCTTGCAATTTACCTAACATAAAATATATATAACAGCCCCCCAAGTTAAAATTAAACTTTACCCAAAAGTGAAGTTTTATTTGACTTTAGTTACGTTGTCCTAATTCGGGCCGGCTGGATTTTTGGGGACTCAATTGCATCTAATTCAATATTATCAACTTGAACATCATTACTAGAATTTATTTTAAGAACTTGCCGACATTTGCCCTTACAATATTTAATTATTAAAAATATAATTAGAAATATAATAATAATAGAAATTAAAATAGTAGTATATGAGTAGTATTGACCGTATAAAATAATATGTGGCTTTTCTATTATCTTATCTAGATTATTCACAATTTGGCTCATGACCTTGTCGTGCTCATATGAAATTGAATCGAGATTTATATTTTTCAGAGTTAAATTAGGGATACTACTCTCATGGGTTTGAAGAACATTTAAATCACAACATTTATCATTTAATAAATCGAATGTAGAATTAAAAAATTGAATTTCAATTTTTTAATTGATTTAGGAATGAATATTAAGTCTTTATAATAAGCAATACAATCAAGAGGAAGATTAAAGAATCCAATGCCAAAAATACTTAACTCACTGTCAACAGATTTTTCACAAGAAATAGATAGTTTAGATTTCTCTGAAATAATATAAATCCACTTATTATTATTTAACCTTTGCCAAATTTCAACATGACCTTGAAAAAATTTAATTTCACATAGATTTGGAACAGAGTTCAAGGATTTAGAAATTATTTCAGATTCACAAATCGGATTTATAGAGCTAGAATAAACATTAAGTAAATTACAAATAAAGAACATATCGTATAAAGTTTTGCAGTTATCTAAATTATCTAACTTACAATATAAAGATCTATCTATAGTTATGCCTATATATTTTGTCGATGGAATAATAGTTGTATAAGTTTTATTTTTAAATTCGTTTATAACTGGAAATGGAATACAGTTATATAAACTAAATTCGTTGGAGGTCACAAGTGGGACCTTAAGAACAAACACAATTTTATATTGACTATAGAAACTAGCTAAATCGGATATATTTAATAACATATACATGTTGTCCAATGAAAGATTTACAGGAAAATGTCTGTAGTTTGGTAAAAATCGATAATTGTTCACCAATTCGGAAAACAACTGTTTCGGGGTAATAATTGAAGGATGTAAAATATTAGATTTACTAAACATTATTCCATTAATTATGTTCTCTAATTTAAATGATAAAGTAAGTAAACTACTCTCTAACATATTTAGCATTTCATTAAAATTAGATTTTATAATTAAATTATCGGTTAACAAGGTTAAATTCCTTATATTATTAGATATGCTTTCAACAGCGCTATTTAATCTTTGTTCATTATTACTAATGTCATTTATAGTATTTTTATAAGAAGAAAGTGTAGATGTAGTTACCAAGATATTTTCTTTCATTAATTCCGATAATTTTAATTGATCATTCTCTACTGATTTAATGGCACTGTTATACATAATTGCATCGTTTTCATCCATAGTTCCAAATAAATGTTTAAATGCGGTGCCTATGCCACCGAACCAAGCGGATCTTTTGGATCTCGGCTCAATGAGATGAGAAATAGATTCAAAGTCTCTAATTATGTCGTAGTATCGAACAGATAATGGCTGTAACATATTATGACATTCGAGCTCAGTGAAAGCGCTACTTTGTTTACATAGATATCGCGAGGTGCCTATTACACCGTTCAAGTTTTCTATATGAGA
Organism: Fabriciana adippe; assembly: GCA_905404265.1. Lineage (NCBI taxonomy): Eukaryota > Metazoa > Arthropoda > Insecta > Lepidoptera > Nymphalidae > Fabriciana > Fabriciana adippe. Next base: position 8,231,863 of record FR989982.1, on the reverse strand, counting down.
TTTAATAAATGAAATATCAGTCGGAATTACTACACTAAGATATCCGTCTATAATTTTTAAGGAACCAATGGGGTCGAAATGTATACCAGGACTTTTCCTGACAGGCTGGATGAAGTTTCCTCTTACTAAAGATGCGAAGCTGAAATAGAATATTTAGAAATAATAAAATAGATAGCTAAATAAAACTACATATATTGGTCGCTATTGCGACGTGCAAGCTTTACTTCATCAAAATGATGAGTTACATGACGTCTGTTAATTAAAAGAGTTAATGTATTTCTCCCATTAACTTTAACGACTTTATAAGGTCCTTTCCAAATTGGAGATAATGCTTTACGGAGTCTTAGGTGATTTTTTAAGAATACATAATCACCAACTTTGTAGCTAACAGGTTTTGAACGTGAATCGTAATATGTTTTTGACGACTCTTTTGATTTTTGAATATTTTCTACTGCTTTAGCGCGAGTGAATTGGAAACGGTGTTTAAGCATCCGTACATAATCGGAATATGTAGCATTAGGAGAAGAGGGCTCATAAATGGAATTTGGAAGATATGGTTTATTACCAAAGAGAAGTTCGTGAGGAGAGTAATTAGTAGTGGAGTGTACAGCAGTGTTATACGCTAACATGGCAGTATAAACATATCGCGGCCAGTTAGTTTGGGATTCATCTACATAGGATTTTAAATATTCTTTTAAAGTGGAATGGCTCCGTTCTAAGGCTCCTTGTGTTTGAGGATGATAGGGAGAAGACCACAATTGTTTAATCTTTAAAAAGGAACAGGTTTCTTTGAAGAGTTCAGCTGTAAAATTAGTACCCTGATCCGTGAGGATAGTTTTAGGGATACCAAATTGAGAAATAAAATGAAGGAGACAATCACTGGTTTCTTCGGCAGTTGTACTTCTGATAGGATAAGCGGCGGAAAACTTTGTGAGGTCATCCTGGATAGTTAAAATATATTTAAGTTTAGCAGTTCCAGATTCTGGGAGCGGACCAACAATATCTAAAGAAACTCGTTCAAAAGGAACAGTTGAAGTAGTAGTAATTTGCATGGGAGCTCTATTCACTTTACGGAGTGCTTTATTTGTTTGACAGGATGAGCATTCTTTTACATGATTTTCAATGTCACTACGCATGTTTTTCCAGTAAAATTGTTCGCGGATTCTATTAAACATTCGATTTGAACCAAGGTGACCTGCTACGGGTATGTCATGGTTTTCTTTAAGGATCTTTTTGACTTCACTTGGGTTAGGATAATATATTTTATTACGATAAATATGAATTTCAATACCTGTATTATTAAATAAGTATGCTAACATATTATAAATTTTTGAATAAATGTGACGGTCAAATGGATTTTTAAAATCGGTAATGCTTATTCTTTGTTCTTTTTCTGGATTTGACATAAGATGATTCCTAAATGATTTTATAGTTTCAAATATATCGGGATGGCTACAGTCATCAAAATGATGCACTTTTATAAATAAGAAGACATATTGTTTATTATTATGCGTAAGGGTTTTAAATGAGTGAAGAATTCTTTCAGATTCAATAAAAGATTGGGATTCAGGGCAGCTTGACAAGATGTCCTGCACATAAGGTATGGATTCATCAAGATCCAAAGAAGTAGGGATTACAATTATTTTATTTTGTGTTTTCAATAAATTATCATTATGTTCAATTATAGGGGTGTTACAGGAAATATTTGATTTCAGGAATTTAGAATAATTATCATTTATTTCAGGTTGAGAGTTTGATCGGCTGGTAGAAGGCTGCGGATCTACTGAATAGTTATTTTGATATGTTTCAGATATTGCAGCTGGAGGAGTTGAAGATATAGGAGTTTCACGAACAGTTGGAGGTTGAACATCAGTTGATTTTAAAGATTTAGAAGATGTAGTGGGATTAGGAGATAATAAAAGATTGTCGTTTTCTAGGAGGTCGATTGAAGGTAAGCCATCAAAATTGATTTGTTCATTTTCAGAGATTTCGATATTCAAATCGTCTAAGGTCAAAGGGCTAAATGGAAGATTTTCATCAGTAGGATTTTCAGGTACAGGAGGAACAGGATTTTCAGGAGGAGACGAAGCCTTGGTAAATTCTTCAGAATTTCCATGAGTAATTGGATGGACAGGATATCTTGAGAGGGCATCGGCTGCAGAATTTAATTTCCCTTTTTGATATATAATTTCATATTCAAATTCCTCTAATTGGAGACGCCACCTTTGCATTTTACTGCTGGGATCTGAGTGATTAAAAAGCCACTTTAAAGGACGATGATCAGTGACTATGTAGAATTTTCTGCCAAAAAGATAAGGGCGAAAATTTTTGCAACCAAAAATTATTGCCAGAAGCTCCTTTTCAGTAGTGCTATAGTTGAGTTCATTTTTATTTAATGTTCTGGAAGAGTAAGCTATAGGATGATCCTTGCCAATAGGACCTTGAGAAAGAATGGCAGAGATAGCATAATTGGAAGCATCGCAAGTAAGCGTAAAAGGTTTAGTAAAATCAGGGTAAGCAAGGACAGGAGCGGAAATCAATTTATCTTTCAATGTTTCGAATGCGAGCTGTTGCTCGTTTGACCAAACAAAAGGAATATCTTTTTTCAAAAGAGTGGTGAGAGGCTTAGACAATTTAGAAAAATCGGGAATAAATCTTCTGTAGTACGATATGAGTCCTAAAAAGGATTTTATCTCTTTGGGACATTTTGGGACAGGAAATTCTTGAACAGATTTGGTTTTATTGGGATCAGGTTTTAAACCATTTTCAGTGATAACATGACCTAAATAACCGACTTCTTTTCGTAAAAACTCACATTTATCAGGTTGTAATTTCAAGTTGAAAAAACGGAGTTTTTGGAAAACTGCTGCAATGTTTTCGATATGGCTTAGTAAATCATGCGAGTAAATTACTACGTCATCAAGATATACAAAACACTTTTCGCCTTGAAGACCAGTAAGTACATTGTTCATTAGACGTTGAAATGTAGATGGGGCATTCTTTAAACCAAATGGCATACGACAAAATTCAAAATGGCCTTGTGGGACGCTGAAAGCTGTTTTACAGGAGTCTTTGGGATTCATTTTAATCTGATGGAAACCAGACGCAAGGTCAAGGGTTGAGAAGTATTTGGATTTACCTAATTGATCTAAAATTTCAGTTATGTTCGGAATAGGATAAGTTTCGCCAATGGTAATATCGTTTAATTTACGATAGTCGATTACGATACGCCATTTCTTTTTACCAGATGCATCTAATTTTTTTGGAACTATCCAAATAGGAGAAGACCAAGGAGAAAGTGAAGGTTGGATGATATTTTGATTCAACATTTTATCTATTTGTGTTGCGACTTCATGTTTGTGGACCTCGGGAAATCTATATGACTTGACATTGATTGGTTGATCAGTGGTAGTACGGATTTGATGTTCAATAGCATCAGTTGAAGAAAGCTGATCACCAGGAAGATGGAAAATATCTGAATATTTACTACATATATCGCGTAAGGCTTCGGATTCTTCACGGTTTAAATGTGAAGTTCTTAAAAGTTTTAGGACTTCTTGAGTTCTGTTCAGACAATTTTGTTTATTTTGATTTGTCTGTTTATTATTTTTAACTGCACTATCCTGGTAATTTTCAATGGGATGTAAAGTAAGTTGGAGATTAGAATTTAATTCTGTAGCTTTTTCAGAAGTATTTAGTATTATAAGATTTATTCTATTATTATCTTTAACTTTTACCACACAATTCGCTATCAAGAGGGAGTCTGTGAGATGTTCATCAAGAAGGAGACCTTCTTTTATTTCAGGGTTACGCACTGAACATTCTACTATGATTTCTGAACGAGCTGGAATGTGATAAACAGGATCATTGAAAATGAGTTTAATTTTGTTTTTGTCAATGTTAAGAGTTTTAAGGTTATAGTTAATATTAGATTGATAATGGGTAAGTAAATTATTACCAATTATTCCATCATAAGTCAAATTTATTTTATCGACAACGTGAAAATTGAATGGAATTGATTCTTTGCCAAAGATAAGCATAATATCAATATCACCTATAGTAGGGACGGCTTCTTTATTATTATCTATACCTTTTAGTTTTAATATATTGTCTTTTCTTAGTTTCAAGTGCGGAGAATGTAATGAGGTCTTTTTAATAAGACTGATGGAAGAGCCGGTATCGACAAGAAAGGTAAGTGGTTTATCAGATACAGAAGTTTTAAGAAGGACATGAGGTAAGGACATCTTTGAGGGATCACATGTTATTTCATATATTTTTTCATTTTTTGTAACCATTTCAGGGACTGCATCAACATTTCTAGAATCTTTTTTGGCAATGTTTTTATTTTGTTTAATACAGAGTTTCATCTGAGGATGCTTTAGAGCATTTTGGAATTTGGAATTAATAGGTTGTTTTTTTTCATCAACACTAGAAGAATCGTGGGAATTGACGCATGTGGGAGATTTATAAATGGTGTCATTGGAATCATTGGGACATTTGTTACTGGACTCTACGAGACACCGTCGGGAGTCCTTTAATTGTTTAAATGATTGAGAATCATAATTTTGAGGGTCATAACTTTGAAAATCATGATTTTGGAAATTATAATCTTGAGAATCATAATTTTGAGAGTCATATTCTTGAGAATATTCAGGTACTTCAACCTGTTCGTCATTGTCATTTATGAAATGGACGCGAGTGGATTGACCATTAAAAGGTTTTTTGTTAAAATTATTTTGAGATTGTTGTTGAAATTGATTTGGGATTTGGCGTTGAGGTTGGTTAGTTGGGAATCGAGAGGGTTTACCTCCATTATTAAAATTTCCATTATTAAATTGACGCTTTTTACAATTCTCTATTGTATGACCTTGATTTTTACAATAACGGCATATTGGTATTGAAAATTGGTTAGGATTTCGTTGTCCATTACTAATATTATGTATAACTGGTCTAAAACTACTTGATCCTTGAGGAGGACGCTGTGGAGTTGAATGATTTTGGACATTTCGCCTATGTAAAAGTTTTTGAATTTTTTCTTCTGATGTTGCGAAATTGATAGCACTATTAAGATTCACTGGATTTTTACCTCGAACAAGGTTAGAAATGTTAGGTTTAAGGCCAAGTAAGAATGTGTGAAGCGCTAAGTCTTCCATTGCTGCTAAGCGACCAGGTAATTCTAATTTCTTTTTATTTGACAGGGTAACTTCAGTAAGCAATTTAGATAAGCAGGTTTCTAAGCGAAGAGAAAATTGAGTAACCGATTCATTAGATAACTGATGGCATTCTTGAAGGTCCAAAAGCAAATGAGGATAGTGTTTAGTTTCGCCAAATTGACTAGTGAGAAATTCGCTCAGTTGTTTCCAGTCCTCAAATTCTTTTATTGAACATGCTGTTTCCGCTTTACCTTCCAATTGTGAAAGTATGTATGTAAGTAAAATTGGCTTTTGAGTGTCTGTCGCTAAATCATATGCACTTTGGCATAATGAAATAAAAGAATTTAATTTTTCCCGTGAGCCATCAAAGGGTTTGATAAATTTAAATAATGTTCCAATAGCAAGGGATTCGCTTTTCTGTTCTGCTTTGACTGACATTTTATTTATTTATTGAATTAAGCAAAAGAATTAAAATAAAATATTGAACAATAAAAGAATTAAGTTAATATTGATTCGAAACGGTGTAATAGTATGACATAAATTTTAAAAAGTTATTGGATACTTAATAGTATTGTGTGATTACAGTAGTCACACCTGCGTTCTCACGTCGAGTCTAGTAATGTGATATGAGCTTTAGTTGCAAATAACGTTATATGTAAATGTTTTAACTCACAGTCCGACGAATATCACGAACATGATGCTTAGCTATTTCAGGGACGAATATTTATACTTCGAGATGAATTTCTTAAAATGGACTCGGAGATATCTTCTTTTCACGACACAGAGTTTATATTATTCTTCACGATACAGAGTTCATATAAAATTTCAGGATACAGAGGTTGCTTCTTCACGACACAGAGTTTATATTCTTCTTCACGATACAGAGTTCATATAAAATTTCAGGAAACAGAGGTTGCTTCTTCACGACACAGAGTTTATATTCTTCTTCACGATACAGAGTTCATACAAAATTTCAGGAAACAGAGGTTGCTTCTTCACGACACAGAGTTTATATTCTTCTTCACGATACAGAGTTCATACAAAATTTCAGGAAACAGAGGTTGCTTCTTCACGACACAAAGTTTATATTCTTCTTTACGATACAGAGTTCATTCAAAATTTCAGGATACAGAGGTTTCTTATTCACGACACAGAGTTCTTATTTTTATTCACGACACAGAGTTTATATTCTTATTCACGACACAGAGTTCTTATTCTTGTTCACGACACAGAGTTCTTATTCTTATTCACGACACAGAGTTCATGTAAAATTTCAGGATACAGAGGTGAGTTCTGCGAAATCGACGACACTGCTCGGAATTGAAAATTATGACGGAGACGACCGAGGATAATTCTTATCCCTATACGCTGCCACCAAATTTGTTATGGGATTTTAATTAAAGCACTTTTTAAAAAAATGATTTTTATTTATTACAATTAATTACAATTTAATTATGGGCAAGTGTCGCCGAACGCGGTTGGAATAGAACTAATTAAAGAAACAAAAGGTGTAACCTTATTAATGTAATTGTGCTGACTATGCAGCGTCTCTTGCAATTTACCTAACATAAAATATATATAACAGTTCGTTAATCAAACAAAATAAGCCCAAAACCATGTATCCACTATTAGCCGTTGAAGAGTTCCGCCTAACTACTTTACCATCGCCTTACCATCAGATCAGGTCGTCGGCGATAAACGAATCACTACTGCTGCATTATCAACGGCAATAGAAAAACACTCGCAAAGTTTTAAGTCAATATGACAATTTAAAGTAGGTTAAATTTTCATTAGCTATTTTTCCACCTTTAAGGGTGGTATTTTTTTAATTGGGCCAAACTGGAAGTATACCCTTTCAAATAAAACAAAAATTGTCCAAATCGGTTAATAAATGAAATTCTGAGGCCGAATTAAGAACCTCCTCCTTTTTGAAGTCGGTTGAAAAGTCTACATGATTTGAAGTCAAAAAGAATTTTTAAGTTAGATCTACGCACTGTGCTTTGCAAGCAAAAAATAATAACTTAGAACTAGAATCCATAAAAGTGATATATTTGTTAATATATTCCACAGGAGCACTACACCAGCTGCTGTCTGGAATTGGTGTTGTAAATCCGTTCACCCCATGCACTACACTCTCAGACGATTATTCAAATGTCGATGAATTTACTTCAATCATACCATACTCGTACATCACACATGAAACAATTTTATCGACTTTCAACGAATCTAGGGTAATACCACTCGATAAACCTTCAATCTATTTTACGAAACTTTTAACCAAATCATACAAACGTAAAAGAATTGAAAAGAAAAATATAAATTATAAAAAAGTCACTCCATCTAGAACACCGAAAAATTTAAACAAGGTTTCAAAACAGAAACACAAGAGCACACCAATGTATGAAGAGTTAGATGATATCGAAGATTATTTATCCGCAGCTGGTGACAGTGTTCCATTTTTTAGAAGAGTTTTACGGACGGGTACACCTACGACTATAACTACTACTACACAGCCACCAAAGACAACAACACAACCAAAGACAACTACAGAACCTAAGACGACAACACAACCTAAGACTACAACACAACCTAAGACGACAACACAACCAAAGACAACAACATCAGCTGAGACAACAACACCAGCTGAGTCAACAACACCAACTGAGTCAACAACATCAACAAAACCATCTGGACCGACTGAACAGAGTTCATCTACAATAACAACTACAGGAAAAAAAACAAAATCAACCAAACGTCCGGAGTTAGATATACCTCGTCTTTTGGATATAATCGCGGGCTTAGCGAGTGAGTTCGAAACAAATTTAACGAGGAAAATAAATGAAACGTTGTTGAACATGTCGCTCCCGACGTGTTCCACCCCGACCACTGAGCCGCCGGTTACTTCTGAGTATGATTCCAATTACACAGGAGCAACTATTGCAAAGGTAAATGAGAACTAATAATTAATATTTGATATTGTTCCACCTTCTGCATGGAACGTTCTTAGACTGCTGTAACTACGAGTGTGCGGTAACTCATATAGTGTGCTTTGATTTGTATCGGCTGTCACCGACTTCGAAAATATCTGATTAGGTATCTATCTATCTATAGTATCTGAATACTAAATGAAAACTACCAAAAAATTATTCACTTTTAGAGTTTTTTTGAAGTCGATTTTTTATTTATTTTTTAAAAGTTTTTATATACGAGTAGGTATATGAGTTTTTATCTTGAAAAGTTTATCGATAAAATTGATTGAATATTGTCACTTGCCAATTCATATGGTACTGACGAATGTTACCCGCACCATGTTATGATGAAAATATTATAATAGTTGAAGATATTAATATGGTTACATATACAGGAATAAATTAATTATCTATATTGGAAGTGAACATTTTTACTTTTCGATGACTTTTCGAACAACATGTAGGAATAACCTATTTTTTTATAGTGTTTCGTGTGTGGCCTGGACATTCCCGGTATCCCGGTGGAAGCCCACTGTGCGGATGCCTTTGCCGGTGACTTCCTTCCTTTGGCGCCTGTAGATCCCACCGCGAAGGGAAAGATATCAAGGTTTAGGAAATATTGCAAATATTCAAACGTGTAAGTCATTTTTGCATCTGTCTTTCTTTCATGGAGAAGATGGGGAGAGTGACATATTACTTCGTTTTAGTCTTGATACTCGACAAGTGTTAGTTTTTAAGACACGGATCGGCACCTAACGTCGCAGTTTTGCCACTATTTTCACTCTTTTATGTGATTAATTAATTCTTTCTCATATAAAATTATTGGCACTTTATTCTCCATAATGGGGAAATGTTAAAAGTGCCAAAAATTGTGTTTCATAAGATGAATAAAATTGAGTCATCATTCAGTTTCTAACCCATTCTGTTTTTATCGTTCGGAGCTGAAGCTGGAAATCCAAGTGATGCGAAATCAAACTCTGGTCTCATTATCAATCATTTTTAACATGATTACTACTCATTCATAAAGTGAAGGAAAACATAGTGTGGTAATGTGTAGAAGAGAACCTAACTAGTGATAGACATATGGACTATATTCTAGTCTCGCATTAAGGGAAGGCCCGTGCCCAGCAGTGGGATGTTAAAAGGGCTGTATAAATTTTATTTAACAACTAATTCTTAGTTATCAACAGACCAGGTTACAAGTTAAATCGGACACATCCGCGTAATATTTACGGGCGGTGGACGGGGGGATGCGCGGTGCGGTGGATCGATCTAAGCGGAGTGTACACACAGAGGACATGTCGCAACCGATTGCAGCCTACCATGGGCAAACACTACGCAAGTAAGCGGATGGCGAAACTCGAAAGAAGTTTATGGGTAACAATTATTATAACAAAAAAAAACATTTTTAAGCATTGATATACAAAAAATCAAGATACACAATTAGCATCTCAAAAGAGTCTTCGAGAAAAAAGTGTACATTTCGAAATCGTGCGCTTTTTTCTAATTTCGTCATTGCTTTTCGGATGACAAAATTAAAACACACGTTGTTTTGATTAAAAAAGTACTTTACGTGATGAATGTTAATTCGAATTTGTGTTTAGACAATAAGAGCTTTCAATTTTTGAAATTGATTATCTGGTTTTACTTAATGTCGGTTGATTTTACTTGTCGACGCCACTTTTTGAAATGATATTTGTTAGGAATTGTGTATATTTTTATAAATCAATAGCTTTATGAGGCTTGTCGAAATGAATCAAATTAGCCCAAAATGGAAAGTTTTTACTAGTAATTATTAAAGATCACTCCACTATCAACCTGGTTTCATCATCAAAATAGTTCGATTATATTAAGTTATTTTATCATCATTTGGATTTCACATATGTACATACAAAATATGTACATAGATTTATGCTATTATATGACATTTTAAATAGAGCTACGTTTTCATGTTGTGTCACGGTTTTTTTTGTTTTTTGAAGTGAAAACTTCTATAGGCAGGTTTGGATGGGGAGTAAATCCATGTAAGTCGTCATCGACATGGTCATGTGACATGTTAACGCTAACACTCAGAGTGTCGATAGATGTCAAAACCAGATAAATGAAAACAGTTTTAACTTATAAATTTTAATTTAAGATCAAACAATTAATTTGAATATCCAAAAATAAAAACTGTTTGTTTATAGTTTAAAGTTTTCATTTCTGTTGGCAGTCCTCGTGACTACTTTTTTTCTACTTGTTTTTAAATAATTTTGTGTGTTATTTTTACGATATTGTATAATTTTGTGGGTATACACCGTCTGCAATAGCTATGATATTTTTCTGCTGTAAAACATTCGAAACGTCAGCCGTTTCCGTGTAACGGAGTAATGAACGAACGATGGAGTAACTGTTTCATTTATAATATTAGCGTGTTAAAAAAAAAAAAACTTTTTTTACTGTCGACATACCTACCACTTGTACGTATAGAGATGCAAAACTTAGTTATACCCATATAAAGGTCGAATCGCAATCTTCAACCTGAATAAAAAATCAAGTGGGGCTGTGTCGGGACACATTGCACACCGCCGTTGATTTGACGTCTATTTCAGCGAGTCGCTTTTAGGTTAAAAGATTGATGAAAACAAAATTGACTTCGTTCTACCGTTGTGAGTTACACCGAATAGAAAGAAGCGAGAACGGCGATTTCGGTTATTCTGCGCTCTATCCCAGTGACGCCGCCCAACACTGATGCAAAGTCAGGGCCACAACAGCTTATATAGACAGCACGTCTATATAATGACACTAGATTTACTTATATGTAATTATTAAGATAAGACGATTTTGTTACGGTCCACTTTTTCGACCAGGTCCTCCATATCTTTTGGTATACAAGTGCAGCTACATGAAAAGGCTAGTTAATTAAGAAATTTTTCATTTACATTTCAGAATATAGAGAACGGTTGCATTATCAGTCCGATGGCAACACTCGTGCCTCTCTCCCGGGCGGTGTCTCTTTACGCGCGATTTCACGCCTGCGTCTGCACCGGCAGCTGGTGTAACATCGCTGTTACAAACACACAATGGATGTGGAATGTTGCTATATTATTATTTTCCATTGGTATCACATAGTTTTGAATAATTTTATGTCGAAAATTGTATAAATGTCAAAAATATTTCAATTAGAAAGTTCAGTTGTCAGTCTCTGCACCCGAAATAGTTAAAAAAAATGGGAGTGACATATTAGATGTCATTTCCATACATTATTTAGTTTTCAATAAACAATATTAATTGTACTACTGACTTTACTAGGTCAAATAGAATATCTAATTATTTAATGCAATGTTTTGTATGGTGTTTGTCTGTCTTTTTGTTACCCGACTGCATCAGAAAGATGGTAGTGATGTTTATTCCATTATTTAATAAGAAAAGGGGGATTTATGTTTTTGGATTTTTTGCTGTCGTTTTTACCTAGTTTTGTTTTATTTTTTGTTGGTTTTTGTATCAAAAATAATAAATATTAAATTATTGTTAGAAATGTTTTGTTTTTTATTTGCCCTAAACATTATTGGTTTAATTAATTTATATGAAATTAGACCGCGTGAAATCAAAGCGATACTTGAGCCATTTTTTTTCTCACTTTAAATTTTTTATAAATATTTAGCAAATGTCAAACAAAAGGATTTTAAAAATACAATATACTCCGCTCGGTTTTGTCCCTACGTTTTGACGTTTAGTATAGATTTCTCAGAGATGAGATATTTTTCCGCAGTAAAAAGATAGTCTATCATGATACTAAGTTTCAACAAAATCTGTCCAGTGGTTGGCTCGTGATGCGTTCCCAGACAGACAGACAAAAATTCTAAAAACTATACATTCAGCCTGTATATCGATAATAATGACTATTTCAATAAAAAATTCCAAAAAATATTTAATGTAAGATAAAAAAATACTATATTATTTTGTATTTTTTAAGCATTATGTGACGGACATGAGAATTAATAAGGTTTTTATAATAAAGCGTTTATTTAAGTGCGTAGTGAACTCGCGAAACCAAGCGAGACTGAAGTACAATCAATACATATATCATCTATAATCTAATCTAATATCTGTAATTGTACATGTTCGTCGCATAATCCTATTACCTCATGTTACAATGGGTACACATTAGTCCTCTTCCCTTTGTTAGACAGATAGTATAATATTAGCTTCATTTATCATATTCAAAAAATATATATTTATTAAAATGTATTTACTTATCAATGTAATGAATATTCTATTAATATTTATACTCTTGTTTTAAAAGTAACATTAAATTTATATTTTACTAGCGACTCACCCTCGCTTCGCTTGGGTTCATCCCTAGTTACGTTTTAACGTTTAGCTCAGAGATGAGATATTTTTTTTTTCAGTATAAACTATCCTATATGTTAACCCGGATAACCAGCTATCATCATACCAAATTTCATCAAAATCTATCCAGTAGTTTTCCCATGATGCGGTAACAGACAGATGGACAGACAGATAAAAAATCTAAAAACTATAGATTCAGTGTCTGTATCGATAATAAAGTCTATTTCAATAAGATTTTCCAAAAAATATTTAATGTACAGATTCGAATCAGGTAGAATTTTGTATATGTATAGAAGAAAACGTTTTTTTGGCTTCATATTTAGTTCTATGACACTCTGTCTATATTATTTCTTAGGTTAGATAATATATACGCCTCCCGAAAGAAACAGAGATAAGCCAAAAGATAAATTTATTTTCCTGAAATTCAGGATTGAACATCAAATCGCCCACCTGTTGAATTACGCTTCAAACGAAGAGGTGATTGGTCACCGCTACCACACCCTTCGCTCTACCCCTAAGCGAATATACAAAAGTCTATAACAGTAATAACTTTTCGTTGTCGTAAAGCTTTGAGCTTTTGTTATTTCTGTCCATTTACTGCTTGCTTTTTACCGACTTAAAAATTAAGAAGTATTTGATTCATGATATCTCAATTTCTTAAATAAGTTATATCTCAAGGGTCCTCCTATAATAACGATTAAATTTAATGAGTTATGGTTGATTTTCGATTATGACGATCTTTTTAGATTAACGATAAATGAGTATTTAAACTTCTTCTCATCTAACTCACGATTCTATCGTACCGTACGATCTCTACCGTAGGAAATAATATCAATTACTGAGGATCCTATCGTATTGTATATCATCAAAAAATACAAAAACTTTTCCAATTTTACCCTACACTACTAAACTATACACATTTATTATATTAACTAAGTAGGTCATTCTGAAAATGAAATTTCGGGTCGATGATCTAATATTATTCTACTTTAAAATGTATTCATGTTTGGGCTTGATTCAGCTTTAGAGAACTTGTTCAGAATATCGTTATCTCGTACTCTAAACTCTTTCTCTCTTTCTTAATATACCTCGTTGATCTAGTAGCTGTCATGTACGGCTGCAGATCCGTAGATCTTAGTTTCGAGTTCCGGAGGATGGTTCATCACAGACTAGAAAATTCTTCTTTTTAAAGTAAATCAAAAAGTCGTTATGTACTCAAGAAGATTCTCTCCATAGACTCCATTCTTATCTTTAAAAAAATATCTATATAAATATATATAAAAAGTACCTTTTTCTCCTCTGTTTGTTAACCAATTTTTTTATTTATATTAGCAACTATTGACGAGCTATAGTGTAGTGTTATCAATAAAAAAAATTTGGAAACAGTTTTTAAATATATAATGATTATGGTCGAATTTCGACCACTGAGTGAACACTAGTATAGATAATAATTAGCGAAATGAAGCCAAATATACATATAATAAATTATTGTAACAACTCCTGAGGGTCGTCTCCCCCACAGACTGACGGACGGAATACCGAGCCAATTAAACTTTATGGTCATTTCGATATCTGATATCTTCAGCAATCGTATAGTGCCTATAGCTTTGTTTGTTTTGTCACTAGCGTTCATCTGTGATTCTGCTTGCACTATATTACGATAAAAGTAGCAAAGAGTTATTTAAAAAGAAGTCAATCCTTTTAAGTCCTATTGCTGCGGCTTTACAAGTGTTTTGAAAACTGCTGCGCACAGCCCTCCTTTTAATACGAGGGGAATCAGGCCACAGGCTTTCGAAAACTTATTAAGCTCTCTCAGACATGCAGGTTTCACCATAAGGCGAGTGGTAATCATACTGAAAATAATTCGCACATTATGATATCAGAGGTATGGGACAGATTTCCGATTTTTTAATTCCACATCACTCTTTGCGGGTTTTCTAGCAAGCCAATACCAACATTGATCAGGTCCACGAACATTTGACAAATGGTGGCATCAGACTGTATAATATAATCTTCTTATATAAATAAAAATGAATCTTCGTATGTTTGTCCTCTATGCATTCCTAAACTATTGATCCGATTGTGATTAAACTCTGGTGGGTTATTCTGTATACACCTGCGAAGGTTACTGGAGCAAATAAAAGTATTTTTCTTTGGACTTTTGTCTTTTATGCGTTCCTAAACCATTCAAGAATTGGGACGCATCCGGGCGAAGCGTGGGTAAGTCATTAGTAATATTATAAATACAAAAGACATCGATAATTTACTAGTTTTTAGATAGAAAATTGATTCATGTTAAAATTTTATAACTCCCATCTCCATGTTTTATATACCCCTTTGAGCTATACTTGTATTCAGCCCTTTTTTACCCGACTGCGCCAGAAGGAGAGTTAAAAAAACAGGAGGGCAGGAGAGGGTTATTAACATCCCACTGGTAGGTGTGAGCCTCCCTTCAATACGAGGGAGATCAAGCCATAGTCTACCACGCTGGCCAAATGCGGAGCGGACATCACATGTCTTTGAAAAACTTTATAAGTTCTTTCAGACATACGGGTTTCCTCACGATGTTTTGATTTATCGTAAGACAAGTAGTATTCATGTTGAAAATGATTCGCACATGAAAATACCCGGGATTTGAACCCGCGTGAGCGCGTTACCAGGACTACCTGTTTGCCTGAGGTATACTTATTAAAATTAAAATGGATTCACTATAATTTATTGGCAAAGGCATTGTGCAAGTTATCTACATAAAAAAGACGTAATACCGATCTCCTTCTTTTTAAGTCGGTACAAAGACAATGAAAGACATTAACTTCGCCAAATAGTTCTCAAATTATCTTACCCCATATCGAATCTTTATGTGATCTCTGTTAGAGATGTGATGTCGAACTGGACCAATACATATCTAATCTGTACATCACATCTTGACGCTAGTTAGCTACTATATAGTATCAATATTGCTTTCTCCTCCCTAAACATTCATGCGAATAACTTTTGTTTTGTTTTTATTGACTTTCAGTTGGCACTTAAAAAGTAGCAGTTATATGATGACTAATGTTTACCCGCGACTTTTTTTTACCTTAATAATAATGCTTTATTTGTCAAAAAATTACACTTCTGAATTAACATTTTTATCTTATTTTAGTTTTCGGTATATATAAACAAACATTCTGACGGTGTGGTTCATGGAGAAGGTTTAGGTGTATATTTCATTAAGACGCTACGGCCTTGTTGGTTACAACAATTGCTGTATGCATTATTGTTTTGGTATTTGTTTTCTTTTGAGTGTTGTCTACTTGAAGGTAGGGGAGACTGGGTACGGTTGTAACAATTTTCCTTTAAATGTCTACAGCAAAGCTATATAAGCAGCGATTAAGGTCTTTGCGATGAAAGCATAATTATTTGTCTTTAAAATAATATCAAAACCAAAAGCTCAGGTATAATAATTTGGCAGGAATATGTCATTTTAATGAGTGTGTGCGATTGTTACAACCCTCCCCATACCAGGGGTGGTTGTAACACCAATGGGGGACAGTTGTAACACTCAAAAATAATACTTAACTCAGGCATTTAAAATCAGTTTTATTACTCAAAAATACTGAAATGTACTTAAAATATATTTAAAATATGTAAGACACGTTTAAGATAGATAATTATTAAAACTAAACTAAAACAAGTCAATCGAAATAATATTTCTTTCTTTGGAGTGTACCTATCACTTGAGTAGTTTTATAATTAGACTTGCGAAACAAAAATTATCTCTAAATAATAATTTTTAAAAAAACTAAGCAACAAAATCAAAGCTTAAACAAAATATTAATATAATATTACAGTTATGGCATAATATAATATTTACTTCTAGTACAAGCTACGTGAGACCATTGCTTGCAGCCCCCTTGACATTAAATTCAACTCGCTCTCGATCGACTCGCTGAATATGTCTTGGTAAAGAAGACAATAATATTCTTCTTCTTCAGATAATTCTGGAGGTGGGTTAGTCTTCTTGAGCAGAAGTGCAGCTCGTCTTAATGAAGTGCCTAATTTTACTTCGTCGTAAGCGTTCTTATACGACATTATATCAGTTTCACCTCTCGAAGTCTTTCTTATACGTTTTCTAGGTATCTGCAATAAAAAATATTGTAAAATTACTGTTACAACCGTCCCCACCCTCCTTTTTTGGTCATAAGACTGTCATAGTAACGAGATAACATAACCTATAGAAAAATGAATTAGCGTATTATAATCTCTAAAATACGAGGATTACGTAAATACATTTTGAAATACAATAATAATATTAATATTTATACTATATCATAAATAAATTCGCCAAAAATACTTACTTTTGCTTGGCGACAGACAATAGGCTTCTTCGTAAACGCAATTTGTTCCCCGAGTGTTTCCTCCCTTTATACCTTGCACCTACCATGCATAGTTTCGGTGATATTCAAGTTGTTACAACCCTACCCAGTCTCCCCTACTTAGGTAGTCAAAAATTCTAATATTTTTTTTTCAGTGTATTTTATGGAAGGTTGCAATTGCATTGGTTTCGTTTCACGTAGGTAGTCAATCATTTCAAAGTTAGAGGTAGCATTTTTGTTTCGTGTTTTCTTTAGGTTAGATTCTTATATTAAAATTGATTATTGTAAATAGCTTTTTTGTTATTATTACCTATATAACATACTTTTGTTTGAGTGAATCGGAGGTAATTATTATTAGTTATTTCTTTTGTTTTATACAAATATATCGTTATGCATTCGTTAAATTACTCGCACCTAGGGACGCATCCGAGCAAAGTGAGGGTAAGTCGCTCGTGTCCTATAAGACATTGCTTTGTGCCAAATTTCATGATTCTAGGTCAACGGAATGTACCCTATAGGTTTTCATTCTCTTGCGAGTGTCAATATATGCGACACAAAGGGCCGTGTCTTTTGATTGCGTTGACTTAGAAGTTAGATTTTTTCACAGCTCCAAGCGATTACAGACCTGATATTACTCAACGTACGGAAGAAGCGTATTTGTTAATCTAACATACACGCTATCACCATTCAGAACTTGAAAAACTTAAAAAAAAAAATAAAAACCGACTTCCAGGCACAGAAAAGTAAAAAATAACCAAACGGGGGTTTTCATTTAGAATAGATACCTAATCAGATATTTTCGAAGCCGGTGTGCTTTGATTTGTATTGGCTGGCACCGACTTCGAAAATATCTGATTAGGTATCTATTCTAAATGAAAACCCCCGTTTGGTTATTTTTTACTTTTCTGTGCCTGGAAGTCGGTTTTTTTTTTTTTTTTAAGTTTTTATTTTTCCATTTTTGGTGTAGAAGTAATAAGCAGGTAATTTGTAAGAAGAAAGATTTTTAAAAACATATGCGATTAAGCCATTTATTCAGACCCCTAATGACACTCACAACCCATCTAGGTGTAAAGTTCTCATCAATACAAATTAATCAAGCCCAAACACCAGGTAATTGCTGTAAATCGTTGAGGAGTTTCCTCGACTGTCTTTCGGTTCCATCATCAGATCGACTCCAGACCTTCATTAAATAGTAGTGCTTTAAAATACTTAATGAAAAAAAAATAACAAGCGCACTAGTCGCCACTACGATTTTCGAAGGTTCCCCTCGATTTCTCTAAGATGCCATCATGAGATCCTGCTTTCCTTATTATGGTACCACCCTTGAGATATCTCCTTTCAAACAAAAAAAGAATCATTAAAATCGGTTCATGAACGACGAAGCAATCTGCGAACATACATAAAATTACATCCACGTAAACAAAAAATTTTATAATTTTTTTTTTTCATAAAATGAAAATTACTGGGCCAAACTATGTTAAATTTTTATGGGACCAAATGGCAACTATTCCGCATCCAACAAAAGAAGAATCACGTAAATCGGATCATAAATCTCAGAGTAATCGATGTACATACATAAAAAAAATATACCAATCGAATTGATAACCTCCTCCTTTTGGAAGTCGGTTAATAAATACCTAAATTAATTACAGTTTGAAGACGTAACAACCTCAGACTGAAGAATTATGAAGACGGAGTCCATAAAAAAATATCAAGATCAAATTTTAGTTATTTTTATTTTTTAACATTTACTTAGTAAGTTAAAGTAAGAAATTTTATATAGTAAGTAATACTTACTATATAAAATTTCTCTTATTCTTTAAAGAAAGTAATCGATCTACATATATGGCAAAATCAAGAAAATTAATATAAACAGTAAATAACGCTTCTATTTTTGACTTCGACATTTACTTTGGCGGGCTTTGTCTATATAATTCTTTAGTCAACGCCGACCGCTAATACTTTATCATTATCAATCTTCTTTATATTTGTATTCTGGTTTTTATTTTATTTACTTAGCGGTCCCCCGACGCGGTGACGCTCATCATCAAAATATTAATACGTAGGTTTAATGAAGTTAAAAGGCCAAAAGAAAAATTTTATTTTTTTACTTTTTACGGTTTTTTTTTGGGTCGGGGGTTACTTTAAATTTTTAAATTATCTTTTTAAAATACTCGCGGACACTGATTCTAATAAATAATTATCATTGAGACTATTTTTATGAGCTTAAACACGCTATATTTGCTGTAAATTTCTGAGGAATTGAGCATCCCACAGACTATATGATACTACAACATTAGCTCAAGGTTAGTATGTCTTGGAAATACCATCGAAGTAACAGTACACCAAATTTCAAATCAATCTGATCTGTGAAAGTTAGTAAGACCCTTTTGTCAAACGCCTGAACAGATCTTCATAAATTATAGCTAAGAACCATCTCGATATGTCAGCTTCAAACAAAGTGCTTTTTTTCAAACAAAAAAAAACGCATCAAAATCAGTCCATTCGTTTCGTCGCTCTGTCTATATAATTCTTTAGTCTAAGACTTATACATACAAAAAAACCTGTACTTTTTTTTCAAACTCCTCCTTTTTTGAAAGCGATCAAAAAATCTCTACTATAAAACTTTCAAACATTTCCTTTAAATAGCAGTAAAGTATAAAACTTTGTCAAGATTTATTTCCATAAAAGTCATTTCGAATTCGCACTAAATTTTTTACGAGCAAACTCATTCGTGTGTGAGGAGGGTCGCGGGTCTAACTAGTATTTATGTTCAAATTCATTAGATTATCAACATCTGGCTTGATGGAGGTTTAATTTAATAGTAGTTAAAAGGATTCTGTAAAACGATTTACGGTTAATTATAATCTATGGATAAAAGTACTGAATACATTTTATCTGCAGAAATTTACTGATCACGAAATTATTTTAAGTCTTACTTTTCTTCTATCAGAGGAGAATCTTTTCTATCTTTAATCATGCATGCTACAATGAAACATTTCGACGTAATGTTTGATTCAAAAAGTACTCAATGCATTTGTGTTTTTAATTTTTATGTTCTTAAATATGTTGCGTGCTACTTATTCAGACCTTTTCACCCGACAACAGTGGAAAAAAGAGAGTTATGTATTTAATTTGTATGATATCATCCTATCATCGTAACTCCTAAACGGCTGAATCAATGAAATCAATTTTATTAATTAACGTCTTTAGATTATTCTAAGTAATGCGAATATCATTGTGTATATTAATATTATCTATACATCTATACAGATAAATAAAATTGAAGTGTCTGTTTGTAATAATATAAAAATAACTGCTTTTACTAAATGCATGTGGATACACGGTACACATACCAAAACAACATTTTTTACAATTTTTGTCTGTCTGTCTGTCTGTCTGTTTGTTCCGGCTAATCTCTGAAATGGCAGAACCGATTTTGGCGGGACTTCAACTGGCAGATAGCTGATGTTATAAGGAGTAACTTAGGCTACTTTTATTTTAGAAAAAGAATCAGGGTTCCGCGAAAAAAAATTAAAACCCTTAAAATTGTTAACAAAATCCGCATACGGCGTACGCACCCGAGCAAAGCAAGGGTAAATCGCTATATAATTTAATAATAATCTTATATTAATACCTATATAAACTTTATCACCCCCTTTTACCCTTTTAAGGGATGAATTTCGAAAAAAAAAAGAATACATATATTTCTTATTTTTCATCTTAAAGCTAAACACCATTTTCTGTGCATTTCGCGTTAAGAATAACAGAGTTTCATACAACCTTTTATCCCCTATTTCACCCCCTTAGGGGACAAATTTTGAAAAATTCTTTCTTAGCGGATGCCTACATTGTATAAAGAATATGTCATCTAGATTTCACGTTTCTAAGATCAGCGGTTTAGGCTGTTGGTTTGGCTGTTGGCGTTGATCGATCAATCAGTTAGGACAAAGCATTTATGTATATATAGATTAGGCGTTTCCGAGAAATTTGTTTTATAGTCTCGGGAGGATGAAAATCACCCCCAATTTCAAGTAGATTTTAAATAAAAAAATTCGTTCAATTTCCAGATATGGCACATTTTTTTCGTCTTGAACTCTACTTTTCGCAGAAACAAAAACATTGTCGCTCGAAGCTCGATCAAAATTTATAAAGTGTACAAAATAAAATATACAAAATTTATAAAATAATACAAAAGAAAATAATTGGAAGTCACGCAAAGTATACCTAATACTTTACGTGAGTTCCAAATTTTTTTTTTAGTTTTTAAAATTTCAGTTCAGTTCAGTTTATAAAAAATTGGTCAGTTTGATAACACACACACACTTTTTCAACGATTATTAAAAAAATGTAGTTTATGTAAAAAATTTAAGTAAAAATTATCGATTTCGCCAACTTTTTTAATTTTTAAAGTTGTTTTTATAGGGCGACTGTACAAAGTTGGGGGTGATTTTCAGCCTTCGGGACCATAAAACATAAATTTCTCCGAAACAGTAGTAGCAGTTTTATGCAAATATCTCGAAAAGTTTGAGGTTATTGTAAAAAGTGTCATCTATAGAAGTTGTAGATTTTTACTAGATATACAACTTTTGAAAAGAACATTTTTCGATAGAGCGTCATAGTAAGCCGGAAATTGGTAAAAACTAGTTTTCAACGCTTTTCACCCCCCTTTTTCTCGGGGGTAGCTGAACATCGAAGGCATTTTACGAATTTTTGTTTCTTATATACCTGCTAACGTTTTGAAAACATAAACTTCAGGTTTTAATTTTTTTTCAAACTGGATTCCGATCGGACTAATGAATCTATATATAAGACTTTATTTTATTGTTATGATGACATGCTTTCTATTAATTTCAGCCAAAATAGTACAAGTAGGCATTTTTCTATTTCCGAAATTCGGTTTTCGGCCGAATGCCGAAGTTCGGTTCAAGCTGCCGAAATTCGGTTAAACCGAATGTGAAACGAATTTCGGCCCATCCCTATAATAAAACTATCTTTACAGATTAAAATGAAATATTTAGCTATTTTTGTTCTGTATAACTTCTTACATGCGTACTTAAGTACACACATATTTTTTTAAATACATTAAAAAAAAAGATAACACCTTATTTTTTAGTTTCATTAGAAATAAGCAAAAATATGATACATAATTCGAATTTAAATATAAAAAAAGGGTTTCACATAGCTGTATATTTTATACGCTATGCCTCTAGTATGTAAATGTGGGCAATGACGCGCACGTAATGGCGGGGGAGGAACTGATTTACGACTTAGTCGAGGGCTCTACAAAATCGTAACTACTTTGCTTTTCGTGATTAATAGTAAATATATTTTTGCTGAAAGTAATGAAATATTTTGGGTTGAGAAAAGATGTACAAAAAGTTACATAATCTTTATGGAACCTTTGTTTGGATTTTCTATAAATTCGAGACGAGCTTTGAGACGTAAATCTCTAAGCGTTGATTGCTGTAAAGCATTCGAAACGTCGGGAACCAAAAAGCAAAAATAAATCCGATAAAATAATCGAAAAGATAGTTTTATTTCATGAAAATCTGTTGAGTCGATACAATGCACACCGTTACAATCAAATTATCATATACCCACAAAAATTTGCGTATTTTATTAATTACTAGCAGAACCCGCGGCTTCGCCCGCGATCTAACTACGAAAAAAATAAACTTTTGTTACTTGCAAAATTAAGTTCGTGTAAGTTTTATTATTCCTTAAAGATATGCGGAAAACAAATTAAATTTTAGCGATCGTAACTCAAAATATCCAGTATCTTAAAAGATGTTAAGCGTATATTCTGTAAATAAATTTACACTTTAGGTATTTAGCAAGCTCCACTACCTGCGTTTTTTGCACATTTTTCTACTCCATCTTTCCAAAGTTAGAGGAACAGAATACAATGATACAATCGCATACAATGTTTACGAGTTTAGAATCATGTAACTCGGCTAATACGGGTCTTTTAACTAACATACTAACAGGCTAATATCTACGTCATTTTTAAAGACCCACTGCTATATGCACTGAAGCTTACAGTCGCCCTCCTTCTCCTTCTTTTTAAGTAACACATATAAAGTGCCATTCTTATTTTGCTGTAGCTTTTTGCCCGCGGCTACGCTCGCGTGGAATAAAAAATTTGCTCAGATTTAATTTCCATTGAATTTATATGTTTTCATATCGAATTTTTAATATAAGGTCTAGAGTAAGACTCTAGATTCACTTAACTTAGTCTACGCTAAAAAAACCAACCACAAATATACCACACCGGTGAATGTTCTGTCTAGTTCTTGGTTCTGCTAAAATGTCCCCGTGAGAAGCTATCATCTCTTAAGCCTACGCCTGCTACTTTTAACAACTGGCGCTGAGATATATTATGGTTATTTCAAAGTAAACTTTATGAAGGTATTACAATATATTAAATTCAAAGGCGCAGTCAGAAGTTATCAGTTTTATTCGAGGTATGAATTCTGATTCCTCCTGAGCACATCCAGCAAATATTTAATGAATTACTCACAGTCTAATCCCGTTACATAGCTTAGGTGGAATTTTCCGTTCTCTACTTTATATCCCACACAGTAAGTGTGCATTTACACAGAACTTGAGCCACGTTACTCTATTTAAATATATTCGACAACTCAAACTTTAATGCCCAGTTTTACCCACTTAGGGACTGAATTTAAAACAAATCTACAATACATGTTTGTTTAATTGTATTAAAGAGCATTAATACCAGATTTCAAGTAATTCTGATCATAAGCAATTTTTTTCCTCATATAAACAGCATAACCTCCTTTTACCCTTTTAAGGGATGAATTTTGAAAAAAAAAAATATTTGTATTGTTTTAGTTTTCATTTTATAGGTAAATACTACCTACTTTCCGTGCATCAATTACAGAGTTTCATACAAACTTTCATCCGCTATTTGCCAGTCTTATGGGATGAATTTCAAAAAATGGTAAAATACATATGTATTTAATTGTATTGAAGACCATTAATACCAAGTTTCAAGTAATTCTGATCATAAATATTTGTTTGCCCATATAAACTTTATCACCCCCTTTTACCCTTTTAAGGAATAAATTTCGAAAAAAATCTTATACATATATTTCTTATTTTTTATCTTAAAGCTAAATACCAATTTCGTGCATTTCGCGTTAAGAATGACAGAGTTTCATACAATCTTTTATCCCCTATTTTACACCCTTAGGGGATGAATTTCGAAAAATCCTTTCTTAGCGGATGCCTACATTGTATAAGGAATACGTTCTCCAAATTTCACGTTTCTACGACCAGCGGTTTAGTCTGTGCGTTAATCGATCAGTCAGTCAGGACAAAGCATTTTATGTATATATAGATAGACTAGTGACTTACCCTCGCTTTGCTCGGGTACGTGCACATGGCGTTGCTACTATGCTTTTCTTCTATCTATCTATCTTTTTAATAGTAATAATTCTGTAAAACATTGTTTTCACATAAGTCGCCATGATTTTTGCCGACATCTTCAATAATCATCATCATATTTTAGCCAATTTACAGAAAACTTAAATGAATTATACACCTAAACCTTCATCATGAATCACCGTCTATTGGTGAAAACAGTATGAAAATGTGTTTAATAGTTTTTGAGTTTATCGCGTTCAGACAGACAGAAAGAAAGGCAGACGCGGCGGGAGGACTTTATATATTTATTTATTTATTTAATTAGAATGACCATGATATAAAGTAACTTAAGAAAAATACACAACTGTACAAAGGAGGTCTAAATCCGAAATATACCTAGATTTTTTATAGTGATTAAAAATCTAAATATAATTAAAAAAACAATTTTAAAAATTTTTCTGTTTCTCCGAAACGGCTCGACCGATTTTGACAGGACTTCACTGGTAGATAGCTGATGTTGTAAGGAGAAATTAAGGCTAATTTTATTTAAAAAAAAAGAATTAGGGTTCCAAGCAAAAAAATTAAAGCCTATAAAGTTGTGAACAAAATCCGCGTACGCAGGGACGCACCCGAGCTAAGCGAATGTAAGTCGCTAGTTACTAATAATTTAATTATCTGTAAATTAGGACACTAAAAATATCTTTTAGCCAAAATATTATTTGTGAATCAACTCTGTTTAAGAAGCAAAGACAAGGAAAGGCTCAAAAAGGTAATATATAATTATCTTTTGATGAAAGTTTAAAATAACTAGAGGCACTAACTAGTTTGCAGGATGGAAATTCTATACATTCATCTACAACTGCTCTTGACATTATAACCTGTTATGACCCTTTAAATCATTAAAAATAATAATAAAAATCGACTTACCCTCGGCAAAGACACCAAAAAAACTTCTTTTTCGATGTCGGTTAAAAGGGTCGTATTTTTCAAACGCGTACAAACAAACACTAGAATTTATTTATATGTATAGATGAAAGATAGGGAATATATTGGCTTATTCAAAGAAAGAGCTGACGTCGTTTCGGCCGATATCGGACGATCTTTTTTATTAACACACGGGCGCCATTTTATATATCTGTTGTGAATCAAATGCCATAATTCTTTTTTTAATATGTTTGTATATCTGAGACAACATAACTAGGTTTTGAAAGATATATATTGTACCAACCCGGACTTAGGTAGTGTGGTGGACTATGTAGTTGACATGATCTGTTCCCCCTTGTATTGAAGGAAGGCCCACCCTCAGCAGTGGGACGTTAAAAAAGAAAAGAAGAGAGAAGGAAATAATTATAATCTTTATTTAAAAAAAATCAAATATTTATTGGTACTAATCCTACTAAAACTATAAACAGGTAAGGATATGTAAGAATGGATGGATGTTTGTCACTCTTTCACGTAAAATCTACTGAACGTATTGACAACAATCTAATGTTTAATCCCACATCATTTCAATCTAATTGAAATAAAAAAAAATTACAAAAATAAAACCTGAACTGCTCAAAAAGATGAGAACAAGTTGAGGTTTTCGGGTTTTTTCGCGATTTATGTTGATTCTTGATTCCCGACTTTGCGAATGCTATTTAATAATCATTGTCACGGGAGAGACGAAGATTTTAGACGTCTCAAATGTGATTATATACATAGTTGTTACAGACTCTGTACGAAAAAATCAAAAAAGATTGTTTTATTTAAAATGACAAATATTCTCGTAAATCTAAGAAAGTAATATTACATAACCCTCCTTTGGGCTTTACCGCAGTAGGGTAAAAATTCAGCATTTTGTGATCACAAACGTTATTAAATTGGTGAAATCATGGATAAGAATAAGTTCCTGTGTACAAATTCACATATGAGTATATTCATTTGGTAGGGGAAGTAAATAAAGAGGCGGAAGTTACAAAAGTGCAAGAGAAAAAACACATCCGCGCAGATCGCAGCTTCCGGCGGCGCGCTTCCGTTATTTCCTACAGAAAAATTGTACTGTAACTGTGACCAAACTTTTGGAATTTTTTGGATTACACATGATATTAATTCTTAAAGTAAGTAAGAAATACGATTACTACTTTTACTGTATACCTGCTAAATAGATTTGTCAAATAATGTAAATCAATTTCAATACACTTAAAAAGAAAATAATTCAACAGGACTTTCCTCAAACTTTCTTAGATCTACGGAATATTTCACTTTGAAATGAAACTATTTTTACAGATTTCGCATTTGTTTTAATTTTTGTTTCAGGAGTCAATCTAAACATATTATAATAAAACTGTACAGGTCAAATGTATGTATTGTACATAGAAAAAAAATGTAAAAAGCGGGTCAGGGGGATGTAAAAGGAGAAATAGATAAAATCCAGATTTTGAATTTTGATATAGAGATAGATGGGACTTTGGTAAAGGACATATGTTACTTGTTGTCGCAAAAATAAAGGGGGTGGAATGAAAGTGTGAAAATCCTGTATTTTTGCTGCTAGAGACATTAATACTCTGGTATATTGCAGTTATAGATAAAAACTTTAAAAAAAAAAATAAAAACCGACTTCCTGGCACTGAAAAGTAAAAAATAACTAAACAGAGGTTTTCATTTAAAATAGATACCTAATCAGATATTTTCGAAGTCGGTGTGCTTTGATTTGTATTGGCTGGCACCGACTTCGAAAATATCTGATTAGGTATCTATTTTAAATGAAAACCTCTGTTTAGTTATTTTTTACTTTTCAGTGCCAGGAAGTCGGTTTTTATTTTTTTTTTTAAAGTTTTTATTTTTCCATTTTTAGTGTAGACGTAATAAGCAAGTAATTTGTAAGAAGAAAGATTTTTAATAAAAACATAATATTCGATTAAGCCATTTATTTAAAAACCGCTTGACCGATTTCGATAAAATTTATATGGGACCACCGAGGAAGAATACTCTTTGAAACAAAAAAAAAAAATTCCTAATCGGTTCAGCCGTCTTCGAGAAATCCGTGAACATACATAAAAAAAAAAAAAAAGATTCCGACGAATTGAGAACCTCCTCCTTTTTGGAAGTCGGTTAAAAATAAAGAGTGATATATATTTTATAATGCAGATCAAGGTAAGCGAATGTGGTGATATTATAATTGGAAAAGAAACCTAGGGCCTAGGGTGCCCGAGCGAAGTAAGGGTAAGCCAGAACAGACAGAAAAACAGAACTTAGATATACATACATATATACCAAAACAATATATGAGTTGAAATCAATACCTTCTCTTCATTGAACATAGCTAAAAAGAATGGTTGCCCTAGCCAAGCATCAATTTGTCTTCGCCACGAGCCATTGTGTTATCTCGTAAACTTTTATTGTATATATAAATATTAACTGTCAGTGTTCGGGAGTCACTTGCAAGTCATGCGCCATTGTTGAATTGATTGATTCGATGTTGTTGCGAAGAAATGTTAGTAATATTTTGGTTCTGAGACTTTGAAAATATACGGAGTAGTTTATGATGGTGGTCTCACCATTCGTAGAAATTTGTAACTCGTGCCAAATATTTGTAAGCTTAAATTTAGCAAACCAATTTTGACACTGCTTATCTTTCATTCCCGTAACTTATTGTATGCATGCGGTGCGTTCTTGCTTTTTCGGAAATAATGCAATAAAATATGTCTGAAATGCGCGTTCTGTTCTTCCATCTTTAAATTATAATAAAAACGAAACTAAATAACTAATCGATACAATATTTATACTAAATTAAAGATGGAAGTCCATATCACATGAAAACAATATACATAGAACACGTTAACAAAACAAAAGAAATGTGACAAAATCCGCAATGACTTAGTGGCCAACCCAATAGCTAATGATGGATTTAACTTACTTCTAAATATTGTCATATTAACTTGAAACTTTGCAAGTGTTTCTATTTCCGTTGATAGTGCAGTGATTCGGCAGCGAATTTTAGTTTTTCAGTTTTTATATAAAAATTGCCATCAAATAATAACCTAAGCGGCTTAAGCGAATATTTTATCAAAATACTTTCTTTTATTTACTATTTTTTCTTTTTTCTTCTTTCTTCCCAAAAATTATAAATTAATGACTAGGCACCTATATAAAATTACCCTTATTCCAAAAAAAAAAAGTAATTTGTCTTGCAAAACGAGAATAGTAGCATAAACAGCAAATCACGCTACTATTTTTGTCTTTGATATTTATTTTGTGGACTCCGTCTACTCGTATATAATTCTTCATTCTGAGAATTGACTATAGATCGAGATAGATGAAACTGTAATCATAAACCATCTTTTATTAACATTATTCACTCTATAAAAAAGAAACCACAAAGGAAGAATAAATGACAATGACTTAATTATCACGACCCCCTCGAGTCTAAAACAACATCGTTTACGGGCCAGCATTCTGAGACTATTAAAATATTGTTAATGACAGTGGCAAGAGGGGTTGTTATGTGGGTTTGTTTCGTTGCTGACAATGTATTGTATGTACATCTATCAAATAATATATTTAAACGAGCAATTCTTGTATATTTATTTATTTATACCGGCGATCTCGGAAACGGCTCTAACGATTTCGCGGATATTTGGTACGTGGAGGTTTTCGTCTTATGTCTGGGAAAAAGCGTGTTTTCATGTTTTCATGCGATTTTCTTTGGCATTATTCCACGCAAAATAAGTTACAGTTTAGTACCTATTCTCCTCTGTTTCTAAAACGATTTTCTTTTTTTTTTGTTTAGTAGCTGTTGACGAGCTTTAATATTATCAATAAAAGAAAATTGAATCTTTTTTTATATTAAGAGGTAAATCTTACTAATATTATAAAGGTAAGTTTGTAAGAATGTATGTATGTATGTATGTTTGTTACTCTTTCACGGCAGAACGGCTGAACGGATTTGGATGAAATTTGGCACAGAGATAGATTATAGTCTGGAATAACACATAGGTTACTTTTTATCCCGGAAAAATGTGCGGTTCCCATAGGATAGGTTTGTTTATGTTTTCCTAGAGGCGAACCCGAGCGAAGCGAGGGTGAGCCGCTAGTTCTATTCATATATGTACATATGTTTTCCTCTTTTTTTTTGCAAGTCTCATTCTGGTTTGAATGCTCTATCTTTAATGATAGTAACATAATTTTCGCAAAATTTAGCCAGAGATGATATTTTTACAATGCGAAGACAATAATATTACATTTTCGTCGTTATTATAATTAATTTTATGACGCGTTGCAACAAAGGAACCCTAATTGTATAATTGCTCACATTTGCGACAAGTGTTTTATATTCATAGAAGCTATTGTTATACCTAATGCTTTTATTTTCTTTGCAGTCGCAATTTATGTATAAAATTTACAGTGATACATTTTTAAATTTACGTAAATATTTGATCAAATAAAGCTATCTTTTCGGATAATGTATAGTAACTATTAGATAACGCTTAACCTTAGTCTCTCCCGTGACCATAATTGCTGCATTTGCTGCAAAAATCGGAATCAAAAAATAAAACAAATCCACGAGAAAATCCGAAACGATTGTTTTTTTTTTAAATATTTACTGTGATCAAGTGTGAAGTGTGACTGTATCTATCTATTATAACTAAAAGTTCTAATATTAAATAATGTATGGGACAATTGGAATTGAAGTTCAACTTTACACTTCTTGACTCCATCATCAGATCAAAATATCGGATATCGGTGTCTTGACAACTTTTATTAAGAAAAGATTAGCTAAATCGATCCAGTCGTTCTTAGTGATGCACTTACCAACAAACAGCGTTACATACATTTATCAGTGATGAAGGGTTTATATAAGTTTATTCTCTTATACCTTTAGTTATCATCTCGCCATGTGTTTAAAGCATCACGCAAACAAAGATTTGGTGCGACACTAATTTATACTATAATACTAGCGACTCACCTTCGCTCCTCTCGGGTTCGTCCCTACGTTTTAAGGTTAGTATAGATTTCTCAGAGATAAGATATTTTCCCGCAATAAAAATTCCATATGTTGACCCGGATAACCAGCTATCATCATACCAAGTTTCATTAAAATCGGTCCAGTGTTTTTATCCTGATGCGTTCACAGATAGATAAACAGACAGACAAAAATTCTAAAAACTGTAGATCTGGCCTCTGTATGGATAATAATGATTATTTCAATAAGATTTCCAAAAAAATATTTAATGTGATTCAACTCAGTTAGAATTTTATTATATGTATAGATTATAAATGCGAAAGTAACTCTGTCTGTCTGTCTGTTACGTTTTCACGCTAAATCCGCTGAACCCATTTAGATGACACGGAGATAGCTCGAGACCTTGGGAAGGACATAGGGTAGTTTTATTCCAGAAATCATCCCTTAAGGGGGTGAAAAGGAGGATGGAAGTTTGTATGGGGAATCAATAATTTCTCATGTAGGGGATATTTTTTTTAAAGTACTTATCTACTTTTCTATTACCTATGTATGTATGTACATATAGTCTGTTCTATACTAACTGTTAAATAATATAAATCTAAATAATATTCCAATATTAATAAAATGTCGATATGATCGTCATAATTTAATTGTATCGCTTCAATCGATTACCAACGCTCGCAGAAATGTTGCCTGCCGAGGGTGCTCCGATAGCCATCGATCGAAAAAGTTTTAGAGATAAAGGAGGGGATATATGACGTGAGTAAACAACTTGGTGGCAATAAAAAATAGTTTATATATAAAATTGACTGTAAAGGTATAAGTAATTTAAGTTTATGTACCATGTATTTTATTATGGTGTTTGAGCCTCACGCACACAGTTTTTAGTCTCGAGACTTGAATTCGTCCGAGAAATAATACTTTCTTAGATTTACGCTAATATACGACATTTCAAATCTTTATCTTTTTGGATTTCTTTACGGAATATTTTTATTTTTTGTTCATGACGTTTCAAATGTTTTACAGCGATCTTGGGTCAGATTGGGACATGACGGGACTGCAAGAGAGTTTTATTTATTAGTATTTATTAAACATAACATTTTTTTAAGTTATTTTTTACTCCGTCGAGGTATAAGATAGCTACTTATTAATTAAAAATCGATGGCTAAAAAAGGCTTAAACATGTCAATAATAGATTGTGACAGACCGTCAAATAGACCGCATATACCTAAAAATTATTCAACTCTTAAATGGTCTACAATTACATTTACCTCCTAGTGTTGCCGAGTGGTCGAAATTCGACTATGATCATTATTGAAAATTTGAGGATACATACGTATAGGAATAGAATTTAACTATCTACCTAGGTAAATAAAAAAAACTTTTTTTAGGAAACCTTTATGTCTTTATTGATAATGCTAAAGCTCGTACCAAAAACAAAAAAAAAATCGGTTAAATTTCAAAAATATGTATGTTCTTAATTTAATTTAAATGAAAACATGTTTAGCAAATAACAAACAGTAAAATTTGAAGTCTAGACTGCTAGAAACTGTTGCTGATCCTAAGGTCTTGAGTACGAATAATAAATAAAAATAAACATTGGGGTTTTTCGTTAAGAAATTCTCAGTAGCAGCTCGGAGTTGGGAAGTTAAGATACGTGTCACGTAGGTCCTTACCAGATCAATCTCACATTGGTCGTGTCGTGTCCAAATTCCTACTGGAGTTTAAGAATGAAACGTATAGAGAGCGCGTTACTAATTATAATATCTCCTGCGCAGTGGCTAGTCTCTGTGAGATTGACCGGTGTAACCAAAATCACGCAGGTGTATATTATTATTAAGTAAAAGCGAGCGAAACCGGGCGAATCTCGTATAGCAGATAGCTAACTTAACTTCGAATAACTTTTTGTAACCCCAAAAGAACAAGTTTGTTTACATCAATAGATGAGATCAGCAGAACCATAAACTAGTCTGATTTATGAGTAGGGGGAGGATGATTCGCAATACTTCTGCGTGTCATTAGATTTTTAGATATCAATAATGTTATTGTAGATCTTCGATTGGAAAAATATTTTAGTTTGTGGACGCCCTCGGTTTACTCTAACTTTTGAAATCTCAAAAACCCCCGACTTTCCCGTGACCATGTTTGCTGTAAAGCATTTGAAACGTCGGAAACAAAATTTCAAATTAAAACAGCAATAAAATGCGAAAAGACAGCTTTTTTTTCTCGTCATTAGGTACACCAACAACTTCACATTTCATACATACACAAGAAAACATATTAAAAATACAAATCTAAAACGCAAAGCCACTTACAGGTAAACACAACATGCATAATTTAAATATAATAATTAGACGGTAAAAATACATAATTAGATTATAATTAAAATTATTTACTATAATGCCTAAGTCAAAAAATAGTTTCATTTAAAATGTTAAACATTCACGTAAATCTTAAAAGAGTATGGATTTTTACTTATTTTTACGATTTTACCTAAAAGATTTAGATAGACGGAGCGGATAAACTATATTTTTGTGATAAGTACCCAATAAGTGCAAAGCCAGGCGTAGTTATTTTTTAGCTTCTCTGATGAGCTATCATGCTATCTGCGTTCAGAACGACGGAAATAGTATTATAAATCAACTAATTATAATAAATCCCATTTCAGGCTTCAACAACTATGTACTGCACGTTCCGTCTACAGTCTAAAATGTTACGTAATCATTCAAATTAAATTAAGAACATTCGAAGCCCCTATTCATCTTTTACATAACACCATAAAGAGAAGCTATATACGTTATGCAATCTCACAAGCTTAGAAGCTTTTAGCCATAGCCACTCAACGATATCAACCAAAGTATGATCATTTATCATACTTTTCTTTTACCAAATTATAACTGAGCATAACATTTCATTAGAGGAATTGCTTAGTTCCTCACGCTATGGCGGCGTGGCAGGTTGATGTTTACGTGAAGGTAGGGGGTTCGATTATGATTGATGTTAATCTCAGAATAAGAATGAAGCCAAACAATAGTGTTTTAAAATAATATTATATAATGTTTTAAAAATTATATATATATTGTCTTCGCCCCGATAGCAGAATTTCATTATTAAAACATTGTAAAAATTCACGAAAAAAAAAATACACGGCATTAGGCGGTGGCCGCTGGCTAATAATTATTTATATCTATTTAAAACGTACCTAGCGACGCATCCGAGCAAAGCGAGGGTAAGTCGCTAGTAGTCTTTAAATGACAAATTGTATACAGGTAAATAAAATTGCTAACGGATTCTATTATAATAAAAAAAATATAAGCTATATATATAAAAATATAAAAGAATACATTATTATTTTTATTATTCATATTTTATTCCCAAAAATTAATTTAACTAATAATATATTAAATTTTCCTTATACCTTGAAGAAAATAAGCGACGACTTTAACATTTATTTTGGTGGACTATATTAACAAAATTCCTTAGTCTGACATGTTAATGTTGTGAGGCTTTTTGTGTGTATATATATATATATATATACATATATATATATATATATATATATATATATATATATATATATATATATATATATGTATATATATATATATTGCTTGTTAAAATTATATCATTTAACGCTTGCTGGGCAGCGTTTTTGACTGACTAACAAAAAGACATTAAATTTAGTTAAATTTTCGATTTTTCGATTGACGCGATTTTCATATTATTTGTAATTAAGCTATACATTACTTTTGATGTGATTTTAAATTCGAGGTCCTTTTGTTGGTAGTCATATATTATTTTATTTTATGTCGCCAAGATGCCTTTCCCGTATAGCATTTAGTCCTTTGTGTCCACTATTGTGTCCTTTAAATTTTAATCATCTTTTTAATTTTGCTGCTCAAATATTGCCGCCCTAGACACAGGACGGACGTACTTCTATTTAGATTAAGGTTACTTTTAACCGACTTCTTCAAAAAGGAGGAGGTTCTTAATTCGACTGTATTTTTTTTTATGTTTGTTACCTCAGAACTCCGTCAATTATTAACTGATTTGGGCATTTTTTGTTTTATTTGAAAGTGTATACTTCCAATTTGATCCCATTTAAATTTGAAAAAAAAATAAGGGTGGAAAAATAGCTAATGAAAATTTTACCTATTTCTAATTGTCATATTGACTTTGCAAGTATTTCTAGTGATAGTGCATAGATGATAGTCGTTCAGTATCGTCGACTTGATCTGATGGTAAGGCCAGAAGGTGGATAGGTGCAACTCTTCAACGGCTAATAGTAGATACTTTGAGTTTGGGCTAATTTTGTTTGATTTGACAAGCCCGATACGTACGAATTGGATTTTAGAGCCAGACTGATCTTTATAAACCAGTGTCGATAATTTTTGAAACCAAAAAAAAATAATAGTAGGATCAAACGCATTGGAAAAGGAAGAGAATATAGCAAAAAGTAAAGGAAAAATAATTTACGGGCGATCTGAGGTCGGGAACTGGAAGGGGGGAGGGGGGGGGAGGTTTTAAGGTTAAAAAACGGTTTATCTCGATTTCCGACAAAACTATAAGTCCTATGGAAAAAAGTTAAATGGCAAAGTTGTAGGTAATAAAAAATAGGAAAAAAAGTAATATGAAATATACATTACCATGGTAGATTTCCTCAGAAAATGCAATTAATAAAGTTAATATTTAATAAGACATCTACAATATTTTGAGAAAGTTGTAGAATATTCTTTAAATGATATGCGTCGATGCATATTTATTGCTATTTTAAGATAACATATACCTGAGTGACCTACGGAAAATTTTAGCCCTTCAAAAGCTATTTCATTGAGAAGTAGGGAAGGGGCTAGGAGGATCGGGCCTATACTTATTGCATTTTCTGAGAAAATTTACCATGTTAATGTATATTTTTTTTACACCATCCTAAAGAAGAGATTTTAACGAACAAATAGCCCACCAGCTTTTTTAAAAAAGCAGATGTTATGACGTGAGAATTTTCGATTGAAAATTAGGGTGCTTTTTCGACATTAAGTCAAAATAAGGTGAAAAATAAATATTTTAAATCAAAAAAATTTTTGGGATATAAAAAGGTAAGTTCACACCAAATTTCGTGAGAAAAATTTTGTTTTTGTAAAAGATAAAAATAAAAAACCTAAAACTTGGTTATTTGAATTTTTCATATAAATTTTGAGGTTATGTGAAAAAAGTGTAAATACAAAAGTTGTAGATTTTCTTATTACCTACAACTTTGCCATTTAACTTTTTTCCATAGGACTTGTAGTTTTCTTTAATTTTTGCTATATTCTCTTCCTTTTCCAATGGGTTTCATCCTACTATTATTATTTTTTTAACTTTTTACTATTTCCAAAGGTATCGGCCCTGGTCTATTAGTGTTACTAATAAAAGCGAATTTTAGTTTGTCAGTCTTCATATAAAAATTGACATCCAACTAACTTAAACGGCTTAAGCGAATATTTTATTAAAATACTTTCTTCTTACTACTTACTATGTCTACACTAAAAAGGGAAAAAATAAAAACTTTTTGAAGTTATACTTCTTTTGGCACGTTGGGAAAAAATTATGAGAGTAAATTTTTTACGATGCGTGCGCACACCGACGGCCAAAAAGCCACATGATGAAATTAGCTAAAAGCGACATGATGAAGTTAGCTGTATTCCTTTTACAAACAGAAAGTTGTGACATACGGGATGAAATCTTTAGCTATTTTTGTTCTCTTACGCCAAAGAAATATAACTTCTTACATGTATACATAAGTGCACACACACATTTTTAAATGCTTTGTGTATCGGCTGGCACCGGCTTCGAATTCACTCTTTTTTACCAGAGGCATATAATGTTTAGCAGTGTTTAGCAATTTTCACCTAATCATTCGTCAAATTCATACTACTATACCACACATATTAAATATGAAACCGCATTTAATATTGAAATCAATAAGTAAAGCCAACAATCAAATAATAAGCCTTTAAGTTGAAACACGTTTGTAATCTAACACTCAACTAATACGAGAGCAAACAGAATGTTGACTGAGCAGAGATGTGACAACACTGAACACTCCACTTTCAATGATAAATAATGGTATTAAAATAATATTATTTTCTATTATAGGTATGAACTGTTATTTTGGGGCAGTGTTGCTGCGAAAATCAATATCATAATATTTATTCTTCTAAAAAGTGTCGACTATTTGTGACATGGTTCTCATCTCGTGATTTCCTGTGGAATGCTTTTAAAATGCTGTTTTTTCCACCGTTACACCACAATATGTACTCTGTAGTACGTTATTACCCGAATATGACGAAGCCCAAAGGAGGATTATGTGTTTGACTTGTATGTAGACCTTTTCATTTCGCTTTTTGCGCAGTCGGATTTTTTATTTTTATAATTTATTTTTTTATTTACAGCTTTTTAGTTTTGGCCAGTTATACGTTTGGAGTTTTATTTAACAATTTGCTATCTTAAATTATTATAAAACAGTCGTTTATTTTTTGGCACTGCCACTTTTTTTACTTCATTTTAATACCCCACTCGATAGGTTTGGACAAACAAATTTTTTGAAGATACACAAATTGGCGCCATAAATCCGCCATTTTGATTTTTAATAACATCTATGTAGCCTAATAAAACACTCACGTTATCAATACGAATCTAATGGCATATAAATCATTTAAATCGGTTAAGCCGTTTAGTTTTAACTAGGGAACATAGGATCGGACATACGTTACAACAACATACTTAACATACAACCCACACATAACTCTCCTTTGGACTTCGCCGCAGTTGGGTAAAAAGACTAATTATCACTTAGTCGTTTTGGCAGTTTTTCCCAGAACTGAGGCAGTTTTAAGGCTAGCTAATTAAGTTTATATGTATATCTGATACCAATATTGAACAAATATACCTAATGTTGACTTTCTTGAACGGTGTAGAAGTTGATGATTTGCAGCGCCATCTAGTAGCGAGTTACAGAAAAAATCGCATAAAAAACTTAAAAAAAAAGTGACTTCCAGGCACAGAAAAGTAAAAAATAACCAAACGGGGGTTTTCATTTAGAATAGATACCTAATCAGATATTTTCGAAGTCGGTGTGCTTTGATTTGTATTGGCTGGCACCGACTTCGAAAATATCTGATTAGGTATCTATTCTAAATGAAAGCCCCCGTTTGGTATTTTTTACTTTTCTGTGCCTGGAATTCGGTTTTTTTTTTAAATTTTTATTTTTCCATTTTTTGTGTAGAAGTAATAAGCAGGTAATTTGTAAGAAGAAAGATTTTTAAAAACATATTCGATTAAGCCATTTATTCAGACCCCTAATGACACTCACAACCCATCTAGGTGTAAAGTTCTCATCAATACAAATTAATCAAGCCCAAACACCAGATAATTGCTGTAAATCGTTGAGGAGTTTCCTCGACTATCTTTCGGTTCCATCATCAGATCGACTCCAGACCTTCATTAAATAGTAGTGCTTTAAAATACTTAATGAAAAAAAATTAACAAGCGCACTAGTCGTCACTACGATTTTCGAAGGTTTCCCTCGATTTCTCTAAGATGCCATCATCAGATCCTGGTTTTCTTATTATGACACCACCCTTGAGATATCTCCTTTCAAACAAAAAAAGAATCATTAAAATCGGTTCATGAACGACGAAGCAATCTGCGAACATACATAAAATTACATCCACGTAAACAAAAATTTTCATATTTTTTTTTTTCATAAAATGAAAACTACTGGGCCAAACTATGTTAAATTTTTATGGGACCAAATGGCAACTATTCCGCATCAAACAAAAGAAGAATCACGTAAATCGGATCATAAATCTCAGAGTAATCGATGTACATACATAAAAAAAAATACCAATCGAATTGATAATCCTCCTCCTCCTCTTGGAAGTCGGTTAAAAATACCTTATCCAATATTATAATATTATTGTCAAAAGATGGCGCTAATTGTTTGCCAAAAAATATATAAAAATTAAAAATAAAACAAAAAGGCAATTGTTGAATTTTCGAAAATTTAAAGATTTGAATCCATACACATATTTATATAAATGTATACAAATTCCACTGAGTCAGACAGTTTTAACAGCGAGCTGAAGTGATCCATAACCAAAGTTATTTAGACAACTATCATAAAGAGGGGCGAGATTTGTTTCAATTCATTTAAGAACAGCGTTTGGGGGACGCGTCGTGGGTTATGAATAATATTTTTATTGGTAGGGTGCTCGCTAATGTACCGCACTATTGTGAAGACTCGCAAAAATACTACTTTGTTATGATGTTAGAAATATTTCAATCTAGTAAAAACCTATGGCATGAATTTTCATCCAAATTAATTCTTAACGTTAAACCTAATCATACTACTCGTGTTCTCTCAGTGGTTGAAATTCTAACATATTTTTTTTATTGATAATACTAAAACTCGTTAAATGCTACTAAACAAAAAACAACATCGGTTGACAAACAAGACTATAAAAGACACTGAACTGTTTTGTCTTTGCCTACATATATATAGATCATGTAGATTAAAAAAGTAAACAAAACATGTCTTAATTAACTGTTACGTATAAGGCGTGGCAAAACAAAGGAGCCCAAACTCAAAAGCTTTACAAGTAGCCGTTGAGGAATTCCACTATCCACCTTCTGGTTCCATCATCAGATCAGCTCGATGGCTCGATAGATTTAAGAATTCGGTTAAAATCGATAGCACAATTAGTTGTAAGTGACGCCAATAAAACTACTTTTTACATATTAATACTTCATTCATTGATAAGTAATTTTTCACTGTTACAATAATTATTGCCTCATCGGTTTTGTTGGTATTTTAGTATGAAAAATTACGTTTCTTTTTTCAGAAAAAAGAAAACTTATATAAAATACATAAAATGAAAAAACAAAACCTTATCTGAATACAAGATGTGATCCAAATCTTTAGAGCCGTTTCGAAGGTATACGAAATAAATGCATATATTTACTACATACAAGAATTCCTCATTTAATATTATAAGTTATATTGTACTCCTATTGTAATTGCGGAAGTTTGTCTGTATGTATGTTTCTTACTCCTTTACGCTGGAACGGTTGGACGGATTTAGATGTAAATTTGGTATACAGATAGATTATAACCTGGAATAACTGTCTAGGAGCAAACGAGTAAAGCCAGGGGAAGTCGCTAAGTGTAATAAAAAGTGACCAAGTTGTCAGGGTGTCGTCGCATGTCCGGCACTGATCCGTATCGCGAACAAATCTGAACAAATAAAAACATTTTACGCGGGGTTTGCCGTTGCTTTATATGTAATCCTGTACAAAATTGAAAAATATTTGATTAATATTTAACATTTAGATTTTTGCGTGACAATCATACATTTTTATTCAATCGCAAAAGTTGGATGAACTTAATTTTTTAAATTTTAATATATACATACTTTGCTTCTTATTTACTGGCGACTTGCCATTAGGAATCTTTTTATATATATCTTTTAATTTCAAACCGTTTAGGCAGCACATGCTGTTGTGTAAATTTAATTAATGTTATTATAATTTTTGACAGTGAGTCCATTTTTATCTGAATAAAAATATATAATAAAAATAGCCTACAGAAGAAAAAATGTTTAATTGAATAAGTACTTTCAGAGATTACCCCCCACATGCAAACTCACGTGTACTTTACCTCTTCATAATATTAGTATAAGTGAACTAACGAAAGCCTATTATCAAATATGTTTCGTATATGAATTTTGACTCCTTCACGTAGAAACGGCTGAACAGATATAGATTAAATTTAATATACATAATATAGAGTATGATTTGGAGTAATACATAGACTACTCTATAAGGCGCCTCCATAGGTGGATCCATATACACTCAATCGAAACGTGGGTAGTACGCTACTATGCTATTTCACTACATAGTATAAAAGAAAGTCGCTTCCCGCTGTCTGTCCCTATGTATGCTTAGATCTTTAAAACTACGCAACGGATTTTGATGCGGTTTTTTTTATAGATAGAATGATTCAAGAGGAAGGTTTATATGTATAATACATACATATTACAGTATAGAAAAGCCGAGAAATTCAAAGATTTGTATTTCATACTACCCGTTAAAACGTATACGAGCGAAGCGAGGGTGATTTCCTAGTAACTAAATAAAAGCAGAATAATTAAGAACTATATTTTTGATTGAGTAATTTAAAAATATTTTTACGATATATAAAGCTTCATCTAGCATCTCTATATTCGCGGCGCGGACAGTTAGTAAGCCGTAGTGTCGTCACTTAGCGGATCAATTCGCTTGTCAATATTTGTGAGAGAACTCGCTCGCGGCACCCTAGCCCTCAGACACAAGGATTCCGGACTTGTAATGTGACTGTCACTAATAGATATTTATATTCTCTGATTTCGTTGAAATTCTTACTATTATATATATAACTAGCGACTTACCCTCGTTACGCTTAGATGGATCCCTGTAACTTGCCAAAAAATAGTTTATGTGTTACTTCAAGTCATAGTCTACCTGTCTATTAAATTTTATCCAAAATCATCCAGTCGTTTCAGTCTACCTATGGTTTTCCTTACAACACTTGAAAAACTTAACTTGAAATTTAGTAGGTGTATTCCTCGTGTATTCAGAGAAAAAGATATATACTAATTTATTTGTCTTTATCTATTTATATATAGATTAATCAAACAATCCGACAACCCTAATACAGTATCTTATACTAGTATCTGACTGAAACTACACTATGATGGACCCGAGTTCGATATCCACAAGTAATTATTTTTTAACAGAATAATTTCATCGCAAAGGAAAACAAGTAAACGGAAAAAAGAATAAATAATCTAGTAAAATATCATTAAATAAAATCAAAGATAAATTTAATACAAAAGCACTACCCATTAAAATTTGTATGCGTCAATTTCAAAATCCACGTCGCATAATATGACACGTTCGTAAATATTGCGTATTTAACTTCGCAGTCCTTCGGTTTTGCCGCGAGGACCCCCGCCAACTTGTCACCATGAAATATAGGGCCGAACTCATGGACAAAACAGTCGTCAAAATCTGACATGTCTATGCATATCAAACTTTCGTCGACATGGACGCCATAACTCTCATAACATTTATTGGGCGAAGCGATCCTCATGTTCATGATACTAAAATCATTGATCAAATAAACGCGCTTGTCCATTGTGGCAACAGTCTTCCAAATACTCGCCTCAACTTCGGAGACTAATCTATTATCAAAAGTAGAAGGCTTGATAGAGAATAGATAGTCTTCAACATTGAACTTCGCCACAGCGATATCGAAGTTGGGAAAACTGCTGTTCTGATGAAACTTCTCGTGTATCTTCCAAAACAAAATTGGGAATGTCCGACTATAATTTCTGGCGAAATCGCTTAATAGTAGAACCCGGTGGGTTGCGTCCTTTTTTCGACAATGTGCTGATGTCACCACCCACTTAACTAGCACAACACTCGCAAAACAGGCGAAAGACCAGGATTTCGAGGAGTTTCGAGCAATCGCTGCGACGTAAGGAAACCTTTTAGCGATAGGAAGGTTTTGGTTTTCATTTAAAGCTATCACAGCGATAGACTTGGCGACCTGGTACACCCCAGTTCCAGGGACGTACTCCCGTTTTCGCTCCTCCACAGTGATGTCGGTGGCAAATTTAACCATCACGCACACTGCCATGATGGCCACGAAGATGATGATGGTTAGAATGATACAAGCTGCTTTCATTTTTGGCTTTTATGGTTGATGGTTTCGACAGATGAGTAACAAGAAGACATTTCGTCTTTTTTAAACAATCAAAGTCAAATGCAGTCAACAGACTTCGTTTAAAAACTAATATTTTCTTATGAATATAATACATATTTTTTATTGCATTTTTTCCTTTAACATATTCTAATTTAAAAATTCTAAATTTAATTTGTGTATTAACAAAATTCGGGAAAGACGACAAAATTATACCAAAAAATCTTTTTTGTATTATATCATTCGTGACGCGCGGCCAGTCTTATTTATTTGTATATAGGAATATGTACTTCATATTACAGGATGTACCTGCGCGACCGAGCTTCACTCGGAGTTCTTTTCTGTTATATGGCATTTTTTAGATAGTTAAAAACTTGAATAAATACAAAAAACAAACAAAAGAAAAACTACAATGTACATATAAATAGCAGTTACCTTTACGGCCGTCAGCAGTGTGTCCATGTTAACAACAAATCCTCCTCCTATGTT
Organism: Fabriciana adippe; assembly: GCA_905404265.1. Classification (NCBI taxonomy): domain Eukaryota; kingdom Metazoa; phylum Arthropoda; class Insecta; order Lepidoptera; family Nymphalidae; genus Fabriciana; species Fabriciana adippe. The sequence goes on along the minus strand of FR989982.1, from coordinate 8,189,450 downwards.
CCTCTTTGCGCCGGATTTCCACAAGGTAGTGTCCTTTCTCCTCTTCTGTTTTCTATATTTATTAACACAATTTCCACACTTCTTTCATGTCCCTATCACCTCTACGCTGATGACCTACAGATTTATGCTGCGGGTCCCTCCAGTGACCTCAATAATACTATTGAACGGCTTAACAGTGATCTACATAAAATTCATTCCTGGAGTACGTCGTATGGACTCTGCGTCAATCCTGCTAAGTCACAAGTCATTGTTATAGGAAGCCAACAATTGACCAACAAGATCGACTTCAATACCTTGTCCCCTGTTAGGTTCGGCAATTCTGACCTAACATATAGTAACTCCGTCAGAAATCTCGGATTGTATTTTGACAACTCCTTCTCTTGGACTGTGCAAATTTCAGAGGTAAGCAAAAAAATGTTTGCTACCATGAGTTGCTTAAGACGACTGAAAAATATGTTGCCTATTAAAACCAAAACTGCATTGGCTCACTCACTACTGCTACCAATTTTGGATTATGCTGATTGCTGTTACCTTGATATTTCAGAGGAACAGCTTAACAAACTCGAACGCCTGCAGAATATGTGCATCAGATTTATATATGGTTTGCGTAAATTCGACCACATCTCCGAATACCGTATACAACTAAAGTGGCTTTCAATCAGACATCGTTGCAATCTGCACGTTCTCTCCCTCCTTTTCTCCATCCTATATAACCCAACTACTCCCTTTTACTTAAAAGAACGTTTCAATTTCCTAGGATCTGATTCTGACATTCAACTTAGATCTCGGAGTGACAACCGTCTGAAATTACCACCTTGCACCTCAAATTACTATGGTAACTCTTTTACCATTAAAGCTGCAAAGCTTTGGAACACGCTCCCTCGCGTTATTCGCCATTCAAAATCGCTAGATATTTTTAAACGTCGTCTGACTAATTACTATCTTTCTTTGTAGATAAAGTGTATATATATATATATATATTTACACGTATGTATTTATTATATATTATGTATTTTGTATGTATAAGTATAATATATATATGTATGTTTATTCTATTTATTTATTTATGTATATATTTGAGCCTGTATATATATAATATTATTGTACCGTCCTACTTACGGTTTTCATTAATCCTTTCACCAGAGGTTGTCTGTAAGAAATTGCTTATAGCAATAAGCAATTTCTTTCCGCCTTTGCATGCCTTTTGTTATCTTTCTTTCTCTTTGATTTTATGTATTTTCCTTGTGTGTGCAATAAAGTATTTATAAATAAATAAATAAATAAATAAATATATTGGGGGTTGAAATTTAAAAATTCTTCCTTAGTGGATGCCTATGTAATAAGAGGAATACGTGTGCGAAATTTTAAGTTTCGAGTCCTGAGGGTGTGGCCTGTGCGTTTATTTAAAACTTTCATCCCCTATTTTATCCTTTAGGGGTTGAATTTTAGAAAACGCTGAAATACGTAACTCATTACTTTTGCCGTACCCAATTGATACTAGTCCATTGAAATGTTACATTTGTTTGAGCTTAGCATGCATTTGTCAGAGGACGCAATTTTATTTTTTAGATATCAAGGAGGGGTTATTGTAAAGTTAAATCCAAGTTTGCGGAGTTGCAACCCTTGTCCCACGGCCGCCATCTTGGAATAATTGGTACAAATGGTTTTTATGGTTTATCTGACAAATTATAGGTCTCACAAAAATTATGTTGAAATATTTTTGGTTGTAAATAAAATTCTCTACAACTTTGGTCAAGTAATTTTTAGTCGTAGAATCAAAAATAACGAAGTTATAAGTGAAAATCGATGAAAATTTGAGAAAAAAAAACTATTGGGCGTTATAACTTTTTTCCTGACCATTTTACAAAAAAAATATATTAGACCATTTTTATAGAGGGCTTTTTAAGGAATAATTTTTAATATGAACTTTTTAATTTTTATTCATCAATTAAGGTTTTACAGCGCTGCCAAACGAATACTATTCTTCAGTATTCATAACTATATGTACATAAATATTAATGATTTGCCATAACTTTCAATCATCTTTTCATTTTTAGAGTTCCGTACCTCAAAAGGTAAAAAAGGAACCCTTATAAGATCACTCTCTTGTCCGTCTGTCCGTGTGTCAGAAAAGGGTGATGGTGGTGTCTCAGGAACGGGTGAACCTAGCAAGTTGAAATTTATACCAGATACTGAAATTTATAGTCCCTATTAAGTGTATAAAAATCAAGGTCCTGAGTCAATATGATAAAAAGATATGGGCAAATTTAGATTTTTGCGAAAACTTGTAAGTACCATTTACCTTAATTATGAACTTTTTTTTATTTTTCAGAATTTTTCCTTTACTTATGCTGTAAGACCTTGCTTTTAACCAAAATTGACAAATCTAGGTCAACCGGAAGTACCCTATAGGTTTTGGATCGAAAACTTATATGGATGTTTCCGTTGACCTAGAATCAAGAAATTCGGCAAAAAGCAAGGTCTTACAGTACAAATGAAGGAAAAATTCCAAAAAATAAAAAAAGTTGAAAATTAAGGTAAATGGTACTTATAAGTTTTCGCGAAAATCTAAATTTGCCTATACCTTTTAACGTATTGACACAGGACCTTGATTTTTATACACCTAATAAGGACTATAGACCTCAGTATCTGGTATAAATTTCAACTTGCTAGGTTCACCTGTTCCTGAGACACCACCACCACCCTTTTCTGACACACGGACAGACGGACAAGAGAGTGATCTTATAAGGGTTCCTTTTTTACCTTTTGAGGTACGGAAGCCTAAAAATGAAAAGATGATTGAAAATTATGGCAAATCTATATATACATAAAATGCTTTGTCCTGACTGACTGACTGATCGATCAACGCGCAGCCTAAACCGCTGGTCGTAGAAACGTGAAATTTGGAGGACATATTCCTTATACAATGTAGGTATCCACTAAGAAAGGATTTTTCGAAATTCATTCCCTAGGGGGGTAAAATAGGGGATAAAAGATTGTATGAAACTCTGTCATTCTTAACGCGAAATGCACGAAAAGTGATATTTAGCTTTAAGATAAAAAATAAGAAATGTATGTATTAGATTTTTTTCGAAATTCATCCCTTAAAAAGGTAAAAGGGGGTTATAAAGTTTATATGAGCAAACAATTACTTATGATCAGAATTACTTGAAACTTGGTATTAATGCTCTTCAATACAATTAAATAAATACGTATTTTAGCATTTTTTTAAATTCATCATTTAATGCCGTCAAATAGAGGATGAAAGTTTGTATGAAACTCTGTAATTGATGCACGAAAAATGGTATTTACCTTTAAAATGAAAACTGAAACAATACGAATATATTTTTTTTTTCGAAATTCAGGGTAAAAGGGGTTGTGCTATTTATATGAGGAAAAAATTGTTTATGATCAGAATTACTTTGAACTTGGTATTAATGCTTTTCAATACAATTAAATAAACATGTATTGTAGTTTTTTTTTAAATTCAGCCTCTAAGTGGCTAAAACTGGGCGGTGAAGTTTGAGTTGTTGAATATATTTAAATAGAGTAACAGGGTATATTTGTGGTTGGTTTTTTAGTGTAGCCTAACTTTAGAGACTCTAGACATAGTATTAAAAACTAAACAATTTTTTCAGTTCACGCGAGCGTAGTCGCGGGCAAAAAGCTACAGCAAAATAAGAATGGCACTTTATATATGTAACTTAAAAAAGAAGGAGAAGGAGAGAGACTGCAAGCTTCAGGTGTACATAGCATTGGGTCTTTAAATATAACGTAGATGTTAGCCTGTTAGTATGTTAAATAAAAAGACCCATATTAAACGAGTTACATATTCTAAAGTCGTAAATATTGTATCCGATTGTATCATTGTATTCTCTTTCTCTAACTTTGGAAAGATGGAGTAGAAAAATATGCAAAAAATACAGGTAGTGGAGCTTGCTAAATACCTAAAGTGTATTTACAGAATAGGTATACGCTTAACATCTTTAAAGATACTGGACGTTTTGAGTTACGATCGCTATAATTAAATTTGTTTTCAATGTATCTTAAAGAAATGATAAAACTTATTTTTGCAAGTAATAAAGTATGTATTGCGAAAAAGTTTATTTTTTCGTTGTCTGATCGCGGGCGAAGCCGCGGGTTCTGCTAGTCATTAATATTTATGTACATATAGTTATGAATACTAAAGAACAGTATTCGTTTCGCAGCGCTGTAAAACCTTAATTAATGAATAAAATTTAAAAAATTAATGATGAAAATTATTCCTTAAAAAGCCCTCTATAATAATGGTTTCATTTTTTTTTGTAAAATGATCAGAAAAAAAGTTATAACGACCAATAGAATTTTTTTCTCAAATTTCCATCAATTTTCACTTATAACTTCGTTATTTTTGGTTCTACGACTAAAAGTTACTTGACCAAAGTTGTAGAGAATTTTATTTGCAACCAAAAATATTTTGACATAATTTTTGTGAGACCTATAGTTTGTCAGATAAACCATAAAAACCATTTGTACCACTTTTTCCAAGATGGCGGCCGTGAGACAAGGGTTGCAACCCCACAAACTTGGATTTAACTTTACACTAACACCTCCTTGATATCTAAAAAATAAAATTGCATCCTCTAACAAATGCAACCCCAAATAACTTTTTAATGGACTATACGAAATTTCATGCAAATGTATCCAAGGAATAAAAAGTTTCATACAAACTTTTATCCCCTATTTCGCCCCTTTGGGAGTTGAATTTTGAAGAATCCTTCCTTAGTGGATGCTTTCGTCCATGGGCGTACCCAGGTAGGGGCAGGGGGGGGCAGCTGCCCCCCCCCCCCTGGATTTAGTGTGATATTCACCGGTGAACCGAAACAAAAATATTTTATTATTATTTTATTTATTTATTTAGTACCTCATCTAGATCATGTTAATCACATACCAAATGACATAATATTTATGTTCTAACAATATTTGTCGTTAGAGAATGCACTATCACTACATAGTATAAAACAAAGTCACTTCCCGCTCTCTGTCTGTCACTTTGTATGCTCAGATCTTTAAAACTACGCAAGGATTTTGATGCGGTTTTTTTAATAGATAGAGTGATTCAAGAGGAAGGTTTATATGTATAATACATGCATAATGTAGTAGAGAAAGACTGATAATTTTAGAGGTCTCTAATGTGATGTCGTAAATAAACACTTTTTTTTGCGCTTACATTGCAAACGCTGGCTGAACACTACGAGATAGATCAAAATAATGTACTACAGTATTGTATAAATTAAAAAGGTCTACAAAACAGTTCGCGATGGCATATATATATCTCTTAAGGATAACATACTATATCCATTTTAATACTTTAAAAAACTGGCAATTATAATGCGGTAATGTATTGGACGTCGCTCGATATTTCGACCCCTAAGATCCCGATACTCTTACAGATGTTAAGAGGAATGTTCTGGAACTTTGGCGCTATAGAGAATGATTTTTTTTTTAGTGGAGAACGCACAGACTTGTGTCTTTGAGTGGTTAAACTGGACGAGATTTCGTCGGTCCCAATCGGAGACCTGCTCCAGGGAAGTTGCAATTTCGGACACAAGTTGGACTCTGTTCTCCTCAACCTTAGCTCGAGAGATGCTTGCTCGGCCAGTATAATAGGCATCGACTGTACTGTCATCTGCATAGCAACGAGAGTTGCCAGTTAGCAACATGTCGTTGATATGCAGAATAATCAGTGTAGGCGATAGTAGGTACTGAACCTTGGGGTACGCCAGCGTTAATCTGCACAGTGTCGGAGCATATACCGTCAATTACGACTTTTATGCTACGTCCAGAAAGAAAGCTAGCAACCCAAGAAAGCATTTGTTTGACATATTGTTATTGTTTTGAAAGAGCCAAACGTAGGTGACGAAAAGTATTAATTCAATGTCCATAATATCTATCAATGATATCATACACTATTTTAAAAAATCTGGTTGATCTTTGGTGCATTCTGTTGAACAATAACAAGAATTGTAATTTGCAATATTTTTTTGCAAACGAAATCAATGTTGTTCGTACCCAAACCTAGGTGTAAGTATAATTGACCAGGTAACTGATTTTTATGATTATTATTAATGTTGTGGCCATCTTATGGATTAATGCAGCTAAAATTGATTTTACCTACCTTATACGTAAAAACTTTGCAATTTCTCTATAGTCGGGCTAATAGTCTAGTTTACAAGTGCCTTTTAGGTCGACTTTTTTCAGCAGTCTCGGAAAAATATGAACGAGGTGTCATTCGATTTGGAATGGTATGCACATAGATGGTTTTTGAAAAAAATCTAGTTCCGCTTGCAAAAATTGCAAAAGTTATAAACAATTAACTAAAAATTAGAAAGGGGGTTTAGTTTTTTGCAAATATCTCAAAAACTAATTGAGATTTTTCAAATCTAAAAAAAGATTCAAAAAGAGAAGAAAACCTCTTAAAAAAATCTAAACTCCCGGAACTGTAGGACCAATATTTATAATTTTATCAGAGGCATGAAAATACGGCCTCAAACGGCTTGCGCAAGCCACGGCTACTTCGGATACTTTATCAATAAAAATTATTTTAACCTATTAAATACAAAATTTAAGAAATTAAAAAATTCAGGGGCTTATTGGATAGATAAATGAACAATAATCCGCGGGGAAAAAAATATCACAATTTTTCAATTAGTTATGCAATAGTGAATTAATAATTACAGTCGGTAATTATGATTATGATTTTAGGGATCCGTATCAAATATAAATCAATTAATCACATATTTTTCTCCGACTTATATTATTCATAGCGTATTTAATCAAAATCATTTTTTTACATACAATAATAAAAGGGACAATATGTTTTGACCGGGTGCCTATTAAAATGTGCCCGCTAGTATGTTTAATTAAATAAATAATAATTGACTTTTTGGAACAAAATCGATGGACTTGTTATTTAAATGAATTATACTCAATTTCACAGAAATATACGGAGAGAACTTGAAAAGTGATAGCTACCGTCGCGCACTTGGCCGCAATCTCTTCGCAGCCAGGTGTAAGGAAGAAAGAAAGAAAGAAAGAATATAATATTATAAATCATTTGTCAGACAATAACAACGGTTACCATGACATGATGTCAACAAACAGTTATCAGTTAACTTTAACTGATAACTGTTTGTTGCCATGGTATGCCATGACAAATGATATATAATATTATATTCTTTCTTTCTTTCTTACACCTGGCTGCGAAGAGGTTGCGGCCAAGTGCCTAATCTTTCGTGTAGTGTTTTTGTGTAGTATGTAGAGTAAAACAAGCGCGGGGGCCGGTTTAATAAATTTCTGATTTGCCCCCCCCCCCCCCCCCCCCTAGGCCAAAAGCTGGTTACGCCCATGCCTTCGTCATATGAGGAATACTTGTGCAAAATTTCAATTTGCTAGCCTTAAGGGTTTGGCCTGTGCGTTGATACATCAGTCAATCACTTTTGCCTTTTATATAATAAGATAAAAGTAGGTAAGTTATTTAAAAAATAAAAAATATTCCTTACTTGAGAAATGATTGATTCCCCATCAAAACTACCATCCCCATTTTCACCCTCTTAAGATATATTTTACGTGATGAAAATCCTATCCCATGTTCTTCCCAGGGTCTCAAACTATCTCTAAATCGGTTCAGCGAATTAAGAGGGCTATTACAAAATAAAAGAACTCAGTTTTAGGTAAATTATGCGCATTGCGCACGTGTGCGTCTAGCGAAGTACGCTACGCACACATGCAAACAACTATGCCTCGGATACCAGATACAAACCAACATGAGCCTTTGCCACTTTGCTTTCGATTTAAATTTTAGTACTGTTTATTATAGTTCATGAAATATTATTTGTACCAATTAATGTTATCACCTAAAACGACTTATATGTATGTATGTCTATTATATCGTAGTTACAATAGGGTCATAAAAAATTACTTGAATTTTATTTTAGCAAATTTTATGCCATTGAAGCTTAGAATGAAGCTTAGCTTATAGAATTGTAAGCAGTTAGCACAGCCTATAGACACTTGTAATGTCAGAAGCATCACTTGCGCGTTGCCAGCCTTTCACAAAGCGATCCTGCCGCTACTTATAGAAATACTTTTCTAAATATGTACCTACTTTTTTTACAAAGTTCCTGTATGTTTAATTTATGTAATTTATTCAGCAGGTAGGTAGACATTTTAGTACTTATTTATATAAATGAATGGAATGTGATGTTGTTTCTACAGTTTGAATAATTATTTTTCTACAGTTTTGGCTTAAGCCGAAGGTTTTGCTTTTTTTGGCCGAAGGTAACCCAAGCCGAAGCTTCGGTAGGATACTATTTAAAATGCATACGATGTGTTACGTAAAGGATAAAAATACAAACTACTATATTTACGTATATGTTTATTTCCTATATTTGCATTAGAATATCAAAGGAAAATACATTCAATACAATTTATATTTACATTACAATCAGATCATAACTAAATAAAAAAAAACTAACTTGTATCAAACAAGGGTTAGTTGCACTATATTCGTGGTGAATTGGTAATATTACGTGACCACAAAGTAGTAACAGCGAGCGATACGTCCTCCTTCAATAAACGCTTGGCATGGACTAAAGCCAAAGACCGCTCGTTCCGAGATTTATATTGATTTTTATCATTGCACAAAATAATTGATATATTTTTTAATATTTCACTTTTTGGACTAATTATTTTTTTTCAAGAAAGGTAAGATAGTAACCTTAGTTATTAAATTCTTTTTGTGTAAATTTGGATTATATATTCATAGATAAAAAAATATAATATCGAACGAAAAATTGTCAGTATTTCTCTATTTTACGGAATCATTTTTGGTGTATTACGGTATGAAACATAATAAATTGAATTGAGCATTCCAAAGTACAACATTCAGTTGTACCATGGACATTTTTATATATCACTAGCAGAACCCGCGGCTTCGCCCGCGATCAAACGACGAAAAAAATTAACTTTTTCGCAATACATACTTTATTACTTGCAAAAATAAGTTCGTGTAAGTTTTATTATTTGTTAAAGTATATATGGAAACAAATTTAATTTTAGCGGTCGTAACTCAAAATATCCAGTATTTTAAAAGATGTTAAGCATATTATATTTTGTACACAGCTGCACTACCTGTATTTTTTGTACATTTTTCTACTCCATCTTTCCAAAGTTAGAGGAAGAGAGTACAATGATACAATCGCATACAATGTTTACGACTTCAGAATCATGTAACCTGGCTAATATGGGTTTTTTAACTAACATACTAACAGGCTAACATCTACGTTATTTTTAAAGACCCAATGCTATGTACACCTGAAGTTTACAGTCTCCCTCCTTCTCCTTCTTTTTTAAGTTACGTATATAAAGTGCCATTCTAATTTTGTTGTAGCTTTTTGCCCGCGGCTACTCTCGCGTGGACTGAAAAATTTGCTCAGTTTTAATTTTCATTGAATTTATATGTTGTCATTTCGAATTTTTAATATTATGTCTAGAGTAAAACTCTAGATACACTTAAGTTAGTCTACACTAAAAAAACCAACCACAAATATAGGTAAGGCTCTCTCTCTCGCGCTCTAGGTCTGTTATAGTTATCGCTGCTGTGGCCAGCCGAAAAGTTATACATAATTTTCCGTATATTTCCGTTCTCTGCTTTATATCTCACACAGATAGTGTGCACTTACAGAGAACTTGGGCCATGTTACTCTTACATGTTATTTAAATAAATTCAACAACTCAAACTTCACCGGCCAGTTTTACCCACATAGGAGCTGAATTAAAAAAAATCTACAATACATGTTTATTTAATTGTATTGAAGAGAATTAATACCAAGTTTCAAGTAATCCTGATCATAAAGATTTTTTTCCTTATATAAACAGCACAAACCCTTTTACCCTTTTAAGGGATAAATTTCAGAAAAAAAAAGATATCTGTATTGTTTTATTTTTCACTAGCAGAACCCGCGGCTTCGCCCGCGATCAGACAACGAAAAAATAAACTTTTTCGCAATACATACTTTATTACTTGCAAAAATAAGTTTTATAATTTCTTTAAGATACATTGAAAACAAATTTAATTATAGCGATCGTCAACTCAAACACTCAAGTCGTCAGTCGTCGTCAACACTCAAAACGTCCAGTATCTTTAAAGATGTTAAGCGTATACCTATTCTGTAAATACACTTTAGGTATTTAGCAAGCTCCACTACCTGTATTTTTTGCATATTTTTCTACTCCATCTTTCCAAAGTTAGAGAAAGAGAATACAATGATACAATCGGATACAATATTTACGACTTTAGAATATGTAACTCGTTTAATATGGGTCTTTTTATTTAACATACTAACAGGCTAACATCTACGTTATATTTAAAGACCCAATGCTATGTACACCTGAAGCTTACAGTCTCTCTCCTTCTCCTTCTTTTTTAAGTTACATATATAAAGTGCCATTCTTATTTTGCTGTAGCTTTTTGCCCGCGACTACGCTCGCGTGAACTGAAAAAATTGTTTAGTTTTTAATACTATGTCTAGAGTCTCTAAAGTTAGGCTACACTAAAAAACCAACCACAAATATACCCTGTTACTCTATTTAAATATATTCAACAACTCAAACTTCACCGCCCAGTTTTAGCCACTTAGAGGCTGAATTTAAAAAAAAACTACAATACATGTTTATTTAATTGTATTGAAAAGCATTAATACCAAGTTCAAAGTAATTCTGATCATAAACAATTTTTTCCTCATATAAATAGCACAACCCCTTTTACCCTGAATTTCGAAAAAAAAAATATATTCGTATTGTTTCAGTTTTCATTTTAAAGGTAAATACCATTTTTCGTGCATCAATTACAGAGTTTCATACAAACTTTCATCCTCTATTTGACGGCATTAAATGATGAATTTAAAAAAATGCTAAAATACGTATTTATTTAATTGTATTGAAGAGCATTAATACCAAGTTTCAAGTAATTCTGATCATAAGTAATTGTTTGCTCATATAAACTTTATAACCCCCTTTTACCTTTTTAAGGGATGAATTTCGAAAAAAATCTAATACATACATTTCTTATTTTTTATCTTAAAGCTAAATATCACTTTTCGTGCATTTCGCGTTAAGAATGACAGAGTTTCATACAATCTTTTATCCCCTATTTTACCCCCCTAGGGAATGAATTTCGAAAAATCCTTTCTTAGTGGATACCTACATTGTATAAGGAATATGTCCTCCAAATTTCACGTTTCTACGACCAGCGGTTTAGGCTGCGCGTTGATCGATCAGTCAGTCAGTCAGGACAAAGCATTTTATGTATATATAGATTTCATTTCAAATACTTATCACTTTACGTGTATTAACTATAGGGTTTCATACAAACTTTCATCATTCATTTTATCCCCCCCCCCCCATTTTTCCCCTTAAGGGTTGAATTTCAAAAAATGCTTAAATACGTAGTATTTATTTAATTGTATTGAATAGCATTAATACCAAGTTTCAAGTAATTCTGATAATAAATAATTGTTTGCCCATATAAACTTTATCACCCCCTTTAACCTTTTAAGGGATGGATTTCGAAAAAAAACTAATACATATATTTCTTATTTTTCATCTTAAAGCTAAACACCATTTTCTGTGCATTTCGCGTTAAGAATGACAGAGTTTCATACAATCTTTTATCCCCTATTTTACCCTCTTAGGGCATGAATTTCTAAAAATCCTTTCGTAGCGGATGCCTACATTGTATAAGGAATATGTCTTCTAAATTTCACGTTTCTATGACCAGCGGTTTAGGCTGTGCGTTGATCGATCAGTCAGTCAGTCAAGACAAAGCATTTTATGTATATATAGATATTCTGAGCGAAATTCAAACCCGCGACCACATTGAAGTCTAGAGTCAATTACTACACTATTACACCAGGTGGTAAAAAAGCTCTTAAAGCTTAATGAAAACTTTTGCTACAGTAAGTTGTTATTGCTCTAACAAATTAATCAGGCGCGATATATGACGTAGTTTCATATTTTTTTATTTTACCTTTTTTTAGCAACGGATTTTAATCACTAATATTTAACCGACTGCAAAAAGGAGTGTTTAAATTGATTGTATTTGTATGTTATGTAACTTTATATCTTCGCCGATTGAAAATGGATTATTTCTAATTCTTTTTCAATGAAAATGTTATATTACTAGCAGAACCCGCGGCTTTGCCCGCGATCAAATTAAAGCAAAAATAAACTTTTTCGCTACAATAAAAATATTATAAGTTCGTGTAAGATTTTCTGTTCTTAAAGATATAAGGATAACAAATTTAATTTTAGCGATCATAACTCATAAGATCCAGTATCTTAAAAGATGTTAAACATAGATAGATATTCTGTAAATAAATTTTCATTTTAGGTATTTAGTACGCTCCACTACCTGTATTTTTTACTCATTTTTCTTCTCCATCTTTCCAAAGTTAGAGGAAGAGAATAGTACAATCGCATACAATGTTTACGACTTTAGAATCATGTAACACGGTAAATATGGGTTTTTAACTAACGTACTAATAGGTTAACATATTCGTTATTTTGAAAGACTCAATGCTATATATACCTTAAGCTTAAAGTCTTCCTACTACTCCTTCTTTTTAACCGACTTCCAAAAGGAGGAGGTTATCAATTCGATCGGTATTTTTTTTTATGTGTGTACATCGATTACTCTGAGATTTATAATCCGATTTACGTGATTCTTCTTTTTTTTTGATGCGGAATAGTTGCCATTTGGTCCCATAAAAATTTAACATAGTGTGGCCCAATAGTTTTCATTTTATGAAAAAAAAAATTATGAAAATTTTTGTTTACGTGGATGTAATTTTATGTATGTTCGCGGATTGCTTCGTCGTTCATGAACCGATTTTAATGATTCTTTTTTTGTTTGAAAGGAGATATCTCAAGGGTGGTATCATAATAAGGAAACCAGGATCTGATGATGGCATCTTAGAGAAATCGAGGGGAACCTTCGAAAATCGTAGTGGCGACTAGTGCGCTTGTTAATTTTTTTTCATTAAGTATTTTAAAGCACTACTATTTAATGAAGGTCTGGAGTCGATCTGATGATGGAACCGAAAGACAGTTGAGGAAACTCCTCAACGATTTACAGCAATTACCTGGTGTTAGGGCTTGATTAATTTGTATTGATGAGAACTTTACACCTAGATGGGTTGTGAGTGTCATTAGGGGTCTGAATAAATGGCTTAATCGAATATGTTTTTAAAAATCTTTCTTCTTACAAATTACCTGCTTATTACTTCTACACAAAAAATGGAAAAAATAAAAACTTTTAAAAAAAAAAAAGACTTCCAGTCGGTGCCAGCCAATACAAATCAAAGCACACCGACTTCGAAAATATCTGATTAGGTATCTATTCTAAATGAAAACCCCCGTTTGGTTATTTTTTACTTTTCTATGGCTGGAAGTCGGTTTTTATTTTATTTTTTTAAGTTTTTATTTTAAGTTACATATATAAAGTGACATTGTTATTTTGCTGTAGCTTTTTGCCCGCGGCTACGCTCGCGTGGACTCAAAAATTTGCTCAGTTTTAATTTCCATTGAATTTATATGTTGTCATATCGAATTTTTAATATTATGTCTAGAGTAAAACTCTAGGTTCACATAACTTAGTCTACACTAAAAAAACCCAACCACAAATATACCACACTAATGGATGTTCTATCTAGTTCTGGGTTCTGCTAAAATGTCCCTGTGAGGATCTATCCTCCCTTAAATCTACGCCGGCTATTTTTAACAACTGGCCCTGTGATATATTAATGGTCATTGCAAAGCAAACTTTAAGGAGGAATTACAATAGATTAAATTCAAAGGCCGAAGTTATCAGTGGTATTCGAGGTATGAATACTGATTCCCTTCCGAGCACATCCAGCAAACACAGTGGCCACTATGATGTTTAATGAATTACTCACAGTCTAATCCCGTTACATACTGGTAGCTTAAGTGACTTTTTCATTACAGTTGTGTCAACCTTCAGAAGGAGGATATAGATAGCAGGATGCTCTCTAGCTAGGTTATCTCTCTCGTGCTCTTGGTCTATTATAGTTGTCACTGCTGTGGCCAACCGAGAATTTATACATAATGTTCCGCAGGGTTTGGAATAATCTCCGTTCTCTACTTTATATCGATACAGTAAGTGTGCACTTACGGATGGATAACTTGACTTATGTTACTCTGTTTAAATATTTTCAACAACTCCAACTTTACCGCCCCGTTTTACCCACTTAGGGGCTGAATTAAAAAAATATCTAAAATACATGTTTATTTAATTGTTTTGAAGAGCATTAATACCAAGTTTCAAGTAATTTTGATCATAAATATTTTTTTCCTCATATAAACAGCACATCCCCCTTTTACCCTTTAAAGGGATAAATATCGAAAAAATGATATTTGGATTGTTTTATTTTTCATTTCAAAGGTAAAAATACCACTTTCCGTGCATTTTTCGTGCAGAATTTCATACAAACTTTCATCCTCCCTTTTATCCTCTTATGGAATGAATTTCGAAAAATGCTAAAACATGTATTTATTAAATTGTATTGAATAGCATTAATACCAAGTTTCAAGTAATTCTGATAATAAATAATTGTTTGCCCATATAAACTTTATTACCCCCTTTTAGCCTTTTAAGGGATGAATTTCGAAAAAAATCTAATAGGTACACATATTTCTTTTTTTTTTTTTATCTTAAAGCTAAATACCACTTTCCGTTAATTTCGCGTTAAGAATAACAGAGTTTCATACAATCTTTTATCCCTATTTCACCCCCTTTGGGGATGAATTTCGAAAAATCCTTTCTTAGCGAATGCCTACATTGTATAAGGAATATGTCCTCCAAATTTCACGTTTCTACGAGCAGCGGCTTAGGATAGGCGTTGATCGATCAGTCAGTCAGTCATTCAGGACAAAGCATTTTATGTATATATAGATTTTCTACAATATAAGGCTTGAAGTGCGTCTTAAGTGTGTAATAGTTGCTTTTAAACTTTACCTGTTTACTTATTTAATTAACTAAATACTCGTGAACTGATTGGTTTTAACCTATTTTCTGATTGTCACTGTTTGGTAATTATTACAGTACAGTGTACTAGAACAGCTCATATTCTCAATCTAGTTTCTAGGTGTTTGATGTTTTTTCTTTGTTAATAATTATATTACAGTTGTAAGTAAAACAACTGCGTATTCCTATTCTCGATTGTGTAGTTAACTTAATACTACTGGGAAAACCTTAACTTTTCGGGCTAGTTTGATTTGTTTTTACGTGTTTCATACATTGTTGACTAAAAGCGTGGTTTTTTTTAACTATAGTTATTGAAAACGCCTTCTGGCTAGGCGCCAAAGTGCTAAGACATGTTCTATATGATTTTATGCTTTGCATCGATTTTAACCGATTCATTGCGATGGCATTTTTTACGAACTACGGCCCGTGGCGGCGAACAAATTTTTCATGACACCTCTAGGGCGTCACGCGCCATACGTTAAAATGACACCCCTACGGTGCCTTCAGCCATATATGAAAACTTTCTGCTTTTTTTTCTTTTTTTGGCTTGTTTACACTTGATTTTGTTCAGTCAGCATCTATTATCAGACCTAAGCAGTTTGTTAATTCGTTTAAAGTGAGTTCCGTGTGTTTAGATACGTGATTTACTTGAAATGACTATTTTGAATCAGATATTGTAAACATTTGGTGTTCTTTTTTCTTTGACTATAGGTACAATTTAAATAGCTTAAGCTTAATTTTGAAATATGTTTTGAAATTGGTGTTGCAAAGTTTCTTTTATATACTTGGTGCAATATTGGCAACTAAAATTCCCAAGAAAAGTTTGAAAGTATTGAGTTTAGCTATTGAGATGACGTCTATTATTTCGCTCGGGTTCGGGCCTAGATACCTTATGACGGTTAGTATGGAATACATAGACTATATAGTCTATATACATACATCATACATACATAGGTATGATGAGTTTTATATCTTTTAGTTGAGAAATGATTGATTTCCCATACAAAGTTCCACCCCCCTTTTCACCTTTATTAGGGATGATTTCCGGGGTAAAAATTATCCTATGTCCTTCCCGGGATCTCAAACTATCTCCATACCAAATTTCGTCCAAATCAGTTCAGCGGATTAAGCGTGAAAAGGAGACAGACAGACAGAGTTACTTTCGCATTTATAATATTAGTATGGATTTTGTAATACACTGCGACTTTATATTTTTTATAGCTTATAGAATTGTTACAATTTTTTGAATTGAATTGAAAACGCCCATACATCCCTGAATCGCAGAGTGACGAAAACGAAACGCAGTGTACTTTGGAACAGAACTCTCAATCATATGAAGAGTATGTTCTTCCTAAAAAAAAAGAAAATGAAAGATATTGGGACATGCACAGAAATTAAGAAAATGTAGATTGTACTATTACAAATTGCTTTTAAACATAATTATTTTGAATATGAATATAACATAAATTTTCTTTGAGACCCCTTCATTTTGATAAAAAAGATTTAAAGCCTAAAAGATAGCGCCCGGCATTTTGTTATTATAATTTACACATAGACATTCCCGTCACCAAAGAAGAATTTACCGAACAATATCGATACATTATAGAAAACACTTTATCCGTTCCGTAGCTACGAGGAAACATCACATCATACATCATAATCGTAGCCTTTCTCGGCTTCGTCGCAGTCGGGTGGGTATAAAACTATGCAAAACGGGTAAAATGTTCAGTACCATACGTTATTCTACAATTAACGGAGTTTCAACGGATTAGATTATGATGACGCCGCTCGGGTATCATCCGCCACACGTGAAAGAAATGTATCCGGAACAATGAGAAGGTTTTTAACCCCTGAAAATTTTCTATTCACACTAAATCCTGAAACGAACAGTACAGGCATGATCTGTGTGATAAAATAATGATAGATTTATTTAGCGAAAACCTTTAAAAATGTCATTTTAACATAGTTTCGACGAATTGAATTATGACACCGCTCGGGTGTCACACGCCACACAGGAAAGAAATGTATGACACCCCTAAGGTGTCACCCGCAATGAATCGGTTAATGTCATTCAGTGCGCAAATTACTTAGAACTATTAATAAATTAATATTATGTTTATTATGTTTTCTCTATCATATCGATATGAATACGGACATTTTTATCCATCTGTTCATAAATGATGTAATAATTTTACATAGAATCAATCCCACGCCTGCATTCATCTATAGCGTTTAAAAGGACGCAAACCAAATATGGCCATGACAAAATAAACAGTTTTGTCAGTTAAGTGAAGCAAAAGACTAAAATAGTTTCATTTTGTAAGTAAAAATAACCATGAGTCAGACGACTTGTTATATTTTGCGCGAAATACTTGCCTCAGTGAATCAGCTGCTGCCAAAAAATCAATACTTCTTCTCCGCATGTTGTCATAACCCTACTTAGAGGCGTTTTCACATTGAGAAACATAGAATAGCATAGAGTTATTCGTTTTACCGTACCTGTTACCTTGGAAAAGTGTATTTTTGAAATAATTAACACTTAAAGAAGCAATTAGAGAGGGAAAAATTAAATTTACATTGTAGTGAAGTTAGCTACAGGTGATTTGTAGTTGAATGAACTCCCACCAGATGGTGCAGTGTACTCGTGATGTTGTTACGTTCTGTAAGGGCGTGTAAGTGCTTGTGCAAAAAAATTAGTTTTTCGTGATATTTCAAGACCTAATGGACTACAAAAACGGTGAGTAATTAACAATGATAATGCCAGCGACGCGATAAAATAATAATATCGTTTAATATGTAATAGAGATGTTGTAGGAAATGAGAATCAGTACATTTGTACCATCAGACATATAACCCGACCGAATTTGGGTCGCGCCATTAGTGCCGCGCTTCCTACTGTTCTCGTTCAATACAATTTGGTAGGGTTATTCCCGCCATCTTGTGAGCTGAGCTTTCAGGACTGTATAAGTATATTTATCGATCGAAAGCTGTAACCCAAATTCGGTGTTACACTCGTTTTATGAATTACATTTATAATGAAATCATTTTAAATAAACTAAATTCATTCACAGTTCTCCTAGTATGAGTCATGCTTTGTTGACATTATGAAATTTGCAAGCTGATACATTTTCAGTGTTTTATAGCTTAGAAGAGCTGTATATTTTATTTAAAGTAATAAGTAAAGTCATGTTATATTAAAAAATCATGGTTTAAACGTTCCTCGCTGTATTTATTAATGCGACCTCGGTTTTAGCACCTATATAGTCATAGCAGTGACATCACAAATTTTAAATAGAATTGGATAATGGGTTTTTAAGAAAAACGCTGACATCGTAAAGCTGTTTTGTTTCATGTAGGTTTTTGTAGTAAACATATATGTAATTTATATTCATTCATAATTTATTAGTTTCATCCATTTTTATTCTTCAATTTAAACTATTCATTGATTTTGCATAATAATCAATAATATTTCTACAACTTTGTAATATTTAGCTCTATATCTTTATTACAAAAAAAAAACGAATTTCAAAATATCTTACCTAATAGGGACGCGCCGAATATGGGTTCAACCGAATACGAATATGCGGTCCAAAATGTACCGAACCGAACCTTAGGCCGAATTATTCGGTTAATTTTTACGTAGTAAACGTATTTATACATGTCTGCATCTCTGGTAACAGCGGTGAAGTAAATTTTCAAAATCTAACACAGCGCCTGTGGCAAATTTTGAATGAGGTCAATACCTAGGTATAATTACCTACTGCAACCTTTCGAAGCAGTAACAAAGCTCACTAGTCCTACTTTTTCATAAATATCTGAAATATCTTACATTACGGTACTATTAAAATATTTCCATGAGCAGAACACTGAACAGGCACGCCTTAACGTTAATGAAATGTGAGGGACATTAGAAAGAGAACTGAAGCACAGATTTGCAAACATTTAGGAAGACAAATACTATACACTGGTGACATTGTGAGATCCTAGATTCCGGTTGAATTTCTACACAACAAAAAATCTGAATCAATTAAAACAACATTCTTCAGAGAACATATCCAAAGGAGTGACACTTTAGACAGCAGCAGCAGTGAAAATGAAGAAGAAAAAATATCAGTAGGAAATATGACAAATGTAGAAACTCATGATTTTCATTTAGCTTTTTGGAGTTGTTATGAAGAATTAGCCTCCACCAAACTGCCAGCAATGTCTGAATAAAATGCTAGTAACAAAAGCCAAATAGCTTTAGAATTACAAAAATATTTAACTGAGAATTTATTACAATGCCGTTTGAATCCTTTGAAATTTCACATGGTGGGCAAAAAACCATGGCTATTTTAAACAGAATTTTCTTATCCTCTCCGGCTACCTCTGTTTATAGCGAACTATTATTTTCAGAAGCAGGGAATATTTATGAAGAAAAAAGGAATAGATTGTTACCTCACAGGGCAGAAAGCCTACTTTTTCTACATCATAATTTACCTCTCTTAAATTTTAAATATTAATTATGTTTCTTAACTAGACAAAACACTAGGTACTTTAATTTTATTAGAGTTCTGTGTGCTTATATTAATTGCTGAATAAAGAGTTGACTATGTTAAATTACATTATAATTAAAAGACTTTATACAACTTGTTGTCTTCAGCTACCAGTAATTTTTTTTAACAAATATTTTTTAAAATTGATTTAAAAAAAATCTTGATTTATGTTCATTTTAATTTTACGTCACGAGTAAATTATGTTAGTAATAGCTATTTTAAAATTATTGATTTTATAGAATGATTAGCTTTTCTTTGTTGGAAAACAAATGTTGATTGTATATTAAAAACTGTTTTTTTTTTATTTTTTAAATATTTATATTAGTTTAATTTGTCAATAAATGATGGTTACGCAAGGTAGTGCTTGTTTCATTTACACACACTACGTATTTCTTAGTGTAAAGCCTTTTTAATTTTTAAAATAATTATAAATCTTAACATAATACTTATTAAAATATTTGGTTATTATTCGGCGTTTTAACCGAATATTCAGCCGAATACGAACACAAAGTTCCGAACAAGCCAAATACGACTACTCGGCAAAACATTCGGCGCATTTCTATTACCTAATATGTCATTGCCACAGACAGCATAAGTAAATTATATTCTATTTCATTTTTTTTTCTTATAAAAACAAATGATAAAAATATATTTTTACATTATATTGTTTTATAAAAAATATTTATTTTGTCTGTCTCTTTGTATGATAAGAATGTTAACACCGATTTTGATGATTAATTCAATGTTATTATTTTTTTATTTTCATTTGAACTTATTATGATAAAGTGATGTGTGTTACCATTTTCATGTTATTTAGTCAGTAAGAGCAAAATAGTCTTATTAGGAAATGATAATATAAACAGCTCTCGACCATATAAGGGTACATTCATTGAATAAAACTCCATATAACACAACCTACGTTGAATGAGAATATAAATAAGTTTTTATGTGACATATAATATGTATAATACAAAGATTTTCATTTGGATTTTTATTATAGAAATAATATAAATTCATACTCTTGACTAAGTTACATGTAAGAGTTTACTAAAGAAATATGGGACAGTAAACCGATGACTAAATTTAAAGCCGTAAAATAATGTTATGTCCAGCATCTGTAGACTCGCAGAGCTATAAAAGTTATGTATTCCATTATATTAATAATTTGTTTACAGAGTTAAAGTTATGCTACTCTATATACATAAGAAACGCATTTCAAGGTTTTCTTATAAACCCTCTGCCTTACTATAAACTTAAAGAAATAATAATAATCTCCATATCTTATTATTTACAAACTTGAAAAAAGATCATCACTTTAAAAATATAGGGTTTATGTGTGATATTGTATTATATTTGCCAATTGTGAATCAAGTTTTATTAATTCTTTTTTCTTTTCTATTTCTTAATAACTTCTATATCAATCTGTGAAATATTCAGTCCATAACACTTTTTTAGACTTAACCATTTCACCACTAGAGAAATCTGTAAAAGCAGTTCTTTGATCATTACTACCAATATTATTATCTGTTTTCTAATGGCGTCTTTCAAGGTTTTATTGAAACTAGTGTTCGCCAGTGGTCAAAATTTGACCATATTTTTTTGTTGATAACATTAATTAAAGCTTGTCAATAGTTACTTAACAAAAAAAAAGAAAATCAGTCGACAAGCAGAGGAGAAAAAGTCACTGAACTGTTTTGTCTTTGCCTATGTATATATATATAAATAAATATACATTAGGTATAATATAATCAATTCTTTTTAATTTTTTTGCTAAATCTTAAGGTACATTGTTATTTCCCATTTGTATGTATTTATATGTACAGAAACATGTGGGTGGAGATTAATGCACACTCAGAACAAAATTTGTATTAGGTATTTAATTGTTATTCAATGTTTTTACCCGACTGCACGACGCAAAGGTGGATAATGTGTTTATCAGTCTATGTATGCATGTATGTTTGTTCTTATGTGGCATTCTAGAGACCAAATGCGTGGGCCGATTTTAATGATTCATACGTTGTTAGATTCGTCGTGATATCGATAAGTACCATATGCTAAATAAAAATAATTGAAAATTAAAATGGCGGATTTCAGACGCCAATTTGTGTCTTTAAAAAATCTTTCAAACCAATCCGAGTGGGGTATCAAAATAAAGGTTTTTAAAACGCGATCACTAAAATATATACAACTTATATGTTTAAAAGTAATTTAGGATAAAAAAAATCTATACAGATAAATAAAATTGGAGTGTCTGTGTGTAATATTAAAATAACCGCTTTTTACTAAATGCATATGGATGTATACACGGTACACATACCAAAACAACATTTTTTACAATTTTTGTCTGTCTGTCTGTCTGTTTGTTCCCGGTAATATCCGAAACGACTGAACCGATTTTGACGGGACTTTCACTGGCAGATAGCTGATGTTATAAGGAGTAACTTAGGCTACTTTTATTTTAGGAAAAGAATCAGGGTTCCGCAAAAAAAAATTAAAACCCATGAAATTGCGAACAAAAGCCGCGTACGGCGTACGCACCCGAGCGAAGTGAGGGTAAATCGCTATATAATTTAAAGAAATATATCTTAGGAGTAGCAAGCTACTATTTATGTATAAATATAGCTAACCGTGAAAACGTACCTTATGTAGGTACGAACGCGAGCGAAGCGAGCGTGAGTCGCTAGTTGCTAAATATAACTTCAAATATCTAATTGGCAAAAACTAAAGAGCTTTAAATAAAAAAAATATATAAAGAGATGTAAATAAAGAAAGTATTCGAAGAGTGTTAGAACAAATGTCATATGTACAGAAATAAGTTAACAATATTAAATTGTTATATAATTAAAATTAAAAAAGCATTTTGTATCTGTGTCATAATATTACTATAACAACGGCTGAAACTACAGGAAGTGATGCTATGGAAATGGCGCATTATGCTAAAAATAGCTTGCGACTTTGTTTTACATTATTCTGTATGTATGGCCTAAATATCGTAATATACAAAGAAGAATTTATCTTATAATACTATAAAATTAGTAAAGTGCGAGTCGTACTCACGAAGAGAGTATGTATTGGTATTGCTTATTCATTCACTAGCGGCTTACTTTCGCTTCGCTCGGGTTCGTCCCTAGGTACGTTTTAACAGTTAGCATGGAATAGATAGATTATATATCTATCTAATATATTTAAACGAACAATTCTTGTATATTTATTTATTTATTTATTTATACCGGTGATCTCCGAAACGGCACTAACGATTTCGCTGAAATTTGGTATGTAGGGGTATCCGGGGGTGAAAAATCGATCTAGATTAGCCTTATGTCTGGGAAAACGCGTGTTTTCAAGTTTTCATGCGGTTTTCTTTCGTATAATTCCACGCACGATATGGTCGATAATTTCTTACGTTTAGGCGTAGAGTCGTGGTTAAGCGGCTAAGACGCAAGATTGATTATCACAGGTGTTCGTCCGGTTTCGAATCCCGGTCGGCTATAAAGTTTTTACTTTTGTATTTTTTATGTTTTGTTTTTGTATTTATTCAAGTTTTTAGTTTTTTTTAAAAGATAAAATTGTTCTTTTGGTCCAAAACTCCGAGCGAAGCTCGGTCGCCCATCTACTTATGTATAAACATAAGTATGAAGAATTGTTGTAGGTTGTATTATAACGTGTTTTCTCGTTGGAATGAGATGATCTGCTGCTTTAAACAGTATGTCACTCTCCAGCCCTCTATCTCGACATAGAATCATGCCAATCCGTCAACGTTTCGACGTGAAAGAAGGACAAACATGCATACTTTCATATTTATAATATTAGTATGGACTTGTTTATAGAGTGGACTAAAAATTTAAAAAAGTTTTAAATAAAACACTTCTTTTTATATGAAATGTACATAGAATATTGACTGACATTTTTCGTTAAAAATTTCATCTAGATTCTTTTAATTCTGCAAAAGGAATGGTTTTGCTGCATAATGCTAATTTTCAGCATGGTATGAGGACAAGAGTTTATGTCAATTGTCAAAGTTAAAAAAATAAACAATTTAAGATCATTTTTACATCTGTAATTACCAGACGCGTATTATCGTACTTCCTACTAAAATTATAAATGCGAAAGTTTGTGAGAATGTATGGATACCTGGATTTATAGATATGTGAGTGTTTGTTACTTTTTCACGCACTGCGTAATGGATTTTAATAAAGCTTTTTTACTACTTTTTACTAGAGACTCACCCTCGCTCCGCTCGGGTTCGTCCCTACTTACGTTTTAACGTTTAGTATAGATTTCTCAGAGATGAGGTATTTTCCCGCAGTAAAAAGTATCCTATATGTTGACCCGGACATCCAGCTATCACTATACCAAATTTCATCAAAATCCCTCTAGTGGTTTTTCTGTGATGCGGTAACAGACAGACAGACAGACAGACAAAAATTCTAAAAACTATAGATTCGGCCTCTGCATCGATAATAATGTCTATTTCAATAAGATTTTCCAAAAAATATTTAATGTACAGATTCGGCTTAGTTACAATTTTATAATATGTATAGATAATATAGCTCATACATCAGAATAACACATAGACCACTTTTCATCCCGGAAAAATGTGCGGATCCTGTTGGATAGATTTGTTTTTATATGTAAAAACAATAATTATTATGCATTAATAAAGAAAAAAACAGACGGAAAAAGCAATGCTCGATCGAGTTAATTATATATAAGCTCGTACGAGTCTATAAAGTTGGGTGCTCGTCTAACCCAGTGACAGTGATAGAGTATATGTATATCATGTCATATTTGCTGAGCGATCTAAATTGAGATGGTCATTGAAATGCTGAGTCCATCGCGCAAGCACTTCGTCCTTTGACGATAGACTCTCAGAACCATCGTATAATTTGATAGGCATATTAACACGATGACTTGTGCCAATCAGTTTTCGCACCTCCCCATAGAATGCACCAAGTTATTTAGTGTCCGCTAACCGCTGATTGTACTCAGCTTTTACAAGCCACCACTTGTCTTTAAAACCCCTAGTTAATTTTCGCAATTCAGAACTACTCTGTTTGGTGTTGTTTGAGGTACAGTACGGTCTACTGCGGTCTTGTTGTTTTTGAAGATTTCGGTGCTTTTTCAATGCTTCTGCTAAAATCTCATTATTCTCATTAAACCAGGCCTCATTTTTATGCATTTTTGTGCCCAGTATCTGAGAACTGACGTCCAGTAGTCGAAAAGAGAAGTCTTGCCATTAACCACGAAGAACGCCATCCGACGTAGTTCTTTACGTTTAATCAGGTGGGTTTTGCTAGAGATGATCTACGAGGTGGATGAAGAAAAAGTTTGAGTTACGTAATAACCAGCCTATGGTCTGTCCAGCAATTTGCACCTCGCGATAAAGTGTAATTTTTATTTGGGGTATGCCCCTTTGGTGAACAATTGCATAAATGAAACGAAATGAAATAAACTTTGTTCAATTAGACTTATTACAAGTGCTTTTGTACATAGTCAATTAGATGCCAGTGTTTGAAAAGAGGGTGCATCTACGTAGCCTTGTGTTTCATCGGCAATCTGAATAGTGTGTCGGTGATTGATAAATTGAACTGTGAACAAAGGCTGAGTAGTAATTGCCCGTTACTGTTCATTTTATCGATTCCGTGTCTACTCAACACAGGGCCACGCTTCGAAGCTGCGCCCAACTCTTGCATTAAAATCACCCAGGATTAGTTACTCCCTAGGCGAGATTCGAGCCGTAGTTTGAGCCAATTCCTTTATTAACCGACTTCCAAAAAGGAGGAGGTTCTCAATTCGTCGGAATCTTTTTTGCTTTTTTTTATGTATGTTCACGGATTACTCGAAGACGTCTGAACCGATTTAGAAAATTCTTTTTTTGTTTCAAAGGGTATTCTTCCCCGGTGGTCCCACATAAATTTTATCGAAATCGGTCAAGCGGTTTTTAAATAAATGGCTTAATCGAATATATTTTTATTTAAAAACTTTTTCTTCTTACAAATTACTTGCTTATTACGTCTACACTAAAAATGGAAAAATAAAAACTTTAAAAAATAAAATAAAAGCCGACTTCCGAGTCGGTGTGCTTTGATTTGTATTGGCTGGCACCGACTTCGAAAATATCTGATTAGGTATCTATTCTAAATGAAAACCCCTGTTTAGTTATTTTTTACTTTTCAGTGTCTGGAAGTCGGTTTTTTTTTTAAGTTTTTTTGCTATCGACGTCTTAATTGCAAAACGTACCCCTGAACATCTGGGTTCAGACGCGGCACAACCCTTCCAAAAGAAAGTGTATCCACCGCCATGCTCTTCCAGTTCTCCTTCGTCAGCTAGATGGGTTTGGCTGAGTGCATCTATGTCTATATTGTAACGAGCAATCTCACCTGCTACAATTGCTGTCTTACGTTCAGGGCATAGATTACTATCCCGATCCAGAAGAGTGCGTACATTCTACGCACCAAGTGTCATACTTGTTGATTCCTATAGCGTCGACCACGAAGTAAAGGTTGCACAGGCAGCCGTGGTTACTACCTCCCAGATAAGTTGGGTGAACAATATTTGGGACACCTTTTCTAATCTCCTCCCCGGTTGAGCGGGGGAAGCAGTGCCTCCCTGAATAGAGTTGCTTCGTTATTCAACGTACTGCAAAATCCGTGCTCTCACCCAAATTGCAGCACGAAAACGGCCACTCTCCTTCAGCCGCCTATGTGCAGACATCAGTCAAAGCCCAGCTTGCAATACAGCCAGACCTCTACCTCTGTCCGTCGCCATAGGACTTTAATAATCGAAAGCCATTATTCAGAAGCAGTCATTTACGCAGGATATATTAAAGTGCTTAAGTGTGCGCGCAAACACAAGCAGTCTCTCGCCCTTACCCTCCTTGTTCTAGTGGAACGGAAACCGTTACGACTGGAGGAGGGCTGGATGCAGTGTCTGGCCGAACGATAACTAATGTCCCCTGTCGTCGCCCTTTTAAGGCCTTCCACATTGCCTAGCTGCCTCGCCACCAGTGGTGGATTGCCAATGAGGCCGAGACAGACCCTATGCACCATGCCCCTCTACCAGGTTTAGCCCACGAGCCGGCGTGGTTACCGGGGTGTGGCCGCTGCGTGCAAGACAGCTACTTGGAGCCACTGGTGAAAGTTCGTAGGGTATCAACGATTTTAAATAGATATTCCGCCTTTTATAAAGACATACTGGCTGGGATCCGACGCTGACATTACACGCAGCACCATATATCGCACCATAGAAGCCAAGACGAACATAGCTTTTTCTCTTGTTCATGTATATATGCAGTTAGTTTCTTTAAAAAAAAAAACGATCAACTACACTTAGATGTTTTGATAAATAAGGCCGTCAACGCAATAGTAGCCTAACCCACTGACAGCTACTTTGGAGAAAATGGCTGTTAAATATTTTCATATGTTTTAAAACTTATTTATAGTTTTTTTTTTTGCGTTTTTAGCTTATTTTCTTTTGAACTAAATATGTTATAGACATCTAATTACTATTTTTTAAAAAGTAAATGTCAGTCAGGCCATTTTTGTATTTTAAATATTTTAGTTGACAAAATTAAAATGCAAACACAAATTTTTTAGCGGTATTTTTTAATTATAAGCAAAAATGCACCCAGGTCTTTTGTAAATTAAACTTTAGTGTATTAAGAATATTTTTTAGTATTTAGTTTTAGCAACTGTTGAGTTATAGGCTTTTCAGCAGAAGTGCAATTTGAGCTAGTGCTAGCTTCCTCACACACTGATTAAACCATTTAAATAATATTGACGATTCAAAAGTGCTTGTAAAAGTCTATTAGAATAAAGTTAATTTTCATTATTAAATAAAAGCAACATTGAGAAACCGGCCGGGCTAGGTCGCTTAGATTTCTATATCAACTTTTTGCCATTTTATTTGTTTGAATTTAGCAACTAATTACTATGCCATACGTCCATGTCATTTGGCCAGTGGTTAGGTTTGGGCATTGATAAATTAGTTAGTCAAAACAATAATACTTTTTAAGAAATAGACACAATCTGACCATTACGTGCTCAATGTAAATAATTAATTCGTGCCAATATAAACTGTGGTCGAAAGCATAGTTTATTTTTTTGGCACTGGTAAGTATGAAATCATTCGCTTTTTTAATCTGTTATTCGCAATTAGGTCAAGCTCGAGTCATGACATTGCACCTAAATTGAAAGCTGATGTAGTCATAACGTTACAAAATGTAAGATTTAGCAAATTAAACTATTTTTATTTATGAGCGTTTTACTGTCATAAAACTAAATTATTATTTAGGGCTTAGGCGAATATTTAAACGTGATATTATAAACGTGTAAGTTTGTGAGGACCTATGTATTTATATTTTTAGTCCTTCACGCAAAAACTACTGAACGGATTGTTATATAACTTTACAGTAATGTAGCTTATACATCGGAATAACCCATATGCTATAATGTATAAAGATATAGTAATTAATAATTAAAAATATGCGGATAGAGCCGCGGTTAAAGACTTGATTTAAATATATATATTTTTTTTTATATTTATTTTTTCAAGTAGCTAGTTGTCGCTGATCGTTTACACTTTACATCTCGATCCTCGACGCCATTCAAAATATGCCTAACTAGATTGCAAAGCAGCAGTTGGTTTCTTTCGATACGCCGCATTCAGTCTTGTTAGACAATTCTTAGAAGTTAAAAAACACACGCATTCCTCGCGACGGCTTTGCTTACACAGTACTGTACCAAGTACCTACGTCGTGACGAGTTTTGTTGACGCTATATACACCAGCTGTCTTGACGTTTAAACGACTATATTCGTTATGTTAACTGGGATATTGTTTTGTGCCGTATGTAGGTATCTATATTGTATGTACCTATCTATTCGAACCTTTCTTTTTACCTTTCTCGGCCTCTCTTCAATACGAAGGAATCTGTGTATATTAGCCTATTAAGTCTTAAAGACTACAGAGCACAAAGAAATAGCCACACGAAAAATATAACTAAAGAGTAATCTATACATACTAACTAATATTATAAAGAGGCAGAGTTTGTTTGAACGCGCTAATCTCAGGAACTACTAATCCTATAATATATCATCTACTATATATCATCATGCTACACAAGGGAGCGGTGCAGTAATCATAAATGTATTTCTATATATCTTATTATATATATATATGACGAAGGAGGATTTAGTTACCTTTTTCTGCTAGAACGTGAAACCTTATTGTTAAAAGTCACTGTGTTATTTAGTTTACTTTTTATTGCTTTTAAAATGATTTTGAATTTAGAGCAGAGATTTAGTCTCGAGCGGGGTCGAGACGCCATCACGACATTCATTGGGAAATATTCATTGTAGATGCGTGGTTTAGTAACGTTGGTTGATCGTAATATGCTTTGATATTGAATATGGATAGTCTGATTGGTGACTATGAACCCGCTAGCTCGCTAAATTATTAGAGTTATCGTTTCAATTTTATAACATTGTGATTTCCCTCAATAAATTGTAATGGAGTATTAAGAATTCTTTATTATTTGAGCCCTGATAACGCCCACAAGATTAGTAACCACTAAAGATGATGATCGTAGTATTTGGATAACGCGTCATCAGAATTGGGATGAAACCCGAAGAACAGGGCAAAGACGGATGATAGCGGCTATTTAAATATTTTGTTGCAAAAATTTTCTCAGCCTTTGAATCGAAATGCCAAGTCAAATGTTATTGAAAATGGACGCACAAAATGGCGATGCATATGAGGGTTGTTTTACAGAATATTTACCGATTTTGGGCAGTAATTTGATAATCATGATATGATATAGCAAGACGCTCAAATGATTGAAATAATCATAGATGTCTCAATTTAATTTTTATGGAATGACATGACATCGACAAAGATTTGTTGCTAGCTGGATTTGATTTTGTTGATGTTATTATCGCAGAAATATTTTTAAACACAATATGTATGGAGAAAGTAAATGAAAAATTTATTTCAGGATAAACTAAAATATGAAGTCAATTTATACGATCGATAAATTACGAGAATTATTTTTGAAATGTTTGTGTTCGAACTTCGATGAAATTTATAACGACCTCTTTCTATATGATTTTGTCAGAATTTTCGAATATGTCAAAAAAATATTTTGTATTGTAATTGTTTGCTTTATATTTGCTTTATTTCAGGAATTTTTCAAGTGAAAGTTTGGTAAAATAACAAAAAAATCTGATCTTACGTATTCATTGTGGTTATAAAATTTTTATTTTGCAGTTGATATTTTTGTTTGAAGAAAATTTTACTAAAGATTTACTATTTACCTTCGGAACATTAAAAGATGATACTTGCAAAATAGATTGGAAATATAACATAATCTCTGATAATACTACTAGGTGGTATAATTGATATTAATTTAGAAATTTTCTAGCAGTTCATCAAGAGAAATATAAGAAATAGTCAACTGTATTACTGTAGCGAACTGTGACGAACAACTAATGTTTGTGTACACTCCGAAGACGTTCTTATACGCAGGCTGAGATAGAAATCTTCGAAGCTCTTATATTCTTATATGGTGCAAAGATTAAACATATGTTCTTATGTGGTCCAAAGATTAAACACAATTAGATCGGACTGATGGTAGTAACGTCTCTTTGGCACAATAATAAATAATATGAATTTTCAGGTGCTTAGTTTCAACAATTTTAAATATTTAGCGTAGAGAGGACGATTTCCTTCAGCCAGTTTAGTTACGCTGAACCAGACTACTACGCATGCTGCCCTAGAAGAAGACGGTGTTCACAGATGCTTGGGTTGTGCGAAAAATGGAAATCTGTTAACTGTTTCATTTAATCTGCTATGGATGTGTTATGGTGAGACGTTTCCATTTTGTTTAGATGTGTGAGGCAAGTGATCTCTACTATTTGGCAGAAAGATTGACAGAATAAGATAGATATTAAAGACGACTGTGATTGTAGCTATATCCAATGTAAGTCAATAGCAGCTTAACATTAATGAACCTACATAGCACGAGCTAGGATGACTGAATTGACGAGGTTAAGTAACACTGACAAGCCTATGTGGCAAATGTAGTTTTATTGGCGAGAGTCGCCGGAGTAGTGGCCTGTGAGGCACTGACTGGCCTGTGAGGCACTGACTGGCCTGTGAGGCACTGACTGGCCTGTGAGGCACTGACTGGCTTGTGAGGTACTGACTGGCCTGTGTGGCACTGACTGGCCTGTGTGGCACCGACTGGCCTGTGTGGCACCGACTTGCTTGACATACGATTCACCTACTTCTGTAAGTTGTATTCAATGGATAACTTGTGTGTATAGTTTTTAGGGTTTCAGTCAGTTTAAAAATGAAGTTTTGAAAAATTGATCATAAAGAAAACATTGATGTTTAGCGAGAAAGAGTAAACTATGATAGGAATCTCTATATTTATTGATTACAAATATTGCTAAAAAATACTTAATATTGTGTCTGTGTCTGTCTGTACGTACACTTTTGCACTATAGTGTCTACTGCACCAATGGCTAGTTTTAGTGAGATTGGCCACCATGTTCAGTTATTTGGTCAGGATTAGCCGAGCTATGTTTTCTAAAAATTTGCTTTTTATTTCTATAGATAACGATTGAGTTCAATTTTCAAAATCACACGAGGGCGCGTGAATGTCAGGACGACCGTGGTAAAGAAAATAGCGATGGAGCAGTCCCTACAAGATCACCCGAGGACGTGTGAATAGCAGGACGGCCGTGACGAAGGAGGATTTAGTTACCTTTTTCTGCTAGAACGTGAAACCTTATTGTTAAAAGTCACTGTGTTATTTAGTTTACTTTTTATTGCTTTTAAAATGATTTTGAATTTAGAGCAGAGATTTAGTCTCGAGCGGGGTCGAGACGCCATCACGACATTCATTGGGAAATATTCATTGTAGATGCGTGGTTTAGTAACGTTGGTTGATCGTAATATGCTTTGATATTGAATATGGATAGTCTGATTGGTGACTATGAACCCGCTAGCTCGCTAAATTATTAGAGTTATCGTTTCAATTTTATAACATTGTGATTTCCCTCAATAAATTGTAATGGAGTATTAAGAATTCTTTATTATTTGAGCCCTGATAACGCCCACAAGATTAGTAACCACTAAAGATGATGTTCGAAGTATAAAGATAACGCGTCATATATATATATATGTGTATATATATATATATATATATATATATATATATATACATATATATATATGACGCGTTATCTTTATACTTCGAACATCATCTTTAGTGGTTACTAATCTTGTGGGCGTTATCAGGGCTCAAATAATAAAGACTTCTAAATGCTCCATTACAATTTATTGAGAGAAATCACAATGTTATAAACTTGAAACGGTAATTCTAATAATTTAGAGAGCTAGCGGGTTCATAGTCACCAATCAGACGATCCACGTTCAATATCAAAACATAATATTACGATCAACCAACGTTACTAAACCACGTATCTCCAATGAATATCTCACCATCAATGTATGATGGCGTCTCGACCCCGCTCGAGACTAAATCTCTGCTCTAAATTCAAAATCATTTTAAAAGCAATAAAAAGTAAACTAAATAACATAGTGACTTTAAACAATAAGGTTTCACGTTCTAGCAGAAAAAGGTAACTAAATCCTCCTTCGTCACGGCCGTCCTGCTATTCACACGTCCTCGGGTGATCTTGTAGGGACTGCTCCATCGCTATTTTCTTTATCACGGTCGTCCTGACGTTCACGCGCCCTCGTGTGATGTTGAAAATTGAACTCAATCGTTATCTATAGAAATAAAAATCAAATTTTTAGAAAACATAGCTCGGCTAATCCTGACCAAATAACTGATCACGGTTGCCAATCTCACTAAAAGTAGCCATTGGCGCAAAAGACATTACAGTGCAAAAGTGTACTTAGTACAAACAGACACCCTCCATTTCCAATGTACCTAACACAATGAGTATTGTGTATTTTTTTAGCTTTATACGTTCTCCCTAATCATTGAAACAGCTAGTTTTCTTTGGGACAAATTTCTCAAAACTTAAACTTTAAATTCAAATTCAAAATATTTTATTCAGCATTAAATTATTACAATTTTTTACTGAACGTCATGAGTCTACTACCAGTTTGAACTGACTGAAACCTAAAAACTATACACACAACTTATCATTGAGCACAAGTTACAGAAGTAGGTGAATCGTATGTCAATCAAGTCGGTGCCACACAGGCCAGTCAGTGCCTCACAGGCCACTACTCCGGCGACTCTCGCCACTGAAACTACATTTGCCACATAGGCTTGTCAGCGTTACATAACCTCGTCAATTCAGTCACCCTAGCTTGTGCTACGTAGGTTCATTAATGTTAAGCTGCTATTGACTTACATTGGATATAGCTACAATCACAGTCGTCTTTAATGGTACATTCTGTTAACCTTTCAGTTTTAATCATCCAAATATTAGCTTGGCTCCTACATCGAAACAAAATGGAAACGTCTCACCATAACACATCTATAGCAGATTAAATGAAACAGTTATCCATTCTTTGCACAGCATAGCTTCACATCGCTGGACAGTCTTCTTCTAGGACAGCGTATACGTATAATGTGGTCTGGTTTAGCGTAATTAAACTGACTGAAGCAAGTCGTCTTCTCTACGCTAAATATTTTAAATTGTTGAAACTAAGAACCTGAAAATTCATATTATTTATTATTGTGCCACAGAGTCGTTACTACCATCAGTCCGATCTAATTATATTTAATCTTTGGACTATATAAGAACATCTCAGCGTTCGTGTACGAATACTAGCGTCTTCTAAGTGTAGACACATCAATTTTTAGTAGTATCACCATAAATACAGTTGTCTTTTTCTCATGCTTCACTTGATGAACTGCCAGAAAATTTTTAAATTAATATCAACTGCTAAATAAAATTTTTATAACCGCAATGAATACGTAAGATCAGATTTTTTTTTTGTTATTTTACCAAACTTTCACTTGAAAAATTCCTGAAATAAAGCAAATATAAAGCAAAAAAATTACAATACAAAACATTTTTTGACATATTCGAAAATTCTACAAAATCATATAGAAAGAGGTCGTTATAAATTTTATCGAACACAAATATTTCAAAAATAATTCTCATATTTTAGTTTATCCTGAAATAAATTTTCCATTTACTTTCTCCATACATATTATGTTCAAAAATATTTCTGCGATAATAATATCAACAAAATCAAATCCAGCCAGCAACAAATCTTTGCCGACGTCATGTCACTCCATAAAAATTAAATTGAGACATCTATGATTATTTAATCTTTTGAGAGTCTTGCATGTAAATCATATCATGATTATCAAATTACTGCCCAAAATAGGTAAAAGTAAATCTTCTGTAAAACAACCCGCATATGCATCGCCATTTTGTGCGTCCATTTTCAATAACATTTGACATGGCATTTCGTTTCAAAGTCTGAGAAAATTTTTGCAGCAAAATATTTAAATAGCCGCTATCATCTATCTTTGCCCTGTTCTTTGGGTTTCATCCCAATTCTGATGACGCGTTATCTTTATACTTCGAACATCATCTTTAGTGGTTACTAATCTTGTGGGCGTTATCAGGGCTCAAATAATAAAGACTTCTAAATGCTCCATTACAATTTATTGAGAGAAATCACAATGTTATAAACTTGAAACGGTAATTCTAATAATTTAGAGAGCTAGCGGGTTCATAGTCACCAATCAGACGATCCACGTTCAATATCAAAACATAATATTACGATCAACCAACGTTACTAAACCACGTATCTCCAATGAATATCTCACCATCAATGTATGATGGCGTCTCGACCCCGCTCGAGACTAAATCTCTGCTCTAAATTCAAAATCATTTTAAAAGCAATAAAAAGTAAACTAAATAACATAGTGACTTTAAACAATAAGGTTTCACGTTCTAGCAGAAAAAGGTAACTAAATCCTCCTTCGTCATATATATATATATAAACAAAAGTAAATCTATTCCACGGGAACCGTACATTAATTCGTTATAAAAAAGTTGCCTATGTGCCCTCCGTAAGAACCATCCTCGTACTTCAAGGAATATTATAAAAAAAGAATTAGGGAAATCGGTTCAGCTGCTCTCGAGATTTGCGCTTAGCAATACATTCAGCGATTCATTTTTATATAATAGATTAATAAAATTCACGCCAAAACAGTATTTTATAAGGCACTCTCCTATTTAACTATTCATAAATACCCTTAACAGTACATAAAATACATGTAATAGGGATGATTCTCAACTAGAGGAAGGAGTAACCGAATTTCGCTTATAAATCTTCCCTCCAAGATATATTTCTATCCGATCTTAGGAAGTGAAGGGACATTACATAATTCTTGCGCTTTGTAGTCAATAGGCTTTCTTTTGCTTAACGCTGGCGAGTCGCCAAAGTTTCAACGATAGATCAAGTGTTAATTGGCCATGGCGCCAGACGTTTTTGCTTGATGGCACTTATGTTTTTTTACCCGACTGTGCGACGCAAAGAAGGGTAATGTGTTTATCAGTCTATGTATATATGTTTGTTCCTATATGGCATTCTAGAGGCCAAACTCGTAGGCCGATTTTACTGATTCGTCTTGATAACACCAGTGTCTACATAAAAATAGTTAAAAATTAAAATGGCTGATTTCAGGCGCCAATTTGTGTCTTTAAAATAAATCCTTCCAAATCAATTGAGTGGGGTATCAAAATAAAGGTTTTTAAGAGGCGATCACAAAAATATATACAACTTATATGTTTAAAAGTAATTTAGGATAAAAAATTACTAAATATAAATTCAAATGTCTAATTGGTAATAACTAAAAAGCTATAAATATAAAAATACTAGCGACTCACCCTCGCTCCGCTCGGGTTCGTCCCTAGGGTGGACCACCCTTGTCACTTAGGGGTATGAAAAATAGATGTTGGCCGATTCTCATAGATACTGGATAAGCACAAAAAATTTCATCAAAATCGGTCAAGCCGTTTCGGAGGAGTATGGCAACGAAAACTGTGACACGAGAATTTTATATATTAGATATTTTAAAAATAAAAATCGGACTGCATAAAAGCTAACTAAAAAGATAATCGTAAAAACAAGTTGACGAAGGAATAAAGTATGGTGTGCTTCGATTTATAAAGGCTAGCGCCAACTTCGAAAATATCTGATTAGGAATCTACGAACATAGTAAAGTACGAACATAGTAGTTGAAAACTATCAATCAGTTATTTTCTTACTTTTTAGTGTCTTTTTTTGAAGTCAGTTTTAATTTCTTTTTAAATAGTTTTTATATATTTTCCTTATTTGTGGGTGGAAAATTGATACATCTGAATAATGTAATAATTATAAATTCTTTTCTCAATGTTTTTGTCATCAGATCAAGTAATCATTGGCCATGGTTGGCCATTTGTGGGCACCAAGCGGTATCTCAATGAGAACGACTCGTGTCTATCTTACCCCATTATATAGTTTCATAATGTACACTAATTTTAAATTTTATAATGCTGAAGTATGTGTGTTGACTACTAGGCAGATTTGAGAAAATCCTTTTGCCTTCTACGGCCTACTAGCGATTTAACCTAGGGTTAGTTAGTTGGTTACCGATTCAAACTTTCAACCATTATTTCACCCCTTTAAGTTTTATTTTCGCAACAAAAAGTAGCCCATGTCCTACTCCAAGGTCCCATCCATTTCTATACATTTATACATGTAATAAAATTCTGAGTCGAATCTGTACATTAAATATTTTTTGGAAAATCTTGTTGAAATAGTCATTATTGTCGATACAGAAGCCGAATCTATAGTTTTTAGAATTTTTCTCTGTCTGTCTGTCTGTCTAGAAACGCATCAGAAAAATTTTCTGAGAAAACCACTGGACAGATTTTGATGAAATTTGGTATGATAATAGCTGGTTATCCGGGTCAACATATTAGGATACTTTTTACTGTGAGAAAATATCTCATCTCTGAGAAATCTATGCTAAACGTTACTCTATAAATTCATTAAAATTAGTTCAGTGAGTTAGGCGTGAAAACGTAACAGACAAACAGAGTTACTTTATAACTTTTTAAATTTTCGCGTTCCATAATTATAATATAATAACTAGCGACTCACTCTCACTCCGCTCGGGTTCATCCCTAGGGTGGACCACCCTTATCACTTAGGGGAAAGAAAAATAGTTTACGTCCTATTCTCAGACCTACTGAATACACACACAAAATGTCATAAGAATCGGTCTAACTGTTTCGGAGGGGTTTTGTTACGAACACTGTGGCACGAGAATTTTATATATTAGATTACACTACGGGACTTAAACGTGTTAATTCGTTAGTGGCTATATTATAAAAACAAAAACAAATCTATCCCACGGGAACCGTACAAATTTCCGGGATAAAAAGTAGCCTATGTTTTATTCTGATGTATGAGCTATATTATTGTAAAGTTCCATTAAAATCCCTTAAGTACTTTTTGCGTGAAAGAGTAACAAACATCCATACATCTATACATCCATACATCCTCATAAACTTTCGCATTTATAATATTAGTAGGCTTAGGAGGATTGTGAACTTATAAATATTTTTTTTAGTTTAACCATTCTTATTCCTCATGTAGCGATGAATGGAATACATATTTAATTCAAGGTTTCCTCTAATGTGACTAATAACTTGTGATTTAATAGTCATCATGAGTAATAAAATCATTCATGTAGCGATAATAACGTTTATGACACTTTAAAAACACGGTTCCGTACCTCAAAATCAAAAAAGGAACCCTTATAGGATCACTTCGTTGACCGTATGTCTGTCTACTTGTCTGTAAGTATGTAAAGACCCTTTTTCTCGGGAACGCGTAGTGGTAACAAGTTGAAATTAATATTAAAAACTCAGATTTGCAATCCCTTGGAGCTATTGAAAAATCTTACTTTTAAGTCAACGCAGTCAAAGAACGCAATCAAGTGAATCAAAACCTATAGAGTACTTTCCAGTTCCCGTTGACCTAGAATCATGGTATTTGGCAAGAAACAATGTCATAGCATGAGTAAAGGGAAAACATCCGAAAACCGTAAATTTGTAGTTACATCATATATATTTTTTTTGCGACTATAAATGTTTCATGCAACCAGTACCTTCGATTTGACTCGCACTAATCCATTTTTTTAAATTTATATGATGACTAGGTTGATTCCCTATACAAACTTTCATCCCCATTTTCACCCTCTTAAGGAATGTTTCCCGGAATAAAAAATATCCTATGACCTTCCCAGGGTATCAAATTATCTTCCACCAAATTTTATCTTAATCGGTATTAGTTTTTGAGTTTATTCGTTACAAACATAAAAACAATATAAATCTTTCCTCTTTATAAGATTCGTGTAGATCTCTTACTCTCGAAGCATAATTTGGTGCTGCCAATATATGTAGAAAACTGATGTGTTTGTTTGTTTCTTTGTATGTTCGTTCGTTTGTTTGGACTACTGGTCCCATTTAAAAGAAAACTTGCATGTCATAGCCTTTTTATTGAGAAAAGTTATAGGCTATCTTACATCACATTATAACCTACTAGAGCGGAGTAACTATAAAAACTTTTAAAAAAAAATAAAAACCGACTTCCTGGCACTGAAAAGTAAAAAATAACTAAACAGAGGTTTTCATTTAAAATAGATACCTAATCAGATATTTTCGAAGTCGGTGTGCTTTGATTTGTATTGGCTGGCACCGACTTCGAAAATATCTGATTAGGTATCTATTTTAAATGAAAACCTCTGTTTAGTTATTTTTTACTTTTCAGTGCCAGGAAGTCGGTTTTTATTTTTTTTTAAAAAGTTTTTATTTTTCCATTTTTAGTGTAGACGTAATAAGCAAGTAATTTGTAAGAAGAAAGATTTTTAATAAAAACATAATATTCGATTAAGCCATTTATTTAAAAACCGCTTGACCGATTTCGATAAAATTTATATGGGACCACCGGGGAAGAATACTCTTTGAAACAAAAAAAAATTTTTCCAAATCGGTTCAGCCGTCTTCGAGAAATCCGTGAACATACATAAAAAAAAAAAAAGATTCCGACGAATTGAGAACCTCCTCCTTTTTGGAAGTCGGTTAATAAAATTAAACGACGCGAGCGACCCTGCGAAAAAATGCTAGTCTAGAATAATGATGAACAAATATTTCCACAAAATACAACATATGTTTATAAATTTTGACCGCAAAGTTTATTTTCAAAACCGGTTTTCCAAGGATCTGGTCTTGACCCACATTACGTTTGAACTGTTAGATCATGTCTTCGAAAACAACATATCTCATTCACTCTAATACAAGGAAAAGTAATGAAATATGTTGTTAATTGTATGTACTTGTTTTAATTCAATGGCGACTATCAATTTTACAGTACATATAAGGTACATATGAGGAAAATGTACTCTTTTCTGTTATACTAGCGTTGCCCGCGGCTCTGTCCGAAGTTGATGATTTATTTGTCACCAGCATAACTCATTTTTGTCTCTATCAGCACAAATATAATCTATGCATATAATAAAACTGTAACTAAACCGAAGGAAAATCTTATTGAAATAGACATTATTATCGATACAGAGACCGAATCTATAAATTTTAGAATTTTTGTCTCTGTTTGTTTGTTACCGCATCACGGAAAAACCACTGGAGGGATTTTGATGAAATTTGATATGATGATAGTGGGTTATCCGGGTCATCATATAGGATACTTTTTACTGCGGGAAAATATCACATCTCTGAGAAATCTATACTAAACGATAAAACCCTAAATAGGGACGATCCCGAGCGGAGCGAGGGGGAGTCGCTAGTACTCTAATAAAAACTTACGATAGCTTTTTGAAATTTTAAATCATTCATAATAACTAAAAAGAAAAAACAACAAAATCGCCTACATCTTTGAGAAGATATTTTATTTAAGGTTCCAATTTTAATTTATTAAAGTTCAATTAATTTTGAAACTTTAATTGGAAATAAATAATTTTATTAATTAATATGCTTTTTCTGCTCTATCATATAAAAAACATTGTTGAAAGTTAAGCGTATTAATATTGTATTTGACCCCGAGGTAGTAGGTGGCAGCCATGAGATCAACTTTCTCCCATGAAGCCCTTTGGGTTTCACGTCCACCCACTGTCGCCCACCACCGGATCTGACGACATCGCAATCTATAAAACTACATTTATCATCTTTTAATATCAATTACTGCCCATGGTTTTGCTTCTTAATATATTTCTCTTTAGACGGAGTGTCGTAGAACTAAACATGAAGCCAAACAATAATGTTGTACAACAGTATACAAATGGCAATTTGTATACTGAGTGATAAGTAAATATTATGTACATATTTATAAATAAAAATAGCTTATGAATTTGATTATAATAGAAAAAAAAAATTTGCTAATATTATGATATCTCCCTTTCAAGAGGACGAGAACTAATGCTTAAAAATATAAAAGAATATAATATTATAATTCACTAAATTTATTATTCATATTTTATTCAAAAAATGGTATATAAATTTAATTAATATATGAATAAAATTTCCTTTTTCTTTAAAGAAAGTAACGATCTGTATAGAAAAATCTCGAATAGTAGCATAAATAGCAAAACACGCTACTATTTTTGACTTTGACAATTATTTTGACAAACTCCGAGCATATAACTCTATAGTCTGAGTTAATACATTATATAAATAATTATGAAAATCGATACATATCTGGCAAAGGCGTAAAACCGCATTGATCTTTAACAGTGACACAATACCTACATGACTGATTATTACGACATACGTGACGTCACACCACATTGCCACTGTCGTTTCCGTGATAAATACCAAGATGGTATTCTACAATTATTTATTACTAGCGACTTACTCTAGCTTCGTTAGGGTGTGTCCCTAGGTACGTTTTAAATCTAATGTACTTAAACGAGCAATTCTTGTATATTTATATATTTATTTATTTATACCATCGATCTGGGAAACGGCTCTAACGATATCGCTGAAATTGGGTATGTGGGGGTTTTCGGGGGCGAATAATCGATCTATATTAGTCTCATGTCTGGGAAAACGCACGTTTTCGAGTTTTCATGCGGTTTTCTTTTGCATTATTCTACGTAGAATATGGTCGATAATTTCTTACACTCAGGCATAAGCATCGTGTTCAAGCGACCAAGGTGCAAGATTAACAATCATAGGTGTGTCCGAGTTCGAATCTGGATCGGATACGAAGTTTTACTTTTTTTTGTCTAAAAAATACGATATATCAAAAAAGAAGTCCGAGCGAAGCTCGGTCGCCAGGTACTAGATATAAATAGTTATTGCGAGTGTTACTTAGGAGATAGACATATACTGTTGCGGACTTTTCTGTAGGCCTATAATTTTCTAGTACATTGTTTTTTAATGTATCTCTTAAGGTTTAGGTATCGTTAGCCATATAAATTTCTAAGAACGATAGTTATTGTGTTTTCCCGTGGGAATGAAAGTTTTTCCTATAATAATAGGTATCTTAAGATGTTGACTCGAGTAATAAGTTATCAAAACAGACAAAAAATTTTATATCTATTGTTTTGGGGTCTATATTCTGTACGCAACATGTTAAAGAGTCATTTTTTTTAATATTTAATCCTTTTATTATATGTATAGAAGAGAAAAAATAATCAATTGAATTTAATTAAATTTTTAACCGACTTCCAAAAAGGAGATTCTATGTTCGTCTGTATTCAGGGTGAGTTTTTAAGACGGGACAGTAAAAGCAGGTACCTTAACTGTTATATTTACAGAAAAACGTTACTAGGAGACCATCCATAATTTTTTGAGATATTCTGAACAGCATTCACAGATTTTGGAAAAATGTACAATCAGCGAAAAAAAATCTAAAATACCAAAAAACATTTTTAAGTCAATCGAGGATCGATTGACTTAAAAATTTCATGGAGGGATCAAAAGTCTCTATGGGACCATTTAAGGTGAGTGTTGAATTTTAACATTTCGAAAATATTCCTATAATCACTTAATCAAGTAACATGGACTTTTTTCTTATTCTTTCCAAAACTAGTAAAACCTAGCCTATCACGCCGTATCCGCTTGACGTTGAGTTTCGGGACACTCCGTATATGTAAGCATTTATCCAACAACTTTGTCATAATTAGTTAAATAAAAAAAAATTAATAAGACCGTATCAATATTAGATATCTTAATTTCCTTAATAAATATAATGATTTCTATAAAAGTAAAACTAGTATAAATAAAAAATGGTTTTATTTAAAATGTCAAAAATTCGCCTAAATCTAAGAAAGTTATATTTATATACTAGCGACTCACCCTCGCTCAGGTTCGGTTCAGTACGTCGTTACGTTTTAATGTCTAGATTTCTCAGAGATAAGATATTTTCCAACAGTAAAAAGTATTCTATATGTTGACCCGGATAGCCAGCTATCATCATACCAAATTTTATCAAAATCTATCCAGTAGTTTTCTCGTGATGCATTCCCAGTCAAACAGACAGAAAAAAAATCTAAAAACTATAGATTCGGTCTCTGTTTCAATAATAATGACCATTTCAATAAGATTTTCCAAAAATTATTTAATGTACAGATTTGACTCAGTTAGAATTTTATTATATGTATAGATAAATTAGTTAACAATTATCCC
The DNA here is from genome assembly GCA_905404265.1 of Fabriciana adippe. NCBI lineage: Eukaryota > Metazoa > Arthropoda > Insecta > Lepidoptera > Nymphalidae > Fabriciana > Fabriciana adippe. The sequence continues at coordinate 8,147,132 of FR989982.1, read as the reverse complement.
TAACACATATAGTGTGGCCATGGAACAACAGTCGACGCGTGCTGTATCACCGCGACTGATAACATGCGCCTGCGCATGATAATGACGTTTAGTATACTGCTACTGTGTGGGTATGCCCATATATATGTAGAGTCTTGTTATTGAGGATCTATCTAATATATATTGGAATATATAAATAGGCAAAGACAAAACATTTCAGTACATTTTCTCCTCTGTTTGTCAACTGATTTTTTAATTTTTGTTTAGTATCTAATGACGAGCTTTAGTGTTATCAATGAAAAAATTAGGAAACAGTTAGTTTTTTATATAGATAAGTAAATTATATTGATATATGTTTCCTTATTTTTTATTAAATTCAATTAGACTTTTACAAGCACATTTAAATCGTCAATTTAATTTACTTGGCGATTCAAAATTGTAAATCAATACTTACAATAGTAGGGGAGATTAGTCCAAAACTGGGTATGGGGTACAACCGGGTACGGCACTAAGGCTTACTTGCAGTCGGTCATCTTGAATCTGTCAACAAAAGTTAAATGACGTGCGTGCGTGCTCGTTGGAAATATTTCAGAAAACGGTTTTTACGAAGGTTTCATATAACATTAGATGGATTTCAAAGGTGTTCTATAATCTCGTATGTAAAGGTAAGTGTAATTTGTTTTTGTTGTAAAGATTAAGTGTGTACTAATAGTAAAGAACATTGGTTGAATCTTTATTGCGACATGTTTTTAGGTTATTTAATTACTTTGTTTCTCTTCGGTGTGCTTAGGGTAAAATCGTACAGGTTGACTGGGAAATCGGGGAAAACCGGTCAACCGGGAATTGTTACAGTTCCCAACAAAATGCCACGAAATTATAAAAGAACGACGAAGTTAAGAAATTATGAAAAATGCCATTTTAGAAGTATTAGACGGAAAATGTAGATATCGTCTCGCTTCTCGAAAAATTTCCAAAAAGAAAAAGTTTTCAGACGATAAGTGATGATTGGTTGCAATGTCTTAAGTGTAAGGAATGGGCCCATGAAGGCTGTACTGGTTGGGACCAAGATGAACTAGATGAGTTCCATTGTTTCCTTGTTAAAGGGCAAAGTCTGGTATAAAAAGTGAGTGTACCCGGTTTTGGACCAGGTATGGGGCAAAACCGTAAAAAGTTAACTTATGAAAATGATCATTTTTTTATTATTTACAATAATGTTAACAGTGATCTTGTTGATCAAATAAGTAATTAATAAGTTAAAGTAAACAAAGTGTAATAAAGTTATTTTATAATGTTTGAAATATATTTTTATTTAATATTTCCCTTAGTGTTCCGGTTTTACCCCACTTCCCCAAATAACTCCGAAATTCAGAAGTATATATTGTTAACATAAAAATATTTGAGTTGGTAAACGAAGCTTTAATATTAAGGTCCGGTAAAATAATGTGATGTATTGAATATTCACATACATTCCGCATATACAATTTATCTGGTTAATTTATAAAAATATGATTTTTTGTATTTCTTTTATTTTATTTCTGTAGGCACAAAAACAGAAAATAAATAAAAAATTACAACCATTTAAAGTTAAAATATTATTTTGAATATGCTGTCCAGTTATATCTGTGCAACATTCAAATATTATGGTACATATAAACAAACTAACACAAAAAGCAAAATGATACAAAACAGAATATTCCAGTATCTACAGATTTGTTAAATTAAGTTTAAAACAAAATCAATATTTATTTAAAAAAGGAAAGAACTAGAGAGTAATCATATGTTATTATAGAACGAAAACGTAAAACAAAATAAAATGATAATAATTTAGAAATACCTCATATATTTTTTTTCTTCGACAATATAAAATTATTGTTAAAAATGTCATATTCATTATTTAAATTTTAAACTATTGTACGTTTTACACATTCTGTGTAAGGATGTTTTAGGAAATATTATTAGTTGCCGAAGGTGTACTTAAAAGTTGTGGCTGACGTATCGAGTGGTATTGTATAATGCCGTTAGTTTACGAATACGAGTGGTCCAAGTCTAGACCACAGATGTAACTAAAATAAAAAAACAGAAAGCAAAAGTTACTTAGTCAGTACATACCTAAATTAAGAAAAATATCCAAATCTTCCCAACATATTTGTTTTGAAATGCATTATTAATGATTGGTGTAGTAAATCTCATTTTCCTGCTAGCTGACCTATTTCGATCCTGCAGGCTCTGGTTATGTAACGAGGCGCCGGGACGCCTGGCGCCAAGGGAGAACTGGCGCCCAACGTGGGGCCGATGTCTATGCCGAAGATTTAAGTTTTAGTGGATAGGCTATTTCGTTTTTAATGTATGAGTTATATAAATAACACTTAGTTGCACGTAACAATCACATTTCTACATCATATAAATTGTGTAATGTAATAAATTGTTAGGTTTGATTAAATTTAAAGTTTATTTTCTTCTTTTTAGACCATTTAAATAAAAGTTTGTGTTAAAAATGTTTTTTATTATTAATTTATTTTTTAGTTTTTTTTTATTCGTATTTTTCTCAACAAACCCTTTCATTTCATATTTATATCATGGGAGTGCATAAAAAAACATCTTTGAGAGTTCGCCATATTGGATTTACAATGATGTCACTTTACTCATCGTATTTCGCTTATAATTTGATTCCCTTATCATAGGGCTTAATGTAGAAATTAAAAAACGCCACTTTACGGTGGCCGCCATATTGGATTTATAATGACGTCACGTTGCTTATTGTGTTTCGCTCATTAAGCCATTTGATGCCCATATCATAAGAGGTACTAGGTGGCTTACTATTATAGTCTCAAATCTTAGAATAGGTAATAACTTATTACTATGTTACGTCAATAAGATCTTTACAGTAGTGTTGCAACAATATCAGTTTCACAATTATCCGTATAATCGGAAAAAAAATGGAATAATATATTAATCCAATCGCCTATTTCGCAAATTTGAGTAAAAACAAAAGGAAATTCAAAAAGAACTATCCAAAGTTCTATTTTCATTCTCATTTGTAGTTGTCATTGTAATTTGGATAGATTTTTTATAATTAGTTTATAATTTTAAGATGATTTAAAATTATAGTTGATGATTCTATTAAGTATTGCTATATTTTAAGTTGTATAAAATTAAACAGCAATACTAAATAGAATTATTAATTATAATTTTTAACGTATTTTAACACTATAAATAAATTATAAAGAATCAATATCGATTTCTCGTTAAAATCGGATATTTGCGCAACCGATTAGTTTAGCTACATCTTAAGACAAGTCTATCTGATAACTGTCAAAGTGTATTTCTTAGATTTGATGGACTACAGCAATAGATTTTTTTGAAATATTTCAATACTTTCAAAGATTTTCATCTACTTACATAATTTTTTTGATAGAAGAAGACTAATTACTAAATGTATAAGTAATTGATTATAATAAACTAGCGACTTGCCCATACTATTAGCCTGTTTTTTTAATTTCTATCCAAATTTGTCCAGCCTTTTCCGTGTGAAGGTGTTTTCATTAACCAATTATTTTTTTAGAAAAAGGGATGTGTTATTAATAAATTCTTGTTACAGGTAAAAGAGTTGAAATGTGAAGGAGATAGAACAAACACACGCCAAGCAGTGCCTTAATTAGAACATAGAAAATTATTTGACAGCGAAAGAAGGGAATCGAACGAACAAGAAACGAAAACGAAACATACAATATTTGGTAAGATTTTTTTTACTAATTTTAGCTTTTCTGTCCAATTTTGATGTTCAAGATTTACCCACGCTTTCAAGTGTTGGTAAGAGTGTACGTGTAACTAAATCAATCGATTTCACTCCCCATGTACTAAATTCCTAAAATACGAGAATATATCAAAATAACAAAGAAATACTTAAATCACTCAGCTGCAACGCAGCGGGATGCACATGACATTTTAATGGTAAAAAACTCAATGATTATGGCGTAGAGACGTTAGGTCATCATTGCCGTAATGTAAAGAAGATTGTAGATTCGATCCCCAACGTACATTGTTAATGTGCCATGTAATTGGTCTCAGAATTTGTATAATTGAGAATCGAATTATTATGGAATTATGAGATTTTGTTATTTTGTTTATTATATATTTTAGCTTCTTTTTATATTTACATATAGACGCCATATCTTTTGCGGAGTAGAAAGCTATAATATAGTGACACAAAAACATAGTAATAAAAAATAAACCTTTACTTGCCCATAAAAACTATTTACGAAAATTGCGTTGATCTCTACCAATAAGGACACATTCGCATTGATATCATTAGAAAAGATAATCCTCATTAATCTTAATGTTTTCTTAGCTATGGAAATAAAATAACGTTTGCCCTGTTTTCCAATCGGTTGGTGTACAATATATCAAACTAAGAGCAGTTGTAACGCTGTGGGAAATGTGGGTGTCCACATGTCGTTGATAAAAAACATTGTTACAGCAATCCTTCACCATTTAGCTGAGGCCTTAGGGCGACAATACAAGTGGAATACCAATTTTGTACATACATTTCAATTGTCTTTGCCATTACCGATTGATTTTCTGAAAAAATAATGTATGGAACCTTGCGAGTTGCGAGAATCATTTTTCTTCATTCTTTTTTTATTTCTTGTATATTTATTTATTTATTTATAGCGGCGATCTCGGAAACGGCTCTAAAGATTTCGCCGAAATTTAGCATGTGGGGTTTTCGGGGCTGAAAAATCGATCTAGATTAGTCTTATGTCTGGGAAAACACGTGTTTTCGAGTTTTCATGCGGTTTCCTTTCGCATTATTCCACGCAAAATATTGTCACTAATTTCTTACGCTCGAGCATAAGCATCCTGGTCGAGCTGCCAAGGTGCAAGAATGACCATCACAGGTGTCCGGGTTCGAATCCCAGTCGGATTCAAAGTTTTTACTTTTGTTTTTTTTTTTGTATTTATTCATGTTTTAATTATTTTATTTAAGAAATACGATATAACAAAAAAGAATTCCGATCGAAACTCGGTCTCCCTGGTACTTACTATACATAAATAAGCAAAGACTAAACAATTCAGTACTTCTTCTCCTCTGTTTGTCAATTGATTTTCTTCTTTTTTGTTTAGTAGAACTATGCGTAAGTATATCAATGCTTTTTAGACCGACTTTAAAAAAAAGGAAGAGGTACCTACATAATTCATAAGATATATGATGTTTCTATCTGTGTGATATTTTCGCCATTTGAGAGATGGTCTTTTTGATCTCTTTGGTCTCTTTTTAGTTGTTTTTTTTTTTAATGAATAAAATGAAATCTTAAAAGAGGTGTCATGTAATTTTCAAGAAATAAAATCATCTTTGAGAGTAAAATAGTTAGTCTTAAATGGATTTTGAATTCCCGGTATTAAGCCCTTTTTAACGTCCCATTGCTGGGAGTGTTAAGTTAAAAAGAGCTTAATACCCCCCGGGACTCCCTGAAGGAAGGAAGGACTTGGTAGACTACGCCTTCCTCGTATTGAAATACAAGGGAGGCGTAGGCTACCACGATGACTGAGATGATTCACGATGTTTTCCTTCACCGTAAGACAAGTGTAAGTAATCATGTTGGAAATGATTCGCACATGAAAATATCAGAGGTGCGAGACCCGGGGTTTGAACCCGCTTTCCTTGGTTTCCTAAGCGAACGCGTTACCACTGCATACAGGCAGCGACACCTGGCAGTAGCCAGAAGGTGTCGCTGCCTGTATAATAAAATATTTTTTATTATTAACGGTAAGCTAAGTGTTACTGCGGATCATTATCTCTGTACTAAACATCCAAATCTATCCAGTTTAGTTGGAGTAAAAATCATACACACATACAAATTTTTGCATACATACATATATAGTTATTAATAAAATATACAATAACAGGAATGATAAATATGAGTTAATAATGAAAAGTACTTGCACTGAGTGCTAAATTGGTTGCCGACTTATACGTTATGTAGAAACAAAATGGTGTCTTACGTTTTATAACTTTAAAGCTCATTGTCGACTTCACTCGCAATGTAGAACACGTAATTACTTGCTTTACTAAAGCACCAAAGTAGCGCAATATGCAAAGTTAGAAGCGTTACATGAAATGTATAGGGCAACATGTAAGGTTTGACATATCATCCTAAAATAATATTTTGTTTGAACTAACTGTAGTGCACTCGCAATGAATGTGTTAAACAATTATTGGGGTAGAGATGTACATAACTTATATATTATACATATCATTTTACTCAATGATTTAGTTTTGCGTAGGTTTGTTTGTTTATCTAGATTTAAATGGACAATTTATTAAAAAAATAGTTTTACATACACACAGCGATGTACCCGGGTATTTTTGGCACCTGAAAAATATGAAAAAAATTGTATCCTCTTAATAGAAGGCGTTAAAATTGTAGATTTTATTGATCTGTATAATATTTTATCTCTCTTATTTAAAACTAGAGACTCACCCTCGCTCCGCTCGGGTTCGTCCCTACTTACGTTTTAACGTTTACTATGGATTTCTCAGAGATGAGATATTTTCCCGCAGTAAAAAGTATCCTATATGTTGACCCGGATATCCAGCTATCACCATACCAAATTTCATCAAAATCCCTCCAGTGGTTTTTCTGTGATGCGGTAACAGACAGACAGACAGACAGACAGACAAAAATTCTAAAAACTATAGATTCGGCCTCTGCATCGATAATAATATCTATTTCAATAAGATTTTCCAAAAAATATTTAATGTACAGATTCGGCTTAGAATTTTATAATATGTATAGATTTCAAGTAATCAAAAAAATACTTCATTATAATTTAGTCGTATATTCGTCAGTAGTCATATTTCAGTGCGGTGATCCACCTCCAGCGGTGTCATGTAAATTATGTCAATTTGCTATCGCTAGTAAGAAAAAGCACGGATAGGTAGATTATTGAGATTCGCCGTAAGACTCATTATATCATCATAAATTCAATCTCGTCAATCATTATTTGGTCTATTTATAGATGAACTAATCAGTCATGATATATTTATATGTGTAGATCACATCTTGTAACTATTAATATTAAAATTGATTGGGCGCACTATACACGTGGCACTATATGCAGTGGCTTACAACAGTGATGACGCACATGATCTCATATTGGAAAATATTCTATAGGTACTGTATTTATAACATTAATTAAATTAAAGAATTACTTCTAATATCAAAATACAACTTTTTCTGGGTCCAGTATGAGAAAAGTTTGTAGGTATGTAATGTGAACTACAATATAATAAAATTGAATGTTCGAATGTCTGTCCTCTATGCATTCCTAAACCATTGATCCAATTGTGATTAAACTCTGGTGGCTTATTCTGTATATGCCTGCGAAGGTTCCTGGCGCAAAAAGGTTTTTTTTCTTTGAACCTACTAAACGAAGCGACGTCCCTAAGGACGTGCCCGAGCGAAACGAGAGTAAGTCGCTAGTCCATACTTAATTAATATTACAAAATAATGTTAAAGTATGTTTGTTTGTTTGTCCTTCGTCGTCTTCGTCGTTCTGTCCGTCACGTCGTAACAAAGTGACGGATTGGCGTAAGCTGTAAGGCAACTTTTACTGCGGGAGATTATCTCATACCCACGAGAAAACATGTCATAATACAAAACAAACAAAATGTAGGTACATACAGGGACGAACCCGAGCGAAGCGGGATTGAGTCGCTAGTATATTATGTATACATAGGTATGATGAGTTGTGGTTGTATCCTTAAGTACACCATCAACACACAAATTATTTGTAATTTTAATTTTTAACATGTGGTTGAATCTCATCTCCTAAAGGTCCCTTATCTGCGAAACATCAAATTGCTGCAATCTAACTGTCAACTGACAAAACACCCTCCCGTCCACAACCATTACTTCTGAGCCATCGCACGCCGCGTAAATAACTAAATATGCATAATTGTTGAACCTACGCTATGTCATCTTATTATTCTACTCCTTTTTTTGCCACATCGAGTGCTTTCAATAGAGCGCCGTTGCTTTCTTTATTGAGTGTCAATTTGCGGTCTTTTGTCGTTCGAAAAGGGGTTAAAAAAACAACATTGTAAAAATCACTGCCCCGATTATTTAGTTTTGGAGTGTTTATTTTTGTAACTAAAAAAATAGGTGCAATGATTGATGCTCGAATGGATATGACAGAGTTTAAAATAAGGATAATATTTGTTGTTTTGTTTGGCAATACAAAACATAGACCGTAAATTTTGTTGTTACCTAACAAGAACATTACAAAATTAATAATGTAGTTTTTTATTGGTCACTGGCCAAAGTTCATCGACATTAAATCTACTCGTGATATGATAAGGGGATTAATAACTCCCGCGGCCCCAAAAAGCCTCGCGTCTTCGCTTCGATACGAATCAATAAACAAAATCACAGGCGCCGGAAATCCGAGCGGAGTCCGAGATGCATTTCCATCTTTCACCGTCTTTTCACCCTCCGATATCATCCCTAAATCGCTCCCTTTTTGTACGAGTGCGAGGGGGACGAAATACATTCAGGGCGCGTGCGCGAACCGACCCCTCATGAACGCTGGAGATGGTTGATAGTGATGAACAAGAGATCCTGACGTGTTGCCGGGATCGAGGAACATTCCTCCGTGGATCGTCCGCGGAGGCGGAGGTCCCGCTCTCTCAAACCCGGGGATTAAACCCTCTGCCTGCACTCAGAGACATAGTTACTTGGTGCGCCGCAAGGCTGTACTTTAGTACCTTTGACTTAAATTCACTTTACTCTTTATATTTCCTCCAACCAACTTGCCATAGAACATTTCTTGATTATACCTCAGTATTTGCTAGGAGCTTATCATAAAATAAAAGCTAGTTGGTGGGTAACCAGGGTGTGAGAGAGCGAGAAGGGGTGTAGTATTATTTAAAGTGGGAACGAGACGATACGATGACTCGCCGCTGCCGCTCGAGGTAAGTGCCACTTGTAAGTCACGTGTTCGAACTTTAGTTTTGGGCTCAGGTTGTTCACAATTATCCTTTCAATCCTGTTTGTTTCGTCGTTGCGCGTCGATTTTATTTATAAGGAAGCAGTCTCGCTAAGGTAATATACATGTTTTAAATGTTTCAGTAAGTTTTAAGTCACCTACTCATCATATTTAATGTCTGGTATAAAAAGGTTTTCTAATTTATTTATTTTTACTATTTCATTCAGGAATATTTATAATAATATTTAAATTTTGCAAATGTTCTTTATATTCTGAGTTTAAATCTATGCATGCTGTGCTGCTAAGTATTTTCTTGTTTATATATATCGCGTACACCTTAGAGTAAGTTCTATAGAACGTCAATTTTACAATTGACTTACTTAGATATGTAAATTTACTGTATGTTTCTGTGCTGATAATGACTGATCTACCTGTCGTTTATGTTTTTCTATTATTTCCTAGGTCTCACCCGCGACTTCGCTATTTGAATATTCAAAGCAACAGAATTTTTAAAATGTTTCCCTGCACATAACCATTACTAACAATTTTTCCGCTTATTGATGTAAAATTTATTATTTCATGCTTCCATATTCTTAGCGACGTAACATTACATATATTTATTAAATTGACAATTATTCTACCTCCCAAGTGTAATGTTTATTCTGAATCAAGTTCTCATCACAAGTCCTTTATTACCTAGTTGTTCCCTCGTCAGAATTAGTATAATCTGTTGATTCGCAAACTGCATCCTGTGATTATACTTCGTTAGAGGCTCTTTTAACGTATTAATGTGTGCAGAGCTTATTTACTTCAAGGAAAATATATCATAAATGAAATACTTTATTTTTAACATTTTATCAGATTTTAAGTCTAAACTATATAAAATTATTAACATATATTTAATACTAGTATGATTTGGTTGTCTCGAAAATAAATACAATTAGTAGTTTATATGACAATAAAGTCACGTAGAATAGAAAAATATTGATAATGATAATGTAGAAATTCATTATTAAACGTATTGTGGCTAAAACAATCAATTCTATTTAGTAATCTCATGTTGATTGAATTAGCATTTTAATTGGTTACTTGACTTTACGTAGAATCTTCTTATTATATACATTTGATTTACTTGAAAATCCATGATAAAACACCTTGTCATTCATTACTTTTTTATTCTCTAGCCTCTATAAGTCGATCTCCCGGAGCGATAATCGCTTTAAATACAAAGTTGATTAACTAGTTCCCCTACTCATTGACTGTCTTGTCTGCTCGCTGTAAATTTTCTCTTATTAACTCAATATGTACTACGATAGTAAGAGAGATAAGAGAAAATTTCTAGTCATTCATTATACCTTATTCTCTGTCATCCAAGGGGTCTGTAGGATCCCCTGCGGTGATGATTGCTTTAAATATTGGCTAAGTTGATTAATTGAAATTACGTACACCCTTTGAATTATTACAGTTAGATATTATATCTGTTTATTTTACAACAATTACGCTCTAATTGCTCAATGGGGGATTACCACCTTTTGACTGAATTTTTAAAGGAAGTAAAAAACTTTACTTTTCAACCGACTTCAAAAAGAAGGAGGTTTTCAATTCGGCTTACTTTGATTTTGGGCGATGTTTGATTTGACAAGCCTAATACGTTAGAATTGGATTTTAGAGCCAGATTTTTTAGTGTTACTAATAAAGCGAATTTTAGTTTGTCAGTCTTCATATAAAAATTGGCAGTGGCTTCATATAAACTTAAACGGCTTAAGCGAATATTTTATTAAAATATTTTTTTCTTAATTTTCTACATTGAAATTAAACTAAGTTAAACGGCTTAAGCGAATATTTTATTAAAATACTTTCATCTTACTTTGCTACTACTATGTCTACACTAAAAAAGGAAAAACAGAAACTAAAAAAAAAAATAACCGACTACTAAAACATATTGAAGTTTATCTTATAGAAATATTTATTCACGACAAGCTAACCCGATATACTTTGTCCTATCATATAATATTCAATATAATTTGTGATCTTTGACTTCACACAAAAATACTAAAGCATTTTCAATTTTTTCCGAACTTGTTACCTGGACAACTTTTCCCATTTTTCCCTCTAAAAATCTTATTCGGACAAGACAAATCGATCGGGGTATATTTATAGATAGATGATTATCGTCGCCCTCATAATTGCCAACATAATGTTAAAATGACTGAGATTTTTCTCTTTGTCTATATATTATATCCTCTAATTCGCTAATAGAAAACAGTCTATCCGATTTCCTGCGTCGGATAGCGTGACGACATCCGGCAGTGCCCGGAAGTCCAATTAGTCTATTTTATTTTCTTATTTGAACTTTTTCCCTGGTTTCCGACTAATAGATAATAATATTTCTTTAACTCATTTATGAAAGACTAGCAGTACCCGCGGCTTCGCCCGCGATCAAACCATGAAAAAAATAAACTTTTTCGCAATAAAACATACTTTATTACTTGCAAAACTAAGTTCGTGTAAGTTTTATTATTTCTTAAAGATATATTATGGAAAACAAATTAAATTTTAGCGATCGTAACTCAAAATATCCAGTATCTTAAAAGATGTTAAGCGTATATTCTGTAAATAAATTTACACTTTAGGTATTTAGCAAGCTCCACTACCTGTGTTTTTTTGCACATTTTTCTACTCCATCTTTCCAAAGTTAGAGGAAGAGAGTACAATGATACAATCGCATACAATATTTACTATATTGTATGTTGAATCTTGTAACTCGGCTTATGTGGGTTTTTTAACTAACATACTAACAGGCTAACATCTACGTTATTTTTAAAGACCCAGTGCTATGTACACCTGCAGCTTACAGTCTCCCTCCTTCTCCTTGTTTTTTAAGTTACACATATAAAGTGCCATTCTTTGTTGTAGTTTTTTGCTCGCGGTTACGCTCGCGTGGACTTAAAAATTTGCTCAGTTTTAATTTCCATTGAAGTTATATGTTATAGTTGTGGCCAGCCGAAAAGTTATACATAATTTTCCTTTAGATTCAGAATAATTTCCGTTCTGTACTTTATCTCACACAGTAAGTGTGCACTTACAGATAACTGGAGCCATGTTACTCTATTTAAATATATTCAACAACTCAAAGGTTAACGCCTAGTTTTACGGGATAGGTTTCGAAAACAAAAGATATTTGTATTGTTTTAGTTTTCATTTTATAGATAAATACTATTTTCCATGCATCAATTACAGAGTTTCATACAAACTTTCATCCCTCATTTTACCCCCTTAAGGGTTGAATTTCAAAAAAATGCTTAAATACGTATTTATTTAATTGTATTGAAGAACATTAATACCAAGTTTCAAGTAATTCTGATCATAAATAATTGTTTGCCCATATAAACTTTATTGCCCCCTTTTACCCTCTTAAGGGATAAATTTCAAAAAAATCTAACACGTATATTTCTTATTTTTCATCTTAAATCTAAATACCACTTTCCGTGCATTTTGAGTTAAGAATGACAGAGTTTCATACAATCTTTTATCCCCTATTTTACCCCCTTAAGGGGTGAATTTTGAAAAATCCTTTCTTAGCGGATGCCTTCATTGTATAATAAATATGTCTTCCAAATTTCACGTTCCTACGACCAGCGGTTTAGCCTGTGCGTTGATCGATCAGTCAGTCAGTCAGGACAAAGCATTTTATGTATATATATAGATTACCTACACGATTGACAACAATCGTTTTTATATATATATATATATATATATATATATATATATATAGATTTGATTTGAATGTAAGTTACGCGACAATTTCGCTAATTGTGAACCAATTTTCAGAGTTTTTTTTGGCTAGGTTTTATTGCCAAAGAATATAATTTTGCTCTTTAATCCAGATTTAAAAAGATATAAAGACGTATATTACCTTCATCCCCATCCCCTAATATTTTCTTTTTACATAACTACCCACCCCCCAGCAAACAGGCGCCAGACACGTCGGCGCCTGAGTCTATCGATTCGTGGTGACGCATGCGCCCCACTTGTTTGTGCATCTTATAGATTTTCTTATGTCTCATATACTACATGTTTATAGGCTTTTAGGTTTGATTGAATATTTATTTAGTTTTGATTGGCTATTGAATTTAATGTTCGGTTATTTTGATATTTGACCATCTAAATTAATTCCATTGTCAATCTTCCTGTAATTTCTTTTTTATATATATATATATATATATATATATATATATATATATATATATATATATATATATATATATATAAATAGACTATAATAACAGAATTTTATTAAAGACAAAAAATATTTTTAAAAACGCCATTTCGAAAAATTTGATTATAAATATTATTGGAAATTTGACGAAAACATATATGAGTATTTATTCCCATTTATATTAAGAAAAACTAACTGCTTCCAAATTTTTTTATTGATAACACGAAAATTGTTTAACAAACAGAGGAGAAAAAAGAATGAAATAAAAATAAAATTAAAGATTTTATGTAACCCCCAACTCGAAACAAAAAAAAACTAGCAAATAAAAAAATAAAATTTTTCTCTTGGCCTTTTAACTTTATAAAAAGAACCTATTAATATTTTGATGATGAGCGCCGCCGTGTCGAGGGACCGCTAATACTTTATCATTATCAATCTTCTTTTTAACCGACATCCAAAAAGCAGGAGGTTCTCAATTCGTCGGAATCTTTTTTTCTTTCTTTTTTTTTATGTATGTTCACCGATTACTCGAAGACGCCTGAACCGATTTGGAAAATTCTTTTTTTGTTTCAAAGGGTATTCTTCCCCTCTGGTCCCATATAAATTTTATCGAAATCGGTCAAGCGGTTTTTAAATAAATGGCTTAATCGAATATGATTTTATTTATTAAAAATCTTTAAGTTTTTATTATTTGTATTCTGGATTTTATTTTATTTACTTAGTGGTCCCCCGACCCGGCGACGCTCATCATCAAAATATTAATAGGTTCTTTTAATAAAGTTAAAGGCCAAGAGAGACATTTTATTTGTTTATTTTTTAGAGGTTTTTTTGTTTGTCGGGGGTTACTTAAAATTTTAATTTTATTTTTATTTTATTATTTTTAAATTAGTCGGGAACACTAATTATTGTATTATCTGCCGTAAGTTTCTGAGGAATTGAGCATACCGCAGACCATCAGCTCAAGGTTAGCATATCTTGGAAATACCACCGAAGTAGCAGTACACCAAGATTCAAATCAAGCAGATCTATCAAAGTTAGTAAGACCCTTTTGTCAAGTAGGAAATGAGTGATGATCATCAAAGGTCTGAACAGATCTTCATAAATTATACCTAAAACTATCTCGATCATGTCAACTTTCAAACAAAAAATAACACATTAAAACCAGGTCCATTCGTTTAGGAGCTACGATGTCACAGCCAGACACAGACCCACAAATAGACATGTCAAACTTATAACACCCCTCTTTTTGCGTTGGGGGTTCAAAAGGTAATGAACTGTCTTTGCCTATTTATATATTTAGATATACACGTCAAACATAGTACCTCCTCCTTTACGGTTGGTAAACAATCGCAGTCCTATAGTGTTTCTCTCATACATTGCAACCTATAAAAGGATTGAAAATTTGCATGCATAACATACACCTTTTGCAAATACATATCATATCGTATGCAAACAGAGTTATCTTATCCGCTGCTAACAGTTGCTTTAGTCTCCTTTATCTGATAATACGCGCGGATTTCACGCTTAGCCACGGAAGCGTGTTGAGATGACGTGATTGTTTTACGTGTTTGAAACACTATTTAAAACGTCATCGAAATCTGTACAGTACTTTGAATAAGATTCTTTGAACTAAATATGTACCAATGATGATGATTCTATTGTATCATTTGGGTCATTTTTTAATGTTTTTAATCTTTGGAAGACATTGGTTTGATGATGATGTGTTTTCGACGGGTTTAGTAAGGATTTCAACTCGCTTCGCATGATTTTTCAAGCGACACCAACAAGCTACCATAGCTACAATCCAAAGTTTATAGTGTGTGTAATATGTATGTTGTATGTTGTTTAACTCCAACGCCAAAAGATAATACATGGGACCTGCTACATATAGTACACACAAGTATTCGCCCTGCGGTCGAAATTCGACCATAAAAACCATTAAAGTTTTATAAATAACTAGTGACTTACCCTCGCTTCGCTCGGGTGCGTCTCTAAATACGTTTTATCTATACAGATAAATAAAATTGAAGTGTCTGTTTGTAATGTCAAAATAACAGCTTTTTTAGCAGGTACTTATAAGAAAAAAAAACAATTTTTAAAATGTTTGTCTGTCTGTCTGTTTTTTCCGGCTAATCTCCGAAACGGCTGAACCGATTTTGACGGGACTTTCACTGGCAGATAGCTGATGTTATAAGGAGTAACTTAGGCTACTTTTATTTTAGAAAAAAAATCAGGGTTCTGCGAAAAAAATTAAAACCCATGAAATTGTGAACAAAATCCGCGTACGGTGTATGCATCCGAGCGAAGCGAGGGTAAATCGCTATATAATTTAAATGAATATCTTAGGAGTAGCAAGCTTTTATTTATGTATAAACATAGCTAACCGTGAAAACGTACCTAGGGACGAACGCGAGCGAAGCCAGCGTGAGTCGCTAGTAAATAAATATAAATAGTTATTGCGAGTGTATCTTAGGACAAAGACTTATCCTATTGCAGATTTGTCTGTAGGCCTTATTAAGACCTACAATTTTTCTAGTACATTGTTTTGATCTATCTCTTAAAATTTAGCCAGAGTTAGCGTTTTTAAGGACGACTCGATAGAACCAGTTTTTGTGTTTTTCCGTGGGAATGAAAGATTTTCCTGCAGTTAAAGGTATCCTAAATGTTGACCCAAGTAATAAGTTATCACTACACAAAATTTGGTTAAAATTGGTGCATTGTTTATTGCATAAAACGTGCACACACAAATAGACAAAAAATTTAATAACTATTGTTTTGTGGTCTATATTTGGTACACACTGTTAGTCATTGTTTTTAAAAAATATTTCATGTACAGATTTCGCTAAGTTACTGTTTTATTATAAAAAAATGTAACTGTTCCCAAAAAAATTTTTTTGGATAATAACCTAAAGCTCGTCTAGGTATTACTGCTATAAAAAGAAAAGAAAATCGGTTATCAAACAAAGGAGAAAAGCTACTAAAAAGTTTATAATAATTCATAGATCAGAAAGAAAGTTCTATGTTTTTGTGTAAAGCCAATAAAACACCTTAGGAGGCAAAGCTAAGACACTTGTATTCAATATCAGAATGATAAAAGCTAAGTAAAAGATATATTTCCTTATAAATTCCATTGACAAATAATAACAAACAGTAACCCAACGCCATAATAGATTTCTGTATCACCACTACTACATACAACCCCTTTGTTTAACTTGACGTATGACATGTTCTTTATATTGCGAGAACTTCTATAATAGCTCTGCAGAGGCATATCTTTGTTATCTCCTGGCCTATATCAGGTTTCATCATATTGTTTAAAGTTAATTGAATTAAGTATCATGTTGGTTTAAAAATATTTGCAGATAAGTTGAATGAAATTATTTTAATGTGGTAATCTTTAATTAATACAGGTCAATTAATTATAAAACAATAGTTATACTTTGGGTTAGTTAAGATAAGGCATGTCCTTTGTGTAACGAGTAACTATGTATCTATAGGTATATTATGTTTATATGTAAAATTTCGGTGTCCATAATTTTTTTCCTAAGCGGTGTGAACTATTTTGATGATTTATTTTGTATAACAATGGGATTTTACTGACTAATTTCTTTAGTTAAGGAATAACTAGTGGGTACTTTGAAAACTTTAAAACTGTTCCATCTCAATTATCACTGTTAAATATTACGTAGTTAACCAAGCCTTTAACAAACAGTTAAAACTTCACCACGGGCTGACTACATTCGTGGCCTACTTCCGTCGCCTAGCAACGTCGGCGACGCAGCGTCGCGTCTCCTCTCGATTCGGAACCTGGGTTCATCAACAGATAAAAAATACATCGCATCTGATAAGATAGCAAGTGTATGCAAAATATATCTTATGTGGGCATAGGTTTTACGGCAATTTGAATGATTTATTATGAAAACAAAACTTTGTTGGTTTGTCTGTTACTTAAGAACGCGATAACAACAAGTGTACATACGTTGGATTCAGTCAGAAAGACATGTGTTACTAGCGACTTATCCTAGCTTCACTGGGTTGAGTACCAAGAGACCGTTTCTATTTCTAACATTATATAAAGTGAAAGCCATCTTTTGGCGAGTTTTATTATATTTTATTGTATTAACCCATGTGCTAATTCAGGTATTAGAGTCTAATCCGATGCGTGAAGCAACAAATATACACGTCTAAAACCTTAGTCTCTCCCGTGACCATGATGGCTGTAAGTAAAACATTCGAAACGTCGGGAACCAAAAATCAAAATAAATCCGCGAAAAATCCGAGAAGATAGTTTCATTTAAAATGATTCAAAAAAGTTGCAAACCCATTTGATACATTAATAAATAAAAGTAATCATCATAAGTCATAACTAATTAGTGCTCTTCTAATAAAATTGTTAGCCACATATAATTCAAACTAGCGGCTTACCCTCGCTTCGATGATAACAACTAATTGGTTTATTGATTAAGAACTGGTTCACAATGTCTTTTATCAATACATAAATAGGCAAAGACGAAACAGTTTAGTACCTTTTTTTCCTCTGTTTGTCTACCGATTTTGTTTTGTTTTCGACGAGCTTTAGTGTTATCAATAAAAAATAGGTAATTTTTTTTTTAGCGTAGCGTATCCTGAGTTAATATGTAACGCTCCACGATTTTCTTTTTGAGTCTGGTCAATGCCGTAGATTGATGAAGAGAGTGGTGTGATGATTGGTACCTAGGACCTACAAAATTATATTTTAGCTTTTAGTACATTAATTATCTACATTATTATTATCTATATTTTCAATTAAAGCGTTTTCCTTAAAAAAAATTTACATACAAGTAAAAATTTTTTAGCCAAATTAAAAAAAATGTACTTTTGGCCAAAAACTCCAAGCAGAGCTCGGTCGCCTAGGTACCTACTCTATACTAAGAGGTAAACAGTGTAAGTTTCTGCGTTTGTTTGTAGAAAGTAATATCTGAAACTCCTGAACCTGAACTGAATTTTCTCGAAAACGGTAAGTTCTATGTCAAAGAAAATTTTACGGGACCATCTCGGGACCTAGGTACCTTAATACAATACAGTTTAAAGTAGTAAAATCGGTCAAGCCGTCTCCGAGAAATTGGTAAATTATACATTAAAAAAACAAAGAGAAGAACATAAGACCTCCTCCTTTTTGGAAGTCGGCTAAAAATAAAATAAAGTTGAAGTGTCGGTTTGTAATGTCAAAATAACAGTTTTTTACCAAATGACATGTAATTATATCGGTACTTATAAGGAAAACGCATTTTTTAAACTAATTTTGTAAATCTGTCTGTTTATTCCATCTAATCTCCGAAACGGCTGGAATGATTTTAACAGGGCTTTCATTGACAGCTAATGTTATAAGCAGTAACTTAGGCTGCCCTTATTTTAGAAAAAGAATTAGAGTTCCATTCAAAAAAATTAAAACGTAGCTAGGGACGCACCCGAGCGAAGCGAGGGTAAGTCGCTACTGATTAAATATTAATATTCGAAAGTACTTTATTGAAAAAATAATGATTACCATCTATATTAGCAGTTGCTTAACTTATTTTTGTTGATACATAAATAATATTTGTATCATCGTAGGTCAGATCAATGTATCGTTTGTATATAATGATAACATTTGACCTGCGACTAATTTATGTACTATGCGGCAATCGGTGAAATGTCGTGGTTGATCTAATTAACTAAAATATGGCCTCTATACGTAATACGTGTACAGGTCTTTAGAAATATCGACCTGATTCACCCTCTCTTAGCAGATGTAATGTGTGTCTCTCAATAAATTTTTGCAATATTTTATTAACGAGTTGTACTATAGACGTTGTCTGTACATTTATTTATTTTGTTGTCTATATACTATGATAAAGCAGTAACTTAGCGAAATCTGTACGTGAAATATTTTTGAAAAACAATGTAATAAAAACTGTAACGTATTAATTATTATGTACACACGTGTGCCCCAAAACAACAATTATATCATTAGAGCTTTTGTCTATATGTCTGTTTGTGTGTGCGCATTTCACGCAAAAAGTAATGAATCGATTTCAACGGGTGAAGTGATAACTTATTACTCAGGTCAACATTTAGAACACCTTTTACTTCATGAAAATCTTTCTTTCCCACGGGAAAACACAATAACTGGTTTTATCGAGTCCTCCTTAGAAACACTCCGCTGGCTAAACCTTTAGACATACCTCAAAACAATGTACTACAAAATTGTAGGTCTTAGACAATGTCGCGACTCACTGCCTTATCAAAGTTCAGGCTAAGCCAATGATGATAGATCAGCACCACTACAAAAGGCAGCTTTATTTATCCATACTAATATGAAATGCGAAAGTATCTCCTTCTGTCTGTCTGTCCGTCACCTTTTTACGTTTAATCCGCTTAACCGATTTAGATGAAATTTGGTATGGAAATATTTTGAGACCCTGAAAATGGCATAAGAGAGTTTTTAACTCTAGTACTGTGTAATTTTGTACTTTTCTAAACCTATATAGGTACATTGTACTATGTACATATACCTACGTATGTACATACATTGTACATATATAAAATCTATTCTATACTTACCGTTAAAACGTACCTAGGGACCAACCCGAGCGAAGCGAAGGAGAGTCGCTAGTAAATTATTATAAACTAGTGAATTACCCTCGCTTCGCTCGGGTGTATCCCTAGGTGCGCGGATTTTGTTCGCAAATTCTTGGGTTTTAATTTTTTCGCACGGAACCCTAATCATTTTTCTTAAATAAAAGTAGCCTAAGCAGCAAGCTAGTCCCGTTAAAATTTATCCAGCCGTTTCAGAGATTAGCCGGAACAAACAGACATACAAAAATATTAAAAATTGTGTTTTTCTTATAAGTACCGCATATAATTTCATATGCATTTAGTAAAAAAGCTGTTATTTTGATATTACAAAGAGTCACTTCAATTTTGTTTATTTGTATAGATAGACGAGCAAATCCGCAAATAGTAACTAGTTTTATTAAAAATAAATTTCATATACAATGCATGAGTAACTGTAATCATAAAAATCATAGACGCGGCAGTTTTAAAATTCGTCTTCGCCTCATATAATCTGTGTGTATTGAACTGAAAGCAATGTTTCATTTAGCGCATCCATCTAGGAAATGTTTTATATTCTGTGCACAGTTCGCGCGACGCTGGTTTAGAAATAGATTTGGTAGTCTATATATTAATACGTGAAGAGAAAAGTTTGTATTTCTTTTTAAGCAAATTCACTTCAATTCTTTTGTTTCGTGGCTTCTAGGAGTGTCATTTGGACATAATTTACTTCGCCAAACTCGCGTAGAATGAAGAAGACACGTTATATATAGAATGAGCGGAACCCTAAATCTTTCCTAAAATAAAAGTAGCCTAAGTTACTCCTTATAGCATCAGCTATCTGCCAGTTAAAGTCCCGTCAAAATCAGTTCAGCCGGTTCAGAGATTTAACAAAATAATTAAAATTTGTGTTTTTCTTATAAATACCGTATATAATTTTATATACTAAATAGTAAAAAGCTGTTAGTTGGACACTACAAACATACACTTCAATTTTATTTATCTGTATAATGATGACCAATAAAAAATATGTTATAAAAATAAAAAACCCGACTGCTTGGAAACTAGCTAAAAAGGTGAAAATAAGTTGATGAAGGAATACAGTACTACATATTATTCATACACCTTGCAACAAGAATGAAACATACACATATAAATATATCTCCAACTTCCTCATCTGAATTTTTTTTTCAACATACATAAATTGGCGCTTAGAATCCGCCATTTTTATTTTTTGATGATATCTATATACCCTATGACACTCGCGTTATCAAGACGAATCTAACAACGTATGAATCATCAAAATCGGTTACATACATACAGGTCAAACTCATAACCTTCAAATCCTTTTGGCTTCGCCGCAGTCCGGTAAAAAGATGATCAGTTGTCAAACAAAGGGAGAAAAGGGACTATATTATAGGTAAATAATAAGGGAACCAAAGTTAATGGAAGACTGCCCGGTAGTAGATAGGGTCTGAGTTAAGAGAGGACGCGTTTAAAATGATTTTTTAGCTTTAAAAAAAATACAGAAATGTAACATATCCATACTTACTATACTTATTAATATTATAAACGCGATAGTAATTTCGTTCTTTTGTTTATTACCTTTCGACTTCCGATCGACTGCACCAAATTGGATAATTTTTTTTTGTATTTGTTATTGTCAGGACAAGTTTTGTTTAGAAGAAAATTAAAAGATTGTTTTTTATTATTAAAATAAGATTTTTTTTAAATCTTATGATATGAAAAGTGAGTGAGTGTAATAGTTTTTATCCCGGAAATCCCTTAACGGGGTGAGAATAGGGATAAAAGTTTGTATGGGGAAGCAAGCTAGGGACGAACCAGAGCGAAGCGAGGGTGAGTCGCTAGTATTATACATTATATAGTCTATATTCCATACTAACCGTTAAAACATACCTAGGGACGAACACGAGCAAAGCGAGGGTGGGTCGGCTAGTGTCTAATAAAAGTGTTTTAAGCATCGGCCATAACATTCGAATACTTCATTTTAATCTATTAAAATTCTTTCGAAGGGCTGAAAATACCCTAAACTACCCTTTTATGCAAAATTTGCACCAATAACTTGGAATATGGTGCGGGGTCTTAATAGTGTTTCGCAGTTAGTTCGAAACGGTCGGTTGATGTGTCTAGGCATGTCTGAACATTTTTATTACTGTCGATATCTTGGTAGGTAGGTATGTGATGAAATATATAGGTAAATAAAATTGAAGTGTCTGTTTTTAATGTCAAAATAACAGCTTTTTACTAAATAATTATGAAGGTAAATATGGTACTTACAAGAAAAAATCAATATAATTTTTTTATCTGTCTGTTTGTTTGTTCTGGCTAATCTCCGAAACGGCTGGACCGATCTTGACGGGATTTTCACTGGCATATAGCTGATGTCATAATGAGTAACTTAGGCTTTTTTATTTTAGAAAAAGATTTATGGTTCTGCGCAAAAAAAATAAAACCCATAAAATTGTGACTGTAATCCGCGTACCTAGGGATGCACCTGAGCGAAGCGAGGGTTAGTCTCTAATTTCTCAATAAATTTTAAATGAAGAGTATTAAATGCTTAAAGACTTTCAAATCTGTATAATAATGCCAGAGACTAGCGAGTTCCAAAATAAAAAGGAATGAATAAGTAACATCCATTTTAATTAAAATATATCTCTGGATAGGTCCAAAGATGATACAGATTTCAATTTTTTTTTATCTCCCAGTTACATTTATTGAATGCCACCCCATTTGTTATTTGACTATATAAATATCTAATGGTTAAAATGAGACCCTCCTTCTTACAAAACTTCAACAATATAGCTCGCATGTCTCCGAAATGGCTGTGACGTACAGACAGAAGAGCATGATGATATTGTAATGGTTTTGTTTTGCATTGAAAATAGTAGTAGCTATTTGATTTTTTTAAATTAAATTATAATAAATTCTAAAATTATAAGTGAATTGTTGGTAAAGAGTTTAATATTATAATAGCTACAGACTACAGTCAATCTGGGTAACATTGTCCTTCCGCCTACAGAACAGAACCTAAAGATTTCCGTTATGCAAAATGCTTCTGATGGGTCGAAATGGCCATCTAAACCAGATTTCGTAAATTGTAACACTAAAGATATTTTGAAGTATTTAGATCATAATCAAATAGTCATAAATAGCGGATATGACTTTCTATATCTATACATAGAGTGGGGAGATAATAATAATAATACAAATACAAATTTTCTAGTTTATTACCTACAACCCTAAATTTTTTATTATATTTTATTATCTATGGCGTAAGTTCACATCTCTAAAGCTTTGAATTAGGAGGTTAAAGTTACCCATAATCTTGAAATTAAAAGATACGTAGTGAAATCCAGGACCACACATAGGTAGTACAAAGTTATCCAACTGGTCCAGCCAAAATTCGCAAATTTTTCCTTTACCGAGTTAAATTATAACCGAAATCGGTTGAAAATTCAATAATACTTTATGGTTTAATCCCATACGTATTATCTCAGTCGGTGAGTTGTCTACAAAAAAAAAAAACGAAAAATTTGTACGAAATCATTCCTGACCGGGCCAAAGTTACCCCGATTGAAGTTATTAATATCAACTCAATAAGTATTTCGACGAAATGATCCCACCCATTGCATAAGGGTGTTAAATTTATCTCGTTCCCTCTCAATGCAACAGTGCTATTACCTCTTAATGGTGCGTCCAGATGGACGGCTGCTTCGAATTTAGCTCCATTTTATTGCTTTTAATATAGATTTTGAAAGTGTAACATGAGAACTGATCCTTTAGTGAGGAATATTGACAGATTAATTTAATAAATACCGTGGCGTAAACGAAAATAAGAGCAGTAAGACCATTTTTGAGATGTTGAAAGCCGATTCAATCGAGGATATATTGCGGGATGTTTAGATTTTAAAAAGTAGGGAGTACTAATACGGGTGTATGATTTTTTATATGTATGTATGTTATGCGATATAGTCGCCAATTGTGAATTGATTGACATTATTTTTTTAACTTAAGGTAATCCCTAAAGGTAAAATAATTATGTATAATATAGGTAATATTAAATTGTCAATTCAAAATTGCTTGTGTAAGTCTAATTGAACCAAGTTAAATTTCATTTCACCTAAATAGAAGTGCACCCGCAAGTGAAGTCGCTGAATATAGCTAGTGACATTATAATATGGACGAAACAATAATTTGGCAGGAATTACAACATTGTTTATGTAAAACAAATTCCTTTACAATAGTATAGAAGTAGAGTAACCGAGTACCGGTCAATGACCCCTGTTTATCTATACATGTACAATGTACATACATACAAACATACATAAAATAATACCAGTACACGAAAGACTATAATATTTGTTTATTAAATGTTTTGTGTATGGAGTTTGAGTAGAAACAAAAATAACAACAAAAGTACTTCATTCAAGCAGTGCCGCGGGCGAAGGTTAGTTAGTAATAATTAACGAAAAATTAAAAAGTTCCCACACTTTTAAAGCGGGATACTCGCGGAAGGGATAGAAGTAAAAATAGCATCGACAGAGTTTATATGTGTATAGCTAGTTGTATTGCTTTTATCTCTTTAACTTTTTGTTATTGGGATCTTTGTATGTCGGTCTTAAATCTGTCTTAAAAATTTTAAATTTATTTTTATGGCCTTCACGCTATTGGGTTAGGTAACACGAAACTATAGCGAGCCCGTGAGCTAACACGGATTTACAGTTAACTACATGTTTTTGTTAGTTAAAAATAACCGTACCGTAAGTTGGTCGAAAAATAAAAATAAGCTTTACAGAAACTATTAGCATTTATCCGCGGCCTTACCCCACGCTGATTTTTAAATAATAGATTTTCATGCAAACTTCCTATCTCTTTTCTTATCTGTACAGGTGTTAAATTTCCAAAAATCCTTCTTAACGGATACCTTATTCCCTGTGCCTTTACCTGCCAAATTGCAAACTTGTAGCATTTATACTTTCTGAGACTACGTAATTAATCATATTTATCATCGTATGGATGATATCCTATCATTTGTAGGATCCCATCTTCCATAACAACGGTTCCCAATTCTTTATTTGACCACGGAACCCTAATTGATCATAATATTTTTAACGGATCCCTATTCTGATAATAACTAATGTTGTTGTAGTAAGTAAAACAAATTATAAATAAAAAATATTAATACTTACAATAATTTTTCTTGTAGCAAAAATATAGTCTAACTATTTAATGTGATAAATGAATTTTTTTCACATATTTATTTATGATAGCACTAAAATTAGGCTTACGTCTGACAACGTTTTATTTAACTCTTGGAGGGAACTCGGAACCCCTGTAACCCTTCCCTGGGGTTCCACGGACCACCATTTGGGAACCGCTGATCTATAAAATCCATATATAATAGCCATTATATGATTTTAATAAAACTACCTTAGTATAGATCTGACGAAGGCGTCTAGCGACACGAACCTTATAGTATCTACTATGTGTTTAAAATAACTAATGCAATGTTTGTATTTTTAATTTGTAAACTACTGTTTTTTTTTTGTCCCAGCAATCAAACCAGCGTACACCGGAAACATCGGGCGCGTGACGTCTGCGCGAACGCATCGAGCTCGCCCTGCGCGACAGCTGGCGGCGGGTGACAGCGAGACCCGTGAGTTAGAACTTATAATTTGTTTTTTTAAATTAATGGTACAATATCTTACCTATTATTTAAAAAAAAAAGATCCATAAAAATCGGTTTAATAAAAGGCTGGCATACATAAATAAAAGTTTATTTGGGAACTTCCTCCTTTCTTAAATCGGTCAATAAGTTCTTGCATCATGAGAAAAGTCTGTTCATCATGAAAGAGAAGTTGGTTAAAAAGGGGATAGAATGTATTTTTATGTATAGTTTCTTTATAGGGTTCTTTTCAAAGCCGGCCACGACACCGCTCATTCAGTCACGAGCGACAAAGACCAAACAGTGAGAAGAGAAGAAGCAGTGCTCACTCCTTAGATCTTGAAGACCAGCGCACTGCTTCTATACATAGGTGAGTTATGTTAGAATTTAATTTTGTTTGTATTTGCTTTGTTGGAAATGCAATGAAATGATTTAATTACTAAAAAAGATACGTTTCTTTTGAATAATGTAACTTTACATTGGTGAGAGAATTGTTAAAACTGATTCAGTAGTTTTGAGTTTAGCGCTTACAAACAAACTAATCGTTTTTATTTATAATATGTATTCAATTGTATAAAATGGATTAATTAATAAAGTAAATATTTTATTTATATTGTGTTGTCTTCATCAGAGCTCATTCCCTATCCAAGATGGCGACGCTCTCCCTCAAGATATCCCTAGAGGGAGGCAAAGTGGTGAAGACCATACAGTTCGACCCCTCCACCACCGTGTACGACGCGTGCCGCATCATCCGTGAGAAGATTCTGGAAGCCAACCACAATGACCGTGAGTTAGCTACACATATCCTATGAACTTTCCTTAGCAGAAATTCCGGAATATTTTTTAAGCTCTCTATCTCTCATTGATATATTTTTAATCGACTTCAAAAAAAAGGAGTTATCAATTCGACACGTATGTATGTAACGTTATTGGAACTGCAAATTATTCATATATTATGATAATCTGTTAGGGCTTTCAAACAAATACACAACATTTTATAGATGTATGTATGTTTGTCTACGTATATCTCCTTATATAGTAATCGAATCGTGATCATTATTTTTTTATCGTCCCATAATTACTAAAACGTGTAACCAAAAGTGAAATATCTTTTGTAATTACTACTTATCACAAAAACTATTTCGGATTTATTTCGATTTTTGGTTCTCGACGTTTTGAATCTCAATAATCATTAATCGCGTAAATCTAAGAAATCAATATAAAATCATGATTAATAAAATCACTGCTGGGCACAGGCCATTCTTATTTATATGGAAATGCCACAAAATTGCATCATACAAGAGTACATATAACTCTCAGAAGTACGAGATATGACGCTCTTTAAATTGACGATTCAAAAGTGCTTGTATGAAGTCTATTTGAATAAAGTTTTATTTCATTAAAATAAGACCTTTTTATACAATTATTATATTCTGTCAATTCTCTCAACAGCAAAAGAATTCGGTCTTTTCCTTGCGTCAGAGGAAGACAACAAGAAAGGTATCTGGCTGGAGGCATCTCGCAGTCTGGACTACTACATGCTCAGGAATGGAGACCTGCTCGAGTACAATAAGAAGACCAGGAACCTCAGGGTCAGGATGCTGGATGGTAAGCATATTACATGGTTCTGGTCAACTTATCTTAGATGTTAGTCATTATTTATTAGAAAGTGTATGAAGACTTACATGGGAAATACATATTTCCTTCTTGAAGTCGATCTAAAGCTTTATCCTTCATTTCAAAAAAAAAGTGTCTTTCGGATATATTTTAACATTAGATTATTATCAAGATTTATAATATTCTTGATAAAACCTGGTGTTAGCCATAATTAAAAATTAATTAAATAATCTAAACCCCAAGATTAACCTACAAGTTAGACATTTCAATTTGAGAATAAAAAAAAATGTAATATATAATATGTTTTTTCATGTCTTCTCCATTCCGCGTGACATTGGCGAAATAATCTTTGCTCAACTGACACGCTTTGAAGCCATTAATAAGAGAATTGAATATAATTTTTTTTTTTTTTTTGGTAGGTACTGTCAAAACCCTGTTAGTCGACGACAGTCAGATTGTCGCCAACCTGATGGTGGTGATATGCACCAAGATTGGTATTACCAACTACGATGAGTATGGCCTGGTAAGGATCATTTCATACAGGGATATGTATTATATTTTGTTTATAGAGGAAAACACAGCTTTCATATTATGCATGAATAGAATTAATGACATATACATACATTGGCCAAAACAAAGATGGTACATAAAATAGATAAAAAAATAACAACTCTAATGATATGCGAAATGCGAATATAATCTATCTCTGTGCCAAATTTCATCCAGATCCGTTTAGCCCTTCTGGCGTGAAAGAATAACAAACATCCATACTCACAAACTTAAAATTAATAGTAACTATAGTCTGTTTTTTAATCTCAGAGACTAAATTGACACATGCAAATGTCAAATTTACAAATAATGCTGCCAGCTCTTTTGTGCAGTGTTGTACCTACGATACCGGTTTGTTAAATCGTAACTTTTTATCTTTATTAGACGATTCGCTTCAAAGTTTTATATTCCAAAGTGTATCATTAAAATTTACATTATTTAATGATTTAGAATTCTAAATCATTAAATATCATATTTATTAATTTTAAATCATTAAGTATCATTGAAATCGACATTATTAAATTTAAATTTGCATTATTAATTTTGTATATTTACGTTTTAAATAAGTACCTTTTATTTCAGGATAACTTATTATAAAAAAACGATACTTGATTTTATTAACGTTAATTTTCGATAGTGGCACATCAGTATTTAAGAATAGCAAAAAACTGGCAACCCACGTAATGTCAGTTTTGTCTCTGAGATTAAAAAACAGACTGTAGTTCTTCAAATTATCACAATTTTTCTAAAGGTCCGTGAAGAGCAAAAGGAAGAAGCCGACCCTTGCGAGAAGCCCAACTACGGCACCCTCACTCTGAAGAGGAGACACCAGGAAAAGGAAAGGGATGCTAAGATGGAACAGCTCAGGAAGAAGCTCAGGACTGATGATGAAGGTGACTGGTGGACTGACTTGTTTTGTACTGAGATTGAAATAAAAACTTGGTGTATATCGAAATAGTACCTTAAATCTGTACATTAGTGGATAAATGTTATTTATAATTTAGCAGCTTAGAATAATTTCGTTCGGATGCGTCTGTCTCTATGTATGCGGGTTTTGTCGACAATTTCACGGGTTTTTCATTTTTTGGTCTTTTTTTTCTTTTACTAAAATAAAAGTGGTGAAGTTACTTCTAACAACATCAGGTATCTGCCAATGAAAGTCCAGTTAATATCGGTCTACCCGTTTTGGAGATTAACCGGAACAAACAGGCAGAGATTTTTTTTTAAATGTATAAAGTACCGTATATACTTTCATATGCATTTAGTAAAAAGCTGTTATTTTGAAATTACAAACAGACACTTCAATTTTATTTATTTGTATAGATTAATAAGTGTATTCAAGATCAGAATCCATAGTGGCGAGGGCGAATCGCTAATAATCAATATCGTGTGTGTCAGTGAACTGGGTTGAGGGCTCGAAGACGCTCCGCGAGCAGGGCGTGGAGGCGACGGAGACGCTGCTGCTGCGGCGCAGACTGTTCTTCTCCGACCGCAACGTGGACTCGCGCGACCCCGTGCAGCTCACACTGCTGTACGTGCAGGCACGGGACGCCATACTGGCCGGCACGCATCCTATCACACAGGAGAAAGGTATATATATTATATGTATCTCCCTTTCTCTTCCTATCTCTGTTTCTATTTCTATCTACTGCTAGTTTGTAAGGTGTAGTGTTAGTAACTCAAATATGAACCAGAAGTGATTATGTTATCACGCAGGGAAATAGTATATATCTTTCTCCTTCTTTCTCACTCTCAGTCTCTCTCTACATACTAATTGGTGATAGAAGCTTACATTGCATTTTATATAGGATAGGGATGCTATACTTGTTAAATTGCATGATCAGTTATCATACAAGAGTTTAGTACATCTCTCTATTTCTCACTCTTTCGGTCTCAAACTGTCTATCTCTATATAAACTAGCTTGTATTGTACAGATTTGAAAGCTCATGTGGTATAAGTAAATATCAGATGTAATACTCGATGTTATCACAATGGTGATAAATAGATATATTCGTTTCCACTCTTTTACTCCATCTATGTCCCTCTAGAGTCTAGGCTAACAGAAATTACTTTATATACAGTCTTTTGCTGAAATTAAAAGTCTTCGTTTGTATGACACGCCTTTTACTTCTACTCATGAATATATATTTTTTTAATAGGTATATTTTAGGTTGTCCATTTATGACGGGATAAAAATTTGTAATTTCATTTCAATGCTACATCATTGGTGATCTCATTAGTCAATTATATTTATTTATTATTTGTTGCAGCGTGCGAGTTCGCCGGCATACAGTGTCAGATACAGTTCGGTGATCATAAAGAAGATAAGCACACAACCGGCTTCTTAGAGTGAGTATGCTTGTTTTACTCACTGAATTGATAATTCCATACACAATGGTGGCATTTAACTACTCTACCACTAACCACTTAAATAATATTTTAATTTAATATAAAAAAAAAAACGACGAAT
The DNA here is from genome assembly GCA_905404265.1 of Fabriciana adippe. Taxonomy (NCBI): domain Eukaryota; kingdom Metazoa; phylum Arthropoda; class Insecta; order Lepidoptera; family Nymphalidae; genus Fabriciana; species Fabriciana adippe. The sequence continues at coordinate 8,117,053 of FR989982.1, read as the reverse complement.
TCGCAATTGATTTTATGAAATTTAACATTTTATCATTATTATATAGAAATAATGATTTTATCATTATTATATATAAATAATGTTGTGATATAATTTCTTCGACTTCATGAACAATTTGTATTTTAAATAAGGTTATTAGTTATATTTTTTGCGGTTTTATTTTTGTTTTGATGTGCATGCATGATGCATGGAGGTCGCAGGTGCAGGAGGTCTCTTTTGTGACAATTTATTTTTTAGTGAAAATAATTTTGATGAAAAACCTTAGAAAATTTGGATACAATCATTAAAAATAAAATGGAATAAGTTTGAAGATACAGTTTTACTTAAAAAGGCCACGTTAATTAATTATGTATGTAGATAAATAATAAATTTATATTGTGTATCTCGAAAACGGTTCTAACAATTTGTATCAAATTTAGAGAAGGTTCTACTATTTAAGTTTATTTATATAAGTGTCATTTCTAAAAAAATGCATTTTTCCACAAAAAAAAAAAAACATTGTTTTATAACGAATTAATTAATAAAGCCTTTTTCTATCTGAATGTGTGAATATGTGAATGTTAATGGATACCTGCATTGTCGCCAAAGGACGATAGGCGATAGCATACTCGCCAGGTACTTAATATTACATACCTTTGTGTCTCTCGCAGCCTGAAAGAGTTCCTGCCGGCGTCGTACGTGAAGGTGAAGGGCATAGAGAAGAAGGTGTTCCGCGAGCACCGCCGCCACGCCGGCCTCAGCGAGCTGGACGCCAAAGTGCTCTACACTAAGAGCGCCAGGGACCTCAAGACCTATGGCGTGGCCTTCTTCCTAGTCAAGGTGGGATCTTCGTTGTAGCATGGGGTGTCAGATGGCTTGGATCAAAATAGCAATTTAAAGGAAATTGGACAGCAAAGGCATCTGTACTAGTATATTGTTATGTCATTTGTGCGGGTCAAGTGCGGGTTGGTGGGCTTCACATGTCTTCCGCGAACTTGCTAGTTTTTCTCAAACATGAAGTGTTTCCTCACGATGTTTTCATTTACCGTAGGACAAGTGGTAGTCATGTTGAAAATGATTCGCACATGAAAATTTCAGAGGTGCGCGATCCGGGATTTGAACCCGCTTCACTCGGTTTCCCAAGCGAATACTCTAACATTGGGCAACCGTCGTCTTTGAATATGGTATTATTCTTCTAATGAAAATGTAATATACAGGAGAAGATGAAGGGCAAGAACAAGCTGGTACCGCGTCTGCTGGGCGTGACCAAGGAGTCTGTGCTGAGGCTGGACGAGAAGACCAAGGAGGTGCTGCAGACGTGGCCACTGACCACCGTGCGCCGCTGGTGCGCCTCGCCCAACACGTTCACGCTGGACTTCGGCGACTACAGCGACCAGTACTACAGCGTGCAGACCACCGAGGCCGAGCACATACTGCAGGTAATATCATCGTATATGATCAATGGTCTCGGGACTCGAACCCAGGAGTGCCGGCTATGTTGTATTACAACCTAGCCACTTATCAACCAACACAGCAGGTCCTGAAAAAAGGAAAATTATTTGCAGATATTGTGTCTTTCTCTTACTATTATATAATGAATGAATGGAATTTTTTTCTGAATTATTATTACTATATCATATCTTAAGACGAAAAGAATAATTTTAATAAAACACATTTTAGATTTCTTCGAATATAATGTAACCCACAGACAGTATATTCTATAGGACAACACTGTTTTAATGAAATAGTTCCGGCGCCATACATTATGTGAATGATTTCCTGTGACAGGTGATCGCCGGGTATATTGACATCATCGTAAGGAAGAGACAGGCGGCGCAGCACCGCGGGCTGGACGGCGACGAGGGCTCCGCCATGTTGGAAGACTCGGTCTCGCCCTCCAAGTGAGTCCTGGGCCCTGGCCCACTTATAATGATGCTATAGTGTTATAAATAGTGTAGTTGTAAAAGACTAAGAACACATGTAAACGTCCACATTTATAATAATACCCTCGTTATTGTGAAAATTAAGTAAATTTTTAAAATATCTGTAAAGATCTAAAAAAATAAATAAAACGTCAATTGTTGATATTTTAATATATGTATGTATCATACAACTTACGATATCAATTTCCAGGGCGAATATAATCCAACACGACACTTTCAAGTCGGGAAAAGTCAATACGGAGTCCGTGGCGAAGCCCGCAGTGCTGCGTCCCGGGGCTGAAGGTATGTACACACATATATACATACATACACACACATATGTATATATAGTACGGCCGTACTCATCGCGAATGTATTCGGGCGATAAAACTTTGCCTTCAGCCTACTGCGAACGTGCGTAGCCACATTGCATCGTTGTAAAGTATATCGCTATAAACAAACGCAAAAAACAAAATGGACGCCGCTGTCGCTCTTTATTTTATCTCAGCGAACTTATATAAGATCATATATAAGATCCTTTCTTTTGTGGCCGACTTCTTTCGGGTTCCACAATATCGGCTCAGATTCATAATTATTCATAAATTCTAAAATCATCTCATTACTTCTATCCATGTCGAAAATACGTTGCAAGCGCAAGCGAAGTTCTTTACGATAAAACCCTTTGATGTGCGAGAGTTTACCGACAGCGGAGCGACATGCTTGCGACTTATGTGGCTACATATATCGCGATAATTCGAATATTCACGTTATCGCGATGTGTGCGGCCGCGACTATATAAATAGTTTTTATTTACATACATATATATTATTATGGTTTTGTAAATTCCTATTATAAAATACTTTTCTTTTTTTTTCTCTATTGATTGAATAAAAAAAAAATTGTACATTAAAATCTGTATATACTATGGATGATCTGAATTTTTCTTTTTTTTTTGGTTGCAATTTTTGTTTTTATTAGGAACATTTTTTTTAGTTTGTATCTCTATGCTATTTAGTATGTGTAAGTGCGTTGTAAAAAAAATATGCGAGTTACAATTTTATTTCGCAGGCTTATTTTTATATCTGTTGTTTATTCTCTGTGCTCTATTCATATTTTTTTTTAGTGGGAAAAAAATATTATCGATTTAAATGGTTGTAATTGGTCTGAGAAAAAAAAACTGATTTTGATTAATTTTATTTATGTTTTGGAAGATTTGGCATTTTAAATGTATTTTTCGGATTTATTCGAGTTTTTATTTAGATATTTTGTACCTGACATTTTGAATTTAGTCTCTGAAAATAATCGCAAAAAATAGAAAAATTAGTTTTACTCACATATTTATAGCAATGATAGGAAATCTCGTAGCTAGTATGGTAGAGCACAGTGGATATAAAAAGTGAGGCTAGAACGTGTTTGATGCAACTCTAGGAGCGAAACCGTTCGCGGTGGGGCACGTGACGGGCGCGCAGCAGAGCACGCTCTCGGGGCAGGTCATTACGGGACACGCGCCCCCCTCTGTTAGTATTGCACACTTTGTTGGGTTTTTTTAAATTTTATTTTTGCATGGTTTTTTATCTGTTGTATTATTATTTTTTTTTAATATTTATCACTGTACTCATTTTTAATATTTATCAATGTCTCACACTTTATTATTTCTTTTATTTTTTGTTGCACAGACTTTTTTCTGTGGGCTATATTTATATGCAAATATTAATATCAATGCGTAATTTCTATATTTGTAAATAAACATGTAAATTTATCACACTTTACTACTCACCTGCACTATACATATATATATTTTAATGAATACTTTTTTTTTATTATATATTTACGCTTCTTTTTGCTTTTTTGTACTTTTTTTTTATTGATAATAATGTATGCATGTTTTATTAAAATATTACTCCAATACAATAGTTAATGTGTACTTTTACTTCACAATATTTGCATCGTTAAATCACTAATAACTAAATAAAACTTTTGTGTTGTGTTTTAAATGTTATGATAAACAATTTATTGTTACACGCTCTCTAACATGGATGCAGTGTACGATGTTGGCTGTGTAGGTACCTACATATATTAATTTATATATATTATTATGTTTACAAGTCTTAATGCAAAAGTGGCTTAACTCAAAATAATACACTTTGATGTATTTTTAAAAGTATTAATTAAGTAAATAAGTGATTGTTTTTTTTTTTAACTATTATTATTGACGTAACGTTTGACCACTATTGCACTGACAGCCTTGGTCGCAAGTAATTTTATGTAAAAAAGGCCTAAAATTGATATTAAAATGAAATATTTTAATTTTTCTATATAAATAAATCTACAATAATCGATTAATAATTGTAGACGACTCAAATTCAACAAACGAAGGTCACGACCATCATGACCGAGCCGCAGCGAGCGTTGCTCTCTACAATCACTAGCGGTAGAGAGATCATCAAGCAAACTGAAGAAGGGTTGACTAGAGTAAGTGAATATTTCAAATATATATTTTCGGTACAATATGTAGATGGACGGGTTAAAAAGAATCCACATTAAATTGAAACACTTGTCTAATTTGTACTTTACAATAAGTATATATAATTTTTAATTTGGACCCGACATGTATAGCTCGCGCTTGGCCCGCAATGGCCCGCAATGCGTATATGTGCGCAGACGTTAGGATAAGATGCATTGTGTGTGCGAATTATCGCTTAGCGGACGAAACGGCGTTAACTATATGGAGAGGCATTATTTTCTGAAATATCAATATTGAATATAGAATTTTGAGTTTGAATAGTAACAATCTATACAAATATTATAACTCTGTCTGCCTGTCTGTCTGTTACCTTTTCACGCTTAATCCGCTGAATCGGTTTAGATGATATTTGGTATGGAGATAGTTTGATGTGTTATTTTGTCCAGTTATATGACAAATGTTTAGAATAAGTACTGCTAGTTTGTCGTGCGAGATGTTAACGAGTGTTGTGTGTCGTGTCAGGCCCGCCTGCCGGCGCTGGGCTCGGACGCGGGCGCGCAGCAATGGCGCCGCGTGACCATGGACAGCAGCAAGCAGGTGGTCACCTCGCAGATCGCCGCCATGAACGCCGCCACCGCGCAGGTCGTCACTCTCACCGCCGGTTAGTTCTATGTCTAGATCTAGATAGTAGCTAGTGGGAGGATACGTGAAAAAATCTACATGCTGAGAGAATTCCAAAGTTGCATGTATATGGGGACCTGGCTATTTTGTTAAAGGCATGTGATGTCTGGAATCAGTATTTATCAATCGGTATTTAATCAGCGTTGTTGACTATGGCTTGATGTAATTCCTATTGAAAGGATACCTGTGCCTAACAGGGATGTTAAAAGAGGTTGAGTTAGAAAGTAATAATTTCTTTGTTGCACATATTTGAATATGTATAATTATTTTTTACCTTGTTAACTTAAATTGTTTCAATTAATTGTAATATAAAGTAAGGTTCTTGTTTACATGTCTAGGTCCGACAGAGGAGGTGGACCACACCGCGGTGGGCGCCGCCATCACCACCATCACGACTAACTTGCCAGAAATGACTAAGGGTAAGATGTGTGTAGATTAATAAGCCCTCGCCGACAAAAATATCAAAACTTTTGCCTGAAATTAATCATGTATGTATATTATATTTATATTTCTTAATATTTTGATTAAAATAAATGCTTCGTTTATTTTTATTCAAAACAAATTTAATTTTTGAATGTTAAAAGACGATAATACTTAACAAGAAACAAAACGCTTTCAGTTAAAAAGTTTTTATCCATTTCAGCAGAAATGTTAAGAAAAAAAATGTCTAAGTGCTTATTTAAGATATAAGCTTCTATTAATCTAATAAACATTTGCATTATTCGATCTGTTTTGCTAGATGACTAGCCAAATTCTTCCTCGCAGGTGTGCAAATGATAGCAGCCCTGATGGAGGACACCCCCGGCGGCGACCGGCTGCTGGACGCCACGCGCGCTCTCTGCTGCGCCTTCACTGACCTTCTCAAAGCTGCAGAACCTCACACTAAAGAGGTAAAGTGGCACAACTAAAAAATGTTTATTTGTTTGGATTAGGTAATTGTTAGATGAAAAGTGGCATAAATGCAAATTTTTGTTTGTTGGTATACATATGTATAGTAGGCGGTAAAGTGACACGATATAAAGTAAATTTTGCTTGGTTAAATTGTCAAGTGTTTATATGAATGTGGCACAACTCAATAAATTTTTGTTTGTTGATAAATATTTATTGTTTACGATAATTGTATGTATGTCACTTAATACATCTAACAATTATGATTATGAACTTAACACAATACTTGGCGCAAAGATAGCTTGTAACTTATGGACTATTTATTTTAGCGATGAGGCATATTATGCAATTTTTTAAATGTTGAATATATCCAGCCACGCCAGAACCTCTTGAACGCGGCGTCGCGAGTGGGCGAGGCGTCCACCAGCGTGCTGCACACCATCGGCGAGGAGAGCGAGGAGGACAAGGAGACACAGGTAACAAGCCCTACACCCACTCACAAAAAATCCTTCATCTACCGTAAACTTAACTATTGCTATGACAATTTCTATAAGGTTTTCTTCGGTAACAAACACGAGTACGGCTCGGACTTTGGCGATAAGAAATACGAGGACGAAGGCATCTACGAGGACATAGATCCGGCGAGTCCCTGGGGCAAAGGGTTAGACGTCATACAGGAGGAGACGGATAGCGAGTACTATAGAGGATTAGAGTATTGTAACACTTACATCAAGGGTAGGCCGTCCTCAGATCGCGATATTAATAATGTAGGTGCAAATGACAACAAAAATGGCGATTATGAAACCATTTTACTCAATTGTCAAGGATATTTGGAGAAAGATAGAGATACAGATAGTGTAGATAGTATGGATAAAGACAGTCCTAAAATATATCCGAAAACAATTTCGGATAAAATATACAATTTCAAAAAGGATTTCTCTAACCATGATTATGTAAATGTTAATTTTAATAATCCGAAACATGATTATGCCAATATTAATTTAGATAGACGTACTAAAAACGAAATCTTACGTCAACAATTCTTTCTGACAAACAATAACGATAAAAATAACGTTAACGACAAATTCACTCGTTACGCCGACAAAAACGTGATTAACGATAAATTTAACAAGTTTAACGATAAAAAAATCGAATGCCACAGTATTAGGAATGACGTTACAAAATCTGGTCCAGATGTGAAAGTAGCCGGGGCTGTAAATATGAAAATATTTAATTTAGAAAAATATAATCGCGTTTTGACGACAACGGAGACTTTCATGGAGAAGGCTGAAGCTAGTTTTACTAAAAACGATTTAAATATTAAAAGAGATGACTTTGAAAGTTTCGTAAAACGCAGCGAGAAATACTATACGAGCGAATATAGGGACAGACAGACAAACGTACAACTAAATAATACCACGTCGCCTCCGAAAGGCAAAACGGAAATAAGAATAGTATATAATCCAACATTTTTGGCCACGCAAGAAAATGTCAAAGGATTTTGTCAATTTTGTAAGAAATACTGTGCACGGTCTTCTGTAAAGTGTTGCCCGAACTGCGTTTGTCTCGAGCTAGAATTAAAAGATATTTGGAGGGAGGAATGGTTGAATATTTTGTTGATTTTAGCGTTAATCTTCGTTTTGATGGCCATTTTTATTCAATGGTTGTTGAAAAACGTAGGTTGCCATGACGACGATGTTAATGGCACGTGTTTTGAGATGGCCTCGTGAGGTTTTGAAAGGTATTTTATTTTACACTCGACATTCTTTAGCAGTTATTTTTTGTCGTATAAAGTCAGTATATTATAGATAACTTTTACGATTCAATATGATGCAAAAATATGGATTTTTTAAGTAAAATATTACACATACGTGCTTAGTTGAAAATGTACTTAGGCACAGAATAATATTTTGATTTCTTTTCTTGATTAAAAATCGATACATTTTACACATCATCATACGTCAAATAAATTATTCAAAAATAAAAAATAGTATCAACAACAGTTCGCAGATGTTAATATAATAAAGCGTAAACGAATAGCGCCTATATAAATTACACTATTTAATAATAGTCAACTAAAATTAATTTTCTAACACACTAAATGTGCCAAACCATATTAACAACCATATTCAGCACTAAAAGTTACTAAATGAATCTCTATTTTGTTTTATTTTTTATCTTTTTTTTTTTTTAATATTTTAAGGCAATTGTAGCTATTACATAAGGTGTAGGTCTTATTTTAATAAACGGGAGCGGGTTTGATTCTAAGTTATACATATGTATGTTTTGAAGAGGACTCTCTTTGCATTACATCAATTGAAAATTATTTGCAATATTTTTATTTTATTTGTTACAAATTGAGTATACAAAAAGAATGAAACGAAATGAAAAATCACTATAAAAGCTGCGGGTTCATTTCGATAGAGTTTAGTTACATTTGTCTATTAATTCTTGCCATTTCAAAAACATGTACATACGTGTGGTGTAATGTCCTGACAGTCACTTCACTCGAATACTCATATTTTTATTCATTTTGCTGTCATTTTCCTTTCATATGTTTCAATAAAAATTGAATTTGGCCTATTATTATAATCAAATTGCTTAATTGTTATGAAAGACAAAAGCGTAAGGAAAAAGACTGCAAAAAACTTTTGTTTTTATGTAGGTATTTAGTAAGATCGGCAGTTGTAAGGGGAATGATTAGTTATATGACTAAAATTTTATAACCCAGAGAGTATCTCAAATTCTTGCAACTGTCGATTCTAGTGATATTATTTTTTTATGTATTTTTTTTTTTTTTGTATTTTGTTTAATTGTTGTGAACGTCCATAATTAAGGTAGCTAATAATCTAGTCGGTAATTTTTTTTTTCTATAATTAAGTCGATTGGCATTTAACTGAAGTCTGACCAGATTTTATATTGGATTTAATATACTAAAAACATTAATAGTTCCTAGTTTTTTTTTTTTTTTTTGATTTTTGTTATTCTATTAAATTACTCTGGTCATTTTTTTTATTCATGCCAAAATTTAGTTTAGAGTAATCATAGACAGCTATTTTTTTTTTATTGGTTGTGGAATTCCATTTTGTATAAGTGACACTATATTATGTTTCATTTAGTTTATAGCTCAAAAGTGACATAACTAAAAAAATTATATAATGTTAAGATATTAATTATTTTCTGCAAAACTAGTTACGTCACTTTGTATTGCATAATAAGATACATATATATGTAAATATATTTTTCTGATTTTGAGTTTCTCGTCTATATCACAATTATTATAGCGTTGTTTTTTGTTTGGATATGGTTTTTGTTTTATGTTTATTGTTTCGTTTGAGATAAATATATTCTGAATTTTCTAACTTTGTGTAACATTTGAATTTAACACTGTCTCAAACATTCTTTTGTTTGAAAATGTACAAAATCCAAAAATAACAAGCCGAAACTAATCAAGACAATAATTTGTAATATATTACCCAACTAAATTAATCCGACGCATAACATGTAACGTCGGATTTATTTATAATATAATTATAAATACTAATGGGGGCTAACGTACTAATATATAAGTAAAGGCTGCTATTTTTTTTAATTTTGCTAAAAATAATACATTGGTCTGTCAGCCCTCAGCATATAAAGAAATCATTTTATAAAATAAGCCGCTATTTTGTTTAATACATGGTACAGTCATCTGCAAAATGTCAATATTTTTCAGAGGTAAGGAATTAGATTACTGGATAAATTAGACAACATTAAAATTGGTCTTTAATATTTGCAGCTGAGTGTACTCTAAAATAGTACCAATTTCGGCTCTTGCCATACTCTGCCATATTTATTTTTGTTAATACATTTGCTTTTTACAAATATATGGGTTTTTATTTACGACTAACTGTCCGCAAAAGTGAATGTAGTGACAAAAATAAAGAACTAAATTATACTAATAAACCCCCTCCATATTATAAATCGTACATTGTTTATATTAATATATACATATTAATAAAATAATAGTTTCAGTCAGTTACATGCAAGACTAAATTTGAAATCATAAAGTATAAACAGTTTTTATCATTTATGTTGAATTTACAGTTGAATAATGGCTAAACTCAAAATTCTTATAAAAACAAATCTTATTTACTTTATTTTGCTATAACGTTTTGTTATTAATTTCATGAAATCTAAAAATTTCATCATATTATAAAATCAATAAAATAAATTTAAACAAAAATAAATCTATATTTTAAATGATTCAATTTGCTTGAGAAATAACGTATTATCTAATGTATCTATTATAAAAGCCTAGTCTCCTGGACTTTTATCTATATTGTTACCAACTTTACTATACAGGGAATTAATGTCAGAACCTCTAAAAGAAATAGAGCTTAGGGTCAAATGTGACAGGGTTAAATATATTTTAAAATAAATATGAAATTATATACATCATACCTGACTAATAAAAGAACACCGTATAAGATTTCGTGCGATAGATTGCTATCACGACACACAGACCCTTACTATAAAATATGTAGGACACAAAGCTCGTAGTGTCTCCACAAAATAATGAAATTCTCACTGTATTTATATAAAATATTACTGGTTACTGCCTTTGGCTTCGTTCGCCTCTTAGGCACATCGATAAAAAGTAAAAGACTGTTCATCAAAGATGAGCTTCCCTCATTCCGAATTTCACTTAAATCGGTTTAATTTTTGTTGACACAAACGTTATAATTTCTGATGAAACCCCACAATGACCGCGCTATTCTCACAGGACATCCTCCTGTCCCTGGCTAAGGCGGTGGCCAACACCACAGCCGCTCTAGTGCTGAAGGCAAAGAACGTGGCGGCGCAGTGCAAGGACGAGCAGCCTCTACAGAACACCATCATAGCCGCCGCCACGCACTGCGCGCTGGCTACCAGCCAGTTGGTGGCTTGTGCTAAGGTAAACATTATATAGAGACAATTGATGATTTTGAGTTTTCAGGGTTTTTTTTTAAATATGGTATAATAGCTAGGACGACACGTTTGGCTCAGTGTGTAGTGACTCTACTTGTTGTGCCAACGGTCGCGGGTTCGAGTCCCGCTGAGGGCATTCATTTTTGTGAATTGCACGAATGTCTGTACTCCAGTCATAGGTGTTTATATTTATAATATAATGTATGTATTTAAAGTTATATATGTGTAGTGTATCAACTATCTGGTATCCATAACACGAGCCTCGTAGCTTACCATGGAACTAGATGGTGCTGTGTGCTAATGTCCCAACATATTTATATTTATTTTATTTATTTACTATTGGAAGTAAGTCCAGAGCTCAGTTAAAAGGATGTTTGTATGTGACATGTAAATCCATCATATTTTGGTAGAGATAAAATGTTGGTGCTAGATTTAGAAAAAAATATTGCTTAGATCTATGTTCTTGAGCAGCTAAGAACGTGCTATTGGTAAAATTATAATAATAGACTTTATTATGCATAAAAGATACTTAGGGTAAGATGTAGGTACAATCTTAACATTTAAATTAGTTGAAATAATGAAAGTTGTAAGATATGGAGAGATTTTGTTTAAAGCGCTATATCTATACTAATATTATAAAGCTGTAGAGTTTGTTTGTTTGTTTAGTTGAACGCGCTAATCTCAGTAACTACTAATCCGATTTGAAAAATTCTTTTTGCATTAGATAGCCCGTTAACTGAGGAAGGCTATAGGCTATATATCATCCCGGAAAAATGTACAGTTCTCGTGGGATAGATTTGTTTTTGTCTAGGGACGAACCCGAAGCGAAGCGAGTGTGAGTCGCTAGTCTAATATATTTAAACGAGAAATTCTTGTATATTTATTTATTTAAACCGACGATCTCGGAAATGGCTCTAACGATTTTGTTGAAATTTGGTATGTGGGGGTTTTCGGGGGCGAAAAATCGATCTAGATTAGTCTTATGTCTGGGAAAACGCGTGTTTTCGAGTTTTCTTTCACATTATTCTATGCAAAATATGGTCGCTAATTCCGCACGCTCGGGCATAAGCATCATGTTCAAGCGGCCGAGGCGCAAGTTTGATATTCACAGATATCGGGTTTGAATCCCGGTCGGATACTAAGTTTTTACTTCGATATTTTTTTTTGTATTTATTCAAGTTTTTTGTTTTTATGCCAAATTAAAAAGAAAATTGACCAAAAACTCTAAGCGAAGCTCATTCGCCCAGATACTAACTTATTTTAATTAGGAAGAAAGTATTTTTTATTTCAAAATACTAAAAAGAAACAATTCTTTTAGAAATTATATAACGATTTTATTTTAAATATCAATAAAATTAAAACTGTGAGATAACCAGAAAAAACAAAGTCAAATATCCCCGTGATTCTAAGAAGGTATAATGGAAATGATTTAATCAGGTGGTAGCGCCGACGCTCCACAACCCGGCGTGCCGCGAGCAGCTGACGAGCGCGGCGCGGCAGGTGGCGGCGGCGGTGGACCGGCTCGTGGCCGCCTGCCAGCACCAGCCCGGCGTGGACCAGCTCACGGCGGCCGCGCAGCGCGTGTCCGACGAGCTGGAGAGGCTGCTGGCCCATTGCGATTTGGGTGAGTTGCTGATAAATGTCATTTCTGAAGTTAAACTTCTCTACGCACGCTTGTCTTGTGTAGTAAACTGGTGAATGCGTTATGAAAAAATGTACGTACGTTTGTTGCCATATTATATTCTTTCCTTAAATTATATTCTTTAAATATATGATTGTAATATACCTAATATGCGTTATTTTTATTATCTCACTTAACGTAATTATTTAAAACATAAATTGAATTTGATAAAGAGTACCGATAACCTATAGAAATTTTACTTCTTGCGCGTGTAGACATTCATACACGCACTCTTTGATTTTCTTGTGTTAAGCTTTTTTTGATTTGTGACGGTTTATGATTGGTATTGGTTGCATAATCATAATAGTAAAAAAAATCTAATAATATAACTTTGAAAATTGTTCATGTCACTTAGATGATTTTTTATTTTAACCCCCGACGCAAAAACGACGGGGTATTATAAGTTTGACGTGTCTGTGTATGTGTCTGTTTGTGGCATCGTAGCTCCCGAACTGATGAACTGATTTTGATTTTGTTTTTATTGTTTGAAAGGTGAATTAGTCAGGAGTGTTCTTAGCTATGTTTGATGAAAATCGGCCCAAAACTTTTTCACAACTCCCTCAATATGAATATCAAACTAAAGGGTTTGACTAGTAGAATACTATACACTATAATAAATTTCAAATCCAAGATGGCCGCCACCACAAAATGTCGAAACAACACACAAAACCACCAATTACATATTATATATTTTTTCACAACTCCCTCAATATGGGTATCAAATTAAAGGGCTTGACTAGTAGTGTCGGTTTTTTTTTTTTAATTTTAATTACTATGTATATGATACTAGTAGATACAAGTAGTAGGGTGTGTAATAATGTTCATATGAAAATAATAACAAGCTCCCTTCACAGAGCGCCGCGTGCAGCCCACAGTGATGGAGCAGTCGGTGGAGAGCGTACTGAGCGCGAGCGAGCGCGTGACCGACGCGCCCGATGCGCCCGAGATGGTGCGCCGCGCGCGCCTTCTGGGCCAGGCCACGGCGCGCCTCATCGCTGATATCAAGGTAAGGTACACACGGTGGCCAAAATCTGTCCTCCATAGACGCTGCGGAGGGGGATAGAGGAAGTATAGGGCATCACGAGCAGTTTTTGTGGTAATATATAAAAGAAAAATTAAAAGGTGTTAAAATACTCTATTCATTGAAGTCCATCTTTTGTAAATATTGATGATAAAATAAAAACGTAATACGTGTCCATTGACTACGATTGAGATAGAAAGAGAAAGTCAATAACTATGAAGTATTGTGACATAATTGAATTGTTCAAAAGAGAAGGAAAATAAAGGGTAATGTGTCGCAGACGGAGGCAGAGAAACAGCCGTCGGAGTCCCAGCGCAAGCTGCTGGCGGCCGCCAAGCTGCTGGCCGACGCCACCGCGCGCATGGTGGAGGCCGCCCGCCTCTGCGCCTCCGAGCCGCAGGTACGTCCCACACCCACGCCCACGTCACTTGTGACTGTGTTCAACACATACATTTATGGATTATAATGGACTATAGGCCTCTGCCGCGTTGACTTTGTGTTTGTCTAGGGTAATCACAGAAACTTGTGTTCGGATTTTAAAAAAACTTACCAATATTTAAAATGGATTTTCAGGGTGTTTCCCTACATGTTGGTTGCTTATTACCCTGCTAAAATACAACAAGGTTTTTACGAGAAGACAATTATTCGAGGACGCTAGTATCTTGTATAGTTTATGTGTATGTATGTTTTTACCATGAATAGCACTTGCCTTACTGATAAGGATGACATCGTAAGAAAAATTGTATATGAATCTAACTCGTTTTCGAAAAACATGTAGAGTCCATCAACTCGCACGGACCAGTGTGGTGTGAACTAGACCCGTGCCCAGCAATGGGACGTTATACAGGTCTGATTTATGGAACGACTAGTTAATAAATTCGATTGTTTTTTTGTTACTCATTCATACTGAAAGACTAAACTAAAACGACTGGACGCATTTTTATGAAAATTGGTGTTTAGTGCACGATAATCTTTTTTTAACGTTGGGAAATGCATTTACGCATACCACCTACATATATATGTGGTTATGTGGAACTTAACGGCAACAAATGCCAGTCTTACCCACTAAAACCCAACGGAACCTCCCCCGCCTTAATGGGGCGTCACTCTGCTATCAAAGAAGTACCAGGAGCAACGCATATGGGACACGGTCCACCGAAATGCGTTAGTAACTCACACAGTTGTAGCAATGACATAATGTGTGTGTGTCTGTCTGTGTGTGCAGGACCGCGAGAAGCAGGAGTCGCTGCGGCGCTGCGCGGAGGAGCTGCGCTTCATTACGGCAGACTACGCGCAGGGGCAGGACATCGTCGGCACGCAGCTCGCGAGGCTCACGGTACTTAACGATATTTACTGTGAATGAATGAGTAAACGAACGAAATGAATGGATGACTGAAATTAATGAATGAAATTTATTATTCTTTGTTGATTTTAATTCAATTTACTCTATGTTGTTTGTTGTCTGTACTTTTTTTTTGTTATATCTTATTTGTTATTGTGCAAGAGACATATGTAATGAAAGAACGATAGACCGATGCAAACTGCAGCTAATTAAATGCTGTTTCACAATATATAATCTGTTAGATACCCACATTTTTTAACTGTAATTTGATGGTAGTTTTTTTATATGTTAATAATTTGCCTTTTTTGGTTTTACGTATTTTCGGTTATTTTTATATAGACGAAATGAAAAAATGAATGTAATGAAATTACTATATTTATTAAGTTTTACAATTGATCGAAACATACTATATTATAAATATTAGATAGATTAGATAAACAATGTAGTCGAAAGAGAAAAGGTTTTCTATTTTAACCAATCTCCTTCGTATCTTCCCCATCCTATGTGACATTATCGATATGTAGTCAGTGCTCAACTGGTACACTTCTAAGCTTATTAACAAAAGAATTGAATGTTGGTATGTGATAGGTTTTCTATTATTTCTATTTTTTAAACTACATTCCGTCCGCAGGAGAGCGCGCGCCAAGCGGTGTCGAGCGCTACGCAACTGGTGACTTCAGCGCATAACGCATCGCAGTACAACACGAACAAGTACTCGCAGGTTCGTTTCTGGTTATATTTAATATTTATATTTCACAGACAAAATAATTTTTTTAAAGAACGATTCGGAAAAAAATGCCAGCAATTTGAAAAAAATGACATTGCTCAGCTTAGAAGTATTGCTGAAAGTAATTCACTGAATATTTTTGTTTTAATTTAGTATCTAACATCCCTCTGTTCATTTTACTCTAAAGTTTGCCCGCCATTCGTCAGGTTTGATTATTTACCCCCCTAGTTACTAGATTCCGTAATAGGCTATATAAAATGAAGAATTTTTCAAATTGAGTATTGACTTGACTCTACTCTGACGCTTAAATTAAATTGACGATTCAAAAGTGCTTTTAATAAGTCTGATTGACTAAAGTTTGTTTTATTTCATTTCAGTCAGCTTTATATGTAAACCTAATCTTTTTTACCTCCTTTACACAGGAGACCCTCATCTCAGAATGCGAAGTTCTTAGCGAGCATATCCCGCGCGTGTCGTCGGCGTCGCGCGCCGCCGCCGCCGCGCCCACCGACCCCGCCGCGCACCTCGACCTCATCAACGCGGCGGAGACTTTCCTGCAGGTGTGTGACGACGTTTATTTCTATGTACTAAACATTGAAATACTCTAGAATCATACGGGCGTGTGTCACGTCAATAATATAATCTTTAAACTGAGCTAGATTTGAAATTTTTGTTCCGGGTAGAAGAACCAATTGATGATTTCTTTGTAATACACTATTCTTTCTAGTTTAATTATTATTCATTAGCATAATGTTGCTATATATGATATTTTACCACGTCAGCCGAGCGGGCACGTGATCAGCGCGGCGCGTGGCGTGCTGCCCACCGTGACCGACGGGGCCGCAGCCAAGCAGCTCGCCGACACCACGCACCAGTTCACCGCCAGTGCCGCTGACCTCAGGTAAGATCCTCCTCCCCCACACACACACAAGCCTTAACACCCCCACATACACCCAAATATTCCCCCACACACATACCATAACATGTCACATTTGACGCACTTGAAATTGTTTTCTATTCTTATTTTTCAGGTTTTTATGCCTTCCCATATCTCATTTCGTAACTTAACTATTACTTTTTTTTGTACATTTAATTTGGCTTTAGGCATATACTATAATAGAAAGACGAAAAATGAAAATATTTTTTTGTTGGTCAGTATAAACAAATTATCTACATACATAGTATAGATAGTTCCGCGGCAAAAGAATAATAAATAAGAGTATATTAATATTAAAAAAGTAACTCTGTCTATTACTTTTTCGCACCTAAAGCGCTGAACCAATTTTTATGAATTTTGTTATAGAAATAGATGGGACCTTGTCAAAAGATATAGGTTACTTTTTGTCGCGAAAATAAAACGTGAAGATGAGTTATATATTCTGGTACATATTATATTTATACAATATAAAGAGTGATATTTTATAATTAAGACATTGACCGGCTTATAAGAGAAGATAAGCCACTCCTGAATATGTAATGAGTATGTTTGTGTGTAGGTCGGCGGTGTCGCGCGCGCGTGTGTCATGCAAAGGGCTAGAGCTGGAGGCGGCAGGCGCTGTGCTGCGCGCTCTGCGCGCCGAGCTGCGCGAGCTGGACGATGCCGCGCGCGCTCAGGACCTGCGCCCGCTGCCCGGACAGACCGTGAGTCGGACATCTTTATATATTACTAGCGACTCGCCCTCGCATCGCTCGGGTTCGTCCCTAGGTGATGCTTTAAATTGACAATTTTTTTTTTATTTATGAATCGATTGAAATTAAACACACAACTAAACTTACACGTTCTAAATGTTAAGTGAAGCTTACCACAATACATTAGTGAAAACCGCACCCAAACGGTTAATCCGTTTCTGAGATTAGCGCGCATAAACGTAACAGACAAAAATGGTTCTATTGCTTTAGTAAAGACCCCCCAATAAGTGTTTTTCTCAAACATCTTTCATGTACAGACAGCGATCAGTTACATCTTTACTATATATATAGATATCGATGCCTATGCGATGCTTTGATGTATTTGTTATGCTACTAAAATGTTTTATCATAATCTGGGAAGTAGTGAGTAGTGTTTGTATGAATAAATGAACATCGCAGTTTTTTTGCGTTTATTAATTCATTGTTGATTTTTTGTCTGTATGTTTTATGTTGTACTAGTCTTCGTTTAATACATTTATAGTTAGATTTTTTATTTGTAATGGTTTTTATGATTGTATTATTTTGGGGCTGTCGTTTGAATAAAGTTAAGGGTTGTTAAGTTAAAGTCCTGTTAGTTATTTGAGTACTAAAAAGGTATTCTTCAAAGGAGAAAAAAGGAATCTGTCGAGTAATCATAATACAACTGTAACAAAAGCGATAATAATGAAGGCAGAAAGCGATAATAAATAATATTGATAATATTATATACTAAATGAATATAGATAATATTGTACACATGATATAACGTATGATGTGCCGTGTGCCAGGCGGAGTGGGCGGCGTCCCGGCTGCAGGGCGCGGGTCGCGGCGCTGCGTCGGCGGCGGCTCAGCTGGCGGGTAGCGCGCGGTGCCGCGAGCCCGCCGGCTGTGCGCGCGCCGCCGCCGCCCTCGCCGCCGCCATGCGCGCGCTCGCGCCCCCGCTGCGCGCCGCCGCCGCCGCCGCGCCACAGAACTCGCAGCGCAGGTACGTACGCACACACACGCAAGCGAATATGGTAATGATGTCCTCCCGAACACGGCGGACAATTTCAATGTGCAGTAGATATTATAGCGCAGACACAACGTGCACTCTCTGTTCCCATCACTCTCGTACTCGGACACGACTGGTGAGAGATCAGGCGCAGGACCGCCGCGGGGGTGATATATCACCAACTTCCCAACTGAGAATGCCTTAACAGAAAAAAACAGTAATTAAACTTGACCCGATCTGAGAGTCGAACCCAAGACCTCCTGATCTACAGCCGTACATATTAGCCACTAAACACCATAAAGCAGACGTGCGTGCAGGTACGCACTTATCGTTATACGAATCTCGTTTATTTCATAACTAGGTACGACTGATACTATAATAATGCAGTGCAACCCATAGAAATAAACTGATGACAGCGCTAATATGAATTATTTTTATTGACTTATTATTATTATTATATTATGTTATAATTATATATTATGTGTGTTTTAAAATATGTTAAATTTTGCAAAATTCATCATCTTTTTGATTACATAAATTTCACTTACAAATGCAGTAATATTTGAAAATTAGATTCATTTAAAAACCTTGTACACTAATTTGAATCAATAAAAAAAATCTTGATGTAACAATTGTAATTACGTATTCAATTCAATTCTCTTGTTAATAGCTCCAAAGCGTGCCACTTGAGCAAAGATTGCTTCGCATAATTACATATTAAAATATATTTTTGCACCTCTGATAATGACATTAATGATACGCCTTGGCAGCAGACATTGCGATTGTATTCGGGCCATAAAACTTCGCCTTCGGCCTACTGCGAACGTGCACATTGCATCGCTGTAAAGTTTAACGCTATAAACAAGCGCAAAAATCAAAATGGAAAAAACCGCGCAAGCGCAAGCGAAGTTCTTTTTTTTTTTATTGGCGAAACATACAGTATTTACAAATATTTATACAATCCGTATTAATATTATAAATGTGAAAGTTTGTGAGTATGTATGGATGTTTGTTACTCTTTCACGCCAGAACGGCTGAACGGATCTGGATGAAATTTGGCACAGAGATAGATTATATTCTAGAATAGCACATAGGGTACTTTTTATTATGGAAAAATGTACGGTTCCCATGGGATAGGTTTGTTTTTGTTTTCCTAGAGGTGAACCCGAGCGAAGCGAGTGTTAGCCGCTAGTAGCTTATATAAATGGTTCATAGACCAATAAAGTTTCCATTGATACGTTAATCATATCGAGCAGTGTATGTGTATCGACAGTTACAAAAAAACAACATATTAATACTTAACAAAAACAAAAAAAAAATACAAAAATTAACTACATGTATACATAAGTTCTCTAATCAATTTTTTACATTTCATGATGGAACATGTGTCAATACCTATATCATTAAAATGTTTACCATAATTTTTGCATGCGCGTAATTTAAAGGTATTAATAATATATTTAGTATTTTTACATGAATTAAAAAATAAAGATTTAGTTCTTGTGTTGATTCTGGGACATCTAAAATTAATATTACCTAATAAGTAAGGGGAATCGATAATATTTTTCAAAATCTTTAGTAAAAACATAGTGTCTCTCTCCATTCGGCGATTTTCAAGTGTAGGCATAAGCAGCGCAGCTTACTTGGAGCAAGATGCGAAAATTTGTATATAAATTTAATTTGTACTTTTTCTAACTGCATTATATGTGTCACAGAGAAGGGATTCTAAATAATTGAACCATATTCAAGCGTCGACCTTACAAATTCAAATTCAAAATATTTTATTCAGCATTAAATTATTACAATTTTTTACTGAACGTCATGAGTCTACAAAAGAATTATAAAAAGCATCACATAGTCTGAACATTTTTAAAATCCCTTCCAGTTCTCAAAATAAACCCAAGCAAATGTAGGGACTTTGCTGTAATATTAGTGATATGTAATATAAGTGATTTGCGAGCGATTTCTTTGCGATTTTATTTGCGAGAGTTTATAGGCAGCGGTGCGATATGCTTGCGACTTCACCCGAAATGCCGAAGTATTCGCGAATATGTTATCACGATGTGTGCGGCCGCAGCATTACAGATAATAATTAGCACTTATATCTATACAGAGTGATATCATCGGGACAGCAAGTGCTGGAGGCGTCGCTGACACTGGTGGACACTGTGAAGGCGCAGCTGGCCGGCGAGGAGGTGGAATCCGCCAAGATCATGGCCATCGCCAAGGATGTGTCACAGGTGGGATTATGTTTATGGAAAAGTTATTTTCATTCATAGAATCACAGAATATTCATACTATCTTAGATTTACGCGATCATTTGAAATTTTAAATAAAAGTATCTTTTCCGATTTTTCTGCGGATTTATTTTGATTTTGGTTTCCGACGTTTCGAATGCTTTACAACAATCATAGTTACGGAAGAGGCTAAAGTTCTATATGTCTCACAGGTCATTATATAGTTGTTACAAACGTCACCTACGCACAGCACCATACCACATTAGAAAAAAATACATAAGTTGTTCACATCTGAAAAAAAATGCTTATTCCACTTTAAAAAAACCTTGAAAATTGTTAAAATACAAAATGGTTACAAACAGAAACATACACTTAAATTAACGTTTAAAGTGTGTACGTTTAAAGTTGACCATCTTCTCCTACAGAGTATAGAACAAATGATAGAAGCGGTGCCTTCTCACGCGGAGCTGGACGCCGCCATGGATAGCATCAACCAGACCCTCGACGTGCTCGACATGGGGGAGTTCCCGCACACGGACAAGACTTATGGGTACATATTATTTAATATTCGGATGGTACAGCGGTAAAGTGTAAACTAAGCGAAGCGGGTTCAAATCCTGGTTCTCGAATTTCGGATATTCTCGTAGGTGAATCATTTTCAATATGATGAAGGAGAATATTGTATTGTTGTTGCGACACAGTTTTATACTAATGTAGTTATAATCGTTAAGTTATTTTCGTTATACATGTACTAAATGTTTTAAATGAATAAATGAATGTAAAGAAACTTACACAGTCTGAGAGAACCTAAATAGTTTTCGAAAGACGTGAAGTCTACCAACTCGCATTCGGCCAGCGTGGTGGATAATGGTCATGATCCTCTACACATTTCGGGGAGGCCCTGGCCCCAGCAATGGGACGTTGAATAGATCTGAGTGAGGTGAATCATTTAATACCACCTGACTGATCTCATGATGGAGCCAGGAGGTGGATAATGTAACTCTTCAATGTCTACTAGTGAAAACTAGTACAAGTACCAGGCGAGCATGTTTTAATTAAGAAAATCGTGTGCACTCTTTGAGTCCTACATATACATACAATGAGCACTCCTCGAGGTTCGTGAAGGAACTTCGCTCCTACCGGGCGTCCCGCGACACTGACCAACTTTTTTTTAAATTTAAATTGTTTATTCACAAAATGTCCAGCGAGCTCCAAACCGAGCTGAACTCGGCGGCCGTGGAGCTGAATGGCGCCGCGTCGGGTGTAGTGGAGGGCGTGGTGGACGGCTCCCAGGGAGGTGCGCTGCCGGCGCGCGCGGCCGACTTCCACGCCGCCTTTGACCGCCTCGCCGGCGTCTGTCTAGAGATGGCCGGCTATACTGAGGTACGTGCGTGTGTGTGTGTGTGTGCGTGTGTTGGTCAGATTTGAATAGTTTTGGTATACTGTCAGATTTTGAACGGTAGGGAATCAGGATATAGGCTAGTATTACTAAAAAAATCCAGTTACTAGTTAAGGCGAGTGCTTTCACATATTATTATAAACTTAAATGGCGCCTAGGTAATCAATTCATAGTATAAAACAAAGTCGCTTCCCTTTGTCCTTCTGTCCCTATATATACTTAGATCTTTAAAACTACGCAACGGATTTTTATGCGGTTTTTTTTAATACATGGAGTGATTCAAAAGGAAGGTTTATATGTATAACGTATACATAATATAATAGACAAACACTGATAATTTTAGACGTTTCTAGTGTAATGTAATGTCGTAAATAAACACATTTTTTTGTGCTTACATTGCAAACGCTGGCTGAACCCTACGAGATAGATCACAATAATGTACTACAGTATTCTACACCTTAAAAAGGTCTACAAAAAAAGTCCGCGATAGCATATGTCTATCTCTTAAGGATAACATACTATATCCAAGCTAGAGACGACCCCGAGCGAAGCGAGGGTGAGTCGCTAGTATCTTATATAAGCCAAAAAAGAGGAAGGAGCAACTTTTAAACTTTCTCTCGGGCTGTTCTCAACAAAACTATTTTCCGAGCCGGTTTTAGTTTACTCACACACTGACTACTACACTGATGCTCTTTCAGCTATATTGAAGATGCAAAATTGCTAGTATAAGTCTAATTCATTTCATTTTATTGGGCATCCACTGATATATTTTTGTTACAGGAAATCGAGAGCCGCACTCAAATGGTCACCTCCCTCAAGACGGTGACTGTCAACTCCTCCAAGTTGTTAGGCACTGCTAAGTCTGTAAGCCAGGTGAGATAACTTTGTTTGTTTTTTGTGGTTGATATCGATTAATGAAAAAAATATATCTACAATGTGACACGACATATTGCTGTGTATCATTAGATACAAAAATGTTAGATGACTAATTTAGTTATTTTGTTTAATTGAGTATACGATAGATGGCGCTTACTCGAAAGCTTACGAATTATTATATTTTTTATAATGAAAACTAAAAGAAATAGCAAAAATATAACCTATTTATGAAACTTTAGCCTTTTACGAGTATAACCATGTTGTAAACTTATATAATTTTAAACAAATATCAATAACAAATGCATACAAATAACGCCATCTGTAAACTTTATTTGAAATAACATTTTTTTCTTTCTGATGAAACTCCATCCATATATCTATACATATAAATAAAATTGAAGTGTCTGTCTGTGATTTCAAAATAACTATGATTTCCAAGTACTAGAGTATATATAGTCTATTTTTTCTTACGTGTCTTAAATAGTAAACAAATATGGCGTACAGGTAACCAGAGATAATTCATAGAGATGTGCATGACGAATGAATGACTGAACTTAATGGTTTTTAATTTTTATGCAGTGAACGTAAAGTATTGGGTAGAAATAATACGACAAGTTATTTTAATAATTTTATTAGTCTGATTCCGATGATAAATTACTCGACTCTTCTGATATATGTATTATAAAATTAGGGGTCGGTGTATCTGTTGCAGCATCTATTAAGCCGTCAAGCTGCAACATTTTGTCTTCTTCTTTTTTCACATGTTCAATACAATTTATCCAAGACGCCGTACCAATTTTTCTTAATCCTTCTCTGACAAGCTCCTTGACTTCAGCCATTTTAAAACTTTTATTATTTTTTCCTACATGTGATTTTAATTGTGCCCATATTAATTCTATTGGATTTAATTCACAATAATACGGCGGAAGGCGCAGAACAATTATATTTTTATGAGCGGCCATTTCATCAATAACTTTTTTATTATAATTGTCTTTATTAAATTTTAATAAAAGTTGTCAAAATATCACTTGTCTATTTTAAAATCAATGACGTGAAAGTTTTTTTAAGATTTTTTTGGCCTTAATATAAACTCATTTTTAAAACTTTAACCTAAAAAACCAAAAAGCGGTCGGAAGTCCCTCACTCCGTTTTAATAAACTGTGCAATAAGATACGAAATAATAATAATTACAGTAACAAATAAATAATAAGTATAAATTCATTAAAAGCAATTAAAAATCTTCTATATTCTACAGAAGACATTACTATTTTTAAGCCTAATAACAATTTGAACAAAATATCGTTCTTTGTAATTTAAAGATATTGTTATTTTTAATAAGTTCAGTTTTCACTCTCGATAATTCATTCTAAATGTACATCTCTATAATTTAAAGACAAAGTAGCGTATCGAAACGTCAAAATGTTGTGTTCATATTTTATCTGTGGAAGTTGGTTCTGTTAATATTTCAATTTTAGCAAAAAATAATGTATTTAAATCATTAATTAACAGCTTTTATTAGTGTAATTCGTAGCGTGTGTGTTTCTGAAATAGTTATAAACGATAAAACCAAATCTAAAATGTATGATTGTCCGAAAACAAGTGATTTTCGTTCAAGGTAGTGTTTGTTTACCAATTAGGACACGTAAGAAAAAATGGACTATAGAGTTATTTATATGATAGCAGTATTTAACCTTTTTTAAAATTACTGTCTGTCTGTCTTTCTGTTTGTCCGGGGTAATCTTTGGAACGGCTTAACCGATTGTAACGGGACTTTCACTAAAAGATAAGGTTACATATAGAGTATGTTTAATTCCGGAAATATTTAAAATTAAAAATTAAAATTCGAATTCACCTTTCTAACTTCGCTAGTCATTATATAAAATGAATAATAACTAATTTGGATATATATCCAAATTAATCTATACAGATAAATAAAATTGGAGTGTCTGTTTGTAATATTAAAATAACCGCTTTTTACTGAATGCATATGAATGTATATACGGTACATATACCAAAATAACATTTTTTACAATTTTTGTCTGTCTGTCTGTCTGTCCGTCTGTCTGTCTGTCTGTTTGTTCCGGCTAATCTCTGAAATGGCTGGACTAATTGCGACGGGACTTTCACTGGCAGATAGCTGATGTTATAAAGAGTAACTTAGGTTACTTTTATTTTAGAAAAAAAAATAGGGACCCACGAAAAGACCAAATAAATTAATTAATTTTGTTTTGGGAAGCAACCTAGGGACGAAACCGAGCGAAGCGAGGGTGAGTCGCTCGTTATTATTTAATTACATATGTATGTACAAATGTCGTTTTTGTTGTAGGATTTGAATCGACCAAATGCCAAGAACCAGCTGGCGGCAGCCGCGCGCGCCGTCACAGAGAGCATCAACGATCTGGTTAGTATCTGTACACTAGTATACTCTAAAGTTATTATTCTTTATGTAAGCGAATTAAAATTATTTTTATTATGTTAAATCGTCTAAGAAAAAGTATTTTTAAACGGTAAAGAATTTAGAAATTGCTTCCTGAAAATGTGTATGTCAGAGTCGAATCTGAGTTTTGATTGCCTTTGAAAAGGAAGAGGTACTCAATTCGCTTGTAATTTATATTCTATTTTTATGTGTGTATGTTACGTGATCTGTATCACAATAATGTATCTAAAATACAAATTTCGAAAATAATATTATTATATTACTAAAAGTGTATTTTATTCTTTGTCCTAATTCCACGCTATGTGGGCACAAAGTGATTCTTCCATTCCCTTCTCTCATACGTATCATCTATAGTACTACAGTAATGTCACAAATATTCAACGTTTGTGTGTCTGTATTATTTTATCTAAAATATAAGCCCAAAAACAAATTTTAAAAATAATATTACTAAAGTCTTCTTTTCCTGAACCTTCACCCACGCTACGTGGGGGTTGTCATTAAATACTTCTTCCACTCCCCTCTCACTCCATCTATAGTAATGTGACAAGTGTTTAATGTGTGTGTGACGCTACGTGTTTCTTCCACTCCCCTCTATCAGCATACTTCATCTATAATAAGGTCTCAAGTATTTGATGTATGTATGTGTGCGTGCAGGTGTCACAAGTGTACTGTGACAAGTGTTTAATGTATGCGTGTTGCAATTTGGTGTGTGTAGGTTGACGTGTGCACGCGCGCGGCGCCGGGGCAGAAGGCGTGCGCGGCGGCGTTGCTGCGCATGGCGGCGGCGCGCGCGCTGCTCACTGCGCCAACGCAGCCGCTCTCCGACCTCGGCTACTTCGCTTGCCTCGACGCCGTCGTCGACCACAGCCGGCTGCTCAGTATGTATACACCACCCATTGTCCACCACCCACCACAACTCCCAGTGTGACGATGTTGTGCTATTGGTACTGTGACTTGTCGATAGGAAATCTGTTCACAGCCTATATACCACCATATACCGTTACCTTATTGTATTGTTAGTGGCATCACCACCTTTCGAATTCTTAGCTCAAACAAATGGAAACTCAGCGTTGTGGGAGATGTTGATTTATATTATTATGTAATGAATTTAAGTGATTCCATAATTAAAATTATAATAAAAATCTCATTCATTTGCACTAATCGAAACCTACACTAATATTATAAAGAAAAAGGTTTTTTTATTACACCAATACAGCGTATGACAAATAGACAACTAGGGACGCACCCGAGAGAAGCCACGGTATATCGCTAGTGCTACTAGCTACTAATTACATATGCTTTTCAACCGTAAAGACACATACTTGAATTCTAAATCCATCATTATCCTTTCATGATTTTATTTAATGATTCAATGCAACAAAATTGATTTAACACAAAAAATGAATGTATGTTTTATGTGTGTTTGTGTGCGTGTCACAGGCGAGGGCATGTCGTGCATGGCGGGCGCCGTGAAGCGCGGCGAGGCGGAGGCGTGCGAGCGTGGCGTGAATGGCGTGGCGGCCGCCGTGCAGGGGCTCGTGGAGTGCACTGCTCAGGCCGCCTACCTGGTACGTGCCTAGGATATGTCATATATTATGCTACTTATTTAAAGAGATTCATCATTACATTATATTCATGTTAGGCAGTTATTGTGCTTTGTAATGTTCTTTTTAAGTTATACTTTTTGGAGCATTAAGGGAAAAAGTTATGAAAGTGAATTTTTTACAATACAACAGATTTAGACTACAGTATGAAGTTGTCGTTAAATCTCCCTTAAGTATAGTGTGATGTCTATATTCAAGATATTTGTTCCGATATTTCTTTATACACAACACGTGTTTTTAAATATTGATAAAAATAAAAATTCTTACATGCTTTATTTAATTTCACCTGTCCCGGTGCCTGTCTGTAATCAAATCGTGCAACATAAATGACCCATTTCTAAATGTCCGATTGAGTTGAAATTTGGCACACACGTTTGGTCCACAATGACTGCATGATTGCCTAAATGCCGCTATTTTTAATTCAATATATTACAAAATGACAATTTATAATTTTCATAGCGACCCTTATGATATGAGCAAGGGCTTAATGAGCGAAACAAAATAAGCAAAATGACGTTATTGTAAATCCAATATAGCGGACTATGTTTTTTTATACACCCCCCTATAATATGGATATCAAATGAAGGTTTTTGTTGAAAAGAATATGAATAAAATAAAAATAAAAGCATTTATAGCATTAAATGCTCTAAAAACCAAAGAAGTATAACTTTTTACGTACGTAAATATTTACACATACACTTTTTTAATTTTAAGATAAGAGTAAGATGAGATTTAAGTAAGATACACAATGTAAAATATGCAAAATAACATAATCTATACGGATAAATAAAATTGGAGTGTCTGTTTGTAATATTAAAATAACCGCTTTTTACTATATGCATATGGATGTATACACGGTACACATACCAAAACAACATTTTTTACATTTTTTGTCTGTCTATCTGTCTGTCTGTTTGTTCCGGCTAATATCCGAAACGGTTGAACCGATTTTGACGGGACTTTCACTGGAAGATAGCTGATGTTATAAGGAGTAACTTAGGCTACTTTTATTTTAGAAAAAGAATCAGGGTTCCGCGAAAAAAAATTAAAACCCATGAAATTGTGAACAAAATCCGCTTACGGCGTACGCACCCGAACGGAGCGAGGGTAAATCACTATATAATTTAAATGAATATCTTAGAAGTAGCAATGTATTATTTATGTATAAACTTAGCTAACCGTGAAAACGTACCAAGGGACGAACACGAGCGAAGCGAGCGTGAGTCGCTAGTGGTACATAAATTCTTAAATCATAAATTTAAATTAGTTTATTTAGTACATTTATTTGTGTGCAGATATGAAACTGCTGCGTTTTTTGTATTACCTTTTTTTACATTGCCTCGAAAGACCATTATTATAAACTAGCAGAACCCGCGGCTTCGCCCGCGATCAAACTGCGAAAAACATAAACTTTTTCGCAATACATACTTTATTACTTGCAAAAATATGTATAAAATGTTAAGCGTATATTCTGTAAATAAATTTACTCTACTTTATATCCCACATTTGAGCCATGTTACTCTATTTAAATATATTCAACAACTCAAACTTCACCGCCCAGTTTTACCCACTTAGGGGCTGAATTTAAAAAAATCTACAATACATGTTTATTTAACTGTATAGAAGAGCAATAATACCAAGTTTCAAGTAATTCTGATCATAAAGATTTTTCTCCTTATATAAACAGCACAACCCCCTTTTATCCTTTTAAGGGATGAATTTCGAAAAAAAATGATATTAGTATTATTTTAGTTTTCATTTTAAAGTTAAATGCCATTTTCCGTGCATCAATTATTACAGAGTTTCATACAAACTTTCATCCCCTATTTGACAGCATTAGGGGATGAATTTCAAAAAATCCTTTCTTAGCGGATGCCTACATTGTATAAGGAAAATGTCCTCTAAATTTCACGTTTCTACGACCAGCGGTTTAGGCTGTGCGTTGATCGATCAGTCAGTCAGGACATAGCATTTTATGTATATATATAGATTAATTTACTGTATTATGTGGACAGGTGGCGGTATCAGACCCAACATCGACAGCAGGTCGCGCCGGGCTGGTGGACCAGGCGGCGCTAGCACGCGCAGCCGCCGCCATCGACCAGGCCTGCGCCACGCTGGCCGATACCACCGCGCCACAGCCCAGCGTCCTAACCGCGGCCACCCTTGTGGCCAAACACACTGGCGCGCTATGCCACACTTGCCGCCTGGCCTCCGCCAGGTGCACCGCACCCGCCGCCAAGCGACACTTCGTGCAAGCTGCTAAGGACGTGGCGAACCGTACCTCCGATTTAGTTAAGGATATCAAGCTACTCGATAAGGATTATTCGGATGTGAGTATTAGATGTGTGTATGTATGTATATGTGATCCTGAGTTCTCAGGTCCTGGGCTCGACTCCCGTGTAAGACACGAAATTCTCATTACTCAGTAGGCTGAAGTTGGAAAGTTCGGGGGTGTTTTACTTTGATATCTTAAAAAATCCGTAAAGTTGGTTCTTTGACCTACGGTATGCTTATACCGGACTTTGAGAGTAGAAAGAATACTATGTGTATTGTGTTTGCGCGTAACTTGTGCTACAATATCAATTCCATGCAATAAGCGATTTCCTTTGATTCTGAGGCAATTCTGTTAAATGCAGTGTTTGTCAAAAAATATCAAGAAACCAATACAGAAACCTGTAGGTTTTTGTATTAGTTTGTTGGTGAGAGATATCGATGTAAAGGTTTTAAGATTATTATAATTATTATTATTACGAGTACTATCACGACATCTTATTACATATGTACGAGTATATACTAGAGGCTCACCCTTGCTAAACTCCCACCGTTAAAAAATATACATATATTATAAAAATAAAAAAAAAACCGACTGCATAAAAGCTAATTAAAAAGATGAAAACAAGTTCACGAAGGAATATAGTATTATGCAGTTATTATCGTCCTTCGCGTCGCGCAGTCGGGTAAAAATTCATTCTCCGGCCCTCCAACTATCTCCACACAATAAATCACATCAACCTGTCACTGTTTCGACGTGAAAGAACTAAAAACAAACGAACACACTTTTACATTTTTAATATTAAGTATGTATGTACATATATATAATATGGTGTCGCAGGAGAACCGTGCGCGTTGCGCGGCGGCGACGGTGCCGCTGCAGGAGGCAGTGCGCAGCCTGCGCGCCTTCGCCGACAGCCCCGAGTTCGCGGCCGTGCCCGCACGCATCTCGCAGCACGCGCGCGACAGCCAGGAAGCCGTGCTGCGCTGCGGACGGTGAGCACCTGCCATCCATTATCCACCATCCACCATCAACATTCTCTATATCATCTTACTATTTCTTGTTAATTCTTTGTACTACCATGATCATTAAATGGTATGTATTCAGCCCTTTTTAACGTCCCATTGCTGGGCACGGGCCTCCCTTCAGTACGAGGGCTATCAGGCTATAGTCCACCACGCTGGCCAAGTACCAGCCCAACTTCTGCCCGCCATTCTAGCTTTAGAATACGTATATATATGTATGTTGAATATCGTACATACTCGTTACCCTAAATTTAAATTTTCTTTATATGTCACAATGTTTCTTTTTTTTTCGATAAATTTATTTTTTGTTTTCTTTGAAGTCTCAAGTGTTAATGAGTTATTATATTGGTAAATGTTGCTGATATAATAGGTTAATGAGTTATTGAAAGAAAATAATTAATGATCCAATTTTATCTATAAAAAAATATCCATGTATCCATATTTGTAACATTTACCAATTGTTTTCTTCTATGTAACATATTATGTGTATGTCTGTGTGTGCAGCGACATAATAACTGAGTCGTGCGCGATGGTGGAGGCGGCGGGCGCGCTCGCGCTCAACAGCAGCGAGCGGGCGCAATGGCACGCGCTCGCCGCGCACAGCAAGGCCGTCTCCGACACCATCAAGAGCCTCGTCACCAACATACGGTAATGCACCCGACACCCGACATCCAACACCCGACACCCGACATCCAACACCCGACACCCGTCAGCCTGCAGACAAGTCGACGGGTGGTGGGAGAACTGGCGCTTACATTTTGGGTGCTCTAAACTAGCTCAAACCAAACTGAATTTGTGTTCAAATTTCAAAAAAAAAACCTATGATCAAGACAGTTTATACGATGTTCAGTTTCGTTCAATTTCTTGATTTATTGGGCATCATTTTTAATTCCGCTATCCCTACGATGTTCATTGTCCAAATAAAGTTCCTATTGCATACACTTAAAAAAAACAGTTTTCAAATAGATATTAATCTTACCAACTATGCAGTCGGCATTGATTTTTAGGATATATAATATCGATTTATATTAAACTAAATTTATTTTAAAAATCAAATGACACATGTTCTATTGTGTATACGTTTCCATGTCTATTTGTTTATTGACATTTCGGTGTGTATCTCAGTGAGAAGGCGCCGGGGCAGCGCGAGTGCGGCGCAGCGCTGGAGTCGCTCAACAAGCAGCTGCGCGAACTGGACCAGGTGGCGC
The DNA here is from genome assembly GCA_905404265.1 of Fabriciana adippe. NCBI lineage: Eukaryota > Metazoa > Arthropoda > Insecta > Lepidoptera > Nymphalidae > Fabriciana > Fabriciana adippe. The sequence goes on along the minus strand of FR989982.1, from coordinate 8,085,678 downwards.
TGCAGGCCGTCAGCCAGGAGCTGGAGCCGCGCCAGGCCAACACCCTGCAAGGTATCTACTGGGTGTTCCAGTCTCACTGGTTTCACTAGCAGTATCTACATTTCTGCGATGATAACTGTAATTTTGTTAGATTCATATGAAAGGTTTTTTTTCTATAAAATTATGGATTTTTTTTAAATCTGTTGAGTCGTTATAATATGATAGAGTGGTGGTAGTCATTTTGTTTTTTTTTTTTCAAAGAGGATCTAAAAGTAGGTTTACACGAATTTCCTATATCATTGGCGCTAGAGACAAAAATGCGGACGTACCCGCTGGCAAAGCTAGTTAGTTATAATCCATATTATAAAGTGTAATTAAGTACAGCAAGTACAGTACAGTGTGTGTGTCGCGTGCCAGGCTACTCGGAGCAAATCGAGAGCAGCGCAGCGGAGATGGCGGAGCGCCTGGAGCCGCTGCGCGTGGCGGCCTGCGGCGAGGCCGAGCACCTTGGTCATGCCGTCGCGCAGCTCGTGAGTGTCACCACCACCACTACCATCTTCATAGCACACCATAACACTAACACTATACCATACCACATTACGTCATGCCACCTCCAGTCTATATTGTACTCCGTGTGTGCCAGTGCTCCAGTGACCTCATCACATATGTATGGTCTTAACTTTGGTGGTTTGTTTGCGAGATAGACGATAGATAGTGTTGATTCCTAAACTGTAGTATAATACGTTTTATATTTAATTAAAGCTATTTCTGTAAAGTTAAGCGTTATTGGCTGCGGGAAACAATTCTTGGGATGTAACGGCACCATTTATATGTACACAGTGCAGACTTATTGAAATGGATGTTAAATTAATAATTATTATTAATAAATAAAATTAAGCTTATACTTTACCATTTTGGGGCATATTTTTATAACACAAACAAATAGGTACAAGATTGAATCAAATTTATTAAACAGTTCAATAATATATTGCAACGATTTTCTCTTATTTTTATCAAACAAAATTCTAAAAAATATTTGTTACAAACTGTGTTTATCTAACATACTTGTATATCATATACACATAACACATAGTATGCAGTATATGTAAGTTATTGAACGACGTGATTCAACCCGTGTATGTGCGTGCAGGTGTCCTACGCGGAGCCGCTGGTGGCGGGCGCGTGCGGCGCGGCCTCCAACACGACGGAGTCGCGCGCGCAGGCCGAGTTGCTGCAGCACGCGCGCACCGTGCTCGAGACGCTCACGCTGCTCGTGCACGCCGCGCGCACCGCCGCCGGGAACCCCAGGGTAACAAACACGTCCCACCACCATCCCCTTACACTCACTGTTAGTCATCTCTGCCGACTTATACAAACGTAACATCGACGTCGAAATAGTATTACACTCAATCTCTTTTTCACTCTTACATACTATTATTGTTTCATTCTCTCTTTTTTAAAGCTCTATGACACGATTTAAACATTATACCGATACTGTAATCATTTTAAATGTAACACCCGGTCTCTATTTCACTCTCATACATTGTCGTTTTTGCTGTTTCATTCTGTCTTTGTTGATCTATGACTCTCGATTTCGATGTTATACAAACACTGAGTGTAATTTAAAAGTAATACACAGTCACTTTCTAACTCTTGCTATTTTTTTCTCTTAGTGTTAGTGATATCTGTTTTTGATTCAAGTGTTATATTAACGCTAAAATCATTTAAACAGTAATTACCAATTTCATATTCATCTACCGAGAGAAAATCGATTTCCGCGTTTCTTTTTCTAATGAATGAAATGAATGAATGAAAGCTTATTAAAGATTTCTAATGAATGAATAGAATACGAATGTTGGCTAACCGCTGTCACTGTTGCCTGGTACAGGCGGCCAGCGCGCACGCGGAAGTGGACGCGCAGGCGGCGCTGGCGCGCGCCGCGCTGCGAGAGCTGGGCGCGCACGTGCGCGAGCTGAGCACACAGCGCGGCGCCGTCGGCCCACTGCTGGACTGCGTGGCGCGCGCCGTGGACCGTCTCACCGACCACAGGTAAACTGGCTTACTTGAAGTATGACCAATCATATATAAATAAGTTTTTACAAGCTCTTTTGAATTATACATTTCTTTTTTTAATTTAAATTGAATGTCAGTCTGAAAGTCCATGAGGAAGTAATCACTGTTTAGGAAAGAAGTTCTGCTGAGAAAAGCCCGAGAGAAACGAGGCAGTTGCTCTTTTAAAATGACTCCAAGGCGAACAAAAGGCTCATGTGAAAACGACTTCTCCAGCCTTTTCAAACTTTCAGTCAAAAATCTACTAAATATTAATGGACAAACCATCAAGGTTAAGAGGACGTTTGTCTGTGGATTTTTCCGATTTATTTAAAGAGTGATTTTTAATCTTTTAATCTTTGCTAATATTATAAAGAGGCAGAGTTCGTGTATTTCTTTGAACGCGCTAACCTCAGGAACTACTAACCCTATTTGAAAAATTCTTTTTGCATTAGGTAGTCCGTTTATTGAGGAAGGCTATAGGCTATATATCACATAATGTATAGTCTATATATCCCTTGCTAACCGTTAAAACGTACCTAGGGACAAACCCGAGAGAAGTGAGTGTGAGTCGCTAGTTATAAATATAAGTTTATACTATTTATTATAAAGAGATGAAAAACCACTCTTTACATAAATCGGAAAAATTCACGGACAAAGCGTCCCTTGTAACGAGTATATCCTTTTTTTTTCATCAAACTGATAGTTCCAGAAAATGACGCGTTCAAACTAACAAACGAATAGACAAACATATCATCTATATATTAGTTAAATATAGATGATTACATTAGGATTAATTCGTAACAGACACGGTATATGACCATCCACGTTCGTACGCCAAATCGTAAAACTTATTTCGCATACACTCGACACGAATACCGCGACCCAATAGTGTGTTCTTCAGTTTTTGTTATTATTCACATATCACATATACTTTTTAAGGTAAATTAGCATTTTTTACAAGATTTCTTTTATACTAGCGACTTACCCTAACTTCGCTTGGGTGCGTCCATAAGCTTAAACGATTTAGGAATGCAAAAAAAAACAAACTTACAAAGAAAAATATTTTATTTTTGGCCCAGGAACCTTCGCAGACATATACAGTATTAGCTAACAGGGTTTCATCACAATTGGATCAATGCTTTAGGAACGCATAGAGGACATTTTTATTTATTTTATTATACTAGGGACACACCCTTGCTCCATATTCCACAGTCGATCTGTGTTCTAAATTTCATTCAAATGCATCCACCCGTTTTAGCTTTAGAGAGTTACAAACATACGCACACACGCACATACAAATTTTTCTATTTATAATAGTTCATATGTAATATAGGAAATAATATTATCTATATATGTATATATAAATCAATTGCTGTTCGTTAGTCTCGTTAAAACTCAAAAACAGCTGGACCGACTTGAATAATTCTTTTTTTCTTTTGTTGGAGGTGTGTCAGGGGTGGTTTAAATATAAAAAAAAATAGTGAAAACAAAAAAAAACTGCTGGAAAATAAAAAAGTTCTGAACTGTTTATTTTGTATGGGAATCACTAACCGTTAAAACGTACCTAGGGATGAACCCGGACGAAGCGAGGGTGAATCGCTAGTTGGAAATATATATACATAATTAGAAATTGTAAAAAAAAAATTGAATTTTAAATATTTGCCTCGTACCGGAATCAAACTAGTGTTTCTCCACGTAGCATCCCTAGTGAGATACCACTGCGCCTATATGATAAATAAAAGCACTCAGGTCTCAAAGAGAACACAAAACATACATCAATAACATGCAAATAGCCGCAGACTCTAAATATAACGTGTTTAATGTTAAGGACAAAGTGCGTACGGTTTATTCATGAAACTCTTTGGTTCTCTTACCGATGGCGAATAGAGAGGTACTCGATTAGTGTGTCTCGAATATATATATATATATATATATATATATATATATATATATATATATATATATATATATATATATATATAAATTTTAGGAATAATAACAATCCACACATAAAACCCCTATTTGAGAGAGATATAAGTCTTAAAATACTTATTGTATTATTTGAACAGATTATGCATTTTTTTTTTATTTTTTTTTGGCTGTATGAAATTACACCTGTCAATATTTGAAGTTTTAAATGTAATGTTCGTATGTAAAGATATTTTTCTTCATGTTGTATTCTTAACAACTATTTATACATATAATGAAAGTGTAACTGATTGCTGTCTGTACATAAAAATATTTTTAGTGCTGACATAGTAGTAGCAAAGTAGGAAGTATTTGTAAAAAATCAGTATGTGAAAAATCAATTATCCCCTATCCCTAGTGTAGAAAACACTTAGGGGTGGATTTTTTTTCAAATTTAAATGGGACCAACTTTGAGGTATACCCTCTCCAATAAAAAAGAATCATCGAAATCAGACTAAACTGAAAAATGTTACGCGTGGTCAAACAAAAAAAATATATACGTGTCGAATTAAGAACCTCCTCCATTTTTTCGTCGGTTAAAAAAATCGCTCATAATTTTTTCCCTAACGCGCCAAAAGAAGAATAATTTCAAAAAAAAACGAAGAATTTATATATTGATGTATGGGTGTGGGTTTGAATATGAATACGTATGAATGAATCAGTCAATCAAAATAAGTATTAGCAGAACATCATCTATATTGGCGACGCGACGTAGCGCTGAGGCCGCGCCGCTCGCGCCTGGACGAGCGCCAATACCACCTCACATACATACTATTCGTTACATACGGTTTTGTCTATATTAAAAAAGAGGGTATATGACTATATAAATACAGATAATACTTATTTAGATTTACGCGAATAATGGACATTTTAAATAAAAATATCTTTTCGGATTTACAGCAATGCAATTTCGAATGTTTTACAGCATGATTGCTTCTAAACGTCCGAAATCGAAAATCAAAATAAGTCCGCGAAGAAATCCGAAAGAGAGTTTTATTTAAAAATATACAAAAAATATTTGGTAAAAAATTAAATATAATATCTGTTAAGTTCCATAATGGCTAAACTATGTTTAATGAGATTTTTATCTGGTGGATAGAGGATTCAGACTAGAATGACATTAATGCAATTTAATTGCGAAGCAATGGCGGGTCGATAATAATAAAATTTTAAGTACACCTCTATAAGTAACGTTTATTTTCCAAGTATGAAAACAGACTAAAGATGAACTGTACGTAAGAGCAAAACATTGCCCTAACTAAAATTAACCAGTTCAAATTTAGCACGAGCCTATTACAGAGTTATTTACATATTTACACAACACTACCGTCTTAGTTAACGAGAAATTGTTTGAGAGACCAACATACATATATTAAGTGTCGTACTCGTGACTGACCGCAATAGGAACGTTTTGTTTGTACTAAATACTGTTTTTAAAGAATTATTTATATATATCGAACTCGTTACCTCTGCGGTAATGGGCCTACCAGATTCACTATCATTGACTTATAGTTGTTATGCTAAATTACTATTTTTAAATGTGGCATATTCATGAGGTAAAATTTTCTAAATTTGAAATTCGAAATCAATAAAAAAAATTTTAATATTTCTAGAAATAATTCGTTTTAATCATCATTTTCTACGATTTTCACATTTTTCTATTTATTATACATTTTTATATTCTCATGCGGCTTATTAGATCCTTTATAATATCTACAATAGTTCATTTAAGTTTCATATTACATGAAATATGTATGAATTAATTTTTAAATCAAAATTAGATCAAAAAGTCTAAAAATGTAGCCATTAAAAGCGAAATCCGCTACAATTAGTGCGGGTGATCTCATTACGCGCACGCGCACCTCGCCTCGCGCCGCGTTCCTCTCGCTGTCAAATATGAAAAAACTGTTTGTATAAATATTATTATTTAGTAAATACTGTTATGCCTTTTTAATATGCTCTAAATATAGATTAAAAATAAGAGAGAAATCGTTGGACTTAGAAAGTTATGTTTATGTGTTTTGTGTTTGTGTTCTGTTATAAGTGAAGCTAATTTGAGTGATGTCTTAAATATGTTTTTAAATAATAACTTTTAGATTTTTTGCGAATTTGTCTTGATTTTTGGTTCCCAGCGTTTAGAATGCTTTATAGCAATCATGGTCACGCGAAAAAAAATTGAAAAGTTAGTCTTATTTAAAATGTCAAATATTCTTGTAAATCTAAGAAATATATTTTTGTTATACTCTATGTGATGTGTTTTAACTAGCAAAGAAAGTTGTTTGTTGTCGACCAATTGGAATGCAAGGGCAGTGTTGTTTTAAGCTATTTATAATCTATGCATTACATGATTACATTTTAATAAGAGGTTTATTGAAAATATAGCTTCTATAAAAGTTACAAAACTCTTGATGTCAAAGACTTGTGCCAGAAGATACTTGTCCTAAATTTCACGTTTATCTTATAATAAATGAGCAATCCTGGTATACGAGCATTTATTTCGTGTGTCTCGAAACGGGATAAAATTTTGTATTTAGATAAGGTTTTGTTTTTTAAGTATGTCTAAATAGTTGTCTATTCTGAAAAAATGCAGCTTTTCTGTAAAAACACGATTTAAAAAAATACGCCAAGCATAGCTCGTTCGCCCAGGTGCTAACTTTAAAACTGACGAATTTCTTTACAAGCTTTCATCTCGAATTAAACCCCATTTAAGGTGATGAATTTCCTTCATTATATTAGAAATTCTTGTGAAATAATTATATACGTTTGTATTTACCCAATAAATAGATAAAACGAGATTATATCAAACAGCCTGGTAGTTCCAGAGATGAGCGCCTTCATACACACAAAAATCAATTTCCATGGCTTTATAAGATAAATATACAATTAATTTGAACATTAATCCGTTTGTTATCAGAATGTCTCTGATCGGTTCGTACGACGAGGCGGATTCGTTCGTCGACTATCAGACCAGAATGGTGGGAACTGCGAAGGACATTGCGCGTCTGGCAACTGATATGGTAAGGTTTTCTTGGTATCTATACCATATAATATTGCTTGGTTTTAATTATTAATTAGGGATCTAAGTTTAAACTTTCATGGTCTCTGACAATATTATGATGATGAACGGGATATTTACCATGTTCTTCACATGGTGGTGGTAACGGCAGTACAAAACGAACTAGACAGAGGGTAGAAAGATATGTCTGGCGATAAAAAGTTTAACACCCACCCATGGTGACTTTGGTGCTCGTAACAGTGTCGAAATATCGGGAACTCTCAAAAGTAAGTATAACACATGGTAAATATCCCTTTTACATTGTAATAATTAAGGATCTTTTATAAGATCACCCATTTCCCTTTTTTTTTTTTTTGGAAGGAATAGATAAACTTCTATTTAAATTTTTCCTCAGAGGGGAATGATATATGGTCTTCATCATATCGATTTACTATTAAAGATGTACTTTAAAAAAGTATTAATATATTTTTCTATTTTAAATATATTCCCCAAAAAACAATTTTAAATAGAAAAAATATATTGCAGACAGCAAAATCGGCTACAGAACCCTCCAAACTAGTGGAAGTGGGCAATGAGATGTGCGGCAAGTACGAGCAACTGGCGGCCGACAGCGTGGGCGCCTCCGCCACCACGCCCAACATGGACATTGCTAGCAGGTTCGGTTCTTGCTTGCTCAACAGTCCTACTAATGCAGTACAGTCATGAAGGCGTCTCGATAATCGAACATGTGCTCTTGACTGTCATACTTATTTTTATATGACATTTGTGAGGTGGTTTCAGGGTTGGCAACATTATCTTATTAATTTGTTTAAAGTATTTATTTATGTTAGTTGAACTACAATTGATTTGTCTGATAATTTTGGACTTAAGTTAAAGTATTAATAGCTAAATTAATGAAAATGTATGGATTTTTATACTGTGTTATTTGCTTATTATAATTTTACTGGTAATTGAAAAATAAGCTATTAAATGTACTCTAATATAATAAAAAGGTAAAATTTATAAGTTTGTATGAAGATTCGATTCTGAAAATTCTGAGAATAATTTATATTTTATATTTCTTTATGATTCTTATCCTATTAGCTATTCTATCTTTTCGGTTATTTCGCGGATTTATTTAGATTTTTGATTCCCGACTTTTCGAATGCTTTACAGTTATCATGGCCACCGGAGAGACCCTCTCAAAAAAAAACTGAAAAGATTGAAGAGGTTTCATTTAAAATGTCAAATATTTGCGTAAATATAAGAAATCATTATTGCTATTCTGTATTCAATGGTCGATGGTTCAGGATCCGCGTGTGCGCGGTGGAGCTGGGCGAGGCGGTGTCGGCGCTGGTGGCGGCGGGCGGCGCCTGCAGGCACGCAGCCGCGCCGCGACAGCAGCGTGCCGTGGCCGACGCCGCGCGCACCGTTGGGGAGAAGGTATACGCCTCATAAATAATATATTTATTTATTTATCAAAGGACATTGGCAGTGATAACGCTCCCGCTTGGAAAGCCGAGTAAAATGATATCGATATTTTCATGCGAAATCATTTTCAACATGATTACCACTTGTGTTACGGTGAAGGAAGACATCGTTAGGAAACGTCATGTCTGAGAGAACTAGCGTATTTTTTATTGAAAGACATGTGAAATCCACTGTGGAGGATTATCCTGAAGGGCTCTCGTATTGAAGAGAGGCCCACACACAGATAATATTCTCTCTTTACATATAACAAACCCCTTTAACTATGAAAACTTCAGTTAAGCTATACTTCGCAAAAACAAGACAAAGATTGATTGGTATGCAGGACTAATAAAAACAATTATTGTTATCGGTATAATACTACAGATTCTTCTTCACTGTTATAATTACCCATACTAATATTATAAAGAGGTAAAATATGTGAGTTTGTGAGGTTTGTGAGGTGAGGGTGTAATCTCTGGATCTTGGATCTACTGAACCGATTTAGATTAAATTTGGTAAGGAGATACTAAATCCACACTTTTCCTTGTGCAGGTGGTGGGCGTACTAAGCGCGCTGCAGGCTGGCTCGCGCGGCACTCAGGCCTGCATCGACGCCGCCGCCACCATCGCCACCATCCTTGGGGACCTCGACACCACCATACTCTTCGCCAGCGCTGGTAACATACCCTCTCTCTATTTCTCTTTCTATCACTCACACTTTGTCTATCTCGCTCTCACTGTGTAGTGTGCTTTCCTTTCTAACATTAACTATGGTTACCGTTTTTATTATAAACAAACGAATTTGTACAAAATAGAATCCATCTCAAAATGTTAAGTCTTCTCTATTTCAACATTTTCTTTATTCCAATTTGGTCACTTTATAAATTCTCCTTCTAGGTACACTCCAGTCCGACATAGAAGGTGACACGTTCTCCAACCACCGCGAGAACATTCTGAAGACGGCCAAGACCCTCGTGGAGGACACCAAGACCTTGGTGGGGGGAGCGGCCGGCAGTCAGGACCAGCTGGCGGCCGCCGCACAGAGTGCCGTGGCTACCATAGGTGAGTGAGAGTGAATGACTGGCGATGACTGGTGATTAGTGAATGGTTTTATTGATGATGAACTTTGGATGTCTTAATGTGATCCGAACATGTACCGTTCAGGGAGTTGTCTGTTATTTTGTCATTGTTATATTTCTGTCATAATTTCGTTGTCACCACTTCGGTTAATCGAACCTTTTAAGATGTTAACATGTATGTGTGTGTGTGTGCGCAGTGCAACTGTGCGCGGTGGTGAAGGCAGGCGCCGCGTCGCTGGCCGGCGGCGGCGCGGAGCCGCAGGTGTTGGTGTTGCACGCGGCGCGCGACGCCGCCGCCGCGCTGCGCGACCTGGCCGCCGCCACCGCCGCCGCCAGCGGCAAGCACGTGGCGCACCCCGACATGCAGCGCCTCAAGCACGCCGCCAAGGTACGTGCAGTGAATACTTGCCCACTTGGCCGTCTCGGTCTGATGGCGGCAAGGTGTGATCTATATAGTGAGTGATTGGTGACAAGATTGATGTGATAACGGCAAGGTATGATCTATACAGTGAGTGATTGGTAACCAGATTGATGTGGTGACGGCAAGGTGTGTTTTATACAGTGAGTTATTGGTGACCATCTCAGTTTGATGACTGCAAGGTATGGTCTATACATGGAGTGCCTGGTAGCTGTCACAGTCTGATGACAGCAGGATGTGATAGAGAGAATACTTGGTGACTAGGTCGATTGTTCGAGGAGTGGATTGATTCAGATTCCCAAATCTGGAACTATGATTTCGGCAATCATGGTTATTAAAACTGTCAGTCTCTCCCGTGACCATGATTACTGTAAAGCATTCAAATAGTGAAATAAAACTGCTTCAAAATCGCGAAAAGATAGTTTCATTTTAAAATGTCAAATATTGAAATCTGTTCGGAGAAAGAATTAATATTTTCTCCTGATATGCCTGTGACGGTTGGTGATAAAGTCTGGTTTGAGAGTGTATGGGTCATTGAGAATGTATTGGAATCGCTGAGTAATTAATTTAGACAAAAAGTAAATGTGTATGATATTTTCTCTCAAAGTCAGTTATAGTGGATGCGTGTGTTCAGTCAGTTGACAAGTTCGGTCTAGATAGATTGTGGGCAAGAAAAAGGTGGGCATATGCTTTATGTATGTGTTGTTTTATATGTAGGGGTTTAATGATGTACTTGTTTGTTGGACACAGAACTGCATTCTTTAAAGCTCGGATAATTTTAATAACTTTAACAATCTACCAGGCTATTTTATAAATGCTCCAGGCTATTTTTTACTAAAAGACCTCTAGTCTGGACATGTTTTGGTATGACAACCCTATATCATAAAAAATATTATAACATTACCTACATTTTGATATTTGGTTCGTTCCGAAAAACGAAACGAGCAATTAATTACTACAACTTAGCTGTTTATACTTGGATGTCAGATAATGTGTTCGAAAAATGCCGCCAAACATAAGATGGCATTTTCTACAAGTGTTTTAAATTCGATTAATACTATCACAGGAAAAAAACTTCTGATACTTAAAAAAAAGACCTTTTTTTAATTAAAAATAACCTGGAGCAAGTTTTTGGTGACAATCCCCCTGGATCGTGTTTGTTAATATATTTTATGGTTTAAAAAAAATCGTCTGGAAAAAGAGTGAGGGGTCCACCGTATAGATCGGGATCTCCTACTATATATATATCTATGAGTTGAAGAAAAAAGAATTAATATGAATACGATAATTTAATCTAATTTTCAATGTAACTTTAATAAAATTGACAAATTATTGCTATATTTTTGACAATATTTGTGGAATAGTAGATTATATTTACACAGTTATTTTGTCTATTTTTTTATATTTTCTTTATTTTTTTTATATTTTTTTAGATTTTTTTATCACTCACTATATATACACATGTGTTCATTTGTGTTCGTCTGTGCGTGTCAATATTGGACTTTTTGTTGCCTATAGCGTTTGTCCGACCCGAAGCGGTGGAGCCTTCCCATAAAAACTAATACCATACCGAAAACCAAGCGGCGGTCCATCAACGTACGAGATTATAACTCTTGCGATTCTGAAACCGACATTTTCCAGTCTGACCAAGAGGAAGAACTAATAAAGCTCCTAGATTATTCCAGTCATGATGATGACGTGTCACCAACGATTTTCCACGACAGCTGTGAAGAAATGATTACGTACATTGAAAGCAAAATGAGCAAACCTACGTCGAGGGTGCAGAATGATGATGTTAACACCAGATATAACCTGGCTTCTAGAAATAGCCTCTTTGATATGGACTGGCGTGTAGTGAAATATGGGGAGACTATATTTTTGGGTGAGCTACGCAAATTGATCGATTTATGTCTCGACAGCTTTGAGAAAGCTGATAATAGAAAGAGACGGAATACAGAAAAAGTTAATTCGGATTTAGACAATGAAATGAAAAGGTTATCTCAAGTTGTGGATGATTTGGATTGGCAAGATGTTGTGAACGAAAATATTACAACTACTATCACAACAACCGTACACACAGATATTAAAAAACCCAAGGTAGAGAAACCAAGGCTTAAAAGCCCGGCTTTCAAAGTCAAAAAAGTTAAACCTATCAATCTGAACTTAGAAGTCAAAAACCCAGAATCTACTGCACCCAAGTCTCCAGTAGATGAAATTGATATAAAAGATGTTACACCGATTATAGACAATAAAGAAGATAATAAGGAAAATGTAGATGTGCCTAAAGAAAAGAAAAGTGAATTTTGGAACTTATTTAAGGATGACACCGAGTGGTGGAAAGCTTTAGCTAAGCGTAATTTGGAGAAAATGGAGGAAACTAGACGTGAGCTAGAACGATTTAGCGGTCACGAGCTAGTATTAGGTGAAATAAAGTCAGAAATAGATAAACATGATAAAGAGAAGGCGACATTACAGAGCTTCATCGAGGAGGTCGACAGGTCTAAAGCGATTAACAAAGACTTAGAATACGATCAAAAATATGAAGACATGGTTTTGAAATTAATCGAATTTGCCAAAAAAGATTTCATATACAAAGGTTTTGATCCTCTCATAGAACAACTCAAACTACTCTCACACATACAGTTTGAGGGTAGAAAGAGAAAAGTCGTCAATATCGAAGACATACTTAACGTTTACACTAAAATAGATATTTCTAAATACACATATGAAGAGTTATGTTTGTTGGAGAAGTATTACAAGGAAATTATAAGGAAATATAAGTGTGAAACGCGGAGAAAGGAGAATTTAGCGCCAGTAGAGAGTGAGAGGCAATCAGCACCACCCACTTATCACAGAAACGTGATACTAAATGTCAACTCCCAACACAACTTGAAACGAAACATTAATCATTACAGCACTACAACTATAACAAAAAACAATACATTAGAGAGATCCAGAATTAATGAACAAAGGTCCAAAAATAATTTGGAAATTTTCGACCTAACTAGAACATATCCGATGGAGTATTACGCCAACAACTGGTGGCAGATCTATGAAGATATACTAAAGAATAGAGAACAGCAGTTCGGCAGTATCGACAACTGGTGGGAGTTTTACGAAGCGGTGCTCAACAAGAAGGACACGAGCGAAGAAGCTTTGAAAAGAATTAGAGCTATTCTAGAAGACAGATCCAGAAGACGACCGAACAGCAGAATGGAGGAACAGTTAAAGATGCTGGATGAGGTCCAAAACACGCGCTTCCACGAGACTGAGGCGAATGAAGCCACGAGCAACGAATCGGTCAGAACTATTTATTACTGACACTGTCGATCTAATAGCGAGGCACGCGATGGCATGGTGTTCGAAAGCTTCAACCATCGTATATCATTTTAACGCGTGGTGAAAACTCTGGCCTGTTTAAGTTCCAATTTTGTTTTGTTTTTGGTATTTCTAGATTTTTTTAGAAAGCATATAGTCTGTGATGAATACGACTTGGAATATCGCAGATTATTTCCTCTCTCTAAGATGTAATATTGATTTTGATCTATACAGAGTATATTTACATTTTTTTTTAATTTGATAACAATTAATAAAGGCAGTTCAAGTTCATTATTATTTTTGCCATTTCAAAATTTGATAAGTGTTGCCCTACAATTGGTACTTAAACGGTGTTATTTTTATATTCAAAATTCACGAGCTTGAACACCACATATCACTCCATCCCAGGATATATATAATCATGCGATGTCAGAAATGTGTTTAGTTGTCTGTCTGTTTTTGTGTGGTCAGTACTTTGTATCTTCTCTGCATTCTTGTATCCTCATATTAATATTAACATGAAAATAATACAAAATATGTTTTTGTATTATGTGACACGTACATATATGTTTATAGATGGAACATTATATTATTGTATATAATTATCTACAGTTTTGTATATATTATGAATTTTACATGACTGAAATCGACTGGAATGTATTAATTAAAAATTCCAGTAAAAAAAAATTAGGATCTATGGAATAGTAAATAATATCCATATTAATGATATTTATCGAACTAATATATAATTTTAAGTTATTTTTGAGTACTTTTATATTATAGATAGCTTTTAATTGCAAATGAAATATTTCCATAGACAAAACATTGACATAATAAACCTCCCCTCCCCTAAACACATTTCATCCTTCATTCATTTCATGGTACAACCATCGAGTGTATAACAAAGCCAAAAGCTTTCATTTAACCGACTTCGAAAGAGGTGGTTCACAGCGGAGCTTGGAAGTCCAATATTGACGTACATGACGTGCTTTATATATATCTATGTATCTATGGTTGAAAGCTTATGGGTTTCCCGCTATGGCATGAGCTTTGTCGCACTGGGTGTCTTTCTTTTAATAATGTTGTTTTTTGTTCATCGTCTGCCCTAACTTAGTTGGCAACCCAAAGCTTTTGTTTATTAAAATTAGTCACATGTACTTTGTTACCTGTTTTGTCAAAATAATTAAAAATAATTGATTTAGCTTTGAAATGAACAATATTCAATTATCTTAGCCCTAAATTTAAAATAAAAATAAAAAATAATAATACTGTAGGTAATGGTGACAAACGTTACGTCGCTACTCAAAACAGTGAAGGCAGTGGAAGACGAACACACGCGCGGCAACAGAGCCCTGGAGTCTACAATTGAAGCTATATCACAGGAAATTGAGGTACGTTCTATCCTTTAATTGGGTTGAAGTTTCTAAAAACATAATTTTTCATACTTTTCAGTCACCATTCATTGTTCCACCACTCACCACTTTTGGTGTTATAAACATAACAACATGTTTAATCAACTTAGGTTAATGATTGAAAAAATATATTTGTAAATTTTCTCATTTTTCTCTAGACTAGTAACATTCTTGCAATTGTGATGAAATTAGAAAAAAAAAATCATTGGAAATGATTCAACATACGCGTAAACTTTGTCTCGTTGATTTTCAAAATTATTAACAATCTTACAATTAGTTCATCTGGACACGGGTGGTCCTGTTCTTTTCGAACTGGTGATAGACTCATTAGTCATGACATTCAGTAAAAAAATGCTATTTCATGAAAATGGTCATCTCTTTAAAAAAATAATTTACAAGAAAGAAACCGACTGCGTAAAAAGCGAATTAAAAAGATGAGAACAGGTTGAAGATAGAATAGTATTATGCAGTCGGAGATATATATATTATGTTTTTTATAATAGATGCGTGTTAACCGCACATACATAACAAAACAATTTGAAACTCACTCATTCCTCACTGACTTCCACCAGGTGCTGATGTCTCCCGCGCCACCAAAGAGCACAGCCTCGGTGGAGGAGCTGGTGCGCTGCACGCGCCTCATGACGGCGGCCACGGCGCGCGCCGTCGCCGCCTCCGGGCAGGATCAACTGGTGGCCGCCGCCAACCTCGGCCGCCGCACCGTGCTCGACATGCTGGCCGCCGCCAAGGTACTATTACATTATATTTGCTGTACGGTCGGAGCTATATCATTTACATAAAATGATAATACATATATTAGGTAAGGTAGAAATACAGATAATAAATCCATATCCGGCTCGTAGGACCATAACTAGGACCTTATTGATATTGGCCGGTGTAACGTGTGCAGGGCGCCGCGCACGCCGCGGAGACGGCGGAGCTGCGTACGCGCACGCTGGAGGCGACACGCGCGGCGGCGCAAGCGTACCGTGCGCTGCTGGGTGCGCTGCTAGGCTCTGCGCGCGCGCAGCTGCCCGAGCTGTCGCGCAATGTGGCGCGCGCAGTGGCCGACATGCTGGCCGCCGCCGACCTGCTCAAGGGTACGTACATAGTGCTTTTGTTCTTAGTTACAGATATTATATTTTAAAAGAAAAATAGTAAACTTTATGTGGTGAATAAACTTTAAATATTTCCCTAATTTGTCGATAGTTTTGTGAATTTTTAATAAATGAATTTAAGTCAAGTTATGGCGTAACTAGCGATTTACGCACTCAACAGTAAATTCTGTTAACAGTAGCCAATGTTTTGCCAGGTCTATCAAGTCAGAGTCTATCTATGTACTAAATTACACAAAAATCTGTCCCGTAGTTTTAGCATCAAGGAGTAGAATAGACATACACAAACTTTCGCATTTATAATATAATATAATTTTTAATATAATAGTATTTATCTCTCGTCTCACCTCGTCACCTCATCCGCAGGCTCGGAGTGGGTGGACCCGGCGGATCCCACCGTGATCGCGGAGCAGGAGTTGCTTGGTGCTGCCGCCTCCATCGACGCCGCCGCGCGCAAGCTCGACGCGCTGCGTCCACGCGCCGCGCCACGCACCGTGAGTATACACGCACGCACATGCTCGTGTACAATATATATACACACACGGACAGAGACACACATACATAATGTCTAAATGAATTTCATCAATTTTCTGAACGTGGACCAGAACTAAGTAATTATAATAAAAACTAGAATACAAATAAAAAAAAGATTGATAATGATAAAGTATTAGCGGTCCCTCGACGCGGCGGCGCTCATCATCACAATATTAATAGGTACTTTTTATGAAGTTAAAAGGCCAAGAGATAATTTAATTTTTTACTTTTTAGAGTTTTTTTTTTTTATCGGGGGTTACATGAAATTTTTAATTTTATTTTTATTTCATTCTTTTTAAATTACTCGCGGACACTAATTTTTATAAATAATTCTCATTGAGATTATTCTTATGAGCCCAAACACACTATATCTGCTGTAAGTTTCTGTGGAATTAAGCATCCCGCAGACTACTTGATGATACAGCATCAGCTCAAGGTTAACATGGAAATATCGCCGAAGTAACAGTACACCAAATTTCAAATCAATCTGGCCTGTGAAAGTTAGTATGACCCTTTTTTCAAGTAGGAAATGAGTTGATAATCAAATGCCTGAACAGATCTTCATAAACTATAGCTAAGGACCATCTCGATCACGTAAGCTTTCAAACAAAAAAAAACCGCATCAAAATCGGTCTATTCGTTTAGGAGCAGCGATGTCACAGACAGACACGTCACACTTATAATACCCCTCTTTTTGCGTCGGGGATTAATTAAACTAATTGATTTAAATGGGGTTAACTTTGTTGATATTGTTAATTAAAAGTGATATGTTATATTTAAGTAGTTACACTTTGTCAAAACTTATGAAGAATGCTGGAAGTCAGTAAGTATTAAGAAGTTCACAGAAGAGAGAAGAATTACTGAAGATGCCGCGCGTCGGTAAGATATGTTTGATATTCTTGGTTGTTTTCGTATCACCCAGGAATCAAACATATTACATACCGATCGCGGCGCAGTCGTCGGCCCAAAAACAACCATTTGTGACAGTTGTTCATCATCAAATTATATATAGAAAAAAAAAGTATTTTGTTCTATTCTACAAAATGAAGTCATAAATATTGAATTTATGTTATTTTCTTTTAAGAATTGAGTTCCGAAAATAAGAATACTAAATTTTACCAGCTATTATATATTGAATTTAAAAAAAATCTAATAATCTCCTTATGTGAAATTATATAGACCTTAATTTAATTCAAAGAACCATTTCGTGAACACTTTTTTTTACATTCATACTTTTTCTTTAATAGGTTATTTTTGTATGTGTTTTGTATTTTTTTATAGAAAATTTCAGAATAGTCGAATTAGTTTACTAGCTTGAATCAAAAATTTCAAAAAAAAAAACCAATTAATTTTTTGTCTTGTTTTTCCAATCAGGAGACAGACGACA
This sequence comes from Fabriciana adippe, assembly GCA_905404265.1. Taxonomy (NCBI): domain Eukaryota; kingdom Metazoa; phylum Arthropoda; class Insecta; order Lepidoptera; family Nymphalidae; genus Fabriciana; species Fabriciana adippe. The sequence continues at coordinate 8,067,952 of FR989982.1, read as the reverse complement.
ACATGAACTTTGATGAGATGATCCTGGAAGCAGCCAAGTCCATCATAGCGGCCACCTCGGCACTAGTGAGGGCCGCTTCCGCCGCGCAACGTGAGCTGATCGATCAGGTAATACTTTGTCTATGGTTTCTTATTCGAGAAAATAAACGTAAAGGTTGTTCGATATTAGGAAAAGGTCTTTTTTTCTATAATTCGTATAAAGTACACTTGTGTAAAATTACTTGTCTTGAAGATCCGGCTCGAAGGGCCAAGACATAGTATAGGTTTAAATTTTGTTTAAAATCGTCTTATCATAGAATAAAGAGAAAAGAGTGTCATGTAATATTTTTTCTTACTATCTTTATTTTTTGATGTTTATTTTTTTTAATTGACTGTCGAAACGATGACGTCACAGAAAATTTTAGTTTAATTTGAAAATACGGCACTATTTTTCGATCCCTCTAACACTTTCTCGTGTGGTGTTGTATAGGGTGCGGTGGCGCGTCGCCCCGCGCAGTCGTCGGACGACGGGCAGTGGTCCGAGGGGCTGGTGTCGGCGGCGCGCCTGGTGGCGGCGGCGGCGCACGCTCTCGTGGAGGCCGCCAACGCGCTGGTGCAGGGCGCCGCCTCCGAGGAGCGCCTCATCTCCTCCGCGCGACAGGTGGCCTCCTCCACCGCACAGCTACTCGTCGCCTGCAAGGTGAGGCTTGTTCTGTTATCTAGTCCGGAGATTCTGGGCTAGAGTCCCGGATCGGGACATGTTTAGTTACTAAGTTTTTCTGTTAAAATATTCTCAGTAATAGGCCAGAGTTGGAAAGTTAGCGGCGATGCACCTTCGTGCCTCAGAGCACTTGTCGTGTTGGTCCTATATGGTCTCACCGGTCGCGTCGAAGTATCGTCCCATCGGACTTTGATGAAAGGAACAGAAAGTGCATTGTGTCTGCACTATAATATCTACTGCAGTTGGCTGGTCTCAGTGAGATTGGCCGCAGTGGCCGAAATCAGTTAGAGGGGCATTATTGGTTAATGGTGCTATAGGATAAAAATGAAATTGTTGTATTTCAATATTGCAAACAATATTGCTCTTCTCGGTAGGACTGCTTTCTAATCCAAAATATTTAATTTAAATGAAACTTTCTATTTGGACTTTGTTCTCAAAGTTGAAAACGAAAATAAAAAATGAAGACGCCACAAAATCCGAAAAGATAGTTTCATTTAAAATTTACCTAAATCTAAGAAAGTATCATCCAATTTAAATTAAAAAATGTAAAACGGACGAATTAAAAGTGCTTTCGACTGATCGATGGATCAATGGTTGTAGGTGAAGGCGGACCCGGCGTCGGAGTCGACGCGGCGGCTGCAGGCGGCGGGCGCGGGCGTCATCCGCTCCACCGACAACCTGGTGCGCGCCGCGCGCGACGCCATCGTCTGCGACGACGAGCGCAGCCTCGTGCTCGACCGCCGCATGGTCGGCGGCATCGCTCAGGAGATCGACGCCAGGTACAGAAAAAATAATAAACGGTTCACCTTTATAGATTATATGTGAAAGAATTTTTAACCTTCAAGCATGTCTCAACTTAGCAAATTATTAAAAGACATTTGGAGTCCGCTAACTCACGTTTGGTCATTGTGTTCCCCCTCACGTTAAAGAGACGCCTTTCAACTTTCATACTCGTGAGACATACTCGTAAGACCATCAATAAAAACTGTAATAATGTCTCAAATAAATATATACATATATGTATGTGTCACCAGATCCGAAGTTCTCCGCATAGAGAAGGAGCTCGAGGAGGCCCGCGGCCGCCTCACCGCCATCCGCCAGGCCAAGTACAAGCTGCGCGACGCGTCGGGCGCGAGCGGCGACGAGACCGACACCGACCCGCCCGGCTACTCCAGCGACGCATCCCACTCCCACGCCCACAGGTACCCACCAAAACATTAAGACTAGCCTTCGTGGTCGAAATCCGTTAGAAGCACATTATTATTATTATTATGTGTAAAGTAGATTAGTTTTGTTGTTTCTTTTTTTGGAAAATCACACACAAATTATTCCTACTAATTCATAAATAATTTTCCAGATTCAAAACACCGAACAGCAGCTTCGCGAACACAACCTACAGTCCGAACAGCACGTACACAACACAGAACACAACACAAAACACAACCAACATAAGCCAGCACACAACCAACATAAGCCAGCACGTGTCCAACCTAAGCCAGTCCATACACGGCACGCCCACGTCGCCCTCTCACATACAGACAAACACACCGACCACCCCAACATTCAGTCAAGCACCGCAAACGCCCAAATCTCCAACGTACGGACAAAATGGCTTCCAAGATAAACCACAAAGCCCATCCTTCTCGAGCTTTAGACCGCAAGAAGAGCAGAAACAAAATTATGAAGGATTTACAACACGGTGAGTCGTCTATTTGAAATCACTATGTCATTTTTTCAATTTTCTTAATTAATTATTGAATTCATATTCTCATATTATTTTTGATTTAAAGAAATTTCAATTGCTCCCATCATTGTATGAAGCATGAATCATAATTAAAAATATAAACTTTGACCATAGATTAAATACAACATTTCATATAACAACATAACATAATATCTAATATATCGCTTCTCTTCCACGCTGCTGGACTGTAGTCGGTAACATCGCCTGTAAAAAGTGCCTTCAGACTCATACGTGCCTTAGAATAAGTTTATTTATAAGCTTTTATAATCTGTTTATGAAAAAAAAAATCTACCAAAAAAAATGTCTATGGATTTTATTTTAGAATTATCGAAATTTTAAATTGTTATGCTGAACTAATTGGATGTAATTGTCATTTATTAATAAAAATATATTTAAAAAATGCCATAATTTAAATGGTATGTCAATTTTGATAAGGTTTTTATGGTATTTTTGTTTGACAGTCTCAGCGCATGAGCTTACATCAAATCTGTACAGACCAGAGATTTATTCTAGTTATCTGGATACTTTTTAATTATTGTGTATAACAGATTTTTGGTAAAAAAAGGTAACATGACAATTATAAAAAAAAATTCTTTCATTTGGATTTTTTTTTTTTTGCTTTTTTTACTGAAAATCTGCAAAAAATCTTTTGTAAAATTTCATTTGACAATGGTTTCTTCTGTTAACTGTTCTTTATCAACTATTGCGCTACACACGTTGGGCCAATATCAAAATATTTTAAACGAGTCGTTTACCTATATTTTAAAAGGGAAACCCCCATTCACAGTCCACGGTTGGAAACATTGGCCCAAAGTGTAAAGCCAACATTGAAGTTGATACGACAATTTCACTTACAGAGATAAAACCGCCCATGACAGAACGATGGAACATAAGTAAGTCGTCGTCGAAATGTGCTTTAAATAAAGCTTCCCATTCATGTTACTTTGTTTTTGACTTGTCGTGTTTATATACTCGCTTGACGCGTTGTTTATATTTTATATAAAGCACATCGTTCTGTACATATTTTTGTAATCTGTATTTTTTTATATTTTCACCCTACTATTTCCTTATATTCTAGCCTATTATTTGTCGCTTGACTACACCTTTTTTGATGTAATTCCTATGTAAGTTAATAGACTAAACTGAAGTAGATTTTAAAGCTTTTTATTTAATTTTTGATCTAGTTATTAATTATTAATGCGCATGTAATTAGACATGTACGTATTTGTGTGATTTCAAATAATAATTATAATATCTTTTTTTTTTGTTTTACCCCTAACTTTTAACAAGGTAGTAGATTTGAAACTTCACATTTTTTTTTACTTATTGATAAATTATAGATTAAACTAATAAATCACAAAAACCATGTCTAATTACATGTTAAGTAGACGCCGTAGCGACTAACTAGATATTTTGTTTCCCTAACTGCATGCGGTGTAATAACATAGGACAAGCATGAGCGAGGAAACGGTTGTCGTCAAAACGTTGCAACTGCCGGAAGTGCGCACCGCGTTGTTGGTAGAGGGGGAGGAGCGAGAAGTGAGGGAGGAGAGGGGGGAGAGGATATACTACCGGCGCGCGCGGGCGCCTCCGCCCACGCCTCCCCGGCGCACCTCTCTGCGCAAGGCCGAGTGAATGGGTTCGTTTTTTTATATACGCACAGGGGTAGGGGGTTCATGTTTGTATCTTTCATTTGATCAGTTTTTGTTTTTGAGGGGGAAGTAAATTTTTGTGGGTGTACACATTTTTTGGGGATTTTGGTCTTGGGTGGTTCGTTTCATTTGAATTTATTGTGGAAACACCTAATTTAATGTTATAGGTTAGGTTTCATTTGAATTGAAGTCATAAATAATATACATTTGTTCTGTAAGACATTCACAATTTTAGTTCATTATAATTTTAGTTTTTATAGGGCAACATTTGTTTTGTCTTTTTTTTATAAAGATATCGTGTAGTTTTTGTGGGTGCAGTAAAATTTTACTTTTATACAAAGTTAAAATTTATATGTTACAGCTAAAACCGGTAAAATAATTCAATTTGTTTTTGTTTATTAGTAAGACGACAATCAAGGGTTTTCTACTCACATTCTAATATAATCATTTGTGATTAACGTTTCGCATGGCATGGGTGATGGTGATCCATGGTGGGTGGGCGCCGGTGGTCTGCTAACAAAAATAATCAACAGTTTTGGTATTTCAGTTATGAGACCCGCCTATACGACACGCCGCGCCCCGTCAACGAATATTACTCCAAAACAGACGAACAGAGACATTTCGAGTCATCCTCCAACCAATATTTCTCAAAAGACCAGAAGTACTACGACGCCCCCAAAGCACCGCCTATGAGTCCTAAATTTAACGCGCGAGAACTGAAATTCGATGATAAACCAGAACCGATATATTCAACATTGAAAAAACCGACTTCCTCCTTCGACGGTGTCGGCCAGAGCTTCTCTGAACACCAAAAGTCCACGGAGGCGATACCCGGCGGCACCAAGCATTCAGAATATTCAATCAAGAGCGAATCGTTCCAAAGTTTCCCTAAAACAGAGTTCTTCAAAACCGAAACCCGTCAAGAAGTGAAATCTCCATTCGCCACATCGACTCCTTCGAAATTTGACAAAACCGATTACGCTGATTTGAAAAGTATGGACATGGTCAAAGCTCCCACACCTGATTACGATAGAATTTCTTCCCCCTATGGCAAAGACGTCCATAGCTATGGCGGACCGAATTTCTTCGAAGAAACCACGACCGAAGTGAAAGAAATACCCAACGGCACGCAGAAGATAACGACGACGAAAATATACAGTTCGTCCCCGGTCAACTTAATGAGTACAAACACGAAATACGAACCGATCAAGCTCGAGGGGATCGATGAGCTATCGAAATTCGATAACGATTCTCGATACAGCACTTTGGATTCTCGATTCAATACGTTGGAATCAAAAATGAGCTCAGACACGAGTCGCTCGTTCATGAGACCATCAGAGTTTCAGGACTACCAAGCGACGTCTAACGTGACGCAGATGAAAAAGCCCTCCGATCTGGTGAAGGAAATTGATAGCTTGGACAAGAAGTTCTCGAAGCAGACGATCACGTCTGAAACTATCGAAAAGAAGTCGGTGATGACCAGCTCGCACAAGTCGGAGACCAGCTCAACCGTCACCAAGAAATTTGGGAATTTCTAAAGGTTTGCCAACTAAATGTCGTGTGAGCTTGTCTTTCTCAACAACTTTTGCTCGGAATGGATTTCGCATGTTGAATGTCTTTATCAAAACTGGTTTAAGATTATATTTGCAGCATTATTTTTTATTTACTTTTTTTGGATAAAGATCTATTTTTTTTATTATTGTTTTACACATTTTTTTTATATGCGCAAACAGATTTTACACCAGTGTTATTGATTTGTACTTTTCGTTTGGATCAACTCGGCTAGGATTCTGTCAAAGGTTTTTTTTTTTTTTTAATTTAAATTAAACTTTAAAATGGCTAAAGTAGTATAGAAGTAGGTTTAAGATTGCCGGTGCTCTTAGTTTAAAGGAATGCAGTGCCTGAGAACGGGCCTTAGGTTGAAAGTTTGAGAAAGTTTATTTATTGAAATTATTATAATGTTTTCCAAAATTTACTTTATGGCCGGGGGCTAAAGTGTGTCGGAATTAAAGTACAATTTATTCTTTAAGCTTTTTTGTTAGATCTCATGACATTTAAGACGCATTCTGTTTTGTATTACATACTGAAAATTTTATTTTTTAAAGGTCTAAAAAATATAAATTAGCTCTCGGCCTATATTGAATTCACAAAGTGCTATCCCCGCGGGGACCTCATAGTCGATGCCTTTCTAAATCTAGGAATGAATTTAAAAGAAATATATACAAACTAACAAATGTTTTGACGAATTATATAATAATGCAAATTTTGTGGTGCTGACAAATTATTACACCTTTTTTTTCTAAAATGTATTATGTGCCTAAAGCCACGTGTGCCATGAAATCGATCAGTGCCTTTACCATAAAATTTTATGGAGACATTAAAAAAATATATATGTATATCCTTCGGGCTACTTTTCAAATTATTCTACCTCAAAAACCATAAAAAGTCTTGTTCGAACCACAACATTGTTGATTTATTTAAAATGAAGTGTGTACTTTAGTTAGATCTTTGATTCAAAATAATTTGAAAATTGAATTATACTGTTTTATTTGTATGTGTGAGATATGAGAAAAAAGTACATACATAGACTCGAAAAGTTAAGTGCCATAGACAGATATAAGTGTACATATAAAAATATAGATATTATTACTGTAGTGTTTGGTGCAATGTCGTTTTATTCCAAATTAATATACTAACTAGATTTTCTTATTCACTAATTTGTATCTAATATAGTGTTATTGCAGAGGTTTCATAAGCGTTGAGCTATTTACTTGTTTGGTTAACCGAATCTAGTTTAGATGGGTTTTTGAATCTAGTTCGATTTCTAAATCTAGGTTGGTTTTTGAATCTATTCGTACGATATATCTAGTTCGGTTGACCGGACTATGGCTATTGTAGCTAATCGTGTGCACTTATATTTTAAGGAAAAATTATTAAGATAAATGATATATTATAATATATATTTATTGTAATTGTAATCTGTTTATTACTGCCGAATAGGTTAAGCAGCAATCACGTGAAAAGCTTATGGAATCGCTTGAATGTACTAATAGCACGTATGTTTCTTTTTTCGTTGAGTACACTTAAAAAATATTTTTTTATATTTTTTGTAGCGTTGTAGTGACGACGAAACCGACGTGAGCGTCGCGCAGATAATATAAGTTCAGAAGGTGCCTTAAACGCAGCTCTATTTATTTTTAAAAGTTTTATTTTTTATATAACCTTAGTGTAGCGATGCCCGCGCAAGCGATACGTCCACTGAAGGTACAGAAACACCAATTCTGATAGATCTACTATTATATACTTAGATTATATTATATTATATACATAAACTATTCAGTCTTTTTTCCATCGAAATTATGAGAAAAGTTAATAAAAATGCAACTCAAATCCAAAATTTTTAACTTTAGTCTAATATTGTGCGCAAAACATCTTATAGTTCTGTTCGGTTATAATGTAATGAGGTGACAAACAGACACTTATCGCTACAAAATGTAATATTGAAGCTCTACGAGCGTGTTAGAATATTTCTCATTTTGTACGTAAAAGTCCTGAACACTTTGTCAAATCATATATACATAGTAACCGAACTATAACATGTACACGTAACATACATTTATGAACATTCTCAGCCAAGATGCCGCTATTTTTAAAATTTCGATGCAAAAAACATATGAATATAATAAATAAAATATAAATTATATGGATTTTATGTAATTTTTATGAACCCTTGTTATACGAAATTTGAAATGAATATACGCATTTATTATGAACTCAATATTATATTTACATTTATATATATTTTTGGGGAAAAAGTATTTTTAGTAATTTCCTATATAAAGGGCTCGATTTATTATTTCTAAGAACACTTGAAATACCGTACTTTTAGGATTTTACGTCATAATTCAAATTTGACTCTTTAAAAACTTTATAATCAGACTCTAATAAACTTTAATTGATTTCGTCTAAACAGTAAAACTAAAATCTATAAAGTACGGTGTATATTTATAGTACTATACACAGTACACATTATATAAGATATTATACATTATATGCTAACATAAATGTAAGTAACACTTGTTTACTCTCAATAGTCGTATTTAGACGTAACTCGTGTATCTTTTTGTATCTGTAGCTGTCTATTGTATAATCTATGCGTAGAAACGCTAATATAAATTATCTTTGCTAAATGAGTCAAGTTTGAAACGCCCAGGACTTTTTTAAATCCTTTTTCAAAGGCAAAGATAATTTATGATAGAAGATTAGTTAAGTAAGCTATGTATGAATAATCGCATTATAACAAAAACCAAATTAATTTTAACTAATTTTTCATTTTTCTTAGTTATTAATCGAATCGGTTTGATTTTTGGACTAAAATATTATTTGTTAACATTGTATTTGAGATTTTATTGTATCTGTAGCCGACGCGCCCACGCGCGGGGCGCGCGCGGTGTGCCTCTTACACTGGAATAAATGTACACTAATTATTATGTTATGGTGTTTTTTTAAACCCTGATCTCCTGCTTGATTCCTGATTCAAACTTTAATACCAATAGCTATTGAGTGAGTATCTTGTTAAACGAATTGTAATATTGGTTAAGGTAAAAGTAACAAAATAAGGCAACAGAAAAAAAGTTACTGATAAGATCTGTTATTATTTTTTTGAGAAAAAGCATATTTTGATTAAATTTTTGATCTAGTTAAATTTGAAAACAAAATAGTAAAGGGAGCAAAATAAATTTATTTAAACCCATATTAGATGGATTTATACAAACTACAATTACAAATAGGGTTGCTCCTAATTTGCTCGGCCGCTGCCATATCAGCGCCATCTATTATTTATTTAGGTAAACAAAACGAATTAGGGCATCCTACACATACATACATGGCATATTTGTAAAGTACGTTCCATGAACTGTGTCTGCGCAAAGGCTGCGCTAATAACTTAAAAATGAAGAATACTTGTGTTTGTTTCGATACAAACCTGTGACAATGTCTACAGTGCGTTAAAAGTCGTGAATATGCCCTTAACGCTGCCCAACAAGTATGGGATGGGAAATCAACTGATACAAATATTATTGTATTGGTTTCTAACACGACCTCACGCAATAGATCCCGTAAATATAAAGACAACTAGTCTCCTTCTATGCGATGAGTATAAATGAAACTATAAGCACTAACTAGGGTTATTTTCAGATGAGTCAAGATAATATAATATGTAGCTCTCTTTGTATGTCTTATTAGAGAAAGGTTTATTATAATCGGTCCAGTATTTTTGGAATATATCTACAATGAACAAAATATACGCTTTGAGCAAATAGTCACTGGTCAGGTAATTTATTTTCCTGTGAACTGGAATATGTCCTATAGTAAGCTGTAAAAAAAACTGAAGAAACAGTCGATGTAAATTCTAGATTTTTCCAAATAATATCTTAAATATATATACTAACTAGCGACTCACGCTCGCTTCGCTCGCGTTCGTCCCTACGTACGGTACGTTTTCACGGTTAGCTATATTTATACATAAATAGTAGCTCGCTACTCCTAAGATATATTTATTTAATTTATATAGCGATTTATCCTCACTTCGCTCGGGTGCGTTTTAATTTTTTTTGCGGAACCCTGATTCTTTTTCTAAAATAAAAGTAGCCTAAGTTACTCCTTATAACATCAGCTATCTGCCAGTGAAAGTCCCGTCAAAATCGGTTAGGTCGTTTCGGAGATTACCCGGAACAAACAGACAGACAAAAATTGTAAAAAATGTTGTTTTCGTATGTGTACCGTGTATACATCCATATGCATTTAGTAAAAAGCGGTTATTTTAATATTACAAACAGACACTCCAATTTCATTTATCTGTATAGATTAGGAAAATCTGCCAAATGTATTAAATAGAAATAACGGGTTCTTACATTATTCTTTTATAATTTAACAGATTTACTGATGATTGAAAAAACAAGGTATACAAAGATGGCGTTGCTTACACTTAATGGGTTTATTTATTTCGGTTACAAGCGGTTTGAACAATCGCAATTTGCTTAATAATTTGTTATATTTTGTACATTCACAAAACTATAAAACATTTGATACTTCTGATAAACGCCATCTATCATCTATTAACCTAATACAAAATAAGTAGAATTTGAGCCGATCAAATATGTAGATTACAGATATACACGTTCACTTCGCCTCGGTACATCGCTACGTGACTTTTGCCATTTATAATATTATATACAAGTTTCGTGTGGATGTGCGAGATTTTTTCTAAAGAGAAGACTAAAAGTCGACCTCGGATGAGTTTCTAACTGCCAAATAATGGCGTACTTATTACTCCAGATCATATTATCTATATTATATTAAAGCAGTAACTTAGAACAATGACTAACGTAATTATGTATACAATATAGACCCCAAAACAATAGTCATTAAAATTATTGTCTGTATGTCTGTTTGTGTGTGCGCATTTCACGCAAAAAGTAATGAACTAACTTCAACGAAATTTGGTGAAGTGATAACTTATTACTCGAGTCAAGGTTAGGATACCAAAAACATCAGGAAAATCTTTTTTTCCCAATAAATCGCAATAACTGGTTTTATCGAGTCCTCCTTAAAAACCTTCCAATGGCTAAACAGTGTACTAAAAATTGTAGGTCTTGAAAAGGCCAACAGAAAAATCTGCAACAGTATATGTCTATCTCTTAATGTACACTCGCAATACCTATTCTTATCTATACCTATAATAAAACTAACTTAGTCCAATCGATGTGCGCGTTTCACGCAAAAAGTACTGAATCGATTTTAACTAAATTTTGTGTAGTGATAACTGATAACTTATTACTCGGGTCAACATTTAGGATACCTTTTACTACAGGCACATTTTTCATTCCCACCGGAAAATGCAATGACTAGTTCTATCGAGTCGTCCTTAGAAATGTATATGGCTAACGCTGGCTAAAGCTTACGAGATATGTACGTCAAAATAATGTGCTAGAAAATTGTAGGTCTTAAAATGTTATACAGATAAGTTCGCAATAGTATATATCTATCTCCTAAGGTACATTCGCAATTACTATTTTTATTCACTACTCGCGACTAACTGACTTATCAACATTCAGCCCAAGCCGATAATGATAGATCAGCCCCACAAAAAAAGCCAGCTCTATATATCCAACTAATATTAAATACGAAAGTAACTCTGTCTGTCTGTCTGACCGTCATCTTTTCACGCTTAACCGTTGAACCGATTTAGATGAAATTTGGTATGGAAATAGTTTGAGACCCTAGAATTGACATAAGATAGTTTTCATCACGGAAAACATATAATATAAAGAGGTGAAAAGGGTGGTGCAGGATTGAATGGGGAATCAATCATTTCTCAAGTAAAGGATATACCTATATATATTTTTATTTTTTATAATACTTACCTACTTTTCTATACCTGTTTTTGTTTATCTTAAGTTCGTAGACCTTATCTATGCTTTCGAGCTAAGATTATGGTCAAGAGTAAGCCCATTTCTGATAATCAGTCCGGCTATAGCCATTTTACCGAGAAGGAGTAACAAATACACAAAAATCTTTCTATTTAGCACAGCTGACAGCAGTAATGTGATGAGATGAGAGGTCTTTGCTAGTACATTATATATTGTGTTTTTTTTCATTAAGACACCATCCGACGGCATATTACTAAGAAATAAAACAATTATTGAATATTTCACATCGCACTGTTTATTGAAGATAATTCTTTGACGCATACATTTTTGGTCTGGTCTTTTTGGATGAAAACAAAATACTGTTCAAATGATAATTCACAATAACGGAATGTACAAATAATTATAAAATACTACTTATAAATGAATGAAAAAAATACTGTGAATAATGGAAAAATTCTTAAAAAAAAACATTAGTTTATATGGTTAACCGAATTGAGCATGACTTTTGATATTTCGATATTTTCTAGTTATTTCTCTAAATTTAAATAACTATTATCATCAACAAAATTTTGGTTGATAGGTTGCAAATAGTAACAAAGCACTTGTGATTGTTCCGACCATGTCCAAGGTTTTTGTGCACAAATCAAAGAACGTGCGATATATTTGTGCGTTTGTAGAGATACGAAGTTTTTGTCATATGCCAAGCGTGTGAATATATGAAATAACAGATTTTTATAAGAAAACAATATTACCATTGATTTTAAAGTCGGTGCAACTTTTTTTTAATAATTTTATTATTATACAAATTATAATCTACATCCCTGTTGAAAAACTCCAATAGGATCTCATCAAAAGCGACAAAAGCCACATAGAAACCAATAAATGTTTATAAGTTTCTATGTGGTTTTTGTTGATTTTGATGACAGCCTATTGGAGTTTTTAAATAGGGATATAAATAGACAACGACAGAACAGTTCTAGTGTCTTTTTTCGTGTGTCAACTGGTTTTCTTTTGTTTAGTAGCTATTGACGAGCTTTAATATTTATTATCAATAAAAAAAAATTGGTTACAGTTTTTTTTTTTTATATCGATAAGTGAATTCTATTCCTATACGTATGTTTTCCTCAACTTTTCAGTAATGATTTTGGTAGAATTTCGACCACAACGCGAACACTAGTAATAATTAGTTTGCTATAGTCCATTTAATCCAGTTGAGAGAACCAAAAAAATCTCAATTTCGGTTAACCATCGTATATACATAATAATAACTGTCCGTCGGTACATTTTCCATACATTTTCGCGTATTTATCTATATTACAACACTTTCTACGCGCGGTCTACAAATATATGATAGTAACAGTCTGCCAAAAATACCAATATTCTTTGCTTTTCAAAATTATTTTGTCTATGTTTTTTTTAATTTCACTAAGATTAAACGTTTTACAAAAAGTTATTTCAAAGGAAAGAAGTTTAATAAAACCGCTTTAAAATAAAAAAAAATATTTTAGACAGGAGTTTCCGTACTTAAGTCTTCCTAAGTTCAAAATCATTTATTTATTTGAAGAAAAATAAACAACGTAACTTACAGAACTTAACAGCCAATATACGATTTTTTACACTGTTGCAACACGGCAGAGTTTTTAAATTCTTTTACGCGACAAAGACAAAATTACAAAACTGATGTAATCTAATCTATTCTTACATGTAAAATTATGATATCAATACAATCTTATACTCATTCGGTGATCACTAACCTCTAAACTAGGCCGAGCTTGTATCTCAGATGTTAATTTCTTCCGGTGAAACAGAATTAAAGCACATTTAATATACGAGTAAACAAGAATACTTATTATTATTTATACACACAAAATAAAATCATTATAGAACAAGACAACATCTCAATCGATTTATCTTCTAATTTTGCGGGTAGTAGTTGTACATAGTACAAACTAACCGTCAGTCGACAAGTATTGTAAAGCGCGTCACTCGATCAAACAATAACTAGGTACATACCTACAACCTAGGACCTCGGCACTTTTAAACATTTATTTACGTTATTTTATAATTTTATTAAATGTCATTTGAGTAATTTAGTTACCTGTGATTTTATTATAGATCATTTTCTATTTTTCATTTAAGGTTTCCTTTTATTATGATTTACAAGAAACTATCAAGATAAAAATTAAAATTTATTCTATTAAGCAGAATTAGTATAAATACTTATACATTGAATAATTTATTATTTTATTTTTAATCTTTATTTCATTTTGTAGTTCTAAGTAAGTTTTCTATTTCATCTTTATTTTGAGATTTTAGCTAACAAAATATTGTACTTTTACATTTCTTATAATTGAAGTTGTACGAGTATAGAGTTTTTTATTTAATTTATTGTAAAGTATGGGACCAAGATAACACGGATACTTATTAATATAATATGTATTATATTTAGAGGTAGGGCAAACATTATGTTCGTTCGTTCGTTCGTATTTTAGTCGTATTTTGTGAATCAAAAGGACTTTTTTTGTGGCAATCGGAAAAAAAGGCAGCTGTAGGATAGCTTTTTTGCTTTTTATTTTGATCCGAACATCGTATAGTACATTTTATCTTTTAATTTGAATCTTATCTAGCAGACTGTTACTATCCCATACAATGATGACGCCGCCACTCTAAAACAGCACACACCTACACAATATATACTTGAATTCAAAAAATAATATGCACTTAACAGAATTGCAACAGAAAATAAAAAATAAAAATCCTTGAAATGAATAAACTGTGGAAACAAAAAAAAATATTCCAATTTCCTATAACTATTTTTTATATTGATAGTTTTAAATGTGTCGGTATTTATTTAAATATAAAAAAAAACTGAATTAAAAAGATATATATATAATTTATTTACATCTGAAGTGCATATTATTTAATGTCTAGTAAAAACGTTACACACATTTATATTTTATATGATTTACTTTTTATGTAAACAGTACATTATTAAATTTTCAATTGATACTTTCAAAAGTAATACTTTTCAAAAAAAACCTTAATTTTTTTTTCTTTAAAAAAAAATTATGATAAATTGTACAACTTGTATATATCTTGTGTTTCATCATTATTATTACAAAAAAAAAGTTGCAAAGCACCAAAAAACTCGGAATGCGTTCAAAAACTTGTAAAAAAATGTCTCTTACAAGCGACACACTATTATTGTGCATACATTTTAGTAAGTAGTTTGTGAAATTATTTTTTTCACCTAAAAAAACTTTATTACGTATTTCGTTTTCAAAATTCTGAAAAGATTTTATAAACATTCGTTTTATATTAAAAAAAAAACTTATTTTTATTTAAATGGATACTTTTTTTCAAAATTCTATGCAAATTTTGAAACATTTTTTTTTTAAATAATGTTAATTTTTTGTAAAATAAAAAAATAACTTGATTTTTTTTTTAAATAGATGAAAAAAATAATTCCAGACACAACAACAATATACAATAAATTCTTACTCATAATCTCTACGGAACCACGTTCACTAACTATTATTATCTATACATAAAGCCAGTGCCTTATTATTTATATTTTTAATTTAAAACATAGAAACTTTATCTCAGTAATAATTTGGGAAATCGTCTTTAAGCTATTTCAATGTTGGACAAATATTGTAATTTATATTAAAAAAATAATAACAACTATCTAAGACAGTTTTTCTCAGGACCTAAGATTTTTCTTTTCGAACTGATTGTGAACTGACGATGTTCAATAAAAAATTGTAATAATTTAATGCTGAATAAAATTGAATTTGGAGAAAGGACATCCCGACCAGATAGCATATATATATGAAGAATGGCTTATAAATTTAGCTATAACAATACTGTGATAAAGTTCTGAATGCATAAAGGATTTTTTTTAATCAGTTTAGGTACAAAGGTCAAGGTACATCAATTTTTTGGATATGAAAATGAAATTACATTAATTACAAAAAAAGCTTGTACCGCCTTTCACGATTATCATTTCTTTTAGACCTCTTCCTTAATTGAATCAAAAAGTAATACTGTATCTTGATTTAAAAAGACATGAACAAAAAATACTCACATAGGAACTTAGAAGGCGATACGAAAATATTTTTGATATTTTTTTTTCTCTTAAATCTTCCAAAAAAAAAGTATTTTTTTTTTTAATTCTAAAACACTTAATTTACGAGATTCACTTGTATAACATATTTTTATTGCTTTTCGATTCGTTTCAAAATAATTTAAATATAGGTTTCGTTGTTCCAAATTAAATAATACTAATACTAAAAATAAATTATTTACATTTTTTTTTGATATGGCAACACTGAGGGGTCAAATGTCATGTCATGAAAACAAAAGTGAATTTGTTTTTAAATTTAAAAAAATGTTTTTTTTTTACTAAATATAAAAAATGCCTCGATATTTAGAACTAATCAATTCCTTTGGTTATGTTCATTTAAATATATAAAATAAAACTATGAATACTTTTTTGGACAAATTATTTAAATTGTTTAATTATAAAATGTTTTAAAATTTAGCTACCGACATGACATTTTAAATATAATTTTATTTCTTCTTCAGTAAAAATATATTTTCTAAAGTGAAATAGGAAAAATAGAGATTCTCTATCAAATTTGGCGTGAAATGGCGTTGAAAGTACAAATTTGATGAAACTTTCACAATTAATAGATATAATGTTAAAAAAAATAGATTAAATAGAATAGATAGATTGCTACAATCTATCAAAAGTGTAAATTTCATCAAAAATGTCAATTTTGTGGGTAGAACGATATTGTTTATAAAAAAAGAAAATTCTTAATTATTTTTTTCCTTAACTAAGCTATTTTTTATTAACTATTGAAAATTGTGCAAAAATCTATAAAAAGCTATTGGATATTTGTTTTTTTTTAATTTTGCTTACATTTTTAATCTACCGCCATCTACCCGAGGATTTATACACTCAATGTGTTTTTTTAATTTCCCGAAACAAGAAAGCATAATACAGCAGATAAAAAAAAACAACAATTTTTATTATCGCCGCAATAAAAAAAAAAACAAAAATATTTACTTACGTTTTCTTGTATCGCGGGTTTCTCCAGTCCTATTATCGTAACTTTTAATAACAAAAAAAATATATTATAAAAGAATAAAAATCATAATATTGGTCTGTAATTTTTTTTTTTTTATTATTAAAAGTCACATGAATACATATAATTCATACATGTTTTCCAAAATATGATGACTTATGGCATTTTAAAGCATTGAAAGCTCTAACTATAGTGTGTTTGTATAGAAATTTTTATGTCTGTGCGTCTTTAATCTTTAAACGCCATCTAGTGGTGAATTTTGCTATAATCAATCTATAATATACAAGATAATTTTGAATTGGTCGCAATTTTATTGAAGTCATGAAAAAAAACAGAAATTCGAATATTTATCTTTCGATAAACTCTGAAATGGATTCACAGAAAAAAAAACAAAAGAACAAACATATTTACTAAATTAGATAAAAATATATTTATTTTTTAATTCGATACCAAACGTAATCGATTTTTAGAACTCAAAACTATGGAGCACAGGTTATCTTATATTTTGTATACTACAAATCGATGTACATATAAACATTATTATCGCCTATGCTCGTCGTATTGTTTCACGATTTCTGGTATAGCATTTGGCTCTACGGGCACTTTCTCTAGCAGTTCTTTCAGACTCTTCACATATGTCAGCTTCCGAAAGAATTTTGAACTGGAGTGGTGAAAAAATATGAAACAAAAAAGATTTTTTGTTTCAATATTATCCTAACTTTAAATATTAAAAATAGATAAAAATGTGCTTTTATTTAATTGTACAGTAGAAACTCGATTAACCGGACTAATTGATGTCCTTAGACATCCGGATAATCGAATGTATGAAGAAAAGCAGGTTTTTTCCTGAAACAATTGCTAACTAACTAAAACTACTTTTTATCCCGGAAAAATGTACGGTTCCCATGGATAGATTTGTTTTTGTTTGCTTAAAGGTGAACCCGAGCGAAGCGAGGATAAGCCGCTAGTGCTTTAGTGTTTGCATAAATTCGACTTGTAGGTATGTAATTGTTCGCGGTTGGTAGTCCGGATAATCGCGATCCGTATAACTGAGGGCCGGATAATCGAGTTTCTATTGTATCCAAATCTAAACAAAATACACTTTTTTCAAATAGAATTTTATAAGCACTTTTAAATCAAACGTCACTTATATGTAATTATAAAATAGAATAAATTCTTAGCAAGATGTACTTTTTATTTAATAAAAAAAAACTCTCAAAAACGTTCAACAAGATCTAAATCCACATTTGAAATAAAAAAAAGAAAACCATTTAAATTAAAAAAAAAACACTTACCTCACAAAGGGCTTAGTTACGATGACGAAAGACTTCAACCAAAACGTCGGGTGCACCAGGTACAAGTGTTTCAGGCTTTTTCTTAATCTGAAATTTAAAAAAATTATAATTTATTTTTAAAATTATATCTTTATTAACTTCCTACTAAGACGTCGAAGGTTTTAGAATGGTTCGCTTAGAACGAATGTTTTTTTTTTGTCTATGAATTAAATAAGCAAAGGTTCAAATCAAAAACCTTTGTGAAACAATGCCAACCCATTTTTTTTTTTTTTTTTTTTAGTATACTTGTAGCGCACAATTAATCTGCTTTAATTTATAAACCATAGTACCATCAGCAAAATGTAAAAAAAAATAGCTACAACTATAAATAGAACACTAAAACCACACCGTCTATCAAACAGTGTGCACAATCCGCAAAAAGTACAAAAAAGAAGTTTTCCTCAAAAAAACTTTATTTCCAAAAATTTTTTTTTTTCAAAAAAAAACTTTTTCTTTTTGAAAAAAAAAACAACACAAACCGTCTATCCAACAGCTTGTAGCACTCGTGCAGCCACGCGAAGCTCGGCATGCGGCGGCGGCCCGCGCTGCCGTGCAGGTACACCAACACGTACTCGTCCGTCACCAGCCGCTCCAGGCTCCACATCACGTACCTTGACATGAGGGTTGGAATTACTTCATTAGTTAATTGGGACTTAAAAGTTACTACTTCAGAAAACAGGGGTTATTCTCGATGTCTGTTCATCTTCTCGTATTAGCGTCCGTCAATCCAGTCAAGTGCGAAGCCAAAAAACACATTAGTACGTGGCCCGTAGGATGGTGTACCAAACGGGCTGTTCCTGGTACTTTTCTGATAGCAGAGTGACGCCCCATTAAGACACGACTTTCTGGCCAATGAGTCCCACTTAACCACCTGTATGTATGCAGGTGGTATGGTTCCCAACGGTAAACATTAAAAACAGGGGTTAGATTGGAGTAATTTAATTTATACATAGTTACTAGCAAATGAGGGTTAATATTTACTTAGCTTATACAAAAACAACTTTTAACTAACGAGTTTTGTTAAATTAGCATAATTAGTAGCCTTGAACTGAATTTATTGCCGGAACACCATTCGACACTCGCGGTGTGAGATCAGGTGCAAGAGCGACGGTTTTACGTGCTCTCCCAGACACGGGAGTGAAACACCGACAAATGCCCAACTTATAGAGACTTCCTTAACAGAAAAACTCAAAACTAAACTTGGCCCGACCCGGGAGTCGAACCAACGACCATGTAAAAGAATTGCATCGTTCATGTTCAGGGTTGATACGTGTAATAATGGCATTACCAGGAGTCTGTCTGACAGGCTGATGATGTCAGCAATGTACCGACGCTGGATGGATATTGCCATCAAGTTTCTATTTGTAATTTGTTATTTATATTGTTTATTTTATTTTTATTGTATTTATAATATATTTTGTACTATGGATCAAGGATTAGGTCTGATATAAAGAATTATTTCGATTATTGTTACTCTTTGAGTTTCTCAAGTTCCACAGTTCTGCAACTGTTTTCCAAGCTGGTGGTAGTTTCATAACATACCGACTACACTGACATTCAATTTAAATGATAAATATTTTAAGTATATTTTAAGTTTGAGCCAATGAAATAATGTAAATTGTTAGACGATTAAAATATTTTCAAATGAATGAATGAGATATTATAAGTGAGTGAATAGGTCAGTGTCATACTTAGGTACATCTATACATATAATAAAATCGTCGAATCTGTACATTAAATACTTTTTGGAAAAATCTTATTGAAATAGTCATTATTATCGATACATAGGGCGATCTATGGTTTTTAGAATTTTTGTGTCTTCATCTGTCTGTCTGGGAACATATCACGAGAAAACCACTGGACAAATTTTGATAAAATTTGGTATGATGATGCCAACTAAACATCCCAGCCGGTTAGCTTTGTAACTAAAAATACTAGAGAACATGCAACGATTAAAAAAAAGTTAAAGAGTGCGTATATGATTGTGTACACGCGCAAGAAGTTAAACTTCTGCAGGTTATCGGTACTCTTTATGAAATTCAATTTATGTTTTAAATAATTAGGGTAGGTGCGATACTAAAAATAACGCATATTAGGCATATTACAATCATATATTTATAGAATATAATTTAAGGAAAGAATATAATATTATAAATTATTTGTCAGACAATAGCAACGGTTACCATGGCAACAAACGTACGTACATTTTTTCGTAACGCATTCCAGCTTACCCCCCACGTCAAGCATGCGTAAAGAAGTATTACATCAAAAAGTCACATTATTGTTGTGTGTTCATAAAGTCTGATAGAAAACATTCACAGGAAATACTTCACTCGCCTTCACCAAATCTGCTCAGTCTAGCGACTGATTGCATAATAAGTTACAAAAAAAGGTACAAGTGAATGAGATAGTATGAGCGAATGAGAAAATGAGTGAGTGAGATTGTATGACTCAATGTCTGAGAGAGATAGTATGAGTTAACGAGTGAATGAGAGTGTATGAACAAAATGGAGCACGAGTGGATTGAGTGAGTGAGATAATATGAGCGAAAGAGTGGGTGAGTGAGTGAGATAGTATGAGCGAACGAGTGGTTGAGTGAATGAGATAGTATGAGCGAACGAGTGGATGAGTGAGTGAGATAGTATGAGCGAACGAGTGGATGAGTGAGTGAGATAGTATGAGCGAACGAGTGGATGAGTGTGTGTGGGCTTGTAGGGTTATACTCACTCACAGGAACAAGTTGTCCATAACATAGCGGTAGTCGGCGCGCGCGTTGTCCGGCAAGTGGCACGCGCTGAACACTATGAGCGCCGCGCCGCCGCGCTCGTAGCCGCCGTGAGAGACGACGCGCTTGAACGGCTCTATCACCTGGCGAATGGTTAAGGTTTCATAATATCTTATTTGTTTTTTTTTTTCATTTGAGTGAATAGCAATTTTATTCATTCACTAACGACTTCAGACAGACAGACAAAAATTTTAAAAATTGTGTTTTTCTTATAAGTAGCGTATGTAATTCCATATGCATTTATTATAAAGCTGTTATTTTGACATTATAAACAGACACTTCTATTTTATTTATCTGTATACAGTATAGATTAAGCAAATGGTTATTTGTTTTTTTTTTTTTTTTGAAAAAAGTATTGCTAATATTATAAATGGCGAATGGTTTAGTTTTTATACTTTCTTCTTTGGGTTTTATATTTGATTGTATAACACTTTCATTCATTGTAGAATTTATTAAGTGAATTGTTACTTACTTTTGTAAAATACAATTTTTGTGGCAAAATACTATCCTACTAATATTCCAAGCCCGAAACTTTGTGGAGAATGGATGTATGTTTGTTACTCTTTCATGGAAAAGTAACTGAACGAATTTTGAGTAACACATAACTATAAATTTTTAAAGACGTAGAGACACATGCGGAGTCGCGGAAAAATGCAAGTCAGACCATTCAATAATAATCAAATGAGCTCTAATGGTCTCCCAAATGATTTGCAAGTTTAAGTAAATATTTTAAACCTTGCAACATTTCACCTCCTTCAAGTTCATTTTCGCGACAAAAAGCAACCTATACCCAATTATTATTATTATTCTCCAAGGTCCCATCTATCTCTATACCGACATCCATCAAAATTGGTTCAGCTATTTAGGCGTGAAAACCTAACAGACACACTTTCGCATTTATAATATTAGTATGGATAGTGAGATATTTTCAAACTGAACAGGATTTGAACCAGTATACCTTCATGTCACAGACTGCGCGTCCGCTCCCGTGCTCCACGGTCAGCCAGGACCTCTCGTCCCTGAACTCCTCAGCTGCGGAGTACTCCGGGATAGGATCGCTGCACTCACTCACTGTGTTCGTTGATTTTGATCTAGATAAGAAGAAATTATTTTAAAAACTTAAAAAAAAATCGACTTCCAGGCACTGAAAAGTAAAAAATAACTAAACAGGGGGTTTCATTTAGAATAGATACTTCCTAACCTAATCAGATATTTTCGAAGTTGATGCCAGCCGATACAAATCAAAGCACATCGACTGGTGAAAACCGTATGACAATCAGTTTGATTCTGTTTGAGTTTATCGCGTTCAGACAGACAGACAAACGCGACGGGAGACTTTATTTTATAATATGTAGTAATTATAAGCGCGAAAGTTTGTGAGAATGGATGGATGTTTGTCACTCTTTCACGCAAAAACTACTGAACGGATTTCGACGAAACTTTACAGTAATATAGCTCATTAGAAGATCCCGCGGCTTCGCCCGCGTTCAAAGTACAAAAAAACAAACTATTCTTTCCCTTCCTTTTACAATAATGTATGGAAGTCTGCCCGATTTGTTGACATTTATGGTTACTGCTCCGCTCCCTTGTGTAGTAGCATGACGATATAGCCTATAGCCTTCCTCAATAAACGGGCAATCTAATGCAAAAAGATTCTTTCAAATCGGATTAGTAGTTTCTGTGATTAACGCGTTCAAACAAACAGACAAACAAATAAAGAATCAATCAAACAAACAAACTCGGCTTCTTTATAATATTAAGTATAGATACATCAAAGTAACGCATGAGATATGATTTTTAAAGATAATACATAACTGAATTGAGAAACGCTTGTATACTCGAAATATAAATCATCAAAACTGTTCTCTTTTAAAGTTTAAACTCATTACTAGAGGTCTAAAGCTGATCATAAGAATATAACTGACCTCTTAGTATTGTCCTCTTCACTGGTATCCTGGACAGGTTGGGGCGGCGGAGGAGGTGGTTCATCCTCTGACTCCATGGAACAGCCGCTGACGCTGTCCAGGCTGCATCTGTCGTCTTCTTCTGGAGGCTGGTTGGGAAATGAAAACAATGACTAGAGTATACCGTGAATTGAACGCCAAAATGGCAAATGCATATATACATGTTTATACTTATACGAGTACATGAAAAAATAGCGTTTTGTTTGATATTGTTCAACGTTGTTCTTTAAACTTTATATTTTGAAAATCAAAGATCATTTTCTTTTCTCTATACCCGCACTATTCTACAAACACACACGTACACACACGCACGCACACGCATACACACGCACACGCACACACACGCACGCGCACACACACATGTATAGAACCTTTTGTATTTATTGGTAGTATTGTGATACGAATACTAGCCTTGAATATATCGGAGCTAGAATAAAGTTAATAAAACCATTATTTTAATTGCCTTTCTTTGTGAGAAACAAATATTTTCAGATTTTTATCAACTATTCATTTATTTCCTTTTAAATTTTTAAAGCTTGAATAATATGATATTTCTTTATCGATTGCAATATCATATGCCCTTGAAGCAACGACTGAATCTTTAACGACTTGCTCATTTAAGTGATAATAATTAAATTTATTAAATTGCTATATTTTAATTACTAATTCATAAAAATTGAGATCAAGGTCGAACTTGTTTGTTGTGTATATAATCGAGAAAATTTTCGATATTATTTTTATATAATATATGTTTGAATACTTTTTAAAAAATATTTGAAAGTAAAAACAGTCTTAATTTTAATCGAATCAAAAGAAAATTTGGGAAAAAATAAATAAAAAAATAAAATACTAAAAATCCTTAATAATCTTAGAAAATAATTCTTGTAGTAATTCTAGGAAAGTAATCTATACAAATAAATAAAATTGGAGTGTCTGTTTGTAATATAAAAAAAAACACACTTTTTACTAAATGCATATGGACGTATACACGGTCCATATACCAAATCAACATTTTTTACAATTTTTGTCTGTCTATCTGTCTGTCTGTTTGTTCTGGCTAATCACTGAAACGGCTGGACCGATTTTGACGGGACTTTCACTGGCAGGTAGCTGTTCTAATAGGGAGTAACTTAGGCTACTTTCATTTTAGAAAAAAATTGGTCCACGAAAAAAAAAACCATAAAAAAAAATTTGTTTTGGGAAGCAACCTAGGGACGAACCCGAGCGAAGCGAGGGTGAGTCGCTAGTTCTTCAATAAAGTTAGGCGCCTGACTTGGATCCACTGTTCCTTTCACTCTCATATTCTGGTGTAATGACAATGCGATATTCGCGGTGACCTTTCGGTGCAAGATCGACTGCTTTACATGCCTCCTGAGAGGCACCAGGATCAGACACCGCCATCTCAACTCTGGACTGTTACTGAGAATTTCTTCACAAAATAACCTAAATAACTGTCCTTGACCCGAGCCGGGAATCGCCCTCAATACCTTCCAGGTCATACATTCTAGCTCCTACACCATTGAGGCTATTGTTAAAATAAAGAGCCTAAGTGGTTCTATGATGATGGTCTATCACCAGAAATCGAGAATCTAATTTTGAGATCAAAAGTCGTACCCATCCAGCATACGAGTACACGAAGGTGCTTGTAAGTTAGGGGTATAATTCGATTTTCACAAATAATATATAATGATTATGTTTATATTGACCATATAAATGTTTGTTTTAAAATTAAAACAAGAAACTAATGGAAAGTAAGTAAAAACGGGACTAATAAGTAAAGATCAAGTGTCATGTTAGATCTTTAAAATTGAGGAAGACTATTTTACTCAAGCCAATACTTGCTGACCTATTTATATGCTTTTATAGTTGTAACCATTGATTTTTGGGGTTCCGTACCTCAAAAGGAAAAAAGGACCCTCTTGGACATTTCGTTGTCCGGCTATCTATTTGTCAAGACACTTTTCCTCACAAACGCGTGTTGGTATCAAGTTGAAATTAATATGAATTGCTCAGGTCTGCAATCCCTTGGAGCTGAGAAAAAATTAAGGATACATCCCGTTAACCTAGAATCATGTTTGGCAAGAAGCAATGTCTTAGAGCACATGTAAAGGGGAGAATCCGAAAATTATAAATTTGTAGTTGCTTCACATTTTTTTAATTTTACAAATGGATGGACGGATCTGATTTTTGGCTTCAGTGGAATGTAAGTTAAGTCACAAACCCTATAAAGCTACCATAACTTAACCACTATTCATATATCATTTGAGAAACTCCGCTGTACCTCACAAATCGTAAAACAGAGCATAATGGTATTGCATAACAAATGTATAACAGTAGCGATCAGTTTAATAAACAATGGTGTCGCGGAAACGGTATGGGAAATCGTTTTTATTGATTTTCGATTCACGTAAGAATGAATAAACACGTTGCAGTAAGCACTGTTTTAAAGTGACTTAAACCTCTGTATGAAACCTTAAATTATTTTCAACTGACTTCTTCAAAAAGGAAGAGGTTCTCAATTTGGCTGGTTTTTTTTTTTATGTTTGTAACCTCAGAACTCCGTCATTTATTAGACGATATGGACAATTTTGTTATAAAATTCGGCTTAACCGATTGTAATGGGACTTTCATCGAAAAGTACAGCAGTTTTTTAGGGTTACACATAGTATGTTTTATTCTGGAAATATTTCAGGCTCCAGCGCGAAAATTGAACACCCTTAAAAATAACGCAAAATTCGATTTTACGATTACACAAAAAAGTCCACGATAAGTGCATATGTGTATTCGAAATACTAGGTAGTCGGATATTGATTGTTTTTAAACTATTCATTACTTAGTGAGAAATAAAGTTATAATATTAGAAAGGATGTTACGGCATATCGACAAACAGATAATGCAACTTTTATATACATCCACAAATAAAGACTTACATGTTATTACATGTTAAAATAATTCTATCTCGTAGGTCATGGCTATAACGGTAAAAGTAGGCAAGTAGAAATTTAAAGTTTCTTCATGTTTGTTAGTCTGTATAAATGTATTGATGAAGATTAGTGGAAAATGTCAATTCGCATGGTAAACAGGTTTATCTATACATATCACAAAATTCTGAGCCAAATGTGTACATTAAATATTTTTTGGAAAATCTTATTGAAATAGTCATTATTATCGATATGGAGGCTCAATCTATAGTTTTTTAAAATTTTGTCTGTCTGTCTGCCTGGGAACGCATCACAAGAAAACCACTGGACGGATTTTGATGAAATAGGTATAATGATAGCTGGGTATCCAGGTCAACCAACATAATATAGGATACTTTTTACTGCGGGAAATTATCTTATCTCTGAGAAATCCATACTAACAATCAAAATGTACCTAGGAACGAACCCGAGCGGAGCGAGGGTGAAGCGCTAGTCTATATATAAATAGACAGAGACAAAACAGTTCAGTGCCTTTTATTCCTCTGTTTGTCAACCGATTTTCCTTTTTTTTTGTTTAGTAGCTATTGACTTTATTGTTATAAATAAAAAAAAACAGAATAAATTAAATTTTGTTAAATAGATTAAGGTAAGTTCTATTCATATATGTTTTTCTCAAATTTTCGATAACGATTATCATCGAATTTCGACCACAACGCGAAATAATTAGCTCGCATTGCGACTATATTTTAGCAAGTAGACGGAGAAGGGAGCCAAGAAATCTGAGGATTATTGTTTATATTTTTATTATTTTATAACAGAAGTAAAATATAGAAAAGCATTTTTCAAAATATTACTTATACACTTTGCTTTTGTACGGACAATGCCATCAGGCGATATAAGCGAAACTGGTTTTTATAATTGTTATAATGGTCGTAAACGTCGAATAAATTTTGAATAAAATATCATCAATGCACCAGCTCACATAGTGATGTAATTTTTTGGATGTTTTGAAAGAAACTAACATAGCACTTTAACAGATGCATTTTTGGAAATAAAACATTTATTTTTGTAAATATCTCAAGTTAATAGAATAAAATTATAACTAACATATAATAAAATTGTAACTAAGCTGAATCTATACATTAAATATTTTTTGGAAAATCTTAATGAAATAGACATTATTATTGATACAGAGGTCGAATCTACAGATTTTAGAATTTTTGTCTGTCTATCTGTCTGTCTATTACCGCATCACGAAAAAACTACTGGAGGGATTTTGATGAAATTTGGTATGACGATAGCTGGTTATCCGGGTCAACATATAGGATACTTTTTATTGCGGGAAAATATCTCATCTCTGAGAAATCTATACTAAACCTCAATACGTAAGTAGGGACGAACCCGAGCGGAGCGAGAATAAATCGCTAGTTTATAATATAATTAATATTTGAATAAAAAATATTTTTTAAAAGAAAACTAAGATTTTTATTTATCGTTTAAGTCGAATTTAATATTTTTTAAACAGTCGAAACATATATTTATTTTTATCTACATATATAAAAGAGGAAAGATTTATCTATTTGTTTGCAATCGTTCACTCTGGAACTACTGAACCGAATTTGAAATTTTTGATAAATATCTGCACTATCCCAGACCTATACAGACTATAAATTATATTTATATTGTGTGTTTTAGTCAAGCTGTCACGATTGTCTCGCGAGTCGGGAAAGATACAGCGTTCTTTTCGTGAATATCTATACAGCCGTTCAAAAGAGAAAACAATGTATAACATAATAAACTTCTTTTTGATTCGCCAAACAACAAAAAAAAACACCCAGACCGTTAATAATTTCCGAAAATAAAAACAAAAGGACTACAAACACACAGACATACACTCAAATGAAAAAAAAAACTCACCAATTGTACTTTCCTGCGTGGTGGGTTACTTCTAGGCGCGGTATGTCTTAACGCGACCGACCCCGTGTAGGGGTCCAACATCGCTTGATAAGCTGATCTATCTTCTTGAGTCGATGAGGATATCACGTCTGGGGATTCCAGATCCTGGATAGGAAATGGATGTGATAATAATTCCATCCCTTTATGTCCCACTGCTGGAAGTGGGCCTTAATGCGAGGGGGATTAGGCCATAGTCCACCACGCTGCCCAACTGTCGGACTTCACATGTTATGCGAATATTTGTTAGGTTCTCTCAAATATGAATTTCTGCATATAATATATAATCCCGGGTCTCGCACCTCTGATATTCTTGTGCGAATCATTTCCAACTTGATTACATCTTGTCTTACGGCGAAGGAAAAAATGGTGAATCCTGCATGTCTGAGAGACCTCCGAAAGACATGTGAAGTTTACCAGCCTACATTTGGCCAGCGTGGTGCACAGTGATCTTGTCCACTTCGCATTAAAGGAAGACTCGTGCCTAGAAGTAGGACGTTATAAAGGCCGATATAAAATTAGGACAGTCTGTAGTCCAGTAATGCCAAGTTTAGCCAAACTTCCTCATATTGTGTTGTGTTAAAGTTTAGCCAAACTTCCACATATTGTGGGGAAAGTATTCGCTAAATGCAATTTTAATACCTTTCAACTTCACACATTTTGCAGTTCTCAAAAAATATAGTGGGATATTATATTGTAATTTGATTTAGCCAATGGAGACACCGGAATAAACAGTTTTATGACCTACAACCGTTCCTTTTACCCGAGGCGGGCATCAAACCAGCTTCTCAGGACTCCAAATATCATCAAATTGCATTATAACATAGCGATACAAACACATTTATATTAAGGCAAAAATGGTAAAAATGGTGTAAGACAAGTTTTTCAAACTTGTTAAAATATCCATATGCATATCTTTCGCTAGCAATATACATATGCTTATTTTAACATTTTTCAAGATTATAACTTTAAAACCTTGACTCGTATTGAAATTAGTAAAAAGCCATGAACTCACATTATGCATACCGATGCTACTCGACATCTCAATGGGCAGATCAAAATTTGGCATCGCGCGGAGATGCGATGGAGATTCGCACCAGTCCGCAACCTTTGATGAACGAATATCGATATTAGTACCACAGTATAAAAATCCCTAGACTAATAAATAATACAGGCAGACTGTCATAGAATCTATACTAATATTATAAAGCTGAAGAGTTTGTTTGTTTGGTTAAACGCGCTAATCTCAGGAAGTACTAGTTGGAATTAAAAATTATTTTTGTGTTGAATACTCCATTTATCGAGGAAGGCTATACGCTCTATATCATCCCGGAAAAATGTGCGGTTTCCGTGGGATAGATTTGTTTTTATCTAGAAACGAACCCGAAGCGAAGCGAGGATGAGTCGCTAGTTAAACATAAAGCCAAACAATAATGTTTTAAAACAGAATACAAATATGAACAGAATACTCATTACTGTGATGAGTAAATAAATAAAAATAGCTTATTTTATTATAATAGAGAAAAATTAAATAATCTTATATTATGCTATCTCCCTCATGTCAAGGGCATAGAACATATTAGAGTATTATTTATATTAGATTAATGAATAGCAGTTGATTTGAAATTGTATTCGCAAGCTATATTTTATAAACAAAATTGATTCTAAATTAACTATATTTTATGATTGGCATAATAACATAATATTATCAAAGTTGAAGTACAATAAAATTCGCTTTTATTAGTAACTAAAAAATCTTGCTCTAAAATCCAATTCTAACATATTGGGCTTGTCAAATCAAACAAAATAAGCCCATATCCAAACTATCTACTATTAGCCGTTGAAAAGTTCCACCTATCCACCCTTAGGCTTTACCATAAGATCAGGCCGACGATACCGAACCACTGCACTATCAACGGAAATAGAAACACTTGCAAAGTTTCAAGTCAATATGAGAATTAGAAGTAGGTAAAATTTTCATTAGCTATTTTTCCACCCATTTTGTGGTTTTATTTATTTTCAAATTTAAATGGGACCAAACTGAAAGTATACACTTTCAAAGAAAACAAAAATGTCTAAATCAGTTATTAGTTGACGGAGTTTTGAGGCAACAAACAAAAAAAAATACAGCTGAATTGAGAACCTTCTAATTTTTAAAGTCGGTTGAAAAGGTGCTCTGTCTTTCTCATACACTCGCATACCTACAAATGAGAAAAATATCTAAAGGATAATCCGTATTAAGTAAATATCCATTTATTGAATTAAGTGTAGAAACTGCGATCGATGCAAATGAATGTATTAGAGGTCGTAAGTCGACTCGGTAACATCTTTTGACTGCAATTAGTCATCGTGGGTTCGATCACGAATGAATCAATTTTTCATTAATATATGTATATATCTATTTTTAAGCTTATTCTAAATTACTTTTTACTTAGGAGACTTTAAATGCTCTTTAAATGCTCTAAAAATAACAAAAAAATACTTAAAGAAAATAAATAAAAACCGACTTCAAAAAACACTAAAAAGTAAAAAATAACTGATTGATAGTTTTCATTTAGGTACTATAGATACCTTTTTTTTTGAAGTCGGTTTTTATTTTATTTTTTAAGTTTTTATTATTCTCTTTTTAGTGTAAACATAGTAGTAGCAAAGTAAAAAGAATGTGTTACATATAATAAAATATTCGCTTAAGCCGATACTAAAATTCGCTTTTATTAGTAAATTCGCATTCGCAATCCGCAATTTTCTATACAAATGTTTTAGTTTCAAATGCCAATTTTCCTCAATCCTTCAATACAAAATAACCGGATAAGATCAAGCATTTGCAACGAGCGAGAATCGAACTCGCTACTATATCTAAGTTCAGTGAGACATATCATGTCTCTAAACTGATTTCGGTTACAGCGGCCAACTGAGACTAGTCAACTAAAACGATAACTCGACATGACCAGCCAAAAACAAGGCGATAGACCGAGAGCTTTGTATATTGTTCGAAGGGACTACTGACTATTTCATGACAGAAAAACCCAGTTACTATTTCAGCCCCGGCCCGGGTCTCGAACCCAGGACATCACAATCTAAAGTCGTACATGCAAGTCACTAAAGTCCAGACCAACGAGACATGGTATACAAAAAACATAGTTGTCTAGTCATTCATTTATCATTAAAGGCTGACCTATTTCTAAAAGAAAGAAAATACGTGTTGTGAATATGATATCAACTTTCGATTTATATCCATACTAATATTGTATACGTAAAAGTAGCTATCTGTTATTTTTTCACACTTAAAACGCTGAACAGATTTTGATAAAACTTGGCAATGACATAGATTGTATCCTGGGATCGGACATAGGCTACACTTGATCCGCCCCACTAATCACGCGAGCAAAGACGCGGGCAAAACCTAGTTTATGATATATTTTTTTTTATTTATCATCACACTTTTTAACTTACAAGTGGTAACCTTCTCCAACGAATGTCACTTTGAATGTCAATTCGACATGTAGAGGTGGATATTTTATAACCTATTCATTAAAAACATGTTAAACCTTTTACATACAGACCAGTCGTTCTGGAGTTATAAGACTACATTCAAAGACACAATTAACTCCTATATGATACTAGCGACTCACCCTCGCTTCGCTTTGGGTTCGCCTCTAGACAAAAAGAAATCTATCCCACGGGAACCGTATTTTTTTCTGGCATCATATATAGCCTATAGCCTTCCTCAGTTAACGAGCTATCCAATCCAAAAAGAATTTTTCAAATCGGATTAGTAGTTCCTGGGATTAGCGCGTTCAACCAAACAAACAAATTCTTCAGCTTTATAACATTATATTAGTATATAGATTACTGTCAATACTAACCCCTGTATGAAACTCTTCAGGTTCAGGAATGTCAATTGCAAGGGTCTTGGGCGTACTTTGACTAACCAATTTGCTATCCGCATACTTCTTTATGGCACTATTGTCATCGAAACAGTCTTTTTGCGTCGCATTATCCGTCTTAGGCGTTGTCAAGAAACGAGGAATGATTTTTCGCCTCTCCTTCTGTTCTATCCTTGCGACATCTGGCGTAAAATTTAAGGAATCATTTAAAATCTGACTGTCGGCCATCACGAAGTTATCCGAGTAGTATAGATTGTTCTTAGACGTATTCCTTAAAGGCGTGTACAGTTCGTAACCGTTAGTCGTCCCCCTTTCGTCTTCTATGCTGGAGAGACTCAGATCCTTTTCCTCCTCATTTTTGGCCACCTTTTTGGGGATAACGTCGGGAAAATTTTCATCCGGACTCCCTAAGCCCATCAAGGGATGATTCGTTGTTAGTGTTAACGTTGAACTAAGTCTCGATGGGCTAATGCCCAAGTTTTTGGGTCTTTTTCCTGATGAATCGATCTTCAAATTTGACATTCTCATAAGACTGTCGTTTGAATCTGTTTCGATTGAGATTTTATTATCTAACTTTTCCGGCTCGGAGAGCCTCAAAACATTTGGATTTTGTAGTCTAAGAACTTCAGTCTCTCGTTCGTCTGAATCTGATAAGATCGAATTGGGCGTATTTTGGGTGGATCTTAGAGATTCTGATGCTGTGTCCATCTTTTCATCTGAGGACGGGGAACTGAGAAGGTCGTCCTCGCTAAGCCTCGGTGACTGGAGGCTACTGTAAAAATAAGAGCTCTTAGGAAATTATTAAAGGCACGATTTCAAAGATTGAGTAATCTACAAAAAATGATCAATCAAAATGCATATTAAAAGACTCATCGCGATGTGGCCTTCACGCACGCTATGTCCAGGTCATTCATCGATATTTTTAAATTAATCACGTTACTATTTTGTTATTTATTAACCTTTAATAAACCTTTTCATAATTATTCGGACTATAACTATAATTATTATATATTATAGTACTAGCCACTCAGCCTCGCTTCGCTCGGGTTCGTCCCTAGGTACATACGTTTTAACGGTAAGTACAATGTACATACATAGGTATAGGCAGGCTATTTTATATTATTTCTCTTTATTAAAACATTTGTGTACCTTAAGGAACATACGAAAAAGAAAATTAGCTGAATTGGTCGAGCCATTCTCGAGTTTTGCGCTTAGCAACATACATTTTTATTTATATAGACTATTAATGCGAAAGTTTACATGTGTGTGCGTGTGTGTGTGTATGCGTGTGTGTATGTTCATTACTAATCACATTGAATCAGCTTGATGGATTTGGATGAGGACACATATAGACTATGACCTGGAGGAAAACATAACCTACGGTTAGGCACCTTGAGACGAACCTGAGCATAGCGAGAATAAGTTATGAGTAAAACATACGATTCACGACTACAGTGACTTGTGATGAGAACTCTCTTCAATGTAGGCAACAAAATATTTCTCTCAAAAATTTCTTTTAATTATATAGGTACATATTTGTTTTAATGTGGTTATGGAGAAGTAACTACCTAACTCTTCTCTATTTTTCTTAAAAGAGAAAAAAGGTAAAGATTGTGAAAATTAAAAGAGATCAAGAAATAGAAGAAGAAAGTTGTAAGAAGTTATCAATCAATAATAATTACTTAATTCTTGTAGCATAAAAAACCAATGACAGTGCTCGCTTCGATTATGATTTTCTACTTAGGTAGGTACTTTTGCTTCTAGGTACAGTATGCCACGAGAGCGGCTTAACAAAAACTAAAAAATGTATCTTATGCCGGTCTCGTGACTTACCGCAGTTTCTGCACTCAAACTTCAGTTGGCCTCAAAGAGTCTTTTGATCACATTAAAAAATAGGACCGTTTGACAACAAAGAAAATTTCGAGTTGATAAAACGTTTTTCCGTACAAAATGTATAGGAAAAGATTTTGGCGATTTCTGTCAATTCTAGTACTCAAACCTTAAATGGTCCCATAGTCTTTTGATCCCTACATGAAATAGGATCGATTGACATAAAATTTTTTTTTCGTATTTTAGCATTTTTCTCGCTGACTGTACATTTTTTCCAAAATCTGTGAATGCAGTTCAGAATATCTCAAAAAGTTATGGATGGTCTCCTAGGAACGTTTTCCTGTAACTATAGTATTTACCTGCCCTTACTGTCCCGTCTCAAAAATCCACCCTGTATAAATTGACCGATGATAAACTAATTAAAACTGTTATAGTTAAGTTGTACTATAAGCTACTACTGCTACTTTTGAGCCACTAAAGAATTCTAATCACTACTAAGAACATTAGTTTTGTTTACGAGCAAATTGCAATTTAAATTTTCCATTATGTATGCCCTTGCCTTTTTTCATATCTCAAATAATAATTTGCTATAATAGTTAGCTACGGACAAAGTTCAAGGACTACCGATGGATTTACTAATTATAATTTATACATTACATTACGAAGGCAGTGTTAGCCCAGTGATAATGCGCTCGCTTGGGAAACCGAGAGAAGCGGGTTCAAATCCCGGGTATGGTACCTCTGATACTTTCATATGCGCATCATTTCCAACATGATTACCACTTCCCTTATGGTGAAGAAAAAAAATTAAGAGGAAACCTCTATGTCTAAGAGAAGTCCGTCAAGCCACACTTGGACAGCATGGTGGACTATAAACTGATCCTTCTTGTAGTAAAGGGAGGCTTGTGCCCAGCAGTGGTATGTCAAAAAAGGGTTAATTACATTACAATTAGTAACAACTGCATTATATAATTAATGCTTTTTGTACACATTATTAAAGACCCAATATTTTGGGTCATGAAGAACATGAAAGGGTTTTTAGTCTATTAGGAATACCAAAAAGTTTTTATAGGTTGAAGTTTATAAATTATGGATTCCATGTTCTATTACATTGATTAACAATATTAAAGTTTTAGTTTTAATGTCAGTTCAGATGAATCTAGTATCGGTGCTACTTAACATCATCCAACAGAATATTATTAAAATCACATATTATTTATCAATAACAAAGGATGGTAGAAGTATATTTGTAATATGTATATATGGTACTTATAAGAAAAACACAATTCTTTAAATTTTTGTCTGTCTGTTTGTTCTGGCTAATCTCCAAAAGGACTGGACTGATTTTACAGGAATTTTACTGGCAGATAGCTAGATGTTATAAGGAGTAACTTAGGCTACTTTTATTTAAAAAAAAAAGTATTAGGTTTCCGCTCAAAAAAATTAAAACATTAAGTAATTTGCTTAAGACTAATCACAAACTGTACCAGGAAATAATATATATAATACAATATAACGCATTACCTATTGCACATTCATAGTGATGTCATAAAGTTAGATATGAAAAAAACCAGTTCCAGCATATATTGTGCTTCTTGACCATAAACAAACACACATTCATATATTAAACATAGATTAGTTATTAATCACTTTGATGTGCATGTTTTTACCAAATAATAAATTTCAATTACCACAGACAATTATTAGTAATTTAAATGGCAGCATGTTTTATATATTTAATCTAAACCTAAAATATTTTAAAACAATGAACTCATATTATCAACAATAATTATAAAATGCTAAGATTTAATTTTTTTTTTTATTACAAAGGATCTAATTTCATACCTAAAGCCATGAGTCAATGTTTTACATGCTTTATCAGTGAACACTGTATTTTAATCATAAATGAATACTGTTGATGTTACAACAATTTAAAACATAAAATAGCAACACATATAAATTCTAATGAATTTTATTAATTTTCTTTATAATAAAAACTATAAAATCTATACTGGAAAATATAACTAGTATATATTATCATAGTTATAGTACCTGAGCGACCGAGCTTCGCTTGGAATTTTTGGTCAAAAGTGCAATTGTCTTTCTAATTTTACTAAAAACAAAAAAAAAACTAAAAACTTGAACAAATACAAAAGTAAAAACTTTGTATCCGACCGGGATTTGAACCCAAACACCTATGATTGCCGATCTTGCGCCTTAGCCGCTTGACCACGCTGCTTATGCCCGAGCGTGCGTAATTGGCGACCATATCTTGCGTGGAATAATGCAAAAGAAAACCGCATGAAAACTTGAAAACCTGCGTTTTCCCAGACATAAGACTAATCTAGATCGATTTTTCGCCCCCGAAAACCACCACGTACCAAATTTCAGCGAAATCGTTAGAGCTCTCTCCGATATCGCTGGTATATATAAATAAATAAATAAATATACAAGAATTGTTCATTTAAAGGTATTCAATAGATAGAAAAAATTTAGTATATTTTTTGTTTTTGTAAATTGTATAAAAAAATCGAATATATAAATATCTTGTGTCACTGTGTGTGTGTGTGTGTGGACGCACTACTCCCAAAACGGCTCGACCGATTTTAATGATTTCTTTTTGTATATTTGGTAGATAAGAGAATAGGTCGTAAAGTATTTTTTACCTTCCTAACCCCACCCCCCATTTTCTTATCACGATTTTAGTATTTTTGTATGAACAATAATATATAAATACATAGCGATAAACCCTAGCGAAGCGAGGGTGAGTTACTGTATAACACAAAGTCAAAGATGTTTTTTTGCAGATTGAATGCGGGCCCCACTATGTAAGTCTCCTACTTACTCCGTCTGCATAATACTTTATTCTTTTGTCAACTTCTTTTCATCTTTTTAGTTAGCTTTCATGCAATCGGTTTTTTTTTATTTTTATAATATATTTTTTATTTACAACTTTTTAGTTTGTACCAATTAAGGAGTCTGCCCACTACACCGTCTCATACCATGACCGTGCTATGAACGTATCCGGCACGGTAACGAGCACGGCACGGACTACTATGCCCACTAGAACGTATCAACAACGTATCATACCCGTACATAACGGTTTTAGTGCTGTGTATGCTCACCATTGCGCCGCCTACGCGCACCGGTCCCGTAACGTCGCGTGCCAGGCACGCAGCGTACCGACACCGGTAAAATATTCTCGATGACAATTGTTAACGTTCCGTGCACGGCACGCGACGGTGCCGGTCGGTGACGGAACGGTCTAGTGGGCAGAGTCTCATACATTTCAATACAAAGAATATTTTTTTGCCTGATACGCTCCTAGCACGGTCATGGTATGAGACGGGGTAGTGGGCAGACTCCTTTAGACATTTGAAATTATATTTGGTTTTTTTTTATCCTAAATTACTTTTAAACATATAAGTTGCATATATTTTTGTGATCGCCTCTTAAAAACCTATATTTTGATCCCCAATCGGTTGGTTTGGAAGATTTTTTTAAAGACACAAATTGGCGCCTGAAACCCGCCATTTCAATTTTTTACTTTTTTTATAAAGCCTATAAAACAATACAGTCATCCAACGAAGCCGTCTAGACAGGGCAATCGTGCGGGGTGTGAGGGGTGAGACGCGGGTAGGAGAGCCCGAGCTGCATACATTTCTGCCACCCAAATTAGTTAGCAGCTCGGGACACGACTTTAAGGGCTATCGCGCGTTTATTTTAATTTGTAAGCAATTAAAATGGTTCATACTACCTGTGCTATATTATATATTTTTTGTTAAAATTATTTGAGGATGAGGATTTTTTACATAATTAAGTTTAATAACAGAAATTTCAAATCCAGTTAATCTAGAAACCGAAAATTTTTGTCCGTTGCCCATTTATAATAGGTGATTTGGAAATTTATTAATTACATTATATCATATAAAACTAACTTTGCTAAAAAATTGAAAATAATGATAAAATTATATAAACTAAATTCAATTTGACTTATGTAATATAATTTGCTAGATTTAATTTATTTTTATTATAATTTAATTTATTTCATTCTAATTATCTAGTTATTCATTAAATTAATTATAATGTTACATAGAAATATTCATTTAATCAAATCAAATAATTGTTAAACCAATTGTATATTTAATTTTTTATTAAATAAATAAAAGTGTTATTATTATTATTATATGAAAAATTGTAAAACTCTATTTGAATTTGCCTCCGTGAAATGCCTTTTTGTATTCTTTGCTATGAAGAACTTCGATAAATAACGAAATAATAATATTATTTTTTAATTAAATTACAAAAAAATAAAAACTGTAACAACCCTGCGTAATGTGAAGTACGCTACGCAGTGTCGGCTTTTCGTCAAACATTAAGGGGATACCCCACTGTTATTTTTTAGTACACTGTGGCATTATCAAGACTAATCTAAGGACGTATGAATCATCAAATTCGGTCCACGCTTTTAGTCTCTAGTACACCACATAGGAACAAACATACATACATAAATACATACATACATAGACTGATAAACATATTACCCCCCTTTGCAAAGGGATATTTATCAACATTATTAAATTATATTTTTACCGTACGTTCGTATCGTATTTTATTTCGTGAATAACTAGTTTTAATAATAAACAACAAAATAATTCTATCAGTAAATTAATCTATGCACAATCATGAGTATATGAAAATTGGGTAGGAATTAATGAATAAACTAAACGCCCATTTTTGTTACATTTAAAAGTTAAATAAAATGAGGGTGGGTCAAATTTTATTAATAAATAATTTAATATCGATACAAAATATTAATGCTAAGTTTCAAAATGTTTAATATATTATTTTTATAAAAGCGAAATGAATATAATAGAGAAAAACAAATATTTATAAAAAAAGGCTGAATAGTCATATATTTGATAATAATACTCACTTCATTTGTATATTCTTAATATGTAAACTTATTTAAAGCACTGAACAGTGAACACAATTAGCACTACGTTGTATTTATTCGATTTTATATAGCTTTTATTTTACTTAAAAATTAAAATTATAGAGGCAAAAGCTAAGCGTTTGACTGACGCCTTCTGTCGTATTAAAATTTGTAAACGCTCTGGCCTCTGGCATTCGCCATATTTGTAGATGCGTTCAAGATACCAGATAAAACGCTGTTAAAAAAAGGGTTTTCCGAATTTTTCGACCGTTGTTGATTATTATTATTATTATGGTGGAGAGTATTATTTTTATATTTAATTGAAAACCGGACAATTATGTAACTAACATAAGTACACAGGCATTAAAATGCGGTAATCCTTTTTTAAGTCGCTGGGTAAACTCATCTTGGGTTAGCCGGTTGTCATTAAGCAGGAGACTGTGAGACTCTTGGGAAATGCATTAACACATACAATAGATCGTTATGTGGCGACAGGCAAGAAAATCTATTTTAATTCTTTTTTTATAAATTATAAGCCTATGGTGTCCCACTGCAGTGCAAAGACCTCCCTACTCTTCTTCCACTGCTCCCTATCTTCCGCTACAATTGACCAATGTCTCTGGAAGGAGTCCAACTTATCCCCATCTCCGCTTGGGTCTACCATGTGGTCCATGTGTGGTTCTAGTGGGGTGTTGCACACACTTAAACACAACGCGACGCCCCGGTCCGCTGGCTTAGCATGCCGGACCACAAGATCTAGGGGATATTTCTTACAGTTTACTCTGCTAACAGAGAAGTACCAGAAGCAGTCTGCATGGTTCACTACGAGAACATGAACAAATTCGGGAGTTA
Source organism: Fabriciana adippe (assembly GCA_905404265.1). Classification (NCBI taxonomy): domain Eukaryota; kingdom Metazoa; phylum Arthropoda; class Insecta; order Lepidoptera; family Nymphalidae; genus Fabriciana; species Fabriciana adippe. The sequence continues at coordinate 8,028,872 of FR989982.1, read as the reverse complement.
GCACGTATAATAAAAATTTTCTAATTACGATACATTTCGTTTTCAATAAATTCACAATTATGAAAATTTTCATTTAGGAGACTGTCTCATAGATGAATAAATACCTCGGTAACCAAAATAATTACGAGCACATTGTTATAGTAATGGTTGTTCTTTTTAGTTTTGTTTTGTTTGTTCTCGTTTTGATGGGTGTCAGTAGCGCATAAAAGAAAAGTTTAGTTTGCTGGTATAATGATGATCATACAGACTGGCTACTAGATTTTTTTATTGATTGTGATTTCTCTGAATTGCTATTTTAAATTGCTCTTTACTAGTGTCTTTAGTTCGCGACTACGCACACGTAGTTCAATTATGTATTAGTATTACTATATATATAAAAATTACAGCTTATATGTATTACTCTGATGTATAAGCCTATGTTACTGTACAGTTTCATCAAAATCCGTTCATGAGTTTTTGCGTGAAAGAGTTACAAAAGTCCATCCATCAATACATTCTCAAACGTTCGCGTTACTGATATAAATAGGATATTTGCACAAAATATTATATTCATTTTATTTGTGAAAGATATCTTACACTCCCTAGTCCTTATCGACATCGAGCAGAATTACAGGCGGTAAATACTATTACTATTTAGTAGTACTGTAAACTGTTTTCGTTGGATAAAGGATGCCACTAAGAAAATCGAATCCCTGCAAAGAAATATATGAATACTAGCAACTCACCCTAGCCTTGCTCGGGTTCGTCCCTAGTCAAAAACAAATCGTAGGATACCACGGGAACCGTATATTTTTCTGGGATAAAAAATGTGTGTATTATTCCAGAGTATAATTATTTTTTTGCCAAATTTCATCTAGATCCGTTCAGTCACTCTGGCGTGAAAGAGTAACAAACATCCATCCACCTACCCTCACAAACTTTCACATTTATAATATTAGTAGGATTAATATTATTAAAGAGATGGGATTGATTTTTCAAGAATAAATACATCTAATATATTATCTTGTTCTGTGTTCAACATCGTCATACAAATGTATTTGAACAGTAAAACGATTATACTATTGTTAGCACTTGTGACAATGTATGAATTCCAAGAATTTACATATGAAGATGCGAAGAAAAACAAACAATAATTTTAAACTGTTCGTTCACTACTTGTATTGATGTGAACTTAGATTACTACGCGCTGATCTTTAATACTAGTTCGAATATAATCGTAAGTAAATTTATAAAAAGCTCAAATTGTGTTTAATAAAAATTTATTTAACTTAAAAGCAACGGAGATCATCGTTTAGATCAACGTTGGCGCCCTTCTCTATTGTTAATAATTGTTCAATTAACGAAAAATAGACTTACCCCATCTAGTAAAATATGCAGAAAAAAAATATAGAATTATAAATATTAATCTTGTTAACCAATCGCAGTGTATTTACCTAATACTGCTTTTATTAAATAGACAAGCAATCAAATGAATAGTTTTATTTTCATTTCATTTTTAATTGATCTCGTTATGCAATTTACCATTTACTATTGAATGCGTTTATTTTTCCCCAACATATACCTAATGTTATTAAAACATTACATGGGAAATCCTCCTCGTTCACAAAATATTATACTTTTTTACCAAATGGTAGTATCATTGTATTAGAATGTTTTCAAAATAAACTGACTTTGGAAAATGTATTTCTAGACCGAAAAAAATTATCCAGTTACAGATCAGTTTTGTTTCTGAATGAAGCTTGCTAAAATACAAAATTTAGATTTTATTTTTCAGTTCCGTAGAAATCAAGATGATCTTCTTGACGATAATATTTTCGCTATTTATTTCATTTCCCTCAATGATTGCCGAAGACGTTAGTTGTAAGTACTAATTTATGAATTCTATGTTCTATATTTTAAGAATTACAAATATTTATGACTTAATTTGTGTAAGTAAATGTAAAAAACATATTTTGTAGACCAAGCATGTGTGGATAAATATTCAAGGAAAGGCTATCAACCGTGGCAAGAATGGTCAGATCACTATACTTGTCACAGATACCGATGTGAAATACGAGATGGAAAATATTTCATAGCAGCAGTGGGGTAAAAATTATTTTGTGTATAAAAAAGCGTATTTAACCATCATTTTTATATTTTTTACCAGTCTATTTTAATTTCAGTTGTCGTAAACCTAAAATTCCAGAAAATGCCTTGGAATGTCATGAATACATTGAGGATGAGAATGTTGGTATGTATAAATTTTGATAGTGAACTTACTGTGGTGCATAGTTTTCATGTTTGCAAATATTTAGTTTTACATTTTTTTTTTAATAATTTATTAGCTGCCAAAGAGCTATACAAATACGAATTCTAAATCGGTGAAACAAGTTTCATCCAAATATGTTTCAGAGTGAAGGCATAACAAACATATACACACAAGCAAACCTTCGCTTATACAATAGTAGTCAAGTTGTTAATGCAACAAAATATATTTATATTTATAGAATTTCCAACATGCTGTGCCCGTCTAAGATGTGTCGTGGAAGTTAACGGTGAACGTATTGTTCAAACTCGAGGGCAGCCTGGTGAACTATTCCCAGATAAGTATGTGTTAATATTTAAGTTTGCTAAATTCTAATATGAATTTTCTTTAAATAAATATTGGATAACATGTAATGTACATATTTGTGTGTTAAGGTGTCTCAATTTACTTTTTCGATGATACTATTTTAATTTATCAGGCCCTGGAAAGGACAACAAAATGAACCGAACCCGGTTGTGGGTATGCCTAGTATCCAACAGAACACAGTAAGTGGGGAACCACAAACGCAATCTGCTGGCATTTTTTCCAACAGAGCCGCAGGCAAGCCAAGTAATTATTAATTTAAAATATGGCCGCTGATAATGACATAAGACAAAGAAATTGTTCAGTAAATTATTGTGGCTATATAAGTTACTTTAAAACTTAATTTTTTATTATAGATTTTATTTTATTAAGTTAGCATTGTAAGTATAAACAACAGAAATAATATAAAATGATAAGATTTTATTACGTCACCTTATTAAACATTTTTAATGAATTCAAACAACTTAGATTTATAAGAATATTTGTAAATGGAATTATAAAAATATCTCATTTTTAATTTTAAAAAATATTAATTTCTAATGAAAAATAAGTACCTAACATTTTATCTAGCCAACAATATTCCCGACAGCGGATGGCAACGATATTAACTCGAGAAGATACGTCGACCCCTACCCCAGCCAGCAAATACAGGATGGCCCAAGGAAGAAAAGATCAACTACTTACCCATTATTCGACAGAACAAGCAAAAAACAAAGCAAAGTCCACGGTTATTCGCCTGAGAAATACACTTCATATTTCCCTATTGTAAAAAATTATAGTCTTAAGCGTATTAATATGTCTTAAAAATAACATATACTAATATTTTTATTATTGCATATTAAGAAAATTATCCCAACGCAATTGTTAATCAATTTTAATTGTTATTCATTTTAATATAGTTGTTTTATCTCTGATGATAATTATTATGCTGCTTTCTTAAACATTTTTAAAATTAGACTTTTTTGATTTTTTTTTAGAACTAAGTTTATTTTATCTTATACAATACAAAATCACACGATAGTATAAATATTATTTATACATGAAATAAATAAGGATTACAATATTAGAACTGTTAACATTTTTATAAAACGGATTAAAATTATTTTTAGTAATAATAATAAACATTTTATTTCTTTCATATATGTTATGGTAATTAAACTAGTGCAGTAATGTTATCTTTTTAAAATTGATAACAAATAGCAGATGTAGTGTATAATAGTAAGGAAGCTATATAATATGTATATATTTTTAATTGGCCAAAAGTAAACTAAATCGAACGTATCTATATAGGTTTGTCAAAATCAATACAAATAACAAAGCTTACGTTGACATTGACACTTGACAGTGCATGAGTGAATTATATTTTATTTGTTGATAATTAATAATCATAATGTTTTTAAAATAAATAAGGAGTAATAATTGTATATTATGTTCAAATATTTATTATATTAAATATACTTAGTGTCCTTTTGTTTGTAGTTATATTTCAATTTGTATGTCTACTGGTTTTTGTCACAAATTATAATAAACATGTAATATTCGTTAAAATAAAAAGCTATATAAGGGAAACCCCAGTAGCAAATGTAGTCGTAAATTGAAATTAAAAATACAGTGACGTTATGTAATAAAATATTTCTTACTTGAAGTAATTGACGCAAACTTGAAATTTTAAAAGACGAGTGTTATCATATTATCTATCAAGATTAAATTAATGAAAATAACATCACACGTAATCACCACATGGATTTTTATTCTCTGTAAACTTTTATAATATAATCGGGAATTTTGAATGACTATAATATGGAGCCTGAAAAGCCATTTGCATGTACTCTACCGGATTGTGGCATGACATTTACAAATGAAGATCATTTACATGTACACACTAAGAAACACGACATGGTACTTCAGCTGGGAATGGAGCAGAAAGCTGCTTTCGTAGGTAGGTAAAGTGGAAAATGATTTTATTAATTTGTTCATAGCCTACAGTTTTTTTTTTATGAATGAACTAGTGGCTTACCTTCACTTTGCTAGGGCGCATCCCTAGTATGCTGACTTTCTTCACGATTTCATAGGTCTTCATTTTTTTGTTCTAAAATAAAAGTAGTTTAAGTTAGCCCTTATAATATCAGCTATCTGCCAGTGAAAGCCACATATAAGTCAGTCCAGGCAGAAACGGCAAACATAGGAGAGATCATCAAAAAAGAAGGTGGGAGGATGATTAGAGTGTAATACTAGGACAATTCTAGACAAGAGTGGATCTAGATCAATCTCAATAGTGAAAGTTGTAGGAGTCCTTTGCCAATAAGCACAAAGATCATAGACATTATCTAAAATTAAAATTTATCAACTATTTATAATATTAACAATATGTACTGTACTCTCTTAATAAATTCTACTCTATTTATTTTATAATAAACATTTGATTTCAGCGGATCAAACACCAACACCAACTCGGTTTATAAGAAACTGTGAAGAAGTAGGTTTGTTTCAAGATTTACAAAATGTCAATCCATTTGACGAAGGATTCAAAAGGGCTATGGAAACTAAGTAAGTAGTCAAGATTATATTCAAGAAAAACATTGATCAATTGTAGTATATGGAATTTACCATAAACAACTAAATGAGCTTAAACTCTATGTTTTTATTAGAATCTTTTAAAGATCATTTTCAAGTTTCATAACATTTAATGTTTGAACTAATTACACTTAAAGTTAATTATATTTCAATGATACAGTTAGTTAATTGTAAGTGAAGCTTATGAAAAGCATTAAAAATGGTAAGGCATAAGTCAGTTTACTTGAGTAAATTGTCTGCCATGACAACACATTCTTTAATAAATTCAACCTTTATAAAATAGCGGAATAGACAGACAATATAGGCTTAGTAATTGAAATTCAATCTTCCGGATACAAAACTACAATAGTTACTATCAACCGAAGTGAAAAAATTCAATTGTATTCAGCTCTATTTAACGTCCCACTGTTAGGCACGGGATCAGGCATCACGTTCACTAGGTGCGGGTTGGAGAAGTCTGGAGGGTTCATCTTTTAAAAACGTAATAGATTCTCTCAGACATTCTATTACTGAACTAATATTGTTGCACAAAAAAGTAATAAAAAAAATATACAGAAAGTGATCTGGACAAAGATGGACTTAATTCTATAAGAGATCTTTTCCAGTCAACTCATGTATGTGGGAAGTAATTTAAAATTGCATAAAGTACAGCAATTATTTTAGAAGTAAATTATTACAAAAATAAAAAATCCTCAAAATTAGTTCATAATTGATTAAAATAAATATTATAATGAAGTCAGTCAAAAAATCCCATCTATTCTAACCATTAACTATTGTTTCCAGACACAGCATACTTCCCCTAGATGGTTCATCAACAGAAGATGCCTTGCACACTCCGCATTTAGTGTTTCCCTTAGAATCAGGTGACTGTACCCTATATACAGCAAATAATCAAAGGAATATTACTATTAGCAGGTCTGTTTTAAAATGTTTAGAAAGATGTGTTGATGATATGGTACATAGAAATGGGTCATATCAATTTTATACTCGAAAGATGCTATCTATACAGATTACAGATAAATAAAATTGCAGTGTCTGTTTGTAAAGTCAAAATAACAACTTTTTACTGAATGAATATGAAATTACATGTGGTATTTGTAAGAAAAACACAAGTTTTTAAATTTTTGTTGTATTCCTAATCTCTGAAACGGCTAGACTGATTTTTACGGGACTTTCACTGGCAGATAGCTGATGTTATAATAAGTAAATTAGACTACTTTTATTTTAGAAAAAGAATTAGAGTTCCGATCAATAAAATTAAAACGTAGCTAGGGACGCACCCGAGCGAAGCGAGGGTAAGTCGCTAGTTATAAATATAAGCTAAGTTCGTAGATTAATATAACAATAATTCAGATGAATTATCTTTTTGTCAAAACTTGAAGCAAAAAGTTTGGTAAAATTGGGTAGAAAACACCAGTATAATCACCAATCTTTGAAAAAAAGTTCATGAATTACTTAGGTGAATAGTTTATAGCCGCTTCGTAGAGAAAGATTTGGATATTTTATTGTGCTCTAAGTTTTATTTACTAGTAATAAATACTTTAATTAACCTGGTTATAATCTGAATGAAATAACGCATAAACACGTAGTTAATTTTGAATAGGGATGAAGATACGTTCAAATACTCGTATTTCTGAAACCTGACATTTTTGGGTACCATTTGTACAATAGATACCGAAACATCTTACAAGTGGCGACACCTTTGACTCAGTTTATACTTGCTGTGCCAGCGGTCGCCGGTTCGAGTCTCGCTGGGGACATTCATTTATGCGATGAGCACGAATGTTTGTACTCCAGTCAAGGGTGTTTATATTTATAATATGTATGTATTTAAAGTTATATATGTGTAGTGTATCAACTATCTGGCATCCATAACATAAGCCACGTAGCTTACCATGGAACTAGATGGTGTTGTATTAACGTCCCAACATATACCTTAAAAAAACTCGCCATTTACCTACTTCATTATAAACTAAATTATATTTTTTGACCTAATATGAATTTCTATATGCGAGTCTATCTTTCTCTTTATGTTCCATTTCCGGACAAGGTGTAGGTTCGATTCTGATGTAAAGTTAAATGGCAGATTTAAACTCCTAGTCAGCGAAAGAGAAGCTGTGATCAACTGACTATCGGTTTAAGACATAACTAGTATTTAAAGTAATAAATAAAATCTTTTATTATCCCATGGAAATATATGGCATTTTTTAAAGTATTTTCTTAATATTAAGTTTTTTTTGCTACTGAAAGCCCCTTAGATTATATTACAATTTTTATATAAAGACTAATTTGCTAACTTCAACAGATTTTTTACTGTAATGCTTCTCGATTGTTATTTTATTTTTGTAATAATATAGATTATTTTACAATTTACTACCAAAGTGTGTTATTTTAGATCATCTAGCGACGAATCGGGCGCCGTAAAAGAATATGAAACAACAACAATATCGAAACTAACTAATGAAGTAACAACTATTAGTAGAGTTGTCAAGGACGTGCCGGACAGAAATGACGATGAAAAAGCCAGAACAAAAGATAGAGTTAATGAAACGTCAGTATCTTACACAAATAACGTCATTAAAATCCATAGTAATGTTGAAATAAGAAAAGATAGTAATGTGGTTAACATAGAGAACAAAAAAGAACTGCCTCCGATAATGAGTCAGAAATCTTTAGATTTTGTAGTCGATAGCCTTACATGTGATATAAATGAAGAAAAAGATAGCAAAATCGTAAGAAATAAGCAAGATTCGGTTAAATCTGATGATTTGAAAGATAAATCCAAGATAGACGATTACGAAGTTATAATAAAATTGCCTAACGGTAAACGTGTGAGGATGAAAGCTGTCGATGAAATTGATAAAGTTCAACCGAATACAAAGGAAAAATTAAAGAAAGTGATAAGAAATAAATCTGAAACGGCTAATAATAGGCAAAGTGTTCAAAGTACGCCGTTAGTACACAATATAGTGCCTATACAAGCGGGGACGCTTATACCAGTGACTATAGTCAATCCAACAGTACCGTTGCAAAATTTTCATAAAATACCAATCGTTCCTCTGCCCACAGTCAAAACTAATTTTAAAAGTGTTAAAAGAAAAGTAAATAATGATAATGATATTTGTAAAAATGATAATGATAAAAATAATGTTAACGGCAACAAAAATAACTCAAAACATCATTTGGACAGTCGGAATGCAGCGTCTAAAAGATATAGGTAAGCGAATATCACATGGCCGACTAACTTTTGAATTATTATTATTCGAAAAAACCTAACACTTATATCTTAACATGCTAACATAAGACCTGAACGTAGAAGATTATATTTATTATGAGAATACTAAGGCCAATGGACCTAATTTTGGTTCATTAATAATTTTAAAATAAAAAAACCTGATTTAGTCACCTTAGTACTTATTTGTTCAAACGACCGTATTTTAATAGTTTTTTCTAAGATTTGTATACATATATAGACAAAATACCACTTTTCGACATGTTTAGAGTAAAATATGTATTTTATACCAATATAATCGATATTTAAAAGTGAATAATTCTGTATTAAAAACTCTTTCGGTAAATTGTTCGCTTGGACAAATAAGCACTGAGATGACGAGGTCTCCACTCACTTGGTTTCTACGTCGACTAGTATTATATGTGTTGCTCCAGTATATAAACTATATTCATTCCGACTTTCATTTCCATTGAGTCATTACAGCGGTAAGATGTAAAAAACGTACACTCATAAAATTATGCATTTATGATGTTTTAGTGATTAAATACAATTTCTGTCACAGGGAAAGGTTAAAAGAAACGATGAGACGTCAAAGCGAGGAAAATAAACTACTCCGGGAATCAAACCAGCGGCTAACCGCTGAAAAGGCAGTCCTGAAACTGATCATTACTAAACATCTCAAGAAATGTCCCATTGGAGATGATCTACGTACGTATGTTATTCGCAACGATTAAACCCCTCTCGTGGCTGTTTTTGGAACTAATAACAGCTTTTTATAGTTCTACCGACCCAACAGTATAGTTTTTGTAATTTTATAATTTGTAAATATTTTGATCTGTACTCTTATAAGCATTATACACTAACTACATACGTATAAATAATGAGTTTATTCGGCAGAAGTTAGTTCTGCGACTTGCCGTTAGCCGAAAATACGTTTAATGAAATGGTACATTAAATTTATTTTTGAACTTATATTTCTTTTGGTACGTGTGGAAAAAAATATGAGTGTAAAATTTTGACGATGCGCGCGCACACCGACAGCCAATAAGCGACATGATGAAGTTAGCTGCATTCCTTTTACAAACAGAGAGTTGTGACATACGGGATGAAATCTTTAACTATTTTTAGTTCTGTTACGCCAGAGAAGTATAACTTCTTACGTACATAAGTACACACACACAAGTTTTTTTTTAAATCGTGAATAGTTCTCATAATTGGAATATTGAAAAAATTAGGATTTCAAATCAATTTTAGTCTAATACTTTTGTATAGACCGAATGATAACACAAAATTTGATACCATCTCCCTGATCTGATGTAGTCAGAAGGTGGATAGTGGGAACAATGGCTACTAGTAAAATCATCGAGATTAACTCATTTGATCTCTTTGACGAGTTTAAAAGTTATTTTTTGTCAGTTAATTAAAATTATAATTATTCAACGTTTTTTTTTTTTATTTTAGGAAATATTCAAGAGAAACTACAACACGCAACTCAATGTATAGAAGAAGACACAATAGAAGATACATAAGGATATGGAGATCATATTTATTTAAAGATAATTAAGGCTAATGATGGACCTAATTTAACAATTTAATTTAAAATAAATAAATTAACCTGTTATAAATGAACCAAAATTAAATATTTTAAATATGAAACCGGATTTAGTCAAAAATAAATTTTATTGACTTTTTTATCTGTTGTTTTTCTTTCTTACAAACTTGCTATGTTCGAACCCACGATCGACTGTAGAATATATATGTAGGGATGGTATATTCGATATGTTTTAATATCGATGTTGCTAGTAGGCAAGTATCGAAACATCTAATTTCAAATTCATGAATAAAAACACACAGTAAATATATTTTCTATGAACGTATCCATAGTAAAAAACGAATCTATATTAATATTATAAAGCTGAAGAGTTTGTTTGGTTGAACGCGCTAATCTCAGGAACTATATATCCGATTTGAAAAATTCTTTTTGTATTAGATAACCCGTTAATTGAGGAAGGCTATAGCCTATATATCATCCCAAAAAAATGTATGGTTCCCGTGGGATAGATTTGTTTTTGTCTAGGGACGAACCCGAAGCGAAGCGAGGGTGAGTGGCTAGTATCTAAATAAATTATAATCTATCGATTAAAAAAAGTGGTCAGTTGCACCATTGCGACAACAGCACCTTGGTTACCGATTATTTTCAAAAAAACCTAAAACTTGTGATTCGGTTGTAGTTCAAACGTAACTCAGGGGAAGTAAATTCAAAGCAATGGTACTCAGTGGATATTAATCAGTGGCGTAACAAAATGGTGACACACAGGGCAAAAGCCGAGCTCGAGAAGCCGTGAGCACATGAAGAACATTTATTAGGTACATTATTTAGTAAAAAATATTAATTTTGTATTTAATCACTATTTATTATTCATATACTCAAGAATACACGAGTAATACAAATAAATTACAAAGTTTTGAAAAATATCGCCTATTTTTTAGAACGAATTCATTGTTGATCGGAATCCCCGCTTTCTGTTTTTAACGGTTCCTGGTGAACCATTTTGAATTTAGGCTTATTTGATTTGATAAGCCCAATACGTTTGAATTAAATTTTAGAGCCTGGCTTAATCGAATTTCAAAAAGAGGTATGTAAGGCGGCCGAAACAAACCAAAGCAAATCTATTTCGATGCGTATAAATATATCACAAATTAATGTATAATACAGTTCATACCTCGTCATATTTAAATATTGCACAGCATTGTTTGATACCGACTTCGAAAATATCTGATTAGGTATCTATAGTAAATGAAAACTACCAATCAGTTATTTTTTACTTTTTAGTATTTTTAACCGACTTCCAAAAGGAGGAGGTTATCAATTCGATTGGTATTTTTTTTAAACGACTTCCAAAAGGAGGAGGTTATCAATTCGATTGGTATTTTTTTTTATGTATGTACATCGATTACTCTGAGATTTATGATCCGATTTGCGTGATTCTTTTTTTGTTTGATGCGGTTTAGTTGCCATGTGGTCCTATAAAAATTTAACATAGTTTGGCCGAGTAGTTTTCATTTTATGGAAAAAAAATTATGAATTTTTTTGTTTACGTGGACATAATTTTATGTGTGTTCGCGGATTGCTTCGTCATTCATGAACCGATTTTAATGATTCTTTTTTTGTTTGAAAGGAGATATTTCAAAGGTGGTACTATAATAAGGAGACCAGGATCTGATGATGGCATCCCAGAGAAATCGAGGGGAACCTTCAAAAATCGTAGTGGCGACTAGTGCGCTTGTTAATTTTTTTCATTAAGTATTTTAAAGCACTACTATTTAATGAAGGTCTGGAGTCGATCTGATAATGGAGCCGACAGATAGTCGAGGAAACTCCTCAACGATTTACAGCAATTACCTGGTGTCTGGGCTTGATTAATTTGTATTGATGAGAACTTTACACCTAGATGGGTTGTGACTGTCATTAGGGGTCTGAATAAATGGCTTAATCGAATATCTTTTTAAAAATCTTTCTTTTTACAATTTACCTGCTTATTACGTCTATACCAAAAATGGAAAAATAAAAACTTAAAAAAAAAACCGACTTCCAGGCACAGAAAAGTAAAAAATAACCTAACGGGGGTTTTCATTTAGAATAGATACCTAATCAGATATTTTCGAAGTCGGTGCCTGCCAATACAAATTAAAGCACACCGACTTCGAAAATATCTGATTAGGTATCTATCCTAAATGAAAACCCCCGTTAGGTTATTTTTTACTTTTCTGTGCCTGGAAGTCGGTTTTTTTTTTAAAGTGCATTAATATTTTTTTAATTACTTTTTTATTTCATAATTTTTAGTTTTAAGTAAAAACTGAAATAGTTTTCGTAATAAGCTACGAATAAATATTTATTCATCTATACTATAATAAAGCAGTAACTTAGCGAAATCTGTACATGAAATATTTTTTAAAAACAATGACTGTAACGTATTATGTATACGATATAGACCCCAAAACAATAGTTATTAATTTTTTTGTCTGTTTGTCTGTTTGTCTGTTTGTCTTTTTGTCTGTTTGTCTGTTTGTCTGTTTGTCTGTTTGTCTGTACGCGTTTCACGCAAAAAGTAATGAACCGATTTCAACGAAATTTTGTCAACTGATAACTTATTACTCGGGTCAACATTTAGGATAACTTTTACTTTTGGAAAATCTTTGTTTCCCGCGGGAAATCGCAATAACTGGTTTTATCGAGTCCTCCTTAGGAACCCTCCGCTGGCTAAACCTAAAGACATACATCAAAACAATGTAGTAAAAAATTGTAGATCTTGAAAAGGCCAACAGAAATATCTACAACAGTATATGTCTATCTCTCAAGGTACACTCGCAATACCTATTCTTATCTATACCTATAGCAAAACTAACATAATTAAATCGATGTGCGCGTTTCACGCAAAAAGTACTGAACCGATTTCAATTAAATTTTGTATAGTGATAGCTTATCACTCGAGTCAACATTTAGGATACCTTTTACTACAGGCACATTTTTCGTTCCCGCGGGAAAACGCAATGACTGGTTCTATCGAGTCGTCCTTAGAAGTTTATATGGCTAACGCTGGCTGAACCGTAAGAGATAAATCAAAACAATGTACTAGAAAATTGTAGGTCTTAAAAAGTTATACAGGGAAGTTCGCAATATTATATGTCTATCACCTTAAGGTACACTCGCAATTACTATTTTTATTCACTACTCGCGACTCACAGGCTGACTTATCAACGTTTAGCTCAGTTCAGCAGTGAAACGTAACTAGGGACGAACCCGAGCGAAGCGAGGGTGAGTCGCTAGTAGATAATAAGTAGTAATTACAAAAACTATTTTACTGTTCGTTACACGTTTTAGTCCGTATGGTAAAACGAACCGATTTTGATGAAATTTTTACTATTCCCTAAGTTGAAACAAATGTAAGCAAATAAAAAAGAATGATGACGACCCGATAACTAGTTTCGGAGAATTGCGTGGACAAACATACATACGTTCAACCATACATACACCTATAACATTTTATATATTTGTTTGGAAGCCCAAATAGATTAATTATCATATGTCAATATTTTGCAGTTCCAATAATATTACATATTACATACATAGTACGTGTCGAATTGGTAACCTCCTTTTTTTGTTTAAGTCGGTTAAAATAACTAATATTTTGTTAAATTATAATTTTCAAAATATAATTGATACCTATTTTGTTATGTTAAATTACAATTTCCCGTTAGTTAACATTCTAAATAAATATTACCTAGGCAAGTAATGTCGTATATTTCTGTGTTTTCTATCCTAAACCCACAGTTTTTTACTTTTTATACCTTTTGAAGCCTGCAGTGTCCGCATCAAAATCGACCTACGCATTTGGTCTCTAGAGTGCCACATAGGAACACACATACATACATAGGTTGATAAACACATTATCCTCCTTTACGTCGTGCAATCGGGCAATAAAATAGTGCAAAAAAAGCGAAATCTGTACATGAAGTATTTTTTAAAAACAATAACTGTTACATCATACATGTTGTGTACAGAATATAGACCTCAAAATATAACCTTAAATTTTTATTTTTATGTCTGTTTGAATGAAAGTTTTAACATTGAAAATGTTTTTTTTGTCGCTTCTGTATAGGCCCGATTTTCAGCGAAAGTGCGACATCGCTCTGGTGTCGTGGCTTTTGGGACTACGTGACTGATTGGGATGTCAAAAGACGCGTCATGACAAGGGCTACAAAATGCAAAAAAATTTTTTGAATAAACTCAAACACTTTTTTTTTAAATCGAAATAGTGTGAAAAATGCGGTCGTTTTTCGCCCGATTTCGCTCAGAAAATAATCCATATCTCGAAAACGAAATGAGATATCGAAAAAATGAAAAAAAACCCCTAGAGATACGATTTTGGGCTACATTTAAAAAATCATTGGAGGTGCGTATCATGGCTGGGTTATTCAGAAGTTGTACCTTTGTGACGCAGAGTTTACGCCCGAAGAGCACGTGAGCGCAATATTGATAGTGAATAAATATTTTGGAACATGATTATATGTTTGAATGAAGTGATTCTTTATGTATAAATAAATACGTATTTAAACTAATAACTAACTAATATCTATACACATAATAAAACAGTAACTTAGCGAAATCTATACATGAAATATTTTTTAAAACAATGACCGTAACCTATTGTGTACAGAATATATACTCCAAAACAATAGTTATTAAAATATTTGTCTGTATGTCTGTTTGTCTGTTTGGGTGTGCGCGTTTCACGCAAAAATTGTGGAACCGATTTTAACTAAATTTTGTGTAGTGGTAACTTATTACTCGGGTCATATATAATTTAATCCCATTTATAAAATATTATAATTAATTGAAATATATTATAAATGCGAAAGTTTGGATGGATGTTTGTTACTCAATCACACCAGAACGGTTGAACGGATATGGATGAAAAGCACAGGGATGTATTATAGTCTGGAATAGCAAATTGATTATTTTTTAACCCGAAAAAACGTACGATTCCCGTGGGATAAATTTGTTTTTGTTTTACACAAAGCAAGCGATCGACTATCTATTTAATACTAACCGCTAAAATGTACCTAGGGACGAACCCGCGCGATGCGAGGGTGAGTCGCTAGTCTGTATCTATACATATACTAAAATTCAGAGTCAAATCTATACATTAAATATTTTTTGAAAAATCTTATTGAAATAGTCATCATTATCGACACCGAGGCCGAATCTATAGTTTTTAGAAGTTTTGTCTGTCTGTCTGTCTGGCAACGCATCACGAGAAAACCGCTGGACAGATTTTGATGAAATTTGGTATGATATTAGCTGGTTATCCAAGTCAACATATAGGATAATTTTTATTGCGGGAAAATATCTCATCTTTGAGAAATATATGCTAACCGTTAAAATAAATAATAAAATTCTAACTGCGTCGAATCTGTACATTAAATATTTTTGGAAAATCTTACTGAAATAGTCATTATTTTCGACACAGAGGCGTCACGAGAAAAGCACTGGACAGATTTAGATGGGTATGATGATAACTGGTTATCCGAGTCAACTTAAGGATACTTTTTACTGCGGGAAAATATTTCATCTCTGAGAAATCTATGATAGACGTTAAAACATAACTAGGGACGAACCCGAGCGAAGCGAGGGTGAGTCCCTAATATATATATAAAAGGCTTTGTCCTGACTGAGTGATGGATCAACGCACAGCCTAAACCACTAGTCGTAGAGACGTGTATTTTTGAAGAACTTATTCTTTATATGACGTAGGCATCGGATAAGAAAGGATTTTTCAAAATTCATCCCTTAAAGGGGTAAAAGGGGATACCAAAGTTTATCTGTGAAAAAAAATATTTAAAATCAGAATTACTTGAAACTTAGTGTTAATGATCTTCAATTCAATTAAAGAAACACGTGTTTCATCTTTTTTTATAATTCATCTCGTAGGGGGGTAAAAAGGGGATGAAAATTTGTAATTTATTTGTACTAAAGTCTGTAATTTTTAATGTAAAATGCACGGAAATTGGTGTTTAGCTTTAAAATAAATCATTAAAATACGTATGTAATATGTATATTACATTTTTTGAAAGTTACCCCTTAAAGAAGTAAAAGGGGATGGTAAGGTTTATATGGAGAACAAAATGTTTTTTGATCAGAGTTATCTGAAACTTGGTATTAATGAACTTGGCTTTGGGAACGTGCTACACTGACCCCCAAAAACATCAATCATCTTTGAAGGGTCAGAAATAGAATATAGGTCTGTCGTTTCAGTGATGCTAATGGATGAAGCAGTTCACTATCCTGTAGAATCCTTCTGAAGGTTGGCACACCTGTTGTGAATAAGCCACCAAAGCTGTGTAATCGGATAAGACTGCTAGTAATCTATAAAAAAATATTGTGGCCTCTATGTTTTCTGGATGTACTCGAGGGGAATCAGTATTCATACCTCGAATCCTCTAACCTCTAACTATGGCTTTGAGTTTAATCTATCATAATTCCTCCTTAAAATTTGTGTTGCAATGAGTATTAATAAATATCAGGGCCAGTTGTTAAAAGTAGCAGGTATGGACTTCAGAGATTTGATTCTCACATGGACATTTTAACAGAACCCAGAACCAGACGGAACATCCACCAATGTGGTATACAAATAAGCTTTTAATCAAATTTTAAATTTTAATTAGTAATTAATATGTTAAAAATGATTTAATTCAATTCATTTGGCAGATTCATTTTCAATGTACCCGAAGGTCGTGGCAGACACGAGATCTGTGGATTTTTTTTAATACTTAAGTACATATTTTGTCTGCTTTGTTGTGGTAGCCGAACAACGGCTTAATCGATTTTGATAAAATTTCGTCATGTTATTACAAACCATCAAATGAGCCCGAATTTGATGGTTTGTAATATAAGCCAATGTATTTACCTATCTTCATTAAATTATTTTTTCTTTTTAGTTAGCTTTTTAAGCAGTTGGTCATTTTTATAATTTTACAAATACATATGCCCTAAAATATTTATTGTTTAAAAGTTTTTATTTTTAATTTAGAAATAATAGTAACAAAGTGAGAAAAGAGTGTTTTTTTAAGAATTCAGTAGGTGAATAATCACTTAGGGGTTTTTTTTTAATTTTGAATGGGACCAACTTTGAAGTAAACCCTTAACCCAATCCAATAAAAAAAACTGTATAGTACCTACGTGTCGAATTGAGAACCTCCTCCTTTTTTTCGTTGGTTAAAACAAATATAATAAAAATCATATTTCATTTTATAAAAAACTAGTTTCTGCCCGCAGCTTCGCTCGCGTAGTAAGAGGGGTGAAGATCAAGGGTAACCTATGTCCTATTCCAGAATGCTGTCCTTGCCAAATTTTATCGAAATCTGTTCAGCGGTTAAAGTGTAATAAGGTAACAGACAACGTTACTATCACATTAATTATAATATCCATATTATGTAAGTATGGATAGAAACACCATATAAAATGTGGTAAGAAACCATTGATATACAAAAATACTAGTTTTTTCAGTGACGAATAACACAATTACACGTTACTTTTTTAAACACAATAATATGATTCCAGAAAGTCATTTTGTTCTTCTCGGAAATCGAATCCACTATCTCTATAAATATAACTAACCACTATGCCATATGCCCGTCTGATATATGCACAGCGATGCAGACGCTATTGTACTTTCGTACGCTTTTGTTTCCTCCTCTTACGAATATTTTTTGTTTTCTACCCAAGGCAATAGTGTAATGCATTCATTTTTCAGGAAATTCGAAATATTTATGAATGTGATTTTTCAGCCGTTTTTACTTTTAATTATTATTAATTACTTAAAAAAGGTTTAATGGTTTTGTTCCTTTTTTTTAATGTTGGGAAATATATTTACGCATATCACCTAAGTACATACAGGTGATAATGTGGGACTCACCAGCTAGAGAACCCACTCAAACCCAACGGAACCTTCCACGTCTTACTGAAGCGTCGCAGGATCGATTAAGCACTCAACTATTACGCCCCGACCGCTGCCTGCCGAGGCAGACCACACAACCAAGGGGTTGTCCCATGTTCCACTCTGCTATCACAGAAGTACCAGGAGCAGCCCACATGGTAAATCACCCACTGGACCACCTCTCAGTGTGTCGCTTGGCTTCACGCCCGGCTGGTTTAAAATAAAATGATCTTATAATACCCCTAAATTGTCTCCTAAAATCCGACACTAATTTTTATATTAATATACTCTGACACCTTAGTTATTAAGAATAATCTAACTACGTATAACATCAGTTCAGCTGTTTAGGAGTTACGAGGGAACATAGAGTTAGACATACATATTATGTAGATACATATGTAGATATATAATATATATATATACGCGAGTCAAACAAATAATCTTCCTTTTAGACGCAGTGAGGTAAAATGAACTGTCTGTGTGTATGTTTGTTACTTCACGATAAAATGGTTGGACGGTTTGAATGAAATTTAGTACACAGGAATACGCATAGTAGAACACTATGCGTACCAGCGAGGGTAAGTCGTTATCTTCTAATATATAAAATTCTCGTGTCACAGTTTTCGTTGCCATACTCCTCCGAAACGGCTTGACCGATTTTGATGAAATTTTTTTGTGCTTATCCGGTATCTATGAGAATCGGCCAACATCTATTTTTCATCCCCCTAAATGTTAGGGGTAGTCCACCCCTAAATTTTTATTTTTATTTTTTAGACAAAATTTTTAATTTCTATTTTTTTATGATACAACATACAAAAATACATACAATCCTCAATTTTCACCCTTCTACGATCAACCCTTATTTTTTAATAGCCATTTTAGTAATAGGAAATTATTTATATGGCAAAACAACGTTTGCCGGGTCAGCTAGTATATATATATATTAAAATTCTCGTGTCACAGTTTTCGTTGCCATACTCCTCCGAAACGGCTTGACCGATTTTGATGAAATTTTTTGTGCTTATCCGGTATCTATGAGAATCGGCCAACATCTATTTTTCATCCCCCTAAATGTTAGGGGTAGTCCACCCCTAAATTTCTTTTTTATTTTTTAGACAAAATTTTTAATTTCTATTTTTTTATGATACAACATACAAAAATACATACAATCCTCAATTTTCACCCTTCTACGATCAACCCTTATTTTTTAATAGCCATTTTAGTAATAGGAAATTATTTATATGGCAAAACAACGTTTGCCGGGTCAGCTAGTATATATATATATATATATATATATATATATATATATATATATATTTTTTTTTTAAACATATCGAACTCGTGATCTCTGGCATTATAAATTATAGACAGTGCAATCCTTTCAAAATTCAAATTATTTATGTAAACATTAATTTATGGGCTCTAAATTTTTTACATCTGGAAACTTGTTCATAATCTATGTTTATGTAATAAAACTGTTTTAAACAATGATGAAAATAATTTTAAGATCAGATGGTGTTTAGTGAAAGATTTAAGGGTTTCCATTTCATCCAAGGTGGATATAACTTGTCTTGAAGAAGTTTAATGTTTTTTTTTTTTAATAAGATAATGGTAACTCTATATTAAGTCTAACCCTTGGTTTTGACTGAAAAATATAGAATTTCACCGAAATCATCTTCTTGGATTTACTCATACATTATACGAATCATCTTTGATTTAGAGCTAGATTAATACTTTCTTATCGTATTGTAATTCGACTTTTTTTGCGGATTTATTTTGATTTTTGGTTTCTGACGTTTCGATCGCTTTACAGCAATCATAATTACAAGATAGACTAAGGTTTTCGACCTCTCAAAAGTAGTCATATAGTCGTTACAAGCGGCGTCTACCCACAAAATTATATATTAATTTAAAGAGTATGTGACTGCTTCGAAATCAAATGTCAAATCTAGACGACTTCGAAAAGATGTTATTCTACAATAGTTGAAGAATAGGAATCTTAAATACATATGGGAATGGCATATCATTATTCTATGACATAACGATTTAATTTATCATTTTAATACAATTAACATAAAAAATTATATTCTCTAACGATTGCAGAATAACATCGTATCCATAAAACCTAGCGTCTCTCGTTACTGTACGAGCTTTGTATCTACATCGTGCAATATTAAACGTTGGAAGCTTAATTTAGGATTCCGAATCTGGACTTTGGTTAAGGAACCATAAAAATAAATATAGCTTAAAACCTTTTTATAAGACAATCAAAAAGTTAGGCCTAGATAACTATAACAAGTTTTTTCATTTTAGACAAAAAAAATATTAGTTCATTAAAAAACTAAATTATTATTTTAATATAATTAAAATATATCTTTTCCACTTTGCGATTCGTAGTTAAATAAAAAGCTCTGCCGTAGTGAATAAAAGTCATTCTTTAATAAATTTAGCCCAGTATTCCGCATAGCGGCATGGCGCATTGAGCATTCTGCCGGCGTTTTAATGTTGCCAGGTTAAAAAAGATTTTTGGTTTTAGGGAGATCTTTGAATTATATATAACATATAGATAATAAAAGTCTTATATTTGTAATATTATAGTATGAAAATAAATATAAAGTATAAAAGCTTTTTAATTCATAAAAAATACTGCTTACATTCTTAGATGGGATCCGAAGGTGTTAAAATTGCGATTATTTTTATTTACAATTTTAAATTATAATTATGTCCTGCTCTGCTTAGACAACTATGACTTTAAAATATTGTGTGTTGGCAGATTTAGCTGAAGACATAAATAACAGTAAAATAAATAATTTGTAATTGCAGTATTAATAATATTATTGATAATATATAGCTTCTAAGCGAATATTGCGACCTCGAAAGTAATTGAAAATAAATTATACCTCTAACCTAATAATATTATAATTTTTAGTAATTACTAATTATAATCTAGACTAGTTTGTTGTGTTTTTAATTCATTGTATTCAGAGCTTGAAGCTTTAATTAAATAAAATTTAATATAGAGCTATTTAATATCAAATAACATGTCACCGAATACTAAAATAATTAAAAATATTTTTGAAATAATTCTACCATTGACATTCACAAATTTCATCACAAGATTAGCACAATATATCTAAAAGTATCATGAAACTAATCTTAGTCATCAAGCGAAATTATTTATAAACGACACCTATCAAAAATAAACGTATTTACGCAAGATTGTGGGTAAATTTGGCAGCTAAGTATAGCAACATCGTTTCAACAGTGTGATACTATCGCGGCAGCGAGTAGGTTCGTCCCAAAAAATGGGCATCGAAAGAAATAATAACGAGAAATTATTATGAAACAATAATATACTATTAATTTATAATCAAATTAATATGTTAATGGCATTATAACAGTCGGTGCGTACGTAGAATATGTAGATAGTGATTTATCGACGCGCTGTAGTATGTTAGTATTCGGTAAGGTTTTATACCTTTTTCTATAATAAAATATACAAAAATATATATATTGCACATTTAAAAAAACACATAGTTTTTTGTCATATCGATTATTTATATAAAAATAACAGATAAAAAAGAGAGTATTAAAATTTTGAAATCGTGTAATAATTATAATATTTTCTATTTAAATAAATAATATGTGGTGAATTTTAATAAAAAAGGTTTTATTCATAATTATATTGTAGTAAACAATGTCCGCTTGACTGGTACGGGCTTTTCTTAAAATCAATAGTGCCTGCGCACAGGTTCGCTACGTCGTTTACGCTATACCTATACTTACGGCAATATGATTTTTAACATTTTCCTAGAATTTCTAACCTATTAAAGTGTTTAAATTTCTCTTAATCAGTAGTTAACTGAAACAAAAGTGAAAGAAAAAAATGTGAAGAGATTAAGTGATAAAAAATGTAACTTGACACAAGGTCGTCCATAAAAAAATTAAATTAAAAAACTGAAAATCTATTTTGGAATAAAAATCAAAACACGACGTCACGAGCATAAAATTATTGGTGGTCTCAAAACGTGTTGTGGTAAAATTATAACACTTCCCGCCATTTCAGCTGTCAAGTGTATAAAGTAGTTTTTATAATTTTTGATAATAAATAGACATGGGCATTACATCGATATGCTTTATACATTCTTTTTTAAATCATTTAATTTATTAGTTAACAAAAAAGTACATAATAAAAAGTAAAATAAATAAAAATTTATAATGTAAAATATTAACAATAACGCAAAATAAAGAAAATGTAAACAAAGAAAATATTACTTATTTTCTTGTATCGATATTATAGCCGATAATTAGATAGACATCTATAGACTAAGCTGTTATGTAATTTCTTCGTACTTTATCCAGGCTTCAATACGTAACCTGTCATCATAATATTTTTATATTTTTTTTAAAAAGAGAAAATGTCATAACACAAAGTAGTATCAATTCACAGCCAGCAATAGATAATAAAGGGATGTGTTAATGAATTGGAGCGATGGACCAGCAGTCGAGCTGAAGCCTCGGGACGGTTGACATCTGTGGAGATCGGAAAAGACGAAAATGCGCTGGATATTTCCCGTTCCAGGTAATAAAAAGTAATTTTTTACACTCTGTTCGCAGCTTTAAAAAAATAAAAAGACTAGTAAAATAATACTTTTTTAGATTTACGCGAATATTTGACATTTTAAATAAAACTATCTTTTCGGATTTTTTCGCGGATTTATTTTGATTTATGGTTTGGGAACCAAAAATCGAAATGAATCCGCGAAAAAATCCGAAAAGATAGTTTTATTTAAAAGGCTAGTAAAATATGATTTGAGTCAAACTACATTTGTGCATTTTTTTTCAATAATCAGTGTTTTTTGTTAACTTATTTATAAATTATTAAATACGTAATTTACAGCAAATTACTAGTTAGGTTTAAAATTTTATCACGTGAAAATATAGAAATACAAAAAAAAAAGATATGAAATAAAAAATCACCTACAAAATTAGTTTAGAACAGGGTATTTTAAATATTTTCAGTTTTAATACTAATATATTTCATTATAAGCATAATACTATATAATCTAAAAATATATAATATTCAAAGTTTTTCTTAAGAACATTTTTATATAATTTCCTATATCTTTTTAGAAATAAATTACATATTTTTAATTACTGTGAAAAAAATTTTATTTAATTTTATTGAATAATCATTGTCTACGTATAAATTATTTTAAAACTATTTATTTAATCTATTCTCTTAGAACTGTTCTCCAAGAAAAATATAAAAAAGCGTCTCAACTATAATATTTATTGCACATCACTCAGTCGTTTATAAAATTTCGTGTCACAAGTCAGTAATCAAATGGACTGCAGAAAGAAATGTTGGAGTCGCGCCAAACTTGAGTCGTATGTAAAATGTCGATTCAGGACTGGAAATGTTAAGGCACTTAACAGATAACACTCTTGTTTTAAGATGACCCTTCCAATGCATAGATAACCTATTGACATTTATTGATCGAACTTAAGATGGCGTTCGATTCTGGTCCATTTATTTTCACCATAATTTCAGGCCTTTTAATATAATGCAATATTATGTAGAAACACCGCGTGTTTTAAACAGAGCTTTTTTATAAAAAAAACTGATTCTATCATAAAGAGTTATTTTTACATCATGGTTACATATTGCGGCCAAGTGAATTAAGTTCAGAAGCGTCATCGATTTGCCTACGTCATTTTACATAATAAAAAGTGTTAACAAACAGAAGGCCGTTTGTATAATTAATTATATAAAAAAAAATATTACTAATATTTAAATCGAATATGTAAATTAGTAGTTGTAGATGATTCGAATCGTCGGACCAATCGCTGCGCGCAACCCTAGACTCACCCTCGCTTCGCTCGGGTTCGTCCCTAACTTGGATATAGTAAAATGGATATTATAGTATGTTATTCTTAAGAGATAGACATATGCCATCGCGAACTTTTTTATAGACCTTTTTAAGTTGTACAATACTGTAGTGTAGTAGTACATTATTTTGATCTATCTCGTAGGGTTTAGCCAGCGTTTGCAATGTAAGCGCAAAAAATGTGTTTATTTACGACATCACATTTGAAACCTTTAAAATTATCAGTGTTTGTCTACTATATTATGCATGTATTATACATATAAACCTTCCTCTTGAATCACTCTATCTATTAAAAAAACAGCATCAAAATCCGTTGCGGAGTTTTAAAGATCTAAGCGTATATAGGGACAGATAGCGGGAAGAGACTTTATTCTGTACTATGTAATGATTTTTAACATGCAGGCGATGTCTTGGTCAATTTTAAGCCGATTTTCATTCCTCACACATTAAACTTCAGTTTTTTACCTCTCAAGTGGTTCCTTATACACCAAAAATCACTTTCAACTTGCGTTGTTGTGAGGGAGGACTTTATTGTGTCACTTTTGCAATGGACTTACATTTCACGTAAAAAAATCAAGGTGACTCGTTACAGTGTGAAGGAAGGATAAACTAATTAGCGCGTTTTCGCATTAGAATATTAGTAAAGACTAGCTTTTACGTCAGACTTTACTGAATTGTATATTTTATTATAATTAACTATTTATTTATAACTAACCATAACCTTTTAAGGTCCCACTGCTGAGCACTCCTGGCCAAGTGCGGGTTGTCGGACTTGACACGTCTTTCGAAAACTTGCTAGGTTCTCTCAGACATGCAAGTTTCCTTCCGACGTTATCCTTCATCGTAAGACAACTGACAAGTGGTAATCACGTTGGAAATTATTCGCACAAGAAAATTTCCAAGATGCGAGACCCGGGATTTGAACCCGCAGTACCAGTTACCAGGGGCGTAAAAAAGGGAACTATCGATTTCACTCCAGTAATGCGTCAGCGTGTAAACGTAGCATAATTATTAAATTATGTAGAGGCTCTTTTAGAGATTTAAGTTTGTTTATATATGACAGATCAACCGGGACCCATCTCTGAGTGATTCATACAGAAACTATGAAAGTTATTGTGTAGGAACTATAGAAAATTTAGAAAGCAAAATAGAAATAGAACAATAGAATCTGGATGGGCTACAAAACGCGATTATTGGATGAGGTTTGTCTTCTCAGTAAACTCAACATTAATCTTGTGTCGTGGGCTCAAAATTGGCATGATTTACAAAGGACATCGAGTTTCATTTTTGTTGCATTTGGGATCCACTCTGGAAAGCTGATGAAGACATGGCAGTGATGGGGGGCAGATGGTGTTTTCTCTTGAAAACTCATATAGGCTATACTCGTACTTGTTTCCATCTTTTTAGTTCGTTTTTACGCAGTCAAGTTTTTTAGTATTTTTTTTATTATCAGCATTAACTTCCGGTTGTCTATTATTCATAATAACTCACTCAATTAGGAGGGCGTACAAACCTTCCGCTATTGGGAATGACAAACTGAGAGGATGCTGCTATCTGTTGTTAGAACACAGTCATAATTAAAATTATTATGTTTCATTAAAACGAACGTCGATGTGGACGATACTTGAGCTTCATTTTTATAATAATCTTATTGATATTATTAAATTAAAGCTTTGGACTGACCCGAGAATCAAACTCAGGACTCCTTAATCTGCAGACGTATTAGCTACTCTTCAACACAATTACCTGTAAACATGGACTAATCTATAAATATGAATATGTTTCATTCTTCCTACATTCACCGTAAATTGATGTCATAACAGTCTTTGATCAAGCAATACGTCTATATAGTTGAAAATTCCTCCAAGATTCATCTTTTACAACACCTTTGAAACACTTTTGTTTTTTAATAAGACTAACAATCCGGTGCTTTGGTGTAGTGTCAATTATTCCACTATCTATCTATCTATCTATATATATATATATATATATATATATATATATATATATATATATATATATATATATATATAAATGAATGTTCGTTAGTCTCGCTAAAACTCAAAAACGGCTGGACCGATTTGAATAATTCTTTTTTTGTTTTGTTGGGAGTGTGTCAGGGGTAGTTTAAATATTAAAAAAAATATTAGCGAAAACAAAAAAAAAACAGCTGGAAAAATCAAAAACTTCTGAACTGTTTATTTTGTATGGGAATCACTAACCGTTAAAACGTACCTAGGGACGAACCCGAGCGAAGCGAGGGTGAGTCGTTAGTATAAATATAATTTCACCTCTATACTACTTTTTAGAACTATAGATAAAAAAATTGAAGTGTCTGTTTGTAATGTCAAAGTAACAGATTTTTTATTAAATGCATATGAAATTAATATGCGGTACTTGTAAGAAAAACACATTTTTTTGTCTGTGTGTTTGTTTTGTCTAAATTCCGAAGCGGCTGGACTGGTTTTGACGGGGCTTTCACTGGCAGATAGATGTTATAAGAAGTAACTTAGGCTACTTTAATTTTTTAAAAAGAATTAGAGTTCCGCTCAAAATTAAAGTTAAATTCTACTGAAATGCATAAATTTATTCAAACGTAGTAAATTGTAGCTGACCTTTATTTCTAATTCTAATATAAATAAATGTTGTTGACGTTATTAATAGTTAATACGCTGCCATTTATCTTTTCTACCATACTAGTGTTGTCCGTGTTTTTTATTTATGTGTAAAAGCTGCGTTCCTAAAGATGTTTGATAGCCTAAAATCGTTTTAATTTTTTTCTAAAATAAAATTAGTCTAAGTTACTTCTTGTAACATCAGCTATCCGCCAATGAAAGTCTCGTCATAATTGGTCTAGTCATTTCAGAGATTAACCGGAACAAACAGGCATAAACACTTTAAAAATTGTTGTTTTCTAATATTATTGTCATATTTTTCTTATATTCTAATAAGTATACTATATGTAATATAACAGCTTAATAAGTTGTTATTATCACATTACAAACGGACATTTCATTTTTATTTATTTGTATAGATAAAATAAAAAAAATTAAAACAAAATTAAATCGATGTGATGAAAAATTCTCTATTCAATATTAGTATTTTAGTAATACACAATTTGTTTGTCAAAAGCTACATGCAGTTGGTAAAAAAAACATGCGGGTTCACATATAAAAAAAATAAAAACCGACTTCCTGGCACTGAAAAGTAAAAAATAACTAAACAGAGGTTTTCATTTAAAATAGATACCTAATCAGATATTTTCGAAGTCGGTGTGCTTTGATTTGTATTGGCTGGCACCGACTTCGAAAATATCTGATTAGGTATCTATTTTAAATGAAAACCTCTGTTTAGTTATTTTTTACTTTTCAGTGCCAGGAAGTCGGTTTTTATTTTTTTTTAAAAAGTTTTTATTTTTCCATTTTTAGTGTAGACGTAATAAGCAAGTAATTTGTAAGAAGAAAGATTTTTAATAAAAACATAATATTCGATTAAGCCATTTATTTAAAAACAGCTTGACCGATTTCGATAAAATTTATATGGGACCACCGGGGAAGAATACTCTTTGAAACAAAAAAAAAATTTTTTTCAGCCGTCTTCGAGAAATCCGTGAACATACATAAAAAAAAAAAGAAAAAGATTCCGACGAATTGAGAACCTCCTCCTTTTTGGAAGTCGGTTAAAAATGATATTTTACATCGCTTACAAGTAAAAATTAAAAACAAATGTCTTGAACTGATACTTAATCTTTCTCTATTTATATTCGTAAATCAGTAAAATTACATCTTGCCTAAGCCCCCTGACGCCGGTTCCCAATAACCCATGTACCTCAAGGTTTCCATACAAGAGATTGACATAAGCTCCATACAAATTATGTCAAATTCCTTTTGCTAGAGGAAAACCACAGATAGATAGGTTATTTGGTAACGCCGTAAGTGTAGTCATAACAGAAGCTAGAATTAAGTTGGTAATCCATAGAATAAATGGTGATTTTCTGTTACAAATCACCGCCAAAAGGTCTCGTTATTTTGTTCTGGTCATGGGTTCGAGTCCAGAGTAAGCCCAAAATAGTTATTGGGTTTTTCTGATTATAAGAAATTCCCAGTACTCCAGTTCTCTCTCCATTCCACTCCCCTGGAGTTGGGAAGTTGGCAGTGTTACACCGTTCCTCAAAGAACTCGTAAAACCGTCTGTTCTTCTCTTGATCTTTCATCAGTCGTGTACAATCTCTTCTACTTCTCTTCCCATCAGACTTTGAGAGTGAATGGAAAAAAGAGTGCATTGGTGTATGAGGTCACTTGTGCTCTATAATATCTTCAGCGTATATGGGTAGGCTCAGTGAGATTGACCGCCGCGACCAAACTCATTCAGGATATTATTGGATTAAACATGCAGACTCCAAAAAATACGAGAGACGAGTATTCCTGTAGAACAGAAAGTCTCAAACGAACAAAATAACATCGTAAACAATGATTTTAAACGTTCTACAAAATAAACACGAGTTTACGATTGAAGTTTATAGGAACCCTCTAATAAATCTGTTTTATGGCAGTTATTGTCTGTTTGTATGCCAAAGTAATATAGACTTGCACGAACGTTCATATCTCCAGAGTCTAGATTCTAGTAGGGAGTTCTATTCCTGCATGGTTAATTTGTATAAATTCTTGACAGCAGCCAGCAGTTCACAGTACTCCTTAACTGACTGTAATAGTTTTAACTAGCGATTTACCCTCGCTTCGCTCCGGCGCGTCACTAGGTACCCTTTAAATACTACATACATATATGTAGAAAGTAAATATAAAATAGTTATTGTGAGCGTACCATAGGAGATAGACACATGCTGTCGCAGACTTTTCTGTAGGTTTTTTTAACACCTACAATTTTTTAATACATTGTTTTGATATGTCTAAACTAAAGATTAAGCCAGCGATAGCCATGTAATCGTACGAAAACAGTTTTTTTTGAAAAAACACCGTCTACGCTCAGTCATTTTGTAAAAAATTTTTACAAATTATATAAGTACATAAACTTTTCTCGTTTATCGCTTTTTCTATTAGTGAAAACCATATCAAAATTCTTTGCGTATTTTAGAAGAAGTAAGCGGAGAAACAGACAGACGCAGACCGCTCGACTGTGTTTTATACAATGTATATTGTAATAGATGTTATCTCGTAATTATATATCGAATAGTGACTCACTGTAGCTTCGCTCGGCGTCTCCGTGTCTAACAATAGGCCATGTGTCCTTTGGTCATAGACTATCTCGCTTCATTTGATATTCTGTAGTCAGTTCTTTTTAACTTCCCACTGCTGGGCATGGACTTCCCTCCAGTACGAGGGGGATCAGGCTATAGTCCACCACGCTGGTCAAGTGCGGATTGGCGGTTATGTCTTTTAAAAACTTGTTAAGTTCTCTCAAGCATACAGGTTTCCTCACGATGTTTTCCTTCACCCTAAGACAAGTGGTAATCATGTTGGAAATGATTCTCACATGAAAATATCAGAGGTACGAGACCCGGTCTTTAGACCGACTTCACTTGATTTTCTACCACTGCCTTTTAGACTAGGGGTTTATCTTTAAATTGTAACTGAAAATCAGCACTGTTCGAGATTTCGATCATAGCGACATCAGCTTAGTTGGTATCCTTTGCCACGAGATACATTAAGTTCAGTTTAAGAATTGTATTGATTTTTACTTTTTTTTATGGATATTTTTTTAATTTTATTTTTTATTTGTGATTTCACCTAATGTATAATAATGGATTAACAATTGGGGAAGGTTATGCGTAACACCCATATATATAAAGACATACAAACATATGGAGTATTTGCTAATTTGAAGTTGTCCAATTTTATTGACGGCAAAAATAAATTTGTATATCATACTATTTCTATGAGAAACTTAAGTTAATTATGCGACGCAAACATGAGAAACTATAAATATCCCATATCTTAAAAATTATATCGATTTTCGGATGTATCCTTTACTCGTGCTGTTAGACCTCGCTTCTTGCCAAACATATTTTAGGTCAACACTCAACAGGAAGTACTCTATGGGTTTTGATTTACTCGCGAATGTCATATTTAGTCATAATGGCCGCACTTTTTTATTGCGTTGGCTTAGAAGCTTTATATTTTAATTGCAGTATTTGATATGAATTCACTTAATACCTTTACTCGTTTTTAAGAAAGATTCTTGACAGAGAGACCGACAATAGTGATATAACGGCCCCTTATTTTCTTTTTTGGGTTCCGTACCAAAAAAAAACTGAATCCACATGCAAAAGTACATACGTATAAATTAAAAGTAAATGTATCATAACAAAGTTAATTATTACCAAAATAAATTATCTCAAACCCATTAAAACACTCCACACGTCATAATTGTCATATTTGTGGGAATAAAGCCACTAGTGATGTGATTTATCTACAGCAACACTTGCCAGCATTAAGGCCCAGTTTCCCGCCATTTGTTTAACGTCACATTAATGGTTTGACATTTCGAATAAAGCATTATGCTGAAATTACTTTTACTTTCCATAATCTCAGTTTATTTTAAACTAGCTACTTACCCTCGCTTCACTCGGGTGCTTTCCTACGTACGAATAATTCCTTAATACATTGTTTGCATATAACTATTGGTGAGCGCGGCGCGCACCAGTAAAGCTCCCTGTCGGCGTGATTTTTTCCGACGTCATCTACAATCATCGTCATATTTCAGCCAATTCACACAAAAGCTTAATGAATTGTGCACCTAAAACTTCTTCATGAATCACTCCGTCCTTTGATTTAAACCGTATGAAAATCAGTTTGGTAGTTTTTGAGTTTATCGCGTTCAGACAGACAGACAGACGCGGCGGGGGGACTTTGTTTTATAATATGTAGTGAAGCTAAATTTATATCTGGATATTTACTGCTGACCACTTTTTCAAATAACAATAGGTTGCAGCCTCGTCTAAAATCTGCCTTTTTTGAAATGTAAAAAAAAATATATATACCAAGTTTTATAGAGCGTGACCTTTTTCATAAAATATTTCGTTAAAAGTCATGCAAAGCTATAATTAATAGTAGCGTGTGAAAAACTCACGATTTCGTTAATTACTGGCGACCTGCACTCGCTTTGGCCAAACCTTTTTTATTTCTTAATTGCGGCTATAGGATAACACTTCGACCAGTTCTGGTCTATTGTGGTCTCTGCACTAGATGAACTAGAGTAGACCACTGCAATATACACTCGAACTGTAATATACAGCAGGATTTGCTTAGGAGTCCACTCCACGATTTCGTCTAGGCCTAAAAGAGGTCTCTCTCTCTTTTCTTTCACATTGTAATATAATCACTTAATCTTCAACAAAACGAAACTGACTTAAAAAGTAATGCTACTTTCCTAAGTGTGGAATGTTGTTTTGATATTTATATTAGACCACCCTTAATGTATAATCTATATTATAAAAAAAAAATTACAAAATCCTTCTGAACGATTAACGATTTCCCCCATGGTGGCAATTGCCAAGTGTACGCGTAGACACAATATGCAATTTTTATTCCTTTCACTCTCTGAGACGATCAATACGACCGGTGAGAGATGAAGGGCAGGACCAACGGCTTTATATGTTCTTGTATTCTTCACAACATCGGGCTGCTACTTAACAAGAAGACCCAATAACTAACTTAGGTCAGCCCGGGACTCAAACCCAGGACCTCCAGCTCCGCAAGTGTACATGTTAGCTACTACACCACCGGGGCAGTTTAGCGCAAATACCATGTAACTACCCACAAAAACACCAATTGAATATCACTTTCTTTTCAATGTCGATCAATAGGATAGAAGTACACGCGAACGAAGCGAAGCCGTAGTTGGCTAGTAGTAATAATTATAATATTATAGTACTAGATAAGTGTTTAAACCTAGGGCGTTGTTTATGGACTAACTAATATTATTAGTGTTCGTGTTGTGGTCGAAATCCAAGGATAATCATTATTGAACAAATTTTCAATATAGAAAAACATTATGAATTGAATTTACCTATCTTAGATATAAAAAAAAACTAGGATTTTCCAAAAGTTGACTCGAACTCGAACTTAGGACCTCCAAATCTACAGATTACATGCTAGACCCCTAAACCACTAAATATACATACACATATGCAATCTTACAGTTTACACGCTATATCTAATATCCCTCGCTGGGTAGGGCCGGACCGTGAATTTGGAAGCCCTGGGCTAACACTTCGTAATAGTCTAAAATTGACAATTAGTTTAATTAATTACAATTAAAGTAATGTCATTTTGTCTTTACAAAATCTATATTGATAGATGGCATTAGACGAAATTAAGGTAACGATATTGTTTGGGTCTGGTTTATTTATCTCAGGGTTATTAGGCCATAAAATGTTGGCTTGGATTGAAAGGTTTTTTATTTCAGACTAGCGACTTACCCTCGCTTCGCTAAGGTGCGTCCCTAGGTACGTTTTAATTTTTTGAGCAAAACCCTAATTCTTTTTTTTTTAAATAAAGCCTAAGTAGTAGCCTAAGTTACTCCTTATAATATCAGCTATCTGCCAGTGAAAGTCCCGTTAAAACTGGTCCAGCCGTTTCGGAGATTAGTCGGAACAAACAGACAGACAGACACACAAACAGATAGACAGACAGACACACAAACAGACAAAAATTTTAAAAATTGTGTTTTCTTATAAGTACATAATTCCATATGCGTTTAGTATAAAGCTGTTATTTTGACATTACAAACAGACACTTCAATTTTATTTACCTGTATATAGATAAATTTTTATTTTATAAATTCACGATATTATGCATTGTTTTCAACAGGGGGCCCGTTATATCTTAGGGACCCTGGGCTGCAACTCAAAAAGCTTATAATCTATAAATCCGCCCCTGCGACGCTGGGGTTATCACGGTAGTAATTGAGTATATCATATATGGATCATTAAGTCAATCTATACTAGGATTTAAGGTAACTACCCTGAAATTCCTAATTAGGTCATGAAATAACGCCTGAGGTTTAAGCGCTTATCTAATGCAATAATGTTGTAATAAATAGTAACCACTCTAGAAAAACAAAAACTAATCTATGCCACGGGAACTGTACATTTTTCCGGGATAAAAAGTAGTCTACGTGTTATTCCAGACTATATCTGTCTTCGTACCTTTCATCCAGGTCCGTTCAGCCATGGTGGCGTGTTTAAGTAACAAACATCCAAACATCCATCTAAACTTTCACATTTATAATATCAGTAAGATAGGTAAAAACGCAACAGTTCAGTACCTTTTTCTCCTCTGTTCGTTAACCGATTTTCTTTTTTGTTTTTTGTTTAGTACGAGCTTTAGTGTTTTCAATAAAACTAGCGACTCACCCCCGCTTCGCTTCGGGTTTGTCCCTAGACAAAAACAAATCTATCCCACGGGGACCGTTCATATTTCCGGGATGATATATAGCTTATAGCCTTCCTCAGTTAACGAGTTATCTAATGCAAAAAGAAGTTTTCAAATCGGATAAGTAGTTCCAGAGATTATCAAGTTCAACCAAACAAACAAACAAACAAACTCTTCAGCTTTATAATATTAGTATAGATATATTTGGAAACAGTTTTTATATATAGAAAGGTAAATTCTATTCATATAACTTTTTCCAACATTTTTCAATAACGATTATGGTCGAATTTCGATCAGTAGGCGAATAACAAAACAATTGAAACATTTCCAATTGTATTCATATTTTTTATTACCACGAAGAAAACAAAGATGTAAACAAAGAATTAAAAATATATTGCATGAACACTATTATTTTTTTCTGTTTCACTCTCGAGAGTATTTTTATATAGTCCATTATAATTGAAACGATACTCCCATTTTGTACACAGAATGTAGAGCTCGGTTTTACCTATAAGTACTGAACTAATTGAAAGTATAAAGTGCTTTAAACCAGGCTTGAGGGTCTTCCATCAACTTTTGTATAGCAATTTATTTCCAATGCAGTTCAGTTTAGCTTCTCAAACGGAATCGATTAACCTTAAACTGGTTTAGATTTTGTTTTAGCTATGACCTAAACTGAACGTATCATGGCGTTTATTATAGACTCATGCTACCAAAAACGATTTATTTTAGGTTGGAAATTGAGTCCCATAAAAAATGTCGGTAGGCCCTTAGTTCTATAAAATGTTGGATGCTGTGATGTTGGGTAGATGGATAGGTCTTATCAAAACGTATCCATTTATTCACGAGTGATGAGCGAAATATTACTAGACAGTAAAGATACATTTTGATAATATACATTTCGCTCGTGTTCTTTAGGTACGTTTAGACGCTTAGTATGGATTGATTTCCTATACAAACTTCCACCCCCTTTTCGCTCGCTCAAGGTATGATTTCCAGAATAAAAACTATCTTAGGTCTTTAGCTTCTCAGAGTCTCAAACTATCTACATACCAAATTTCACCTGAATAGGTTCAGCGGATTAAGTGTGAAAACAGACAGACAGACAGATAGACAAGCAGACATGAATTACTTTTACATTTATAATATTGGTATAGATAAAAACCATCTTCTTGAATTTTCCGCGGATTTATTTGAGTATAGATTTTTGGTTCGCGAAATAAATGCGTCAAATAATCTGGACAGATATTTTTTGTTTAAAATGTCATGTGACGGTAACAGACAGAGTAACTTTCACGTTAGTAATATTAGCATGTACACCTGTATACATACAGATGGTTGTGTGAGATTCACTAGCTAGAAAGCCAGTACTACCCACTAAAACTCAACAGAACCTCCCCTGTCTTAATATGGAGTCGCAAGATCACTTAAGCACTCAATCACGACGTCTCGATGGCAGGTCTGTCAGCAAGCAGACCACACAACCAAGGGGTTGCTGCCTCGGTCCATTCTGCTGTTAGAGAAGTATCAGGAACAACCGGACTGGATGGACCGGACCCCCCCCCCCCCCTCGCCACCCTCACACCACGACAAGGTGAACACATACATCCGGGAGGAAATAGACGAAATAGACTTTGACCTGGAGTAATACATGTCTAAAGCTACTGTTAGTAATAAAATTTGATAATAGGTGGCGCTGCTAAGATCATAATTAATTAACAAAGACCCTGTTACTAGTTTATTCTTTAAAGTACGTACAAACAGACAAGAAGCACTTCAGGTGTACTTGACCTTTGTTTATTTATTCAAGTTATTAAATGCTTAGACACGGCCTCTAGGAATTTATAATTTTACTACTGAAATGCTAAAAATGTTGTTTTAAGCTAATGTTCGCCGAGTGATCGAAATTAGTCTATAATTAATATTGAAAAATTTAAGAAAAACATATACGAATAGTATTTGCCTATCTATATAAAAAAAAAACACAGATTCTAACATTCTTCTTGATAACTAGCGGCTTACCCTCGCTTCGCTCGGGTGCGTCCCTAGGTGCGTTTTAATTTTTTTGAGCGAAACCCTAATTCTTTTTCTAAAATAAAAGTAGCCTAAGTTACTCCTTGTAATATCAGCTATCTGAGATTAGCCGGCACAATCAGACAGACAAAAATTTTAAAAATTGTGTTTTTCTTATAAATACCGTATAATTATTCCACTTTATATATAACTAGCAGTACCCGCGGCTTCGCCCGCGATCAATCTGCGAAAAACATAATATTTTTCGCAATACATACTTTACTACTTGCAAAAATATGTATAAGATGTTAAGCGTATATTCTGTAAATAAATTTACTCTACTTTATATCCCACACTTGAGCCAGGTTACTCTATTTAAATATGTTTAATTTTTTATTTTGAATTATAAAAAAACTTCAATTCATGTTTATTTAATTGTATTGAAGAGCATTAATACCGAGTTTCAAGTAATACTGATCATAAACAATTTTTTCCTCATATAAATAGCACAACCCCTTTTTACCCTTTTAAGAGATGAATTTCGAAAAAAAAATGATATTTGTATTGTTTCAGTTTTCATTTTAAAGATAAATACCATTTTCCGTGCATCAATTACAGAGTTTCATACATACTTTCATCCCCTATTTGACAGTCTTATGGGATGAAATTCAAAAAATGCTAAAATACGTATTTATTTAATTGTATTGAAGAGCATTAATAGCAAGTTTCAAGTTATTCTGATCATAAATAATCGTTTGCCCATACAAACTTTATTAACCCCTTGTACCCTTTTAGGGGATAAATTTCAAAAAAAAATGTAATGCACATATTTCTTTTTTTTTACCTTAAAGCTAAATACTACTTTCCGTGCATTTCGCGTTACGAATGACAGAGTTTCATACAATCTTTTATCCCCTATTTTACCCTCTTAGGGGATGAATTTTGAAAAATCCTTTCTTGACGGATGCCTACATTATTTAATAAATATGTCCTCCAAATTTCACGTCTCTACGACCAGCGGTTTAGGCTGTGCGTTGATCGATCAGTCAGTCAGGACAAAGCATTTTATGTATATATAGATTATACCATATGCATTTAGTATAAAGCTGTTATTTTGACATTACAAACAGACACTTCAATTTCAATAACTAGTAAAGAAAATCTGTTGATAAACAGAGAAGGGACAGGTACTGAACTGTTTTGTCTGTGCCTATTTATATATAGATATTATATTATAGCCATTTATACTCGACTTCTTAAAAATCTGTTCGGATATTCGACTATCTTTTGAGTGCCCTCGCCGTCGCACTGTTCTAATTGAAAGTTAACATCTTCACGCTGTAATAGCTTTACTGATTTTTTGGAATTTAGTTATTTTATATCCTGGACTACCACATTCAATGTTTATAAGTATGTACTCAAAGCAAAGCCGTGTGAAAATAATAGTTTAATAAGTGAATATTGTATAGGATATTATGTAGGAATTATTGAAACGAATTTTTCACGTAAAAGTTTATCTATTTGAAGTATGTATGTATTTAACCCTTTTTAACGTCCCACTGCTGAGGATGGGCTACTACACGAGCAGGATCAGGCCCATAGTCCACCACGCTGGCCAAGTGCGGACTTCACATGCCTTACAAAAACAGGTTCTCTCACACTTGTGTCCTCGCGATGTTTCCCTTCACTGTAAGACAAGTGATAATCATGTTTGAATTGATTCGTACATGAAAATATTAGAGGTGCAAGACCCGGGATTTGAACCCGCTTCACTCGGATTCCCAAGCGAACGCGGTACCACTGGGCTATTTGAAGTTTATTGTGTTTTAATCCCACCAATCCATACTAGTATTATAAATGTGAAAGTTTGTGAGAATGGATGGATCGATGTTTGTTACTTTCACACCAGAATGGCTGAACAGAACTGGATGATATTTGGCACAGAGATGCATTATAGTCTGAAATAGTATAATAAGTTACTTTTTATATAAAGATAAAAAATCCTTGTCAGAAACAAAATCATATCTATCTACGTCATGACTCATGTTTTTGTTTTTGGTTAGCATGAACCCTTACGAAGCGGGGTGAGTTACTTTGATATTAGGAAAATAAGTCTTTGAAAAGAGCAAGATGGATGTCAAGTGAAGTAAGGTCGGCACGCTAGTTGCATATGCGTTAATGATTTAAACAATATAGCAAGCAATTATAAGAGTATCATATTTATAAATAAACAAAAGGTTATGCGCTTTTATTAACATATCCGATGTTTTTAATTACCGCCTGTAAAGTACAATATTTAGAGTTATTGTAAAATAAATCGACTACAATTAAAATTCAAATAGATTTTCTATTCACCATTTATTACCCGAATGCGGCGTATGTGTTTCCACCTTTATGTATGTATGTATATGCGTGTGTGCGCGGGTGTGCGTGTGTCCGATCCTATGTTCCCTCGTAATTACTATACTTAACAGATTTTACTTTTTGTACGTCATATTATTAGACATCAAAATGGCGCCTTTTAGGTGTCAATTCGAGTGTTTTTACAAAAACTTTTTTCTTTCAAGCCTATCTAGTAGGGTGTCAAGTGTATAGCTAGTCAGGAAAAAGTCTTAGTCCAGAAAAGAGCTGGCGAATGAAACTCTGAAACTAAAATAATTGTTTTATTTTTTTTTACCGGATTTTACTATACGGAAAGTATGTGTGTATGTTTGTTAATCCTTCACACTTAAAAGAATGGACGGATTTGGATGAAATTTAGTACCTACGCAGATAGACTATGACCTGGAGTTCTCTAACATTAAAATATTCGGGTAGCAATCACATATTTCCCAAAGTGCTTTAGACTACTATTTTCTTCGTTTTTTATGTTTAAATCAAATGTGACTTCTGACTTCCATACTCATAGATAGATGCTCGATTAACTTTTATAGATAGACTAGCACAACCCGCGGCTACGCCCGCGTTCAATCTACAAAAAAGAACTCTTTGGTTTTATGTTATGTAACAGCGACTCACTCTCGCTTCGCTTGGGTTCGTCCCTATGTATTTATATAATATTGTTCATACAAAAACACTAAAATCGCGATAAAAAATGGGGGGTGGGCATAGGGGGTGAAAAATAATTTACGACCTATTCTCATACAAAAAATCATTAAAATCGGTCGAGACGTTTCGGAGGAGTGCGACCACGAATACCGTGACATGAGATATTTATATATTAGATTGTTTTTGTTAACAAAAACGTAATGCTTATATATTTTTATTTTTTTATCAATTGGATGTTTTGTGACATCTGATCTGTATTAAGTTCCTGAAGAAGAATACTTATATAATTCACAATATATTCTATTGAAAAAATATAGTATAGCTAGCGACTCATCCTCGCTCCGCTCGGGTTCGTCCCTACTTACGTTTTATCGTTTAGTATAGCCAAGCATGTGCCAGCCAATACAAATCAAAGCACACCGACTTCGAAAATATCTGATTAGGTATCTATTCTAAATGAAAACCCCCGTTTGTTTATTTATTACTTTTCTGCGCCTGGAAGTCGGTTTTATTTATTTTTTTAAATTTTTATTAATATTATTATAGACATTTTGTTAATTGTTAACGATATCAATTATAATAGAAAGGCGTCTTGGCAAAGGGGCATATTTTAAAATCTATCCATCAATCATCAGCTAGTTAGGTTATAGAGCGTGCCAAAACAAACATTAGTGTCACCACAGTCTACTGACTATATTCGCCTAATGAAGATGCGGAGGAAGAGGCGGGTGAGGCGCACCCGACTGTCATATGTACTTTTATATGAGAGTCGGGACCAGCAAAGATTGACAGAGATAACTGTAATTGGCCACGTGATGATACAGATTTTTAATTTTAATTCAATTCTCTTGTTAATGGCTTCAAAGTTCAAAGTGTGAGTTACTTCGCCAATGTCACGTAGATGGAGAAGATGATTTTTAACGTTGAAACTATTCGCCACGATAATTGGCATTTTTGACAACCCTTACATTTAACAGTACATTCGTATAAATCAAAGGCGATTCTATTGTATAGATTTTTTATACTGCGGTGTTAGTGTTTGTAACATTTGAATAACATTACCCATCTTCTAGGGTAGTCGGATAAAAATTACTGCGATCTGCACACTGTATGTATGTATTTTCAATGATTTTTCTAATTTTTCCAGTTCTCCTTATGTCCTGGTTCGGAGTGGAGCAAGTGAAAGGAAACTCGTGCATCAGGACTGGTAATGCCAAACGTCATGCCAATTGTAACGTGGACGTTAGCTGTCAAAATGTTTTAGTGTTGTGCGTTGAGTATCGATATCGATAAAATTTACTTAACGTTGATACGTTTTGTTTTTATTAAATTGTTTAAGGTATTTTGACTGGTTTGGTTGTGGTTCTATAGATTTTTTTTATTTTTAGCTGTCGTGACATTTATTAATGTTGTTGGTAATAATACCTGTATTAAGCTTTGAACCGTTATTTGAAGCCTAAATTAAATATTTGAGAGAGGCTTAACTTGATTTCCGGTAACGCGTCAGTCTTTTCTCGAATTCTCATTGGTCATCCCCCACCATTTTAGTTCCCTCATTGTACACCAGGTAGCGCTGCGCTCAGAAGATGGCAAGTGTCAGCGCCTTGCCTCATTGGCGATTTGTTTTCCGTAACAGTCAGTCGTGTTTAAAATCTCCAAGTGAGTTTCAAATATTTACTTTTTTAATATTATAAATTATTATAATTATAATATACTACAATTTTTAAACGATTTTATCGTTCGTTATTTTTAATATTTTTTCATTTTTCTTTAAGTATGAGTGAAGATTCTTCTGAATTATCTGATTCCTCCTCTTCTTGCTAGAGTTCCCATAACGTAGAAACGGTGGCAGTGGAGGTTCACGAGCAGGAGCCGCAACGGGCCACGTCAAGTGCCCTGCCAACCGCGCCTGCTCCTTGCCAAACACAGCGAAAACGGAAACGTTCATACTCAAAGGAGCGCAGTGGAAAAAGGTGAAAACGTCTCGAAGAAACCATACATTATTTGGCTCAACAAGTAAGTGGTATACAAAATTATATTGCGAACAGTAGCGTTGCTATTCAACCTACATGTCACTCTAGTGCTTATGTGCCTGACCAAGGACAAAACATAGATATTGATTCAGATATTAGTGCAGATGTTAGTGGTGAGCTATATTCCCGTGAAAATTGTGCGGAGGAGCCAGTGTAGACTTCTGAATTGCCCGTTAGTTTCAATTTTTCTCTTAATACTGTGTTAAAAGAACCAACAATACAGAAGTCTTCCCAGGCTCGCGTAAAGTTAATTAATTCAATACAACATTTTGATACCGAAGATTGGAACAATGTACGCTATGCAGAGGTGCAAAAGCAGTACTGTTCTGCTCCGGGTTTTACATATTTAGAGACTAATGAAGAAATCAAATCATATGATAAATATTCATCTCTTGTGCTTATTGAGCGCAGTTTCGCTGCCATTACACAGGCTCTTATTATGCAAAATGAAGCCGCTCAGAGCGCTTTTACAGCTTTAATTGAGTGGGCAAGTTTCTCGGGCAATAATATCACTGCCAAATCACTGCATGAAAAAGTGAATGAATTATTTATTAAAGGAAATTTTCAAAAATTAGTAGCGATGTTTTACAGTTAGCTTGTGGTCACAGAGCTGAATTAGAACAACAGAGGCGTGATAGTATTTTGCATTCAATAAAAGATAGTTTTGTAAAGTCAAGTTTGCGTAAAATCCCTCCCACTAGTGAGAATCTTTTTAATAAAGAATCTTTCTCTACTGTTATCGAAAAATCTGGGGGTATGTCTAAAGTTTTCTGGCCGCTCCGAGCGCCGACACAAAATAAAGCTGCTGCGCAAGCACAGCCCCATCAGCAGACTCAGGTCGCACCTAGTCATGCAATGCCTAATGCCTAGTGTAGTTAATTATCACTATCCTCAATTTGATTATATACATAGGCCACCTTTCCAAGGTGCCTGGAATAATTTTAATGTTAATGGCCAAGGATGCGAATACGCTCGTCCTACCTTTAGATCAAATCAACCGCAACAATTAAGGCCTTTTCGTCAAAGACCAGGATCACAAAATTTTCAAAATTCAGAGATGTACTCAAACACAGGTAGGGGATCAAGTAAACAATCTGTACAGTCAGGATCACGTCGATCAAAAAGAAAATATTGACGCTGCCCCATTCCGTGCAGGTCGATTACAGGAGTTCCTGGAACATTGGAATTACCTACAAGCACCTCCAGGTCTAATAAAAATTATACGGAATTTTCGCATCCCATTTTTAGCCAGGACACCATTAATAATACCAGACCTAGTCTCCCACCGTTTTCAAACTCCAGTATCGAAAGGCATGGACGTAATTATAGACCAATTAGTGAATATGGGGGTCATAGAGCCGGTTCCGCTCAGCCCCAGTTTCGTGTCACAAATATTTCTAATACTGAAGGGCGACAGGTCCATGCGTCCAATATTCAATTTAAAAAGCCTAAACAATTATGTGTTTGTAGGCAAATTCAGACTCATAAATGTACACAAAATAGTGAACTTTTTGCAACCAGGGGATTGGTTAGCCAAGATAGATTTATCCAATGCCTACTTCACCTGTGTCCAAAGCACATCGATGCTTTCTCAGAGTCATTTACAAAGGTCATCTATGGCAAATGACGTGTCTACCTTTCGGCCTAGCATGTGCACCAAAAATTTTCATCTCTAACGAATTGGGTGGCACATGTTCTTCGGGGGAAAGGAA
The DNA here is from genome assembly GCA_905404265.1 of Fabriciana adippe. Classification (NCBI taxonomy): domain Eukaryota; kingdom Metazoa; phylum Arthropoda; class Insecta; order Lepidoptera; family Nymphalidae; genus Fabriciana; species Fabriciana adippe. Next base: position 7,986,872 of record FR989982.1, on the reverse strand, counting down.
TTCGAACTGTGGTGTACTTAGACGACTATCTATTAGCTTGCCAAGATCCTCTGCTCCTAAAGCAACAGGTTCCGGATGCTCTAAGCATTCTACAAAAACTAGGTTGGCAAATAAACTTTCAAAAGTCGGTCCTAGTACCACAAACCAATGTACAATATCTGGGAATCGTTTGGGATACTCATGCAAATCTAAAAAGTCTACCGATAAAGAAGTGCAGGGATCTTCAAGAAAAGATTTTGACATTGTTGGAAAGAAAAAGGGCCAATCTAAAAGAATTTCAAGGCTTAGTGGGGTCAATAAATTTTGCCAGGTTTCCAGTGTACAGAGGACGTTTACATCATCGAGCCCTCCTGAAACATTGCCAGCAGTTACTGCGTTGCGATCCTCGTCTGCAATTTCCAATACCAACCGCTGTCTTGAAGGAGTTGAATTGGTGGAAAGTCAACCTGACTCGGCCGTCGCTCCTCCATTTCCCTCCCATTTCGCATTACCTGGTTACAAACGCCTCAGAAGTAGGATGGGGAGCTCAGCTGAACAATCTGAGGCTGTCGGGTCAATGGACGCTAGAGGAAGGGCATTTATATTCCAATCAAAGAGAAATGCGAGCTGTATGGTACGCATTAAAAGATCATTGTCCGCACCTAGTGGGATCTTCGATGCTAATACAAAGCGACAACCGAACAGTAGTGGCGTACTTACGAAACGAAGGGGGTACGAAGTCGGGGCCTTTGATGGAAATTACTTACAAAATTTTCAGTTTATTGGATCGGTTCAATATTCACGTAGAAGCCCATTACATTCCAGGCCGCTACAACGGAGAAGCCGATCGGTTGTCACGTTCAATTCGTCCACCAGAATGGCACTTTCTACCCAAAGTTACGTCCATAATTTTTGCGAGATGGGGCCTTCCAGTAATAGACCTGTTTGCCTCAGCGACAGCTCACGTTGTCCCAGTTTACGGTGCGCTGAACGTGAGAGATCGACAAGCACATCTTTACGACGCATTCAGTCAGGAATGGCACTTCCCCCTAGCATGGGTATTCCCGCCTCCATTTCTAATTCCCCGGGTATTACAGCACCTCAACTCGGCAACGGGAATATATTTGGTTGTAGCACCGAGATGGGCCAAGGTATTTTGGAGGCCAGACTTGAAGAGTCGCGCTATGAATCCTCCTTTCACAATACGGAACTTGGGCCAAGTTCTGATCGACACGGTAACGAATCAACCACCTCCACTGACACCAGAAATGTATTTAGAGGTATGGAGATGTGGGGGTGGATGGAATGTCTAATAGGATGGTCGGATAGGCAGAAACAATTTTTACAAAAGAGTTGGCAGGATTCTACTTTAACTACCTATAAAATAGCATGGCAAAAATGGTGCGCGTGGGCGAAGGCAAACTTTGTCTCCATCAATCATCCCACTAGAGCTGACTTTGCTAGGTATCTTATAGACCTACACCAAATACAAGGGCTAGCGTATAAAACAATTTTAGTCTATAAATCTGCTGTTTCAGTTTTATGCAACCCGAATGCAGAATCTCGTTTGAGTTCACATGTGTTGGTAAAACAAGCCTTAAAAGCTATTTGTAATAGTCAATCCGTAAATAATAATAAAACGAAAGCTCCAATATGGGATACAGATGTACTGACAGATTGGTTACAAAATAACTTGCCAAACACGAATAATTTATTTGAATGTTCTGCGCGTGCAGCTGTGTTATTGTTATTATGCTCTAGCCGTCGTGTACATGATCTTACATTACTGGATATTAAAGACAATAATTGCTTTATAAAGGACGAATCAATAATTTTCTAGCCTAAATTTGGGTCCAAAACTGACACAGTATGTAATAGACAGTCAGGATGGCGTATTTTGAGAAACAAAGATAATCAATCCCTAGATCGATATTTTTGGACACAGAAAGTTATTGAGTTGTCTCAATCTAGGCGTGCAATCTGCAAAAAGACTAGCTTATTCTTAACAATATGTGGTCAACCAAAAGAAGCTTCCAGTACTAACATTGGTAATTGGATTAAAAAGATTTTATATCAAGCAGGTATCAAGGCTAGCCCAGGTAGTTGTCGACCCGCAGTTGCTTCAAAGAATTGGATCCAAAATTGTGCGTTAGATGACATACTTGCACGAGGGAATTGGAGATCAGGAAATACTTTTCTAAAATATTACTGCAGAGAAATTCAAAGTTCTTCATTACCATCTAGCTCTAAAACTGTATTACAATTATTTACCCCTATGCCTGATTGATTTTAGACATTGTTTAAAATTTGATTTTATTTATTATTAGTAATTTGATTAGTTTAATATATCTATTGCTACACATGAAATAAAATGTTTCATTTGAAAAGTTCATGTTAAATTATCGTTATTAAATTGTGATTATAAGGATAATAAGTATTACATAGTAATAATTATACTATAAAGTATGTGGTGATTAAAGTTCATTTATTTATATTAAATTGATAAAAATACATGGTTGTTCCTCATTAACCTATGTCACCTTTCACTTCACTTAGTACTTACATATTTAGCTACTGTTGGTAATTTTAAAATTATCCTAGTTTGTTTAACATAGTATCATCACATTGGCTTTTAATGTACACCAGGCGATAACAGACAGATCTCAAATATTTAATTTAGGCTTCAAATAACGGTTCAAAGCTTAATATCAGCGTTTTACCTACCAATAAAACGCTTATTAAGCGTTAACCTTATTTGAAGCCTATTATATCAATTCTGCCTGGTGAAAAAAGTTTGTATATTATATTTGAGATCCAATGAGGCAAGGCGCTGACACTTGCCATCTTCTGAGCGCAGCGCTACCTGGTGTACAATGAGGGAACTAAAATGGTGGGGGATGACCAATGAGAATTCGAGAAAAGACTGACGCGTTACCGGAAATCAAGTTAAGCCTCTCTCAAATATTTAATTTAGGCTTCAAATAAGGTTAACGCTTAATAAGCGTTTTATTGGTAGGTAAAACGCTGATATTTAACATTAGAAAAATATTTATTCTATATAATTAAATATAATAATGGAGCAAATGTATATAATAAAACCAGAATTTATCTGTAAAGTATAAATTATGTCTATTTCGAAGCTATAGAAGATACCGTTATGTTTTGAAAGAAGGAATTTATCTTACATCTTCACTTACTGAGTGAACGTTAGATTGTAAAAAATAACAATAATTTAGCAATCGAACTCGTAACCTCTGTCACAGGCAGACACATTACAGTCGTAAGTAAATAGGTAGGTATATACGTATGATATTTTAGTAAAATAAACATATTAGTATGAAATAATATTTTAACAGAAATTTTATCGATATCGATATTTACAACGGTTTGTTTTTGTGTTTGAGTGTCCATAGGAATGTGTGTTTATTGTTGAATAGGAATGGTTTAAAATGTGTGCATGACGTATTTTTTTTCCAAATTTCGAAACACTTTCCACGAGAGTATATTGTAACACTCAAACATATCTCCTGTGAATAACTGACTTAAAAAAACTACAATTCTTTTACATAAAAAAATTATAGGGTCATGGTAAGACGTATTTTTTTTTAAATAAACAATCTATCTTCTTACCTATCAATGTTTAATCTGTATTTTTGTTTCAACTTGTGATGTTTCAATGATTTTTTCATCTATCTTTTATTTTATTAGCCCAGTCTACGGTTATATATTCAGTTATTTACAGGACGCTCTTGCCCTTCTAACTTTTTGTTAGAATACTTGTGTAGAACGTGTTTTTTTTTTGTTTTTTTTTTTCTTTTTTACTAATAATAGCATGGATTTTCAGCATTGTGGACACTAAGTCTGAGTCCCCTTGTTCAGGCGGAATGCCAAAGTAAGTATTACTTTTAAATAAACAAAACATACAAAAGCCTCAGCCTAAGTCACAAAAGCTATACAAATTTGCTTAAAAAAATCGCTTAGTGGATAAAAATGACTAACGTATACCTACTAATAATCATGCCGTAGACTGGGTACAAAGTCTTCAGTTTCAAATTTTTTTGTTCACTGCTTCTTTATTGGACTATGTTACACTCTTACTTGGATTTTTCAATCTTAAACGTTTTCAAGGGGAAATAAAGAGTTATCGATACTATCGATACAATTAATGTCTTATCATAATATTATTTTTTCTCTACAAAAATTATAAAATTTCTACTACACATATAATTTAAATAAAACTCACAATATTTTTTTATGTAATTGAGTCAGATTCACAAAATTATAGTTCGTTGTAATAATAAAAAAATTACTAATTGGGAAAAATAATGAACAAAGGTGTAAGATTTTTACTTTTCAAATTCATGATTGAAATTAATTTTAACAGATTATATGCGCTAAGATTCTTTCAAATACCTAACTGTATTTTTTTTTTAAATGACTTTAAATATAAAGATATCTTACTACTTTCCTCTGTGATATTTGATAAAATAGTTTCGTTCATGAATCCAACAGAACAATAATAAATTATTGTAACGACTTACCTTCACTTCGCTCGGGTTCTTCCTCTTCCAGGTACGTTTAATCGGGTAGTACCTTCCCAGAGTCTCAAACTATCTTCATATCAAATTTCATCTAAATCGATTTTGCAGATTTCTAGTTTATCCATTACAAACAAACATACAAAAAAACCATTTTTTTCTCTTTATAATATTAGTATAGATATCAAAAATTATATAAAATTTACCCAAAAAGAAACGAACAAACTGTCTTTCAAATAAAAAAATACCATTGCATGCATATAAAATATAGTCACCGATCATTGTCACTTACTCGGTAATAGGCTTAGGTCTTACTTTAATACTATTTGACGCTTCACTTAAGTCAATTATCTTATATTCAAAACCTAGCAGAATGGCGTCGATCTAGAATCTAGATCTAGATTGGGTACGATCTATGCTTGTTTCATTTTATAGGCTGGAAAATGTTACCTGGTATTAAAAGTCACAATAGGTGACCAACAATTGGTATAGCTACTTTGGGGTCCATTTTTAGTACGAATTTCATAAATTTCTTCAACTACAGGTACATTTTAAATAATATTATCTTTAAGATTATTTGCAGTTTTAGTTTCATTTTGATATTTGGCTCCCGAAGTTTCGAATGACAAACAAAACATTTTCAGCTATAGCGATCTCAATTTTCTTCCAATTTTTTATCCAAAATTTCTCTTTTCTTTTAAATTATTGTGTAATTTTGTATTTGTACCGTCTGTAATAACTATAAATTTTGAGACGTCAAAAAACTTAGTCTCTTCCGTGACCATGTTAAATGTAAAACACTCGAAACGTCATGAAAAAAATCAAAATAAAATCGCGTGAAAACCCAAAAAAAATAGTTTAATTTAAAAGGAGATTTTCATTTACAAACATTTTTTATTTATTATTCCTTCACCATCACCATAGTTATTATAGCTTCATCAAAACAAATCATAATAATAACCAGCCTAAAGAAACGTTTGCGTGACTAGGTCACCTAGGTTTTGCATGCTACGTACTAAATGAACATTCTAAGAAACTTAACAAAAGGTCGTATGCATGATTACATGTTTTGTATATTGTGGGCTTAAAATTAATTTAGAAGCATGCCCGCCATCGCACAGAATAGCACAGCTGTAGTACATCACGAAATAATTTAACTTACACTTTGAGAATTTTAAATAAAACTATATTTTCGGTTTTATTTTTATTATTGGTTCCTGACATTTCAAATGCTTTAAAGCAATTATGGTCACGCGAGAGACTGAGGTTTTAGATGTCTCGAAGCTCAAAAGAAATGCTAATTTATAAAATTTCATTACAGTATTGATATAAAAGCAAAAATGTTATTGAAAGTGATAAATATTTTTTTTCAATTCACCACATGAGTTTTACCTAAACCTGAAAATCTTTGCCTAGTTAGAACCTCAGGACTTGTCTTATTTTTTTTTAATTTGTTTTAAACGAGGGTTTGTTTTAATTTGTTTTTTACTACAGATGTTCAAAAAAATAGAATACAATAAAATGGTTATGTACGTACATATGTTACACACATAAATTCTCCACACACAATTACATAATCGGTTAAATAAAATCTATTTCATTTATTTATTGACACAAGAAGACAATTTTTAAATCGGTTTACTCTTTTGTTAAAAAATAATTTTTGGGGAGCCATCAACTCTAACCATACTAACCACTAACTCTAACCTCTCAAGTGCTTTCACATATTTGTCACTGTCAATAAAATTTACAGCAGAAAATATATTGCTGATCTCCATATACGAAGTCTGGTAACAAAATCTACGAAATAATTATTTTTTTTAATAAATTAAAATGACTACGGTAGAAGGCGGGATGTGGGACATAATAATAGATGTTAATATTTAGACAATGCTTGCTTTTGCATAGAATCCTTGGTACGAAAAATCCTGATCGAAGTTAGTTTGGTATTGTTGGTTGAATTTGATTGGCTTCATTTTTTCTTAAAACAAAATTTTATTTTAAATGTGTGTTACCAAGTGTGGCTTTAAACCCGCTTTTGCTAGGCTTTTGTAAAATTAGCCTTTAACATATGTATAACAGCTCGCTTTTTAAATGCGTATATACTATATAATTCTTGATGTCAGAGGTATTCTCTGGAGACGCAGCCTTATCGATTTTATCCAATCACTGACGTCATTAGAAAACTTTAGAGCTTGAGAATGACATATCCAAGCGATGTAACGTCAGTATATGTCATTCTTATACATTTTCAGTTTATTATTGGCCATTATAACAACCAGCTATTGTTATACAACTTGGAAAAAAGCAATAATATATTTCATCAATTATATCCAGTAACTTAAAAACTAAACTGAATCGAACTGAAAAGTCCTTACAAATTTTGCCAATTACCAAAAAAATGAGGATTATTGATTGCATGGTGATATCATCTAGACTCCATGATTGACATGCCCAATTCGATCGACAGCTCGAACGATATACTGTTACGAGTGTGACAGCTGGACGGACGCGCGGTGTAAGGATCCTTTCAATTACACGGCTTTGCCCCGCGACCAGCCTCCGCTTCAGACCTGCAACGGCTGTTGTGTGAAGATGGTGCGCTATTCTAAGAGCCGTAAGTATTAAATAATTTATATTTTATTTAGCACTTTTGAATAATCACACATTTCATAGAATTTAAATTAAACATCAATACCTATGTAAGGCCGTTAGGAAGCTGTCACACGCTAGGAAAGCAGTTCAGTTGAGAAAAGCCAGCGGCCATGTCGTATGTCGTACCCATATGGTATAGTTGTAATGTGTCTGGAAAGATTTTTGAAAGATAAAAGTACCGGTCATGCATTTTGTTACCGGCAATGTTTAACGCTGTGCTTGTTTGCTTAAACAAATCGACAAACAAAATCCTGTTATTAAGCAATAATATTAGTGTCAAAATTGTAATTTCCTTACTCTTTTGAAGTTAATGCGGAGGATAAGTTAATTTTGGGGAATAAAGATGGTAGACAGTAGATTTTTCGCATTTAAAAATGTTGACTCCAGGCTTTTTTGGTCATGAATGAAAACGGGGTATTAAAAGAATTTATTGTGCTGCAGATGCTTCATGAAATCCATTGTTTCAAAGTATTTGGATTATCACAAAAATGTCGATGAAAATCAATGAAACGTTATATCTTCTGAAATCTAATAAATAATGCCAATTAAATCCATTCTGTCAACTACTTACCAGATAAGCTAATTGTAATTATATTATTACGAGCTGTGCCCCGCGATTTCACCCGCGTTAAATTTGATTATACATATATATCTATTTTATATACCTACCCGTTACACGATGAGTATTTGACCAAAGTTTCTGAGCTTAAATCTTTTAGTTTATGATTACTGATCCCTTTGGTAGTAGCATGATGATATATAGCCTATAGCAATCCTCAATAAACGGGCTATCTAATGCAAAAACAATTTTTCAAATTGGATTTGTAGTTCCTGAGATTAGTGCGTTCAAACAAACAAACAAACTCTGCCTCTTTATAATATTAATACAAATTTAGATATTCGTCATGGGTTTCGTCTTAACTACTTTCATGTTAATTGTTTTTGTAAAATTTGGGGAAGTTAACATAGCCATTTTTCTTAACTTAGCCACAATCAAATGCTAAAAACTACTACTACGACTACGACTAAAAAAATAGTAAAAATTGAAATAAAAATGACGATCTGCCCACAAACAGACTAATGCTTTATAACTATTTATATAAGGGAATATTACATTATTATAATTTTTGTTACAGCATACGAGGTGGTTCGTCGAACCTGCACTTCTCAATTGCAAATAAACCTCTTCATGGTCGACCACGTCTGCATGATGGAAAGTACAGGCACAGGTCACATGTGTTTCTGCGAAGAAGATATGTGTAACGGCGCATCGACAGTCGATAAAACTCTGGCGTTGACAGCACTAGTGTTGCTAGCATGTGCATGCTGCAGGTGAAGTAGAACTAGTGGTGGCCACTCGACCGATCCATCGAATATCGATTCGTAGATTCGATTTGTCGATGCTCGGATCAGTGGCGTAGTTTTATTACATTCTTCGTCCAACTGTAGTTCGTAGTTAAGAGGTGCTTAGTTGTCACAGCTGTTAATCTAACTTTCGGCCATCAATCGAAGTCATCGGCATGCACCATTTATGAAAAAACTAAACTTGGAAAAAAAAATGTTTTTCATCCACCATTTCGTATTTGGCTGCGCGTATTACGTTAGTGTGAGAACTAAACGCTTTCCAGTTTTTTTTCAATATTACTAACATCGCTAAATTCTCTTAAAAAAAATAAACTATAAGACGATAATTTATTAGATAATAATAAATAGTTAGTTTTCAAATATTCGAAAGTTTCTAGCGTAAAGGCGTCGGTCACATAGTGATGTGCGACTGTTTTGTCGATGGCGATGCTTTATCTTACTGGTCCAATTTTGACCAAACTTAAATTTGCTCATAGATGCACTTAAATAGATGTGGAGCACTTTAGTTAGGAAGATGACAGACGACTAGCGATAACTGCCGCAAGTAGATGGGTTAAGATAGGTGATAGGCATCAAGAGTCGTACTAAAAGTGATACTGTAGAAATTAAAAATTTCTATATCTAAATATTTCTTAAAATTCTCATAGAGCTAGGGCTGCGTGCTAAAAGGAATGTATTCAGATTTCTAATATTCTATCCAATAGGGGGCTGAAACAGGATGTCATTATACAAATGTTGCAGAATAGAAATCAAAAAAAAATATATGTATGAGGGAATGACATTGTTTCTATGGCATAACGATTAAATTGGTCATTTCAATAAAATTTTCAAAATTCTATTCTACAATCGTTCAATTGTACAATGCTATCTTGGCTAAGCTCTACCTTAAAAATTATTATTATATGAGCATTAAAAAAAAATAATCGTATGTTTATGTGGGTAATAAAGTATACTTTAATTTTACGAATGAATTTGAATAAAAAACACATTTTGGACATTCCACACTGCTTTCACCAAATTTAAATAAGTAGTATATTCTGAATCAATAATAATAATAATCTATGAAATTTATCCCTAAGAGTGGGATTTTCTGATTTTTTTAATATTAACAAATTTAACTTGAATTTTCTTCATATAAATAAGAAATGAAAACTGAATACACCTCTTTCACAATGAGTAAAGAGTAAAATGCAGAATTTTTAATCGATTTACTTGCATTTTGTACCTAAGAAATGATATATATTATATATATAGTTACGTTACGACTAAGACAATCGAAGGCTTGACGCCGTGATAATTTTATTAAAAAATGATACCTAGACGCAATAGCATGTTGTATTTCATAGTTTAAGGCCGTTACGGCGAGCAGTTATATTTAATTCAGCCAAACCCGTTTAACTTTCATCCTCAATTTAGCCAAGCGAGGATATAGGATATATCTTACCCTTAAAATTAAGGATAAGTCTAGTGTGTCGCTGGTGTGTAATTATGGTGTTTTATCATATTGGTAACGACTGGTCGTCAGTTTGGAACGGGCCTTAGGATGGTTTGGTGCAATGCGCGAATAGGCTAGAGTTAGACTATTAAAAAAGTTAGATTTAGTGGGGTATCGCATACTGACCTCCTTTAGATGTAACTAATTTAGGAAAATAAACACCAAATAAATTAAAAAGTTATTATCTTGTAGATATATATATATATATATATATATATATATATATATATATATATATATATATATTGTTAAGTTTTCAATTTGTTTCATTTTATATATGGAGTATAATGTAATATAACATAGTTATATCACCTTCCCTAATATAAGCGGTTTAAAAATTTTCGTTATAATCTCTAATGAATAAAAAAAAATCTTAGCTGAACTAATCGCGTACTTCGTATTTATTGACAATTTTTTATCGACCTCTTTAACGCCTTACGCTTTGTACCATACGATGCAATGCGACTTTATTCAGTTAAATAAAATAATATAGAAAAATGTATATAAAATATATTTAAAAGTACGATATTGTGAAATTATAAGCTCTCAATGTTAGTTGATAGGATGTTATGGTGTGAACTGATCTTTTTAATGGTCCTTGGCCCTTTTTTATTTTTTAAATCATATATATAAAAACAACTCTAAGTGGTATCATCAAACCAATGAAATGGTTTGATGAGTTTTCTCTATATTTTCAATGTGTGTGTGTGTGTGTATTTGGTGTTTCAAATTGATTTTTGACTTCTAACATATAAATCTACCTTCAATAGTCTTATCACTTAGAATTGTTTTCACAATTATGCCCAAGAACCAAAGTCATAAAAATTATAAACTTTATTTCTTACTCATTTAATTTTATTTATCTGTTGACAATTGACATAAAACTATTTTTCTTGAATATAAAAATTTAAAAACATTTTTGGCCACATCAACATTATATTGTTTTTTCTGTTTTTACCTTCTTGTCACTAGAAAAATCTGCATAAGCTCATCCAAATTTATCCTTCAAACTTAAAATGATGAACAGTTTATAACATAACGTCCATTAAAAATATGAACCGAACAAAATACCATTGTATTTTACATACCGTTATATTTTTATCGTTATATATAAAATACCGTTACAAAATAATTATTTTTTACCGTTTATAAGCATTGCATGTTCCGTTAATTTGAAGGTGAAGGTCCTAGCATGAACACTGCACCGTAGATGGGCCTCCAGCACTTAAACTGTAAGTAGGGCTGCCAAAATTTGGGGGAATTCCCTAGAATTTTGCTGAAAAAAAAAAACAGACTATAGACAACATCCTATCCTATCATAAATGGCCGCAACATCGGTTTGTCTCGGTCACTCCTTTCAGTCTGTTAATCTATGTCTATATAAAAAAAATGAACTTAGATCTCTCTACTTTAAATTCTGTAACACTATAATGGCAGTCCTACATTAAAAAGCAAACTATTTTTCTTCAATAGTTATCACTGTAATGTATATTTAAGAACACAACGTTTCTTATTGTGTATGTTGTTATCGTTATTTAACTTAGTGAATTCCGTTATATTAAATATCTATCGTTTAAGAATATCATTATTATACAAAAAGTTATTGATTATATCGTTATTTTTGTCTAAAAAAATATATTTTATACATAATTTGAAACGTTTGTGTTTAAAAAATTTATTTTATATAATAGTAACTTTAATATTGTTAACAATAACTAACATTAATTCGCTTTAATTTTAAACTATATAGTATAAGAATGGAATGTATTGTTGAAATATATTTTTTAAAAGAAATCCATGCTTTGCGGCAAAATAAAAAAAAAAATTAATTGTACAAAACCATTACAATACACAAAAAAGTTTTAAAGACATAATATTTTACAAAAAATATATTTTAAAAAATTCAGCATCCATAACCACTGTAGGGTATAAAACTTTATTCTTATCTTGATAAAGAATATATTTCAACACTAAATATTTTTAAAATATCTCCTCTTCACATTGCGATTGCATATCACGCATAGTAATCTAGCTGTTTCTAATATAGGCTACTAGAATTTCTTACATATCGCGTTCCTTGCGAATGATCTAAGGTTTTTAATAACTAAGCATGTATTATAACGATTCAATAACTGACCAGCCATAATTGATTTTTTTCTATTAATTCAAATATAAATGACAGCTTTTTCAATTATTTCAATTATAGAATTTCCGATTCAAGATTTTTCTCCACAAAGATCAATCTGATTAAAGGAATAGTCGCCCGTCCTTTTCTAACGCATTAATATCATTTAGTTAGAAAGAGACGGATATATTTTTAACTAGATTATTTATATTACCAAAGTAATATTTATACAATTTAGTTTTATTCAGTAAATTGAATTTAGAAAAACAATTTTGGCTAAGCGATAAGCAAATTGGCTTCCGTTACTTATAATAATCCAATTAACATATTACGATAATAACGCTATAAGAGTTGTTATTGAATTGTTTTTAACAGAATGAAAGATTGCACTTTTTAACAGTTATCGCTTTGGAGTAAAACCACCAGTTGTGTCGACGTTGTGGTCGTTGGGGCCTCGGAATATACGTAGAAATGTTACAAAATATAAAAAAATAGCTAAAACATAATTTATTTCAAATATAATCATCTAAATTACATATACATATATGTATGAACTATCCCTGTTGAAAAACTCCAATAGGATCCCATCAAAAGCGACAAAAGCCACATAGAAATCAATAAATATATATTGGTTTCTATGTGGCTTTTGTCGCTTTTGATGGGTTCCTATTGGAGTTTTTAAACAGGGATATTTTCTCATGCACGTAAAACCATCCTATCCTTTTGCTCATCCCTATCCGTAGTAAACAAAAAACATCATAATCAATATATTTCATTTACAGCACACCCATATTCTAGCATGTTCTAAAATTGCATCGTCCTTTGTCCGATATTCTTTTTCGCAAGATTGCGTATATTCCGATGCTATAAAAAAACACACTGTGACCTGTCTGTTTATTTTTCACATGTTTATTCGTTGGTTCGATGTAAATTATAACCGAATATTTAGAACTATTATAAAAAACAGTTTAAATTTTCGTAAAAAATTTGGCGTCTAATGTGGGCATATATTTTATTATTAGTAAAATAAATAATTGTCTTCGTATATTGTCTCTTATTTTGCTTAAGTTAAAAGTTTTTTTTGGATATTTGAATAATCAAGAAATAGTTAAAGTTAGCATATTATTTTCATATTTGATTTTGAATATATCTATTGATAATTTTGTAGTACGGTGTTTAAACTTTATGGCTTTATATAGGACTGGTACCTGATTTTTTTAATAGATTCTAAATCTTTGGCCCAAGACAGTTTGAAATATGGCAATATTTTACACAAAATAACGAGTTTGCTTCAGAATGATTTTGAAACATTTATCGTTATTTACACGATGAGTTATTTGTAAAATATTTTTGTATTTCTAATTGGATGTGTATGTGTTCTAATATATGTATTATTTTTTATTGTAATATTTATTTATTTAAATTATTTCAATCGTGTTATAAAAACCGATAATAACTTTAATTTCTATATGTTATATAAAACTCTTTAAGGCTAAAACATTACTGTACCAGTCACGGTCTAGACTCAGACCGTTGTGTCTGACTAACGGACTTTTGATCTTAACATAAGATAATTTGTTTTTCGGTCTAAGATTGATCCGTGACCGAAATATGATCATTTGATTCGCACTTTTTCATAGTTTCTTCAATTATATTTGTAATATATTTCAAAACTCAAATAAATACTAAATGTAATTTTCGTGAATATTATAGATGACTAAAAATAGCAAAGGTAAAAAATCATTCATGTGTTCAAATCAAGTTATAAAAAAATTAATTTTATTTACAAAAATTTTTTTGTCACAAATTGTCAACTCTGTAATATTGTGATAGAGACTAATCACACTTTCTCGCAATTATTTTTCCAATTCCCTTAAAATGATTCGAAGCGGTGCAGTGTGAAAGTGTAGTTAGTCCCACATACATTGTAATGTAAATAAATATTATGTATACAGCGGGCCTAGACATGAAATTCTACAAACATTATCGATAATAGAAAACCTAAAAATAGAAAAGCTCAGAATATTTCATTCATTTACATTTTTACCGACTTCAAGAAGGAGGGATGGTTTTTTTTGTATTTTCCATGTTAGATTTTCGCGATGCGGTCGTCTCATATGAAAAAATCAAGAAAAATAATGCTAGATGGACTATCTTCTTTCAAATATTTTAAAACGTCGTTTTGGAGTCGGTCTTCCATTTTTCGATTTTCTATTAGCGATAACGATGGTAGAAAGTAAACTTGTCTGAGGCAGATGGCATTGACTTAGCTACATTGCTGACAATAAAAACAAAACAGTATTATTTCATGTAATTTGAATCATAGCACATGCGAGTCACCTTAGCAGAACTATTCCACGTGTGTGCAAAATTAGGATAAGGAAAAGGATAGAGCTTACCCGCCACGCCAATGAACGCGGGATACTTTCTTTTTTTAAATCTTATAAAAACAGAATCCATTAATAAAATATTTTATTTAAATAATATTTTTTCCGGAATTTATTTGATATATGTATTATAGATTTTTTTTATGAAAACTAAAACATTTACAATATTTAGCTTTGCTAGAGCTTGACGCTGCGCTGCCGTGCACCGAACTTGAATCTTTGTCACGAAACAGTTAAATCGAATTTTTACAGTACTATATTATAATTTTAAAGAATTTTCATTGTTTTAGTTTATGAATAAGAAAAATTCTATCAAAATAAATATGTAAGTGTGAAATATCTAAATATCTGCTAAGGTGATGCAAATTAAAGCAATTTTTAATTAAAGAGGCATATTTATAGATATTGTTATCGACAGTTGTTTTATTCCTCTTTCCTTACTATATTATAAGATCAAAATAGATGCTCACATCCATGAATCATATGGATGCATGAATAAGGGAACCTATAAAATCATTAATAATTATTATATTAAATCATTAATATATAAAAATACAGATACACATAACTTAACAATATATCTTCAAAAGTGGCGTTGACGTTAAGTCAAACCAAAGAATAAAAGTCAAACATTAAAAATTCTAATTGTCCAAGCACAAATTCTAAAATGAAACAACGTGCGTTTTAATTTTGTCATCCGAAGAGCAATGAACAAAAGAGATTTGAAAAAAGCGCATTTCAATTTCGGATTGTGCATATATATATGTATGCATATTATTGTTGAAGACATTTTTAAAAGCTAATTTTTTATCTTGATTTTTCGTATATCTATGTATTAAATATAACTAGTGATCGCCGCGTGGTTGAAAATCAACCATAATTCATTAAGTTATATATTTATTGTCTTGAGTATATTACAATCTATATAAACTATAAGTGTGGGAAATCTCATCTCCGTCGGCGCTATTTTTGTAAAAAGGGGTACAAAGTTTTTGCTTCACATATTAATATATAGATGTAAGTCTCATTTATATGGACTGGACGGATTTGGATTAAATTCAGTACTCAGATAGATTATGATCTGAAGTATTCATATAGGTTATTATAATAATTGGTAGTTATTAAATTTGCTAATAAGTGGCTGGCGCAGATCGTTTGCAAGAGATGACAACCCGAACGAACAAAGAGGGCGATTCACTTGTTTAAAACATTTGTTTTTGTTCTAATTCACAAAAAAAATTGAGCTTGTACCTGACTTTTATGTAATATGTCGAGATACATCTGCTTTTACTAGCTAGCATTATCCTTAGAAATAGAAATTTAAAAAAGAACAAAAAAGACAATAAGATATAACGTCATATAAAAATATCAATTATTTGTTTAGGGACTCCTCTTCAATTGAAATTCAGTTTAGTAATAAGTTATGCAACAATTTTAAAATAATTTAAATTTCAGTTATATTCAAAAAACATCAATTTAAAGTAAAAAAATAGTCGGAGTTAGGTTTTTAGTTAAAAAAAAAAAATTGGAAAAGCAGAGAGGAACTGCAAGTGTTTTTTTCTGTACAATTATTGAAAATGAGACGTCAGTAAGTAAATATTCACTACTAAATAAAACTACTGCCCAAGAAACAGGATAATAAAACAAAATATTTCACATACAAGTGTTTAATGATATACACGAAAATATTTTTCTATTTTTTTTTTTTATAACATTTCCGATTACTTCCATCGTATTATACATTTACAGAGGCTCGGAGGACGCTACTTCTATATTGATTGGATAAATTCTACTAAATTTGTTAGCTTTTTGACAATTTCATCTATGATTTAACTGGGAGTGACCGTAGTCCCACTACTGGGACCAGAATGTTTGCTTTAGAGCTGATTTATAATATTTTTACTAAATATGATTGAAATGTTTGAACTAGAGTTTCTTACAATAGCAATTTTAAATTTGTTTATATTGTATTTTATACTTTCAATACCTTATATGATGGTTATAAAATCAGCTCTTAACGAAGCCCCTATAAGTTAGGATACATGTAGGTGATAGGTTTACAACTTCATAAGTTTATATAAATGTTATTCTTGAAAATCACTGAATTATAATTATTTTTATAATTACTAATTATAATTATTTTTTAGTAAAAATATTTCATTGACTTGTACCAGCAACGCTCCCTTTTAGCAAATTTTATAAATACAACTGTATGTTACAGTCTATCTCTGTACAAAACTTTATCCAAATCCGCCTAGCTATTTTAGTATGGAGTAACAAACATACACACACGTAGAATTATTAGCGCGAGCCCTTGATTCGTTTGGGTTCGACCCTAAGTACGTTTTAACGGTTAGTATGGAATAGATAGACTATAATATATTACATTACTAATCCGCTCCCTTGGGTAGTCGTATGCTGATATACATCCTTATAGCCTTCCTCAATAAACGGGCTATCTAATGCAAAAGGAATTTATGAAGTCGGATTAGTAGTTCCTAAGATTAGCGCGTTCAAACAAACAAACTCTGCCTCTTTATAATTTTATAGTATGGATAATAGTTAAGTAATTTTTTGTAACCTAACATGTTGGCTCAAAAGTAAAGCTTTGATCTAAAGAAAACAATGCTGTACTTAATCCCATAATTATAACACAATGACTTAAATACTTCTTCGCAAATATTTGACATTTTAAATAAAACTATATTTTCGGATTTTTTCGCGAATTTATTTTGATTTTTGGTTCCCGAGACACTTCCATGACCATAATTGCTGTAAAGCATTTGAAATGCCCGGAATCAAAAGTCAAACAAAATGTATTATTAATTAAAACAAAAATATTGTACAGACAATTATTCAGTGATTTTCAAAAACGCACCAATTTCATTGGTTAAATACAATATTATAATATTTAAAAAGACCATCTAGTGAACAATGAACACGCAGTGTGGTTACTTAAATCTAAATTGGACGAGAAACAACAAAACCTGTAATATTTCATTATGATGACCATCGAACTTGGCGGATAATTTGCTGTGCCTCCAAAATACATATATAGAGTATATATGTTTAACAATCATTTTTTTCTACACAATTCTTTATTTCAGCAGAACAATTAAAATTATGATTTTTGTCTACATATTTTTTTAAATAAAAATATAGAAGCCAAAAAACCCGTACACCGGGAATACCTATTTTTTAAGTTGGTTAATAATCTGTTTAATTACGCGAGTTGTGCTTTGTAAGAGTTCTCATACATTCAATATCTTTACCACATAAAAGTAAAAAAGCGTGATGATTATAAAAAAATATTTTTGTCATGTGAAAACATTTTAAAAAAGACTTAAAAGTAAAAAAATGTTTTTATAGTAAAAGAATAGGACGAAGTCTAAAAAATAAAAGAAATAAAAATGAACATACGCATTTATTTAATGCAAGTCTTTTTATACTTATAATACATACAATCACATTAAATAGAAATAGTACGTTAGCGACGTTCTCTTATTTTTATCAAAAAAAAAATCGTAAAACAAAAATACTTTTCAGTATTTATAGACATACTACAGGCAACTGAACATTGAATACTGACGCTAAAAAAATATTTAAAGGACAAGCCAGTATTAAAAAAAAAAACATTTTTTTATACTATGTTCAGTATTTAATTTATTTTTTATATTAAACAATATTCAGTATAAAAAAACAACAAATGAAACTGATAAGAAATACGAAATTTAACATCGTCGCTTACATACACTTTAACCGAGTTCACGGAAAATATAATATTATAACATTTAATATGACATTACAACATGCATATTACTATCACAAATAAAAAAATATTAGTAAACAAAAATACGCTTATGTTAAGTTAAAAAATACATTTTGATTATTTTTTTTTAAATATTTCATCTGTATCTTTGAAATAAATATAAGATAATATTATAAAGGCTGTTTATGTTAATGTTAGATTTTAAAAAGAGAACTATTTAATTTATTGTTAATCTACAATTATTATAACACGCTGTATAATAAACAGTTACTAGACTATAGTTTACAACTTTATGACATCTGCTAAGGTATTTAGAAGATTTTATACCATAATAAAAATAACCTTTTAAAAAATTATATATCAAAATAAAACCTAATATATCACACAAATTTAAAATAAACGTCAAATCCGTTTAAATGTTGTCATTAAATTAACTAAAACGTAGTAAAAGCCATATATAACTAATTTTGGTTATAACGACAAAAAAAAACCACCTGTATTATAAAAATGCTAGTTCGCATTCAAACAATCTTATGTCTACAACAAGTTATGATTACGTCCCACGAAATCATTTAAATGAATCACCATGTATACATTAGTAGTGGTTTGGTGAGGCTTGAATATGAATAGAAATGTTAAGTCCACTTTTATTAGTTTTTTTTTGAACGAAATGCTTTAATGCGGCTCGCGTTAGTAGACATGTTTTCCCCCTAACGTGCGTTCACTTTTCCGTTTGTGTGGGGAAGAGCAGGGGGGGGGGGGCTCTTTTGTACCCGTCAATACAGCCAAGAAATGCACTGGGCAGCGGCCCACTTCGATGGGCGGTGCGCCATGCGAGTGGACCGTGGAATCAACTCTATGGTTATTGTAGCGTAATTCATTGGCATGGAATTCTTATATAGCTTTTGTCTGCCTAAATATAAATAAGCAGTGGTTGAACATTTTGTAGTCTATATTGTTGTGTTATTTTGTAGTATATATATAGCAGCTAAATATTTTTTTATTATTATTATGTAAAACGGGTAAACCCTATGGCACTTGTAACAGTGCCGAAATATTGGGAACTCTCAAAAATAAGTGCTAAACGTGGTAAATACCTCGTTTTACATAATAATAATATTGTCAGTGACCATGACATTTTAAAGACTTATATTTTTTTATTATTTTCAGCTAAGCGTGGGTGTATCTTGTGGGAAGAGAGAGTCAGTAACATAACATAGGCAACAGACAACTTCGCTTTTCAATATCCATTAGTTTTAACATCTCAAACAATGAAGACAACCATATATATTACAACTCTATGGTTATTGTAATTTCGGCAGACCTGCCGTCGGGGCATTGTGGTTGAGTGCGTCAGCGATCCTGCGACGCCCCAATAAGACGGGAGATATTCCGTTAGGTCTCTACTGTAGTAGTACTGGCTTTGGCTCGTGAGTAAATGCATTTCCCAACGTTAAAAAAAGGAGTTGATAGGTAGAAATCGTAACATAACAAAAAAACGTTACGAAACATTCGGTACCGTCGTGGCCGTCATTTTTTTATTAGAAATGGGCATACTCTTAACCTTTATCTTAGTTTGAAGACATAGATAAAGATCTACGATGTAGCCAGTTTGCCTAAAAGAAGAGAGAGAGAAGAGTCTGATACTTGTTTATATCACGTGTTAGTTAAATGTGCTCGATTGTATGCTCCCGTTAAGTTAAATCGTTTTTCAATAACTAACAAATTTATTAAAAGTAAATTGTATTATCTGAGTATTTCAATTTTGTAATGGAGATTTGAGAAATGGAAACTACAGCAAGTATATGAAATACAAACTTAGAAAAGTAAATTAATATTTTTTTTATATTTTGATACAAGTATTTACTGTTTCCATATGTTTGAGTGTTAATTATTTATTATTTAAATACATTTAAGTTATCCGTGCATCTAAGGGTTCCTATGCCAAAGTATCGTTTGTGAAGTGTGGGAGTTGAAGAAAAGGCGAGAGGAACTTTGTTCCTGCCGGGGGTCCCCCGACGACGACTTTTTTTCTTTTAAAATGACAAAATAAAAAAAAAAGATTTCTTGGACATTTATTTTATTAAATGTGCCTGTTTAAAAGTAAAAAAAAAAAAGGAAAATATCACATTTTTGGTACCAAAACAAGACCTAAATATAAAAAAAATATACAATTTTTTTTTTTAAATTTTAATTTTTTTTTTTATAAATGACATATTCAAGCGCCACCATCACATATTGTCCAATAACCCTATACTAAGCTATGTATATTAAAGCATCGCAATAATTACGTCGAGTCGAAATTCTATGTCGATCAAAAATATAAAATTATGTACACAAAAAAATATACATATATAACTATACAGTGTGTCTGTTTGTGTGTAATATAAATATATATATATAAAATAGGATTTTAAGAACAAAATTTTGTATGCGCAATCGATTCATCTAATTTTTTTATATATTTTTGTATTTTTTTATACTGAAGTTTTTGAGTTTTTTTTTTTTATACTTCTTAGATTTAAGCCGGTTGTTCAAACTATTAGTATTTAATTTGAAATTGGATAGAGACGTAAGAATTTTGTATTTTTTGAACATTTTTAGTAATTCAAAAAGAAACATATACATAACAAATAAAACAACATTTCGATAAACCGAAACAAATAAATCGAAATATTCATCAAAATACAATCGAAATTCAGCCTTTTCAATTGAACCAAAAAAGTAGCAAAGGACCACAAATATTCATCCAAACAAAAAAAAATTTCCAAAAAAAATTCGACATTTTTTTTAATTTGTATACAATAAATACAGATTATATACAATTATTATATGTAAATATTTATATAATATTACAACATCTACAATATCTAGGTCGGGCCCCACCGCCGGTGACTGGGGGAGTTACGGGCGCAAAGTATGCGTGTACGCGAATGTTTGGAAGATGATTCTAGGACAAACGTATAAATTTATATTATAAATATTAGATAAAAGAACATAAAAAGTCTTATGTAATATAAAAAGTAATAAATTTCAATTAAAAAAAAACATATACCTAAGTATTTTTCACAGATGAAAATTAACGTCTGTTATTTAAACATAAAAAAAGTCGATAAAATAATTGCAAAATCAAAATGTTGAGTACATCAAAACATAATATTTTATAAAAGAATTATTAAAATACAAAAATACAAGAAAAAATATAAAAAAAAATTGATTGAAAAAAAAAACAAGATAATACGGACTCACCCTTAACTTCCTTATAGCATTCCTAGTGACCATCTGACAGTCGTACAGCTCTATGAGCTGCAGGTTGTGGCACGAGATAAGGTGTTCGAGCGCACCGTCCGTCACTAAGGGACAGTTGTCGAGGCCTAGATTGATAGAGATTAAAAAAGTAAATTTGAGACTATGGTTTTCTTTTATTTTATTTTGCTTTCTGGTTCCCGACGTTTCGAATATTTTAACAGCAAATATAATCACGAGAGAGACGGTATCAACAAAAAATGCGCGAAAATATACAAAAAAAAAGTTTAAACTGCCCAAGATAATAAGCTATCTCAGGTCCCAATTCCACTCAAATCCGTTGAACCGTAAAAAAAACAAACAAAAAATTCTCAATCTCTCTATTTAATGTTGGGATGTCAAATACAATTATCGTTTGTCCAAAAAAATTAGAAACATTTAGGAAAATCCGCCTCACACACGCACGCACGCACATACACACACACAAAAGTTTTGCGTGTGCGTGTGTTTGTAACAAATTATTTTCCAAAGACATCATTACAGTAAAATGACACAAGCGGCTGTCAATGTTTCACACTCACCGAGCACTGTGAGATGTTCCGCAGCGCACGGCGACATCGACAGCTGCTTTATACCATAGTCCGTTATTAATTCACAGTGGGACAAAGTCTGAAAAAAAAAATATTACCGTTTTTTCGGGAACCCAAAGTTAAAGAGGCATTTTGTATAAAACTATCTTTATGAATTTTTTTCTCTCCCGTGACAATGATTGCTGTAAAGCATTCGAAACGTCGGGAACCAAAAATCTAAATAATTCCGAAAAGATAGTTTTATTTGAAACTAACGACGCACCCTCGCTTCGCTCGGGTTCGTCGTTGATTCCTCATACGATTTGTCATCCCCATTTTCACTCCCTTAAGGGATGATTTCCGGGATACAAAGTATCCTATGTCCTTCCCAGACTCTCAAACTATCTTCTTACCAAATTTCATCGAAATCGGTTCAGTAGATCCAAGATAAAGAGATTACCCCCTACAACCTCACAAACTCACAAAATTTAACTCTTCATAATATTAGTATAGATGTCAAATATTCGCGTAAATGTAAGAAAGTATTATATATTATGTACGTACATATAAAGAGGCACTCAATTTATCGAGAAATGTTTTTTGTGGGTATGATTCGCGATATTTTGGCGGATTGAAAGATTCATTTTTAACCTCAAAAAACTTCCTAAAAACCTTAGAATGCCATTTAGATGTTAAGAAACATGGCCACCACCAGGCAGGGTGGAATATTTACATTTAAAGTGATTTTGTAGTGTGTGAATCACATACAAACACCACAAACTCACGCACAAAGAGCAAAACAGTGCGGAAAGAGCCGTACAAGAAGAAGGTGTTGATGTGTTTTCAAAATAGTAATTATTTTTAAATATAGAGCAGTATCATTTATCTATACAGAAAAATAAAATTGAAGTGTCTGTTTGTAATATTAAAATAACCGCTTTTAACTAAATAAATGCAAATGGATGTATACACGGTACATATACCAAAACAATAATTTTTACAATTTTTGTCTGTCTGTTTGTTCCGGCGAAGCGAGGGTGTGTCGCTAGTTATTAAGTAACATACTCTTGACCGATTTTGATCACTGTGGCCAACTTTCGAAACGAACAAGAGATATAGTGCAGAGCACGAGTAAGAGTGAAAGTGAGAGTGAGAGCATACACACAACGTGCACTATCCCACTCACAGACTCCGGTGGCCTGTACCAAAATCAATCTTACACCTAACACTGTGCTGTTACTGCAAATATCTTTACAGAAAAACTCAAATTTAGATACTAGTTTATTGAGATTTATATGTAAGTAGGTACATCTTCTTCAAATGTGTTGTCATTGTTAATGTCTGAGAACCTAGCTATTTTTCGAAAGACACGTGAAGTCCGCCAGCGCAGTTGACCAGCATGGTGGACTATGGCTTGACCCTCTCTTAGAAAAGAGGTCCGTTCCCAGCAGTAAGCAATGGGACGTCAAAAAGGGCTGAATACATGAACATGGGAAGTTAAATAGGACTGAATACATTTCTTACCAATTTCTCAAGGCGAGGGCACCCCATGGCGAGGTGCACGAGTGTCGCGTCCGTGATGAGAACACACTCCTCCAAATCCATACGCTCTAACATTCTACAACTCTGGAAATATGAAAAAAAAAAAACATAAAAATAGTAAACATTTAATTTTAATACCTTAGGGTCTATTCACATCATGTTTCATAAAAACGCCAAAAATGTGTATCAAGAACATAATATATACATATACGTCGTGTGCATTGCTTGCGTTCGAATCAATACAAAACCTCTTGGCATCCTATAACAAACGTGCTAACATTTCTCAACAAGAAGATCTTGGAGCATAGGAAGACGAATAGACCAATCGGGAAGCATCCCCACACAAATAAGACTTGAGTGTGTGTGTGACAGTCATCACTAACTTACACCCCATGAGGACATTTAGCCTAATTTATAATTACATAAAACTAAAATTGAAAAGCGTCCAATTTTAGAAACAAAAAAAAAAAAACGGCACGGACGGATCTCCGTACGGCTACGAATAAAACGTGTGTGTGTGTACTTATGTATGCACGTAAGAAGTTATACTTCTTTGTTTGAACAAAAATGCTTTCTCTATTTGTAAAAGGAATGATAAATTAATAAAACAATTAAATAAGGCATATAATTATGCATATTACAACCATATATTTATAGAATATCATTTAAGGAAAGAATATAACATTATATATCATTTGCCAGACAATAACAACGGTTATCATGGCAACAAACAGTTATCAGCTTACTTCATTATGTCGTTTTTTGGCTGTCGGTGTGCGCATCGTCAAAATGTTACTCTCATATTTTTTTTCCAAACGTCCCTAATGAGAAGTATAACTTCAAAAAGACACTTCACAAAAAGCACACACACACAAAAGCCTGGCTCACCCTGGCGAGAGCCTGGAAGCCGGCGTCTGTGAGGTGCGCGCACTGCGCCAGCTCCAGCGTGACGAGGTCCGGGCAGCGCGCCGCCAGCGCCGCCAGCGCCGCGTCCGTCAGCCGCGCGCACCCCGACACGCACAGCCGACGCATCGCACCGCCCAGCTTCGATATCGACTCGTCGGTTAGATTCTGGAATTATGGTCGACCATTCATTATTACGAGTGATCGCCGCTTGGTTGAAAATCAATCACAATTCATTAAGTTATATACTTATTGTCTTGCGTATTATTATTAGATTAATATTGTAATAATATTAATCTATTCTCAATCTGACCACAGACTTTAACAATAAACAAAAGAGTATATATATGCGTGTGTGTGTCAAATACGTGGTAGTGTGTGTAATGTTTTTTTTTATTGATTTGATGTATTTTTTATGCATAATTTAAAAAAAAATATATTAGCATTCTGCACTCCTTCTCTAACTATAAGTGTGGGAAATTTCATACTACTCCGTCCGTGCAATTTTCGTAAAAAGAGGTACAAAGTTTTTGCTTCATGTATTAATTATAGATTTGTAGTATACATTAAACGCCTTCTAGTGACGTTCAATAGCTAGCGTAAAGTGTACATGTAGCGCCATCTAGTGACGTGTGAATGTGTGCGTACGAGTACATGAGTGTGAGCGTAAGAATGATTCCTTGTAGTATGCGTACGAGTGAGTGCGTATGAGTGTGTGCGTACAGGTGAGTGCTTGTGTGTGCGTTAGTACCTACTTGTGAGTGTGAGTGTACGAGTACCTATGAGCATTTGCGTACGAGTGCGTATGTGTGCATACGAGTGAGTGCGTGTGAGTAGTGAGTGAGGACATACGAATGTGTACTTGTGCGTGTCGCACACGGACACGTAAGAGATATACTCACATCACAACCTTGCACATTGAGTACTTCTAGATCTGGGCAGTATATCGCGAGACATGACACTGCCTTGTCGTTCACGTTTTTACATCCTGAAAACAAAAATAAAATAAAAATGTGTACAAAAAAACATATCAAATCTTCTAAAAATTAATATTCCACCATAACGAGTGTAATCAATTCTTGAAATAAAAATAAATGAAAATCGAAATTGTCGAAGATATCGCGTAACATACATGCATACAAAAAACATACACACAAATTCAATGAAATAAACAAGACTGTTTTTTTTTTATTATCTGAATGCATTTATTTTAATTTTTGGTTTCCGACGTATCGAATGCTTTACAGCAATCATGGTCACGGGAGAGACTAAGGTTTAAGATGCGTCAAAAATCTCCAATCTACCCACAGAATTATAATGTATTGTAAATCCGCAAAAAAAACGAAGTTTATTTTTATTTAAAACCGATTTTGACGGGACTTTCACTGGCAGATAGCTTATGTTAAGAGGAGTAACTTAGGCTACTTTTATTTTAAAAAAGAATTGGGGTCCCGCTCAAAAAAGAACGTACCTAGGGAAACCCGAGCGAAGCGAGAGTAAGTCGTAGTACGGAAAAAATTACACGAGCAAAGCCGCGGGTGAAAGTTAGTAAATTATATAAATACCTCTGCAAATAAAGCTCTTTAGTTTAGGACAGCCCCGGGCCAGGGCTTCGACGCCATTTTCTGTGATCGACTGACACCATGACACATTTACATGTGTCAAAAGCTGGAATTAAAAAATAAAATTAAGATTGAATTCTCTACTATATTAGTATTGAAGAATAATTACACTGTGACCTTATTACAAGTTTTATTAGGATTTCGTACCCAAAGGGTAAAACGGGACCCTATTACTAAGACTTTGCTGTCCGTCCGTCTGTCTGTCTGTCTGTCACCAGGCTGTATCTCATGAACCGTGATAGTTAGACAGTTAAAATTTTCACAGATGATGTGTTTCTGTTGCCGCTGTAATAACAAATACTAAAAAACAGAATAAAATAAATATTTAAGGGGGCTCCCATACACCAAACGTGACACTTTTGCTCGTTTTTGCTCGATATTAATAACGGCAACAGGTAGACGCTTGAAATATTCACAGAATATTTAGTTATTTATTCACTTTAAAAATAAATAATTAAATTAAAATAAAACAAATATTTAAGGGGGGCTCCCATACAACAGACATGATTTTTTCCCCGTTTTCCAGATAATGATATGGAACCCTTCGTGCGCGAGTCCGACTCACACTTGGCCGGTTATGTTACTTGCAATGTATGTAGCTATGTTTGTTTGTGTGGAATCTTGCGACTCAATTTTGAAACAAATATCTTCAAATTCTTTAATTTGACATACAATGCACAGTTAGCTAAGTGACGTCATTCTAAATACAATATGGCGGTTTCCTAAAGATGGCGGACTATGTTTTTTTTTATGCACCCTCATGATATGGATATGAAATGAAAGGGTTCGCTGAGAAGAATATGAATAAAGTAAAAACTAAAAAATGATCTCGCGACAAGCTTTTATATCATGTAAATTGTGTAATGTAATAAATTGTTGGGTTTGGTTTAGTTTAAAGTTTATTTTCTTCTTTTTAGAGCATAAAGGCTTGTTTTTAAAAATATATATTTTTTTTACTATTAATTTTTTATACATGTAAATTCTAGTGAATAGTATTAAAATCGACTTCCAAGACTTGATGAAATAGTCTGTGAAACTGATAAAAGTGTGTTGAAAACACTCACTGGACATCCATCTGACAATGCTTTTAGTGATATGTCCGATATGCTCGGACAAGAGTCGAGGTTTATTCTGAAAAAAAAAAAAAGTTATTTAAAAAAAAATTAACATTCATAAAAATATTAGCAGAACCCGCGGCTTCGCTCGCTCTAAAACTACACAAAAAAAAAACTTCAAAAAGGTAGATTTCATATAAACTTTTATCCCCTACTTTACCCCCTTATGCAACGAATCAAAAAATATTAAAACACGTATTTATTTAATTGTATTGAAGAGCATTAATACCAAGTTTCAAGTATTTCTGATCATAAGTATTTTTTTGGGTCGTATTATAACGTGTTTAAAAAAAATATGATGATGATGTCCTCCTGACCGATTTCGGCCACAGCGGCCAATCTCAGTGAGACTAGCCAACTGCGCAGGAGATATTATAGTGCACAAGTGTACGCGCAGACACAAGTGCACTCTCTATTCCTGTCAATCACATACTCCGGTGGGACGACTATTCGACACGACCGGTGAGAGTTAAGGCGCAGGACCGACGGCTTTACGTGCTCTCCGAGGCACGGGGGTGAAACACCGCCAACTTCCCAACTCCGGGCTGCTACTGAGGCTTACTAGACAGAAAGACTCAATAACTAAACTTGGCCCGACCCGGGACTCGAACCCAGGGCCTCCGGGTGTGCAGCCGTATATGCTAGCCACTACACCAACGAGGCAGTCAATAAAAAATATACTATGTCACTCTCCAGCTCTTCAACTATATATCGCCACAAAAAATCAGGCTAATCCGTCACTCTGTTTCGATGTGAAAGAAGAACAGACAAACAAACACACTTTCACATTTATAATATGTATTAGTATGGATATTAAGATTTTTCTTAAATAAGAGTAGCCAAAAGTGAAACTCTCGTCAAAATCGGTCCAGCCGTTTTGGATATTAGCCGGAACAAACAGACAGACAAAAAAAAATATTTACACTATAAACAGACACTTTAATTTTATTTATCTGTGTATATATAAACATACATACTTTTGTAGCTTGCCACATTTCCTGCCGAGGGCCTGACAGGCTTGGTCGGTTAGCTTCTTACATTTATTCAAGTTCAAGTCTTCTATATTTGGACATGACTGTAAAAAAATAATAATATAAATAAATATATATATATGATATATATATATATATATATATATATATATATATATATATATGTAATTAATAATTATATATTTGAGGCAAAAATTGGTATACATTATTATAGTCACCCTCGCTCTACTCGGGTTCGTCTCTACTTACGTTTCAACGTTTAGTATAAATTTCTCACCAGATAACCAGCTATCATCATACCAAATTTGCGGATTTTGCAAATGCGGTTACAGGATATATTTGGTTTCAATATATATAAGTAAGAAAATATTTGAATTAATGATTTGGCTAGTTTTTACCAGTAAAGCAAGTTTTTAGAATAGTGACACATGTTGATCTTACAATATAAAAACAGTAACTTGCGTATAGCATAAAGAAGATATAATTCAGTGAGCCGAATATAAGGTAACATGTATGTAAAAACTAACCAAGTCAAACCTTGAACTCAAATATGTACTTATTAATAAATTCCAGGATTATCCACAGAACTTGGCACCCATTTAGATCTCAATTCTTTTGCCTGTAAAATCGACAACCACGCTTATTCTTAATATTGAACTTGGCTCCCATTTTCACATTTATGTTTTTGATGGGATTTGTTAATTTTAATATAAAACAATATTTATAATTTCAATAAGTTTTATAGTTGAAAATTTAACATTCGATTCGAATGTACAAAATCCGAAAAGATAGTTTTATTTAAAAGTACTTATACAAATTAAAAAAAAAGTACCTGCGCTAAAGTCTTTATGGATCCATCCGCGATACTCTCACACCCTCTCAGCGAGAGCTGTCGAAGAAAACCTCCGCAACGTTGCGATATATTCTCTATTACTGGTCCCTGAAGACAAAAAAAATGAAAATTAAAAATGAAGAAAATAAAATATACTTGAATTTAAGATAGTTATAATTATTATAAATTTTACCGAAATTAAAAAATGATGTTCTTATTTTGGATTTGGATGATTTTTTGGGATTATCACATGTAATGTAAAACAAAAATTTTAAAGTCGGTGCAAAATTTAATTAAAAGTGAAATTTTTAATTTATAAAATTTAGAGAAGGAAAGTTGATAATAGAAAACGACATAAAACTATTCTATATTAACTTATACTATTTTAAAAGCTTGTTACAAATTGTTTCAAAGAGCAATGGAACATAATTTTTTTTGACTAACTTCAATACTTCAATTCTTATATATATTAATTTTATATCAATAGGCTGTATCTAAAGGGATCTTCCATTATATACTTTGAAAATGATATACCACACCCCACCTTTATTATATATATTCCACCACTAAGGGTGGAATTATTACATTTATGTAATTTTAAACGTCGGTGTAGCTTTTTAGTTAAAACATATTATATAGAGATAGTTTATAGGCACTAAAATATGCTACTTTTCTATTCCAGTAAATCTATCCTATGAGATATAAGTATAGAATAAATAAGTTATCAATGAACTAAGCAGATTGTTATCGCTCTAGTTCTGTAATAATAAAATTAGAATACACAGTTTATTAGACAGTGGTAGCCCACTGGTAACGCGCTCGCTTGGGTGACCGAGTGAAGGGGATTCAAATCCCAGATGTCGCAACTCTGATATTTTCATGTGCCAATCATTTCCAACCACTTGCGGTGAAGGAAAATATCGTGAGGAAACCTGATTTCTGAATGAACATAGCAAGTTTTCGAAAGTCCGCCCGCACTTGACCAGCGTGGTGGACTATGGTCTGACCTCCTCGTATTGAAGAGAGACCCGTGCCCAGCAGTGGGACGTTAAAAAGGCCTAAATTCTACTACACAGATTATATAAAATGACATTGTTACCTCTACATCTCGCTGGAAGTCAAACAAATCTATCCTCTGCCAGTTGGAGCCATCGAGAGCCAGAATGTTCCATAATTTTGAGACCTACAGCAAAAAATAAAAACCCCATAAATAAACATGAATCTTATGAATGAATGTCTCTGTAAATTTCAATTCACTAAGATATTAATTTTTAAATGTTTTCTTGTTATCTTTCACATCTATACATATAATAAAAGTGTAACCGATTGCTATCTGTACATGGAAAACATTTGAGAGAAACTATTATTGAGTCTCTATATTAACGCAATAAAACCGAAAACAATGATTTTTCGAACTTTTGTCTGTTTGTCTGTGCGTTTGTGCGCGCTAATCTCAGAAACGGCTTAGCTAATTTAGGTGCGGTTTCAACTAATGTATTGCGGTAAGCTTCACTTAATATTTAGTATTTATTTTATTTCAATTGGTTGATAAAGAAAAAAGTCATGTCAATGCGAATAATCACCTAGGGATGAACCCGAGCGAAGTGAGGATGAGTCGCTAGTATACGTATAAAATTCTAAAACACAGTTTTAAGAAATTTCTCGAATCTAAGAGAATATTTTCTATATTAGAGGTGTGGTTTTAGTCGCATAGAATGAGGGATTGAAACAGTTTTTTTTTTTTTGCAAAAGTGTTCAACTTTAATTTTTTTTTAAATAACTTTTAGCAATAAATGGTTAGTCATAAAAGTTTTTAATAACTGATAAATAAAAGTTTTAGCATAAAAAAGTTTTAACTTTATTAACATCTATATAATTAACACAAAAAAATCCTTAAACTTTTACTTATTCTTTATATAAAAAAAAGTTAAAAAAATAATAATAAATCATGATGGAAATCCATAATCTAATGAATTTCGGTGATAAAGTAAAATATTTTAATATTAACTGTAAAGGGCAGTTTATAGTATGAAATTTTACTTAAAGTAAACTTAAATTTCTTTTTGAAGTAAAACTTCTTTACGCACGCTTGACGTGGGGGGAGGGGGGGGAGGGGGGGGGGGGGAGGGGGTAAGCTGGTGAATGCGTTACGAAAAAATTACGTACGTTTGTTGCCATGATAACCGTTTTATATACAGGGTGGATTTTTGAGACGGGACAGTAAGGGCAGGTACCTTAAATACTATAGTTACAGGAAAACGCTCCTAGGAGACCATCCATAACTTTTTGAGATATTCTGAACTGCATTCACAGATTTTGGAAAAAATGTACAGTCAGCGAGAAAAATGCTAAAATACGAAAAAATTTTTTTTCATGTCAATCGATCCTATTTCATGTAAGGATCGAAAGACTCTATGGGGCCATTTAAGGTTTGAGTACTAGAAATGACAGAAATCGCCAAAATCTTTTCCCATACATTTTGTATGGAAAAACGTTTAATCAACTCGAAATATTCTTTGTTGTCAAACGGTCCTATTTTTTAATGTAATCAAAAGACTCTTAATACAAACGTAAATAGGTAACATTTAGGTGATCTACAAAATAAATTGCTTAAAATGGATATCGTATTTCAAAAAAACACGTTTAGTTGATATAATTTTATTTTATTTTTATTTGTCAATGCAATTATGATTTTCTCAAAGAGTCTTTTGATCACATTAAAAAATAGGACCGTTTGGCAACAAAGAATATTTCGAGTTGATTAAACGTTTTTCCATACAAAATGTATGGAGAAGGATTTTGGCGATTTCTGTCATTTCTAGTACTCAAACCTTAAATGGTCCCATAGAGTCTTTTGATCCTTACATGAAATAGGATCGATTGACATGAAAAATTTTTTTTTCGAATTTTAGCATTTTTCTCGCTGACTGTACATTTTTTCCAAAATCTGTGAATGCAGTTCAGAATATCTCAAAAAGTTATGGATGGTCTCCTAGGAGCGTTTTCCTGTAACTATAGTATTTAGGGTACCTGCCCTTACTGTCCCGTCTCAAAAATCCACCCTGTATAACTATTGTCTGACAAATGATATATAATATTATATTCTTTCCTTAAATGATATTCTATAAATATATGATTGTAATATGCCTAATATGCGTTATTTTTAGTATCTCACCTACCCTAATTATTTAAAACATAAATCGAATTTCATAATGAGTACCGATAACCTGCAGAAGTTTTACTTCTTGCGCGTGTACACATTCATATACGCACTCTTTAATTATTTTTTTTTTTAGATATCATAATATTTTTTTGTCTCAAAGCTTAATAGTTAATATTATTACTCTCTGTATTAATAGGTTTTCGAGTAAATTGTTTATAACAACAGTAAAAAAAAGCAGTCGTGAGGAATGCCGACAGAAGTGAAAACTGAAAACTATAAACAAACAGTTGTTATTTTTGGATATTCAAATTAATTGCTTCATCTTAAATTAAAATTTGTAAATTAAAACTTTTAACATTTATCTGGTTTTGACATCTATCGGCACTCTTGAGATGCTAACAGCATTAACACGTCACGTGACTATGTCGATGATGACTTACATGAATTTACTCCCCATCCAAAACTGCCTATAGAAGTTTTCACTTCAAAAACTTTACGAAATAAAGTTTTGAAAATAACTTTTTTAAAATTACATACTCTATAGATTTAACTTTCACGTTTCATTATAAAAGTGAACTGTTTAATTCGGTCCCTGCCTGTGTTATTCTATATAATAGTTTGAATAAGGAGGCCTTACCTAATTTTAAGAATGTCTATGTACATTATTTTGACGACACATTTGACGGCTCAGTTTGTAGTGACCCTACTTGCTGTGCCAGCGGTCGCGGGTTCGTGTCCCGCTGGGGGCATTCATTTGTGTGATGAGCACGAATGTTTGTACTCTAGTCATGGGTGTTTATATTTATAATATGTATCAACTATCTGGTATCCATTACACGAGCCTCGTAGCTTACCATGGAACTAGATGGTGCTGTGTGTTAAAGTCCCAACATATTGATTTATTTATTACTAGCGACTCACCCTTACTTCGCTTCGGGTTCGTCCCTAGACAAAAAAAATTCTATCCCACGGGACCCGTACATTTTCCCGGGACGCTATATAACCTATAGCCTTCCTCAGTTAACGGGCTATCTAATTCAAAAAGAATTTTTCAAATTCGTTCAAACAAACCAACAAACAAACTCTTCAGCTTTATAATATTAGTATAGATTACTCCATAACTTACTAAATATTTTACCACCTAATATAATCAACATAATTACTAATGACAACATGGAGTCAAAATTACAAAATTATTTTCTTTCTGTATTTAAAAGATATGAATACATAAGTAATACATGTGTGGCTGACAAAACTGGCACACTTTAAAGCCATGAATAAAATAGAATATTAAGATAATGGAGTTGTAATGTAGCTGTAGCATTCATAAAGTTCAGTGGTTTTTAATGTTATATCAATTTGTATTTAAAAAAAATAGTACAACTTTTAACTGATAATAATGAAAAAAAAGAACATCTATAGATCCTGAGCTCAATGATTGAATAACGGTTTCTCACCTGAGCACATCGGCAAAGCGAAACCACATCTAAATAAGATAATATCCTCAGCAGCAACTCCTTTGGTAGCTTTTTATTTATATGATTCTCGTCTTCATTGGAAAATCGAGAAATCTGGAAAAGAAAGCAACATGGTTAATTAAGGATAAGTATCGAGAGAAAATATTCATTGCTATTACATATCTATACTAATGTTATAAAGAAGTTAAGGTTGTGGGGGGGTAATCTCTGGATCTACTGAACCGATTTAGATGAAATTTGGTAAGAAGATAGTTTGAGACCCTGGGAAGGACATAGTATAGTTTTTATCCCGGAAATCATCCTTTAAGGGGGTGAGAATGGGGATGAAAGTTTGTATGGGGAAGCTAAGCTTAGTTAGATAAATAACTAGCTAAGGGAACTAGCTTAGTTAGATAAAAAAAAACACTTTTTCTTAAAAATATTGCTAAGGTGTATAGCGTGTGTTAAGTACTTTATAGCCTAATACAATGATTAACTTGTTCTCATACAATATTAGTATATTAAAAATGTTACTAATAGAAGCGCTTATGAGGTTAGAATGTTGTGTGATAGTATGGAACAAGTTAGAATTTTTTATTTTTCTAACGAGCACAATTATGAAGTATTATTAATAGAAAATAAAAAAGTAATGTCTTTAAAATAGTACAGTAACAAAAACTGTTTTTCTAACATTCTGCACAATCAATCTAAATAATAGAAAAAAATATATAAAATAAAGACTGGACTTTAAAATGACTTAAGACGGCTAGATTACGTCAAAAAAAAATTTAAATTAAAAAAAAAAAAGTGTGTGTGTGTACTTATATACGCACGTAAGAAGTTATACTTCTTTGGCGTAACAGAACAAAAATAGCTAAAGATTTCATCCCGTATGTCACAACTCTGTTTGTAAAAGGAATGATAAATAAATAATTAAATAAGGCATATTACAATTATATATTTATAGAATATCATTTAAGGAAAGTATAATATAATATTATGTATTATTTGTCAGACAATAACAACGGTTACCATGGCAACAAACAGTTATTAGCTAACGTCATCATGTCGCTTTCAGTTAACTTCAACATGTCGCTTTTTGGCTGTCGGTGTGCGCGCGCATCGTAAAAATTTTACTCTCACATTTTTTTTCAAACGTCCAAAAAGAAGTATAACTTCAATAAAAACAATTACAAGAGATGAAATTAAAAATTTAAAAATATCCCCAACACAATAACCTATTCAATGAGGCCATTTCAATGAGACTAAACATTATAAGAATATATCGTATATATACAGTAAAGAGTTAAAAGTATCTGGCAGAGTCTATAGGTGACACTGCAACTTCAGGCCAAGGTTACCATATCGTTGTAATATCACTGAACTTTGAAGTAACCATAAGGGATACCAAGTTTCGGATCGGTTAGTCCTGTGGAAGTTGCACATATCCTTTTACCATCTAGAAAAGAGCTATTAGCCTGCTAATGACTGAACAGATTTTCTTGATTTATAGCTAAGAACACTCTCAATAAAGTCACCTTTCAAACAAAACAAACTAAATTAAAATCGCTTCGTCCGTTTGGGCGCTACGAAACCACAGACAGACACACAGATACACATCTTAAATTTATAACACCCCTCTTTTTGCAAAACTAGCATTTTCATATATTTGTAATGATGATATAAATGTTCGATTTTTCGCTTTCGCGAATGCGAATTTTCAACTTCAATATTCGCGAATACGAATATTTATCCCCAATATTCGCGAATGCGAATATTCATCTCCAATATTTACGAATGCGAATATTCATTTCCTATATTCGCGAATGCGAATATTTGTCTACAATATTCGCGAATGCGAATGTTTATACATACATGTCTTTCATTATCTTTAATTCATAGAAATATAAATTAGAATAAATTGAAAAAAGTATTTAAATTATTTAATAAAAAAGTTATTCATAAAGATAGTTTTATTTAAAATATCAAATATTCACGTAAATCTAAAAAAGTCATTAATAATTTATTTACAGATAGTTAAGTACACATTATTTTGATTTTTTGAGTTTATATTTCATTATCTTTAATTTTTTGAAAAAAATATACAGTGAAATAGAAAAATATTAAATTGAAGCCAAAGGTTATATAATAACATTTTGGATATTAGAAGTTTAATTTTGGTGCAAATATTTTTTTGTTTTCCATAAAAAGAAATTGTAATTTTACCTTTATTTAAAAATAGTAGTTACAATCTGCTAAATAAGTACAAATCCTACATAATTGTAACACAACTTATTAGATCTGGATATTATTATTAATTTGATTACACCTGTTAAGTTCTTTTTCACAAAATGTATTATAATTTATAAATTAGATTTTTTTTAAATGGAAGGAGGGGCATCAATTTTTGTTTAGTTTACTTGTGATTTTTTTAATATTTTAATTAGACTAACAAGAGCAAAAGAGAGGATATTTCTAATTTAGTTGTCTACCTCAAGACTGTTCCATTATCATTTTTTTATTCAAATATTATAAGTAAAACAAAAACATAAATCTTATCAATTGTATTATCATCCATCCATTCCATATAATATATTTATTATATTGTATGGAATTATATTATAATTTCCTTTTTGTTTGTCAGGTACATTCGCCAAACATTTGCAATGTTTCTTGAGAATATGAATGTGAATGGCTAAAATATATGAATATTCGCTAATGCTAATATTCTTTACATCACTAATAGAAATTTATATATAAATAAATAAAAATTAAATTACAAAATTTTAATTTTATTTCATAAAATAAATTAATATTCACAGATAAGCAAGCATTAAATGGCACTATAAATTATATTTTTTCAATTAAATTTTATGAAGCACTATGCTAATTGCAGATAAATAAAACATTATAATAATAATTTAATAGTATATAATTATATACTTACAGACATTATAATGTTATTAAATAATACCAATAATTTCTTTAAAGTATTACACTAAATTATACAACAGAAACTATAATATAAAAAATATATAATATCTAACATAGAATAATAGTTGCAATTGCAGATAGTTGACACTAATGAACACTTGTAAATTAATTTAAATCAATCATACTAACGAGATCAGAGATAAACATTGTTGAAGATATATTTCCTTTTTCTTCTAGTTTTCAATGACTGACGCCTCGAAAAATCGCGATTCGCTACATAACGGTAATTAGAGTTGACCGAACTTACTTAGGGTGAGTGAACTTCATTACGACAACTAATTTAGGTATTTAATACCTATTTTTAATACGATAGAGCAATGCTGACGTTTAAATAATAAACAAAAGGAATAATTGAAATATTTTATAAAGAGATTGAATGGTTTATCAGACATTATTTACATGAATGTTGTAAATGTTTTGAATAATTTATCGCATGGATTTTAAAACGCATTAGCGAACAAAGGAATCGCAATATCGGTACATAATGTCAGCTGTTCTTGATCACTTAAAAACACAAACAATGTGTTGACGCAAAGATCGATAGCTTACCTCGAATTTATTCCTACCGGAATACGTCATACTCGGGAACGGTGTCACCTTAGCCACAATGTTGAATTGTATTAGCGCCTTTATATTAATATTTAAATAAATATATTTGATGGAAACAAATATGGTGGATTTTTGATTTTTCGCCGACCGACGATGCACGGTGTAGGTACTTCGTTGTTGCACTAGTATATCGTTCTGAAACTATGACGTTTCAGCCATTTTGTTTATCTATTTTTAACTCGACAAAATTAATTTATGATATAATTATCCACACAAATTATTAGTTGCTTGCTTAATCAAAAAATAAATAGAATAAATTGTCATATTTATTGCTAATAAAAAGAGAATACTTATTTTCAGATCGTCTTATTTCTGAACTGTAATGTTTTGATATAAATGTACGTACCTATAGCTTTTGATGTTTATTATTTTTATTTGTCATCCACTTAGAGTAATAACAAGCATGGAGGAGCTGTATTTAATTGAACATTTACAATATATTTGATTGTGTCCTTCTTATACACTTCTTTACGAGAGGGACAGAGACAGAAATACACAATTTGCCCTTTCTTAAAATCGCAATGAAGCCAAGTATGCTATAGAATTACTATATTTATATATTGACTATTATAGTGATGTGCTAAAGTTTGACGGTTTATAAATCAGAAATACCGTTTCTTTGTAATATTTATAGTAATTATGAAAAACTATTACACGAAACAATACTTCACCTTAGGTGAAAATTAATTATGTTTAATCTTAATTAATTAATTATGTTTAATCTTAATTAATTAGATTTTAAGGTTATAACAATTTTTTAACATTATTTAAACTAATTATTTTGGCTAACAGGTGTTGACTTATTATAAATCATTTTTATAGTATTTAAATTGTATTTATTAATTATATAGAAAGGATTTAATATAATTTAATGTATACTTTTGATTATGTAATTATAGCGAATGTTATGTACACTTATAAAGACATACATATCCGATTAATTATTAATATTGTCTTCTAAATGTGTATAAATGTTTTAATATGTGTGTTGTTAGTGTACTTTTTGGTAAATAAATAAATAAGAGAAATAAATAAAACTCATTCATAGTCTAATCTTAATTATTCATTATTCAAAAATATAACACAAAAAAAAAAAGTTAGCCTAGCGCGGGGATTATGGTTAAACCTCTGATTTATAACATACTCATATATTTTAAGAAATTTTATCTACATGTATTCTAAAAACGAATCGGCAAAGTAATAATGAAGGTACGTTATGCCACATCACTATGATTAAAAAATTAAATTACTTTCTCAAATTGACAAGAATTTAGAGATCGATTACACATTATTCTGATATCGTAAGAGTCTTAAAACAATCAATTTAAACATATTTGAATATTTCATAAAAATGTTAAGTATTTTAACAGAAAAATCCAAAAAACACTTACCGGTGAAATGTTACATTTTGATTAACTTCACTTTTCTTTGAACTATGGCGATTACAGCCGTAAGCCACACAAGCCATCGAAACAAAATGTTTTTAAGTTTCCTTAAAACTAAGTCTGTTACATCCAATTACTCTTTTATCATTAAAATAATCACAAATATCAAAAACACTGTAAGTCACCAGCTGGTCACTTTGACAAGTAAAAAGTGGCTTCACACCACTGAAGACGATAGTTTCTTTATTATTACGTCTCTCTCTAACTTACGTCATCTTTTAGTAAGATAAAGCAGTGCAAATTATAAGTTTATTGGTTCAGTTTAATACGAGTCCTCTATGCTTGTTATTACTCTAAGGTCATCCATGTATAAATCAGAGACAAGTTTATTGTTCATTCATGACTTTGACAGCTAAATTCGTACAGATAATATATTTTAATGCCAAATATGACAACTATGATAAGGCACTTTCACATGTAATAACTTTTATTTGTCATCCATGATAACCATATCAAATTGATATATAAAAAAATAAAATATTTTTAATAACAAGAAACCTATTATGTTTTCGATATATTTTTTTGTGTATATTTAAAGTAATTTAAAGTTTGAGCAAAAAAAAGACAATTTTTTTTAATAAAATATTTTTATTTCATATCAGTCTTATATTTTAGTAACAACAAACGCATACTATATGAATGATTTAAATGAACAATTTTCAAATTCACAAAATCGATTTTGTATTAATATAACATCAAAGTATATTAACTTTTGATCGAATTCAAAATACAGACTTTAATTTGGATGTTTTATTTTTTATTTTTTCGTGTGTATGGTACACATTATTTACTTTATCCATATTCACCAACGAAAAATTAATTTTAAATTTTAAATGAAGGCTTCGAACGTTATTTCAAAGATGATCTCATATATCTATTTTAATGTGTGTACAATAATGTTCTTTTTTAGCTAAAAATAATACTTAATTGTAATTCCTTTTTTTTAAAAAAACATACATTTGTGAAATGCAAATGATAGAAAAACAGTCTAAAATTTAAATTTAATTAAGCTATTTGAAAGTACACTCATATAAAAAAAAACGTTTAATAAGCCATATTACTTGTTACGTATGAATGGATCTGCTATAGGATTGTCAACCTTCTCGAACGGATAATATGGATGTGTTTGCCAAAAGGTTGGGAATGTGTAGCGTTTATGCATATCGAACTTGTTGATTTTCTGAATTTCTTCTGCTGTCAGTTCGAAGTCAAAGATATCGATATTTTCTTTTAATCGTGAGTATTTTACCGTCTTTGGTATTGGCACTACTTTTCTATCTACCTGTGAAATAAATAAAAATACCTTATTATATAATATGTAAATATTAGTGTATATCAACAGTATTTAGTACAATAAAGAAATTAGAGCTGTGACCGTAAAGTCATTAGTTCTGTGAATTGCTGTTGTTAGTTCTTAACGCAACCACTACGGGAAATTAACCACAGACAATAAAATACAAGACTTACCAGCCATCTTAAAACAATTTGAGGAGTTGTTTTCCTATACTTTGTAGCTATTTCCACCAGGATTGGATTATCGATTCTTGGTCCAGGGAAAAGCATACCATATCTCATGACCAATGAACCAAAAGGACTATATCCCATAACCACAATGCCTTCAGATTGAGCATAATCAACTAACTCTGTTTGGATCATTTGAGGATGTACCTAGAACAACAGTTAAAATATGTTTACTATTTCTTGTAAAGAAGGCTGAAATAATTTTAAATAGAAAACGATTAATAAATTATTATTTTAACAAAAAATAAAATCTCTATTACCTCTATACCTATAACTTAAGAAAATATCTATACATATTATAAAATTCTAACAAAGCCGAATCTGTACATTAAATATTTTTTGGAAAATCTTATTGATATAGACATTATTATCGATGCAGATGCCGAATATATAGTTTTTAGAATTTTTGTCTGTCTGTCTGTCTGTCTGTCTGTTACCGCATCACAGAAAAACCACTGGAGGGATTTTGATGAAACTTGGTATGGTGATAGCTGGTTATCCGGGTCAACATATAGGATACTTTTTACCGCGGGAAAATATCTCATTTCTGAGAAAAAATACAGAAACTGGTTGAAATAAAACCACGATGATACTATCTATAAATAGTTTAGCAAGATAATTTATTAAATATGGTAAAAATTATTAAAAATAGCTTATCTTGAAAATCAAATGATCAATGCGCTATTTTATTCATTAAAATATTTATTTTAATTAATATTTATTTATGTGTTATTTAGATACTCGACAATAGATGTCGCCATGTGTTTTTAAAATACGTAGTTTCAATCCAAAAAAAAATAATGTACAGATATGACCTTTCTATGACTTTATTAGAATTACTACTTAATTACCCGCGGCCCCGCCCGTGTTAAAATTTTCAATAAAACAAACTTTTTGGCTTTATAAATTAGTAACATATTAAATAAAATATTTGTAAATTTTTATTGTTTAGTAAATAATGTTAATATTTTTTAATCTTGGGCAAAATGAAATTGGGCAAATGCAAATCCAACTCGCGCATTATAGGTTTTGTATAGCAAAATACTGTGTTGTTTTTCTTACTTACGTGTTTTGTTAGGTTAGCACTAAAATAAATACCTACGTATAATATTTACGTTTCCACAATATCGACCCATTCTATCAACCATAAAAATATGTTCGATTCATATTATTTTATACCATTTTATGGAAAACAAGTTCATGGCTGTTAAACTGACAAAGCGGGTAATTAAAAATATTGCATATCTCAAAAACTATTAAAAAGTATTTGAAGAACTGTTTGTTATACTTCAACTTTTTCAGTTTTTCTTGACATTATTTCTTGGAAGGTAAATGCCACAAAAAGAACACAATAAAATGCTTACGATTTTAATCATTTTAGCTGAGCCATATGAAATAGTAAAAAGTATCTGCTTAGAATTATTTATTTATTACACTTTCTTTTCAAAATCGTTTTGGAAAATATTACTAACTAGCGCTAACCAATCCCTGTTTCGCGACAAATTGACATTAAGAAAAGTTGTCATTATGTAATTAAAATTTAGTAAGAAGCTACATATTAAATTAATCAATAGCTGTCTATTAGTAAAAAAATGATTAAAATTAATTCCGTAGTTTGAGAGTTTATCGCCCAAAACTAAACAAACAAACAAAACAGAAGTATAGATATACATAATATTATTGCTAAAACAAAAAGTGCAATATTACTAAATCAAATGTGAGATTAACGGAGGAACCTTTGTGGCATTGTGAATCACTGCCATCATTTACCAATCATACGGTACGCAATGAAAGTGGTATATGTAAGAGTATATACTAATGTGTAAAACCTAAGAATTTGGTTTTCAACGCGGGCGGAGCCGCGGGCAATGCTAGTTATCTTATATACCTCTATCTGTAAAGCAACTGGCTTTATATTGCTTTCTCTGATTAATCGTTCTAGCTGTTCCTTGTTAAAGTTCGAAACTCCGATAGATTTAACGAGACCTAGAAGGACAGCATCTTCCATACCTCGCCAAGTTTCCATAAAATCTGTTTGAGAGTAAGAGTAGTCCTCCTAGAAAAGAAATAAAAACAAACTTTAAATTCAATGCGACAGTTAGAAATTAGCTTCTAAGATATGTTTTCATATATAGTTTGTTAAAAGTGCAACTGAGACAGTGCTTACATTAAGTCCTATAGGCCAATGCATGAGGTATAAGTCGATATAATTCAGCCCCATCTTGTGTAAAGTATCTCTTAATGACTGAACTACTTGTTCTCTTTTATGTAACGTATTCCATAGCTGAAAAGGTACTATTTTAATAATTAATAAATAAAGATTAGGTGTATATGTAAAATATGAGGTATAAATAGCCATATTTTTTGATTGTCTAGACTTAGAAGTTAGATTTTTCACAGCTTCAAGGGTTTGTATTTTGTGCACATTCATTTCAACTTGATACTTCCACGGATTTCTAGAAAAAGGGCCTTGAATCTTGACCGACAGACAGACGGTCAACGAATTAATCCTGTAAGAGTTCCTTTTTTCCTTTTTGAAGCACGAAACCCTAAAAATAAGCAAATATTTAACCAAATAAGGAACAATGACATTATTATGATAGTGAAATAACTGTCCATATTAAATTCCTTCAAATATGTAAAGGTATGTAGAATAATAAGTTGAGTACGAAATCGTTATACTATATTATAACAATTTCGTACTAATAAATGCACATGCGTAATAAATGCACACTGCTCTAAATTTTGTGACAAAGTTTATGAATGAATGAAACGTTTGTCACTTCATCACGCGAAAACTGTAGAATCGACTTAGGTAAAATTTAGCACATATAGACCACGACTAGGGTTAACATATAGGATACTATTTAATTTTTATTATTATTATTATATTCTTTATTGCATATTAATAATGTAACACCAATGTGACCAAAGGTGGACTTATCTCTAGAAGAGATCTCTTCCAGCAAACCCATAGAAGTGAGAAATAATGTTATATAATGGGCCTAAAAGAGTGCCATTGTTATAGGGTAAAATTATAAATAATCATACATTCGAATAAGATAAATTAGAAAAAATAAAAAAATACAAAATCCACGAAAGTAACTTAATTTTCACGGGAGTACAGTCATAGGCAATAACTTTAACTATCAAACGAAACCAATCTGTCATTGTTCTTATCTTATTAGTATACCTTAGTAGTAATAAACAAATCCTCTCGCTTTACAACATTCTGCTCTATCTTAAGCCTCACAGCCTCTCCGATTTCTTCTTCCGTGCCGTATATGGATGCTGTGTCAAAATGTCTGTAGCCTAGGTCTATAGCTTTCAATATAACATCTCGGAGTTGTTTATTATGGGACCTCACCATGCCGTTCTGGAAAATAATGATAAGATTTTTTTTAATCACTAATTTACAGCATATAAAATAGACTTTAATAATGTATATGTATTTATATATTATTATTAAATAAAGTGTAGTCTACGACTGTTAGTTTTATATTAAAAAAAAAAACCGTTTAAAAAGTAAATAAGTTAAGCCACCAAAAATAAAGCTCTGAACAAACAATTATGACAAAATAATATTTTATGACAAAAATGTTTTAATGTATCCAAAATATAAGAAAAACGTATTAAACAATTAATATTTTCTATATTAATAAATATCCGTCGTATAATATAATAATCCTTCGATATAAAAATAGAAGAGGGGGTGCAAGTGCACCCATGGGGGAACCCAGAGGCGGCTCTAGCCCATGTAGCGCCCGTGTGCAATTAATACCCTGGCGCCCTCTAGTAGGCGCGCGGTCAAAATGGAATACTTATAGTTATATTTTTACCAGTGAATGGAATTTCGGATGCAAATGTAAACACACGAGTAAAAAGTATTGTTTAGGAAGAAAGGGGTTACAAGAATAAAAAAGCACAACGGGTATAGCCGGATATACATATGAAATTTGTGCCCGCGGAGTTTTCTCTTCATACTTTGGGAATCGTTTTGGTACCAAATAAAATTTATTCTGTCAAAATTTTAGCTTTTTATCTCAAGCTGTTATCTATTAAAAAAAAACCTATTTTTTCGATTTTATTTTATTCCATGATAAAATTGAAAGTTGATAAGCGCCAATTTTTTTACCAATACTCAGGAGTAAAAGGC
Organism: Fabriciana adippe; assembly: GCA_905404265.1. Taxonomy (NCBI): domain Eukaryota; kingdom Metazoa; phylum Arthropoda; class Insecta; order Lepidoptera; family Nymphalidae; genus Fabriciana; species Fabriciana adippe. The sequence goes on along the minus strand of FR989982.1, from coordinate 7,942,393 downwards.
ATGAAAATTTTTTTTTTATGATTCCCAGACCGAAAGTCAATTTTTAAAAAAAGAAATAAAACAACACAAATATTTATTTATGTATTTTTCTATCAATAATGAAATATTAGTTTATTGGAATGTAGGAATAAGATAAACAACATATTTTTTATTTTTCCACTTTGTTCCACCACATCAAAAAAATTGAAAAAATACCTGAGTATAAAGGAGTACAGAAGAAGTTTTTTGACAGGAGGTGAACACTTTTAAAAAATACGATCAAAAAATAATTTTAGTTTTATTTCTGTTCTTAAACATTGGCTTTCGGTCTGGGAATCATATTTTTTTTTTCATACTTTCAACTCGTAAGTATTGGTAAAAAATGGCGCTAATCAAATTTCGATTTCACTATGGAAAAAAGAATAAAATCGAAAAAATAGATAACAGCTTGAGATAAAAAGCTTAAATTTGGGCAGAATTAATTTTATTTGATACCAAAACAATCCCTAATGTACGAAAAGAAAGCTCCGCGGGGGCAAAAAAAAAAATTATTATATTGATCCAAAAGTTCAAACCGTTCGTCAAACTCGGTCATTGCGGTATCCAATAGGTAGTTGTAAAAATTTACTTTACAATGTGTTTTTGCGTCTGTTATCGGTTTATCCTCCGCCTTATAATTAAAAAGCCTTCTAGGAGAGCGAGAGCAGGCGGGTGCGGAAAATTCTGCTATTGCCTCGACTTCTTCTGCTACAATTTTCGCGCTTTTAATGAACTTCCCAAAAGCGCACACATTAAAGAATTCAGACGAACTTATTTTTGGATTGTTTTAATTTCAAAACAATTTTTTTTGTACTCTCTCCTAATAATCGTATTATTTTATTCTAAATATTTTGGCCAAGATAATGAGTTAGGCGTGACTCAGATTTTTGAATAAGGGTGTTCTGTAAGCACATTATCAGAGCTAAAAATTACCATTATCAGAATCGTATTTTTTTTTCAAATCGCCAGATATTGCCTCGCTAAAAAATGAATTATTTTGATTATTCGTTCAAGTTGAAATTGAACGGGGGAAAAAAAGGATGGTAGTCCTTTTTTTCCTCTGTTCAATTTCAACTTTGTTCAAGAAACCAACCATCTTTTCTTTTACATAAAATAACCGTTCTCAATGTAATTAGTTTCTTACGAGAAATAGGTGCCCTAAGCTCTTTTCAAAACGTTCTAAAGTTATAGACATTTGTCTAAAACTTTAGAACGTCTTGTAAAGAGCTGCCAAGCACCGGCTGCGCCGCGAACGACGCACGCTCTTTCGAGGTGTCGCGAGCGGCGCTTGGCGCCCCCTCAGACCCTGCGCCCGTGTGCATTGCACACCCTGCACTATAGGTAAAGCCGCCCCTGGGGGAACCCCCCTCTCGATACCTATGTTCATACCTGATCAAATCCTAGATAAGTCCCCAACGCAATCGCAGGCATTTCTTTCCCATTGCTCAATTTATATTTTGGTACATTTGCCCACGACGTAGACATCTAAAAATAATAAATTGTTTTATTAAAAAAAAAATATTACTGATTACCTCTATAATAACACGGTAATGTTATACATAATTACCGTGATAATAATTAGTAATCAATAAGTAACTAGGTAATTACATATTAATAACCTCAGACTAAGAAATAACATAGACAGAGTGTCATAGAACTAAAAATGATGCCAGACAATAAAGATTTAAAATAACATGCAATGTGAAATGAAGAAAAAATAAATATAATAAAATAAGCTAATATTATGCTAGCTACCTTTCAAGAGGAAGATGAATAATGCTTAACAGATATAAAATTATCCTTATTCTTTGAAGAAAGTAAGTGATCTATATGGCGAAATCGAGAATGGTAGCATAAACGGCACAACACGCTACTATTGTTGACTTTGACATTTTTTTGGCAGTCTTCGTCTATATATGTAATTCTTTAGTATGAATAACTATCAAAGACTACTTAATAATATTATATATATTTAGTAAAAATAGCATAAGTTGTAAAAAATCATGTCAACTCAACTTGTTTTTTTTTGTGTAAATGTTATACGATATCTTTACCAATCGTGAATTGATTTTCATAAATCAAAAAAAAACTATATAATATAACTAGCATTTCCCGCGGCTCCGCCCGCGTTCAGATGATCAAAAACCAAATTCTTAGGTTTTACACATTAGTATACTCTTACATTATACATTACTTTCATTGCGCACCGCATGATTGGTAAATAATGGCAGAGATTGACAATGCCACAAAGGTTCCTCCGTTAAATTGAACTTTTTGTTTTAGCAATAACATTTATGTATGTCTATACTTCTGTTTTGTTTGTTTTTTTAGTTTTTCACGATAAACTCTCAAACTACGGAATTAATTTTAATCATTTTTTACTAATAGACAGCTATAGATTAATTTAATATATAGCTGATTATTTAAATTACATAATGATAACTTTTCTTAATTAGCGCTAGTTAGTAATATTTTCCAAAACGATTTTCAAAAGAAAGTGTAATAAGTAAATAATTCTAAGCGAATACATTTTTTTATTTCATATGGCTCTGCTAATATGATTAAAGTCGTAAGCATTTTATTGTGTCCTTTAAGCCTTTACCTTCCAAGAAAAGGTGTCAAGAAAAAGTGAAAAAGTTGAGGTATAACACTTCCTAAAATACTTTTTCATAGTTTTTGAGATATGAAATATTTTTAGTTACCCGCTTTGGCAGTTTAACAGCCATAAACTTGTTTTCCATAAAATGTTATAAAATAATATAAATTGAACTTATTTTTATGGTGCAAAAAATGAGTAGGTATTGTGGACACGTAAATATTATTCGTATTTATTTTAGTGTTAACCATACAAAACACGTAAGTAAGAAAAACAACATAGCATTTTGCTATACGAAACCTAAAATGCGCGAGTTGGATTTACATTTGCCCAATTTTTACATTAAAAGATTAAAAAACATTAACATTATTTACTAAACAATAAAAATTTACAAATATTACTAATATGTTACTAATTTATAAAGCCAAAAAGTTTGTTTTATTAAAAATTTAAGCACGGGCAGGGCCGCGGGTAATTTAGTAGTAATTATAGTAAAGTCATAGAAAGGTTATATCTGTACATTTTTTTTTTGGATAAAACTACGTATTTTAAAAACACCTGGCGACATCTATTGTCAAATAGTTAAATAACACATAAATAAATTTTCATTAAAATAATTATTTTAATGAATAAAATAGCGCTGTTAATATTTCTTTTAAGATAAGTTTTTTTTTAATAGTTTTAACATAATATATAAGTAAGTTACCTTGCTAAAATATTAATAGCATCATCGTGCTTTTACTTTAACCAGTTTTTGTATTTTTTCTCAGAAATGAGATATTTTCCTGCGGTAAAAAGAATCCTATGTGTTGACCCGGATAACCTGCTATTACCATACCAAATTTCATAAAAATCCCTCTAGTGGTTTTTCTGTAATACGGTCACATACAGACAGACAGAAAAAATTCTAAAAACTATAGATTCGGGCTCTATATCGCTAATAATGAATATTTCAATAAGATTTTCCGAAAAAATATTGAATTTACGGGTTCGGCTTAGTTACAATTTTATTGTATGTATAGTTACTAATTTATGAAGCCAAAAAGTTTGCTTTACTGATAATTTAAACACGGGCGGAGCCGCGGGTGATTTAGTAGTAATTCTAATAAAATCGAGAAAAGGTCATATCTGTACATTAATTTTTTTGGGATTAAAACTATGTATTTTAAAAACACATGGCGACATCTATTGTCGAATATCTAAATAACACATAAATAAATATTAATTAAAATAACTATTTTAATGGATAAAATAGCGCTTTTGATAATTTGATTTTCAAGATAAGCTATTTTTATAGTTTTTACCATATTTTGTAAGTTACCTTGCTAAACTGTTTACAAATAGTATCGTCGTGGTTTTGTTCCTACCAGTTTTTGTATTTTTTTTCAGAAATGAGATATTTTCTCGCGGTAAAAAGTATCCTATATGTTGACCCGGATAACCAGCTATCATCATACCAAATTTCATCAAAATCCCTCCAGTGGTTTTTCTGTGATGCGGTAACAGACAGACAGACAGACAGACAGACAGACAGACAGACAGACAGACAGACAAAAATTCTAAAAACTATAGATTCGGCCTCTGCATCGATAATAATGTCTATTTCAATAAGATTTTCCAAAAAATATTTAATGTACAGATTCGGCTTAGTTAGAATTTTATAATATGTATAGATTAGGTGTTTCATGCTTAGAAGTGAAATTTTCCCTCAAAAATATATGAAATAGTTAAGTAATAATAAAAATTATTTAAAAAAAAAAGAAAAAAGAAAACGCTTTTAATCAACCGCTAAAACAAATCAAAGCACATACTCGAAGATTCTACTACATAGCCTCTCATCTTTTCTACTACATCGTTCTAGTCATGGAAGTGTTCTACCCTTCTTTTTGCTATAGGTATATTAAAAAAAAACTAAAAAGCAGGCTTTTGACCAATTATATTTATTTGGACTCGTAAAAACGATTCAAACGTGTCAAAACTCGAGTTCTTACTAGTAACCATTGAAGAGTTATCCAACTCCTGGCTCCAACATCAGATCAGTGAGATGGTATCAAATTATTGTATTGTTATCCATCCCACGTTGTAAGTACATTTTTAAATTTCAAATCTCACAATCATCAAATAGTCCGGTCAAATTAAACCAAAAAATAAGAGTGAAGCTACATAAATTTACAACAAGCTGAAAATTGGTGAAATCGTTCAAAATATAATAATAAATAAAATTTGAAAGTTCCCCATCTTTCCCCTGTATGGAAATTTTTTTATTCAAGGTCAAAGGTCATAAAAATGACTTTTTCGCAATTTTCAACAAAACAGTAAGTTTCATCATAAAAATACTTCAGACAAAAATTGTAGATCATAAAATTATCTATAAAAAATATATAAATACTTTTTTCCTACGAGCCACCATTTCTGAGATATAACGATTCAAAAATTTGTAAAAGTTGTAATCTTATTATATACTAGCGACTCAACCTCGCTTCGCTCGGGTTCGTCTCTAGGTACGTTTTACTGCTAAACCGAGCTGAACGTTGATAAGTCAGTCAGTGAGTCGCGAGTAGTGAATAAAAATAGTAATTGCGAATGTACCTTAGGTGACAGACAAATAATATTGCGAACTTCCCTGTATAACTTTTTAAGACCTACAATTTTGTAGTACATTGTTATGATGTATCTCTTAAGGTTCAGCCAGCGTTAGCCATATAAATTTCTAAGGACGACTCGATAGAACCAGTCATTGCGTTTTCCCGCGGGAACGAAAAATGTACCTGTAGTAAAAGGTATCCCAAATGTTGAACCGAGTGATAAGCTATCACTATACAAAATTTAGTTAAATTCGATTCAGTACTTTTTGCGTGAAACGTGCACATCGATTTGACTAAGTCAGCTTTATTATAGGTATAGATAAGAATAGGTATTGCGAGTGTACCCTAAGAGATAGACATATACTGTTGCAGATTTTTCTGTTGACCTTTTCAAGACCTACAATTTTTTTAGTACATTGTTTCGATGTATATCTTAAGGTTTAGCCAGCGGAAGGTTTATAAGGAGGACTCGATAAAATCAGTTATTGCGATTTCCCGTGGGAAAGAAAGATTTTTCTGAAATAAAAGGTATCTTAAATGTTGACCCGGGTAATAAGTTATCACTTCACCAAATTTCGTTGTAATCGGTTCATTACTTTTTGCGTGAAACGCGCACACACAAACAGACATACAGACAAACAGACAAACAGACAAACAGACAAACAGACAAAAATTTTAATAACTATTGTTTTGGGGTCTATATTGTATACATAATACGTTACATTCATTGTTTTTAAAAAATATTGCATGTACAGATTTCGTTAAGTTACTGCTTTATTATAGTATAGATAAAAAAGGTAAAAGCGATTGACTGATGTATCAGCGCACAGGCCAAACCCTTAAGGTTAGCAAATTGAAATTTCGCACACGTATTCCTCATATGACGAAGACATCCACTAAGGAAGGATTTTTCAAAATTCAACCCCCAAGGGGGTGAAATAGGGCATAAAAGTTTGTATGAAACTTTTTATTCCTTGCACATATTTGCATGAAATTTCGTATGAATTGAGTACGACAAAAATAATGAGTTACATATTTCAGCGTTTTCTAAAATTCAACCCCTAAGAGGGTGAAATGGGGGATAAAAGTTTGCATGAAACTTTTTATTCCTTCGACATATTTGCATGAAAATTAGTATTTTTGTAATTTGATCGCGAGCGAAGCCGCGGGTTATGCTAGTCGTCATAATATGCATGAGTACGCCTCGTACGTACTCGTACATCTCCAGAGTTGTAATATATGTTACGAATTTTTGAATCGTTATATCTCAGAAACGGTGGCTCGTAGGAAAAAAAGTGTTTAAACATTTTTTATAGATAATTTTATGATCTACAATTTTTGTCTAAATTATTTTTATGATAAAACTCACCGATTTGCTAAAAATCGCGAAATACTCATTTTTTTGACCTTTGACCTTAAATAAAAAAAATTCCATACAGAGGAAAGATGGGGAACTTTCAAATTTTATTTATAATTATATTTTGAACGATTTCACCAATTTTCAGCTTGTTGTAAATTTATGTAGCTTCGAATGTCTAAATTGACTGGACTAAAATGACATTATAGAACTTGTTAAAATACATATCGAAGATTTTTTTGTAATAGATACTTAGTTACAAGTGAAGCTACTAAATGCGAGTTCAAAAACATTAAAATCATTTACTCACAAAAAAAATCTTAGTAAAAATAAATTAACTTACAGCATAACAACTTTTATGATTTGGTTCTTGAAATAAAATAACGATTTCTATTGCCTTATTCTCTGCTTATAAAATTTAATTTTAATTTTAAAAATTTTTTTACAGGGTACCTACTACCTACTAATAATTTTATGGAAATTAATATCTATACATAAATAGGCAAAGGCAAAACAGTTCAGTACCTTTTTCTCATTTCTTTGTCAAAAAATTTTTTTTTGGAAACCGTTTTTTTTTTGTTGTGTAGATAGGAAAAGACAAAAAGTTAAGTTTCACTGCATACGACAATGTGAATTTATATAAGTTTTCCTTAAACGTTTAAAAATGATTATGGTCAAATTTCGACTGAGGGGCGAACACTAGTATGTACACTATTTCTTTTGTACAAAAGAAATCAGTAATAATTACAAAAACTAAGACATTGACCGTACCAAGTGAACTTGTATTAGGAGCGCCTTGCATTCCACGTTGAACGAAACGTAATATGTTCACAGTTCTATGAGTAAGCATGCATAATTATTAATTAGATAATAATATTATGGATAATTAATTTAAAAAATAATTATTATGTGTGTGTGTGTGTGTGTGTGTGTGTGTGTGTGTGTGTGTGTGTGTGTGTGTGTGTGTGTGTGTGTGTGTGTGTGTGTGTGTGTGTGTGTGTGTGTGTGTGTCACGCACACATAATTACGTGTATGTACGTGCGTGCGTGCGCGTGTGTGAGGGTGTGTTTGTATGTGTTTATGAGTATGTCCTATAATTATATACGGCTGGATGTAAGTATATATTACACACTAGCGGCTCACCTTCGTTTCGCTCGGGTTCGCCTCTAGACAAACAAAAAACAAATCTATCCCACGGGAACATTTTTCCGGGATAAAAAGTAGCCTATTTGTTATTCTAATATATGAAGTATATTATTGTAACGTTTCATTAAAATCTAATCAGTAGTTTTTCTGTACTAAGCTGTATAAGTTACTATAGTTTTTTAAGTATTCCACGGGAACTCTTTAATTTTTCGGGATGAAAAGTACCTATCTAAAATATTGACCGGGGATATATGGAATCACCATGCAATTTCATTTACATCGGTCCAACAGTTTCGGAGATTAGCCCGTACAAACAGACAAACAGAGAAACAACAAAATTTAAAAAAATCTGGATTTGTTCTATTTCTCTTCTTATATCCATCCCCTTGACTCGGTTTTTAGCATTTTTTTATATGTACAGACATTCGACCCCTACAGTTTTATTATATGTATAGACTAGCAGAACCCGCGGCTTCGCCCGCGATCAAACTATGAAAAAGAAACTTTTTTGCAATACATACTTTATTATTTCCAAAAATAAGTTCGTGTTTCATATTATTTCTTTAAGATATTGTTTAAAACAAATTTAATTTTAGCGATCGTAACTCAAAATATCCAGGATTTTAAAAGATGTTAAACGTAGGTGTATTCTGTAAATAAATTTATATTTTAGGTATTTAGCAAGCTCCACTGCCTCTATTTTTTGTACATTTTTCTACTCCATCTTTCTAAAGTAAGAGTAAGAGAGCAATGATACAACTCGCATACAAAGTTTAGGACTTTAGAATCATGTAACTCGGCTAGTATGGGCTTTTTAATTAACATACTAACAGGCTAGCATCTATGTTATTTTTAAAGACTTCACGAACATCCATCTTTTTAAGTTACATAATATGTGTCGCAAATACATAGGCCGCTCTAATGTTTAATGAATTACACTCTAATTCCGTTACATAACTTAGGGAGTCTTCTTCATTACAGGTATGCTAACCTTCATTGAGAGGATATAGATAACAGGATACTATCTACCTAGCTTTTCTTTTTCGCGTTCTAGGTCTGTTATAGTTGTAATTGCTGTGACCAGCCGAGAAGTTATACATAATTTTTCTTTGGAATCGGAATAATTTCTGTTCTCTACTTTATGTCCCACACCGTAAGTGTGTCCTTACGGAGAACTTGAACCATGTTACTCTATTTAAATATATTCAACCAACTCCAACTTCACCGCCTAGTTTTACCCCCTTAGGAGCTGAATTTTGAAAAATTCTAAAAAACGTATTTATTTAATTGTATTAAAGAACATTTATACCAAATTTCATATAATTCTGAATATAAACAATTTTTTCCCCATATAAACAGCACATACCGTAAACCGAGGCTACTTTGACATCGGGGGCTACTTTGACATACCGTCTAATTTCATCAAAAGTCTATATTTTGCAACCGCAGGGCTACTTTAACACCTAATAAATTAAGTTTTGTGTTATATTTAGTGAAAGAGACCATAAAAGCGTCAAAAAAATAAAAAAAATCAAGGAAATTAACGGATTTATTAAGTTCTCAATTTCTTACAGTTTAATAATTGTTTAATTTGCTTACAACTTCAAAAATAGACATACAAAATTAACAAGAAACTTCTTAACAATATGAACCCTGAAACCCTGCCTATGAGTGCGAGCGCTGTGAGGACTCGGAGTGACATTGTATTTTAGATTTAATTTGTTGATTTAGTGTGATGAAAGTTCCTATAATACCTGATGATCAAGCCAAAAAATGAGCCAATGGGCCTAATATTGTTAAGAAGTTTTATGTTAATTTTGTAGTTTTTTCTTTTGTTAGTTTTGTCTATTTTTGTAGTTATAAGCAAATGAAACAATTATTAAACTGTAAGAAATTGAGAACTTAATAAATCCGTTGATTTCCTTGATTTTTTTTTATTTTTTTGGCGCTTTTATGGTCTCTTTCACTAAATATAACACAAAACTTAATTTTTTAGGTGTCAAAGTAGCCCTGCGGTTCCAAAACATCGACTTTTGATGAAATTAGACGGTATGTCAAAGTAGCCCCACACCCGGGGCTACTTTGACACCAAATTAAAGAAAAAAAACTGGTATTAAGCGATGCTCTAAACACCTTGGATTACTGCTAAACTTGTAGCCAAAACATCAATTGCTCAGACTAGAAAGAAAAAACAAGAATAGAAGACTTCAAAAAAAAGTTAATCCCCAAAAACTTTCCAAACTATGTCAAAGTAGCCCCGGTTTACGGTACCCCTTTTATCCTTTTAAGGGATGAATTTTGAAAGAATAATAATATTTGTATGGTTTTATTTTTCATTTTAAAACTAAATACCACTTTCCTTGCATTAATTAATAATTACAGAGTTTTATACGAACTTTCATTCCCCATTTTACCCCTTATGGGATTGAATTTTGAAAAATGCTAAAACACATACTTATTAAATTATATTGAAGAACATTAATAAGAAGTTTCAAGTAATTCTGTTCATAAATAATTTTTTGCCCATATAAACTTTATTACCCCCTTTTACCGATTTAATGGATGAATTTTCGAAAAAATGAAATCAAAATATTTTTTATATTTTATCTTAAAGCTAAATACCACTTTGTATGTATCTCACATTAAAAATGACAGAGTTACATACAAACTTTAATCCCCTATTTTACCCATTTAGGGGATGAATTTCGAAAAATCCTTTCTTAGCGGACGCCTACATCATATAAGAAATATGCCCTCCAAATTTCACGTTTCTACGACCAGCGGTTTAGGCTGTACGTTGATCGATCAGTCAGTCAGGACAAAGCATTTTTTGAAGTTAGGGTTTTAAACAGGTCCTCTATCATCTGTAAGCCATGAAGTAAGTATGGTTTTTGCTTTGGGACTTGCGACTGATATTGTTCATTTTATTTATCTTATTATATAAATCATTTTATATAAAAAAAATCCTTATTTTTAAAGTGACAGTAATCAACATTGCAAATAATCTTTCTAATAAAAAAAAACGACGCATTTTAACGTCTCAAAGTACATTTTTTGGAGATAAAAAAATAGGGCAGCTACTCAGGAACGGGGCAATGATACGTAAGCAAACTAACGAGAGGAAACGCTAGTTTTAAATAAAACTCAAAATCTTTTCAGATTTTTCATGAATTTAATTTAACTTTTGGTTCCCGACATTTTGAATGCTTTACAACAATCACAGTCACGGGGGAGATTTAATCTGACCATGATTGCTGTAAAGCATTCGAAACGTAGGGAACCAAAAATCAAAATAAATCCGCGAAAAAAACAGAAAACACAAGAAAAAGAAGAACAATAAAACTTATTATAAATATCAGATATTCGCAGAAATCTAACTAAGAAACCGATAATATGTGAAACGCTACTTATTAACGAGTGTAAGTCAAACTTTAATTTAGTTATCTCATAACGCACTCTGGCTTTATAATTGCGAGAACGAGTTTTATTTTCTGGTTTTCGGTTAAATTGCGGTTTAAGCCGGTTTATTGTTTGATATGAGTAGACGATGATATGATGGAACTATTCACGTTCAAGCATTTATTAACCGAGTTCAAAATAGAGGGTTTAAATTTTGAAATCATCTTCTATATCATTATCTATTCATTAAAATTTGAATTATGAAATGAAAATCATTACTCAATAAGCATAAATATCGGGTAATCTATATATAATATGAACTAGCACAACCCACAGCTTCGCTCGCTCTAAAACTACAAAAAAAAAACTCCAAAAAAGTAGGTTTCATACTAACTTTCATTCCTTATTTTACCACCTTATGGGATGAATTTCGAAAAATGCTAAATTTTATTGAAGAACATTAATACCGAGTTTCAAGTAATTCTGATCATAAATATTTTTTTGGGTTGTATTATAACGTGTTTCCCGTGGATATGAGATAATGCCACGCAGTAAAGTAGCCTATGTTACCCTCCAGCTCACCGACTATCTCCACACAAAAAATCACGCCAATCCGTCACTCTGTTTCGACGTGAAAGAAGAACAAACAAAGAAACAAACAAAAAATTAATAAATCCGCGAAAAAATCCGAAAAGATAGTTATTTAAAATGTCAAATATTCGCGTAAATCTAAGAAAGTATTAAAATGAATATGGTCAAATTTCGACCACTGGGCGAATACTATAATAGTTCACATTATAGTACAAATAAAAATATTACAGGACCGACCTATTTACATTTCATGCCTCCAATTTTAGTAGATTATTGATATATATTTTTGTGTAATATTTTCTTGAACATATGAAAGATATTAAATTAAAAAAAAAAAAACAATTGTGTACCTCTTCCTTCTTTGAAGTTGGTCAAAAAGCAAGTGGCGCAAACAAGCAAGTGGTAAATCGAGTGATATGTATATTTTTACTTTACTTTCACAGACATTTAAGTACTTACATGAACACAGTCGATATTTGGCATTTTTATAAAATTAACTTCGAGCTCAGAACAAAATATAACAGAAAATAAAAAAAAAAACTCATCAAACTAGACTTAATATTGATTTTTTTCTACATTACTTTGAAAGTGTAATCGTTACGAAGTGTACAAATGAACTGAATGGAATGTGAACCTGTTATAACCCCTTTGTTTTTGTTTATCTAACATTATATGTTTAACGATGAGTATATCCTCTAGCGGTAAAATGCAGAACTAATTTTAAACGATAAACCCGCTATTTAGTTTGTGTTTCTATACAATATACGTTTGAAATAGGCAAAGACAAAACTGTTCAGTATATTTTTTGCCTCTGTTAGAAGATAAATTATTATCGTCCAATTTCGATTTTCGACCATTGGCCGACCACTAATATTTTTAATTTTAATTTTTATTTATTTTATTTAATCATTTATTTCAGGCAATATTTACAAAAAGATCTTAAATATGTAAACAGAGGCCCATATAATATATACCTTAATAACTAACATATATTATATATATCTATACATATTATAAAATTGTAACTAAGCCGAATCTGTACATTAAATATTTTTTGGAAAAACTTATTGAAATAGACTTTATTATCGATACAGAAGCTAAATCTATAGTTTTTAGAATTTTTGTCTGTCTGTCTGTCTGTCTGTTACCGCATCTCGGGAAAACCACGTGACATATTTTGATGAATTTTGGTATGATGATAGCTGGTTTTCTGGCTGAGTTTCTGTGCTCAAACTTCAGTTGGCCTCAAAGAGTCTTTTGATCACATTAAAAAATTGGACCGTTTGGCAACAAAGAATATTTCGAGTTGATTAAACGTTTTTCCATACAAAATGTATGGGAAAAGATTTTCGCGATTTCTGTCATTTCTAGTACTCAATCAAACCTTAAATGGTCCCATAGAGTCTTTTGATCCCTACATGAAATAGGATCGATTGACATAAAAAAAAATTTTTCGTGTTTTAGCATTTTTCTCGCTGACTGTACATTTATTCCAAAATCTGTGAATGCAGTTCAGAATATCTCAAAAAGTTATGGATGGTCTCCTAGGAACATTTTCCTGTAACTATAGTATTTAAGGTACCTGCCCTTACTGTCCCGTCTCAAAAATCCACCCTGTATATAATATTAAAAGATTAATAAGAGAGAAGAAATAAGAGAGAAGAAGAAATTTAAAAGACTATAATTTAGTTTAAGAGAGTATTCAATGAAGATACCTAATCGCACTACTAATATAAATACGCAAGTGTGTATGTATGTTTGTTACTCTGTTATTTAAACAATTTAAGTCTAAAATTAAAAATATATTAGTGAATAATGCTTATTATACCTTCACGGAATACTTCGTAGATGTCAATATGTGGAATTAATGTCTGGTTGGGTCTCACGTTGGATAAGTAGGTAATTTGTATTAAAATATTATAAACAAATATTATTTTAAAAGAGCAACTATTGAATTTCTCGCCGGCTCTTCTCAGCAGAACTGCCTTCCGAGCCGGTGGTAGAATCTCACAGATTGACAACACTGAAATTTAATTTAAAATGTAATTTTGACGATTCAAACGTGCTTGTAAAAGTCTATTTGAATAAAGTATATTTTGATTGATTTGGTTTGACTCCTTTATGTCGAAACGGCTGCAGGGATTTGGATGAAATTAAGGACACAGATAAACTATGACCTAGGTCTTAGAGTAACATACTCGTACAGGCTGCTGTTAATTCTAAAAGGTGGCGCTGCATTTATATGATAATAGTTTTTGTATTTTTTTTTTCTCAGAAATAATACATTTTTGACTAAGACTAAGTTGACCAAGATCATCAGCTATCACTGAACAGAATTGCATTAAAATCCGTCCAATGGTTTTCCTGTGATGCGGTCACAGACAGACATACAGACAAAAATTCTAAAAACTGTAGGTAAATTTGGCCTCTGTATTGATAATGATGGCTATATCAATAAGATTATTCAAAAAAAATATTTAATGTACAAATTCGGCTCAGAATTTTATTATATGTGTAGATTAGTATTTATAATACTAAAGGCAAAGAGAGCAAAGCTAGGGTAAGTCACTAGTTTATTTACCTATAGTGAAGGCTAATAAATGGACGTAAACACTTATCTTTATCTTTTATTTGTAAATAAAATACCGATTCGATTAGGTTTTAATTCTATGAACGACTAATGGAAAACCAGCCAAAAACAAAGTCACCACGGTTGTATGTGTTATAAAAACGCTTTCGATTGTGTATACAAATGCTTTCGATTTTTAACGTACTTTTAATAGTCGATATCGATATAAAGTTTTGTACATATCTATATCTATACAGACAAATAAAATTGGAGTGTCTGTTTGTAATATTAAAATAACCGCTTTTTAGTAAATGCATATGGATGTATACACGGTACATATACCAAAACAACATTTTTTTACAATTTTTGTCTGTCTGTCTGTCTGTTTGTTCAGGCTAATCTCCGAAACGACTGGACCGATTTTGACGGGACTTTCACTGGCAGATAGCTGATGTTATAAGGAGTAACTTAGTCCTACTTTTATTGTAGAAAAAGAATCAGGGTTCCGCGAAAAAAAATTAAAACCCATGAAATTGTGAATAAAATCCGCATACGGCGTACGCACCCGAGCAAAGCGAGGGTAAATCGCTTTATGATTTAAATAAATATCTTAGGAGTAGCAAGCTCCTATTTATTTATAAACATAGGTAACCGTGAAAACGTATCTAGGGACGAACGCGAGCGAAGCGAGCGTGAGTCGCTAGTAAATAAATAAAAATAAAGTGTCTGTTTGTAATCAAAATAACAGCTTTATACTAAATGCATATGAAATTATATACGGTACTTATAAGAAAATTGTCTGTCTGTCTGTTTGTTTGTTCGGGTTAATCTCCGAAACGGCAGGACCAATTTTAACGGGACTTTCACGGGCAGATAGCTGATATTATAAGCAGTAACTAAGGCTACTTTTATTTTAGAAAAAGAATTAGGGTTCCGCTCAAAAAAATTAAAACTTATCTAGGGACAGACTCGAGCGAAGCGAGGGTAAGTCGCTAATCTTCTATACCGATAAATAAAACTGAAGTGCCTGTTTGTAATATTAAAATAACCGCTTTTTACTAAATGCATATACATATACCAAAACAATTTTTTTTACAATTTTTGTCTGTCCGTCTGTCTTTTTGTTTCGGGTAATCTCCGAAACGGCTGGACCGATTTTGACGGGACTTTCACTGGCAGATAGCTGATGTTATAAGGAGTAACTTAAGCTACTTTTATTTTAGAAAAAGAATCAGGGTTCTGCAAAAAGAAATAAAAACCCATGAATTTGTGAACAAAATCCGCGTACGGCGAACGGCAAAGTGAGGGTAAATCGCTATATAATTTAAATAAATGTAGCAAGGTACTATTTATGTAAAAACATAGCTAACCGTGAAAACGTACCAAATATAACTAAAACTTACGGACGTTACAAAACATACAATTTAAATATACCTATGTCGGATGAACCCTAAAATCATGTTGACACAGGTGATATAAAGAGGTCGGAGCTTCGAGATTTAGTGCTTAAACGATCCTGCGACGCCCCATGAAGACGGGGGAGGAACCGTCGAGTTTTAGTGGGTAGTACTGGTTTGTTTAGCCGATCCCACGTAACAACTTGTGTGTATGCGAATTGCGGGAGGTATGTGTAAATGCATTTTCCAACGTTAAAAGTAGGTGATATAAAGTGAATGTCTACAGATATAACGTTTTGGCCAATTTTAATAAATTTTAATTATAAATAATACAAGACTTAAGTAAAAGCATGTTAAATATCAAAGGCAATGATAGCCTATTGGAAAACATGAACTCGTGGAGTGAAGCGGGCTCAATTCCATATTTTAACTTCTGAAATTTTCATTCTGAATTATTTTCAAAATTTACATTACAATTGGTTTCAAGGAACAAAAGATAAAGAAGCATACATGTGTGAGAGAATCTAACTTGTATTCGAAAGTGTGAAGTCCGCCAACCCGAACTTGACTAGCGTGGTGGTTTATAGCCTGATCCCCCTCTCATTTAAGGAGCGACCAACTCCCTCCCAGCAGTGGGACGTTTAAAGGGCCGAATATTTCTTTAAAATAAAATTAAAAATTTTAAGTAACCCGACATAAAAAAACTTTAAAAATTAAAAAAAAAACATTTTTTCTCTCTTGGCCTTTAATAATTTTTTTGATGATCACTAAGTAAATAAAATAAAAACCAGAATAAAAATAAAAAGATTAATAATGATAAAGTATTAGCGGTCTCCCATACAGACATACACGTTTCATCCTTGGCGCAAAATGTACATACATATGTGTCTCCAACTGCATAATAACTATGTATATTCCTTCGTCAACTTGTTTTCATCTTTTTAGTTAGCCTTTAATATGTAGTCGGTTTTTTTTAATATTTATAATCCATTTTTAAATATTATATGCTTATTTATCTACATAGGTAAATCTCGCGACAAGCTTTTATTTATATCATGTAAATTGTGTAATGTAATAAATTGTTGGGTTTGATTTAGTTTAAAAGTTATTTTCTTTTTTTAAAGCATTCAAATAAAAGCTTGTTTTTAATTGTTTTTTTTTTTTTTTTTTTTTTTACTATTATTTATTTAATTTATTTTTAACTTATCCGACAAATGTCGCACATTTGGTTAGAAATCTATGCCTATAATAAAATTGTAAATTAAATATTTTTCGTTTACAAATTCGACTTTAATCTTATTAAAATAGTCATTATTATCCACACAGAGGTCGAATCTATAGTTATTAGATTTTTTGTTTTTATTTTTTACATTAAATAGTTGAAACAGATGTAATAACTAGATTTAAACTAACGCGGTCAAAACTGCAGATTAAATAATTTTAGATCTTTTTTTCGGGAATAGAAAACGAAAAATAAAATAAAAATATAATTAGGCACTGAAAATAACATAACTTGTGCATATTGGAATGACACAATATTTTACTTATTCCATAAATGATAATTAATTAATTGTGAGAAATGATTTTATTTTTAACGGTGGCTTAAATTAAATATTCTTTAAATAAAAATATATACCGATTTTATTTATTTTTTCTTGAAGCTTGTATGTGATCACTCTATAATCTATGTATACTCTACAAAATCCAAAAAAAAAAAAAACAATTTACAATTAAAAAACAAACTTTATTTAACATTACTTACAGCACGGGGGTAAATTTAAAAAAATAACACTTACCAACGTCACAATAAGGAGGAAATGAAGTGCTGAAACGACCATTTTGAACGACGAGGTCCTCCTGACTGGACTCCGGGACACCCACGGGTATTTATATATATGCCTTATCTACAAACTGTATGAAACATATCAGCTAAGTTAAAAATTATATTTAAAAATTGTCTCTTATCATAACATGTACCTATTTCGATCGAATTCGTGTCAACGAATTGTTATTTATAGAGCTACTACCTACACGATTGACAACAATTGTTTTTCCTTATATTAAACTAATCCCTTACCCTCCCTTCGCTCGGGTGTGTCCCTAGGCGTTTTAATATTTTAGTGCGGGACCCTAAGCCTTTTTCTAAAATAAAAGAAGCCTAAGTTATTCCTTATAACACCAGCTATGTGCCAATGAAATTCGCGTCAAAATCAGTCCAGCCATTATGGAGATTAGCCGGAACAAACAGACAGACAAACAAAGATTTAAAAAATCCACAGATCTCGTGTCTGCCACGACCTTCTGGTACATTGAAAATGAATCTGCCAAATGAATTGAATTAAATGATTTTCATCATATTAATTACTAGGAGAACCCGAAGAATTAAAATTTGATTAAGAGTTACTTTGTATACTACATTGGTGGATGTTTCGTCTGGTTCTGGGTTCTGTTAAAATGTCCATGTGAGAAGCAAATCTCTAAAGTCCACACCAAGCCAAATTCAAAGCCATAGTCAGAGGTTATCAGTGGTATTATTCGAGGTATGAATACTGATTCCCATCGAGTACATCCAGCAAACACAGTGGCCACAATATTTTTTTATAGATTACTAGCAGTCTTATCCGATTACACAGCTTTGGTGGCTTCTTCATAACAGGTGTGGCAACCTTCAGAAGGACAGAACACTGTTAAGGAATTCTACAGGATAGTGAACAGCTTCATCCATTTGCATCACTGAAACGACAGACCTACATATATTCTACATATTTTTGACCCTTCAAAGGACTTAAGTTATTAAAATCAAAATCACTTTAGTTATTAAAATCAGTAGCATTGTTGTTTTTGGGGATCAGTGTAGCACACTCACAAAGCCAAGTTCATTAATACCAAGTTTCAGATAACTCTGATCAATAAACATTTTGTTCTCCATATAAACTTTACCATCCCCCTTTACTCCTTTAAGGGATAAATTTCAAAAAAATCTAATATACATATTACATACGTATTTTAATTATTTATTTTAAGGCTAAATACCACTTTCCGCGCATTTTACATTAAAAATTACAGATTTTTTAAAAATGACAGATTAAATTTTGTATTAAATACAAATAAATTACAAATTTTCATTCCCTTCTTTACCCCCTTACGGGATGAATTATAAAAAATGATAAAACACGTGTTTCTTTAATTGAATTGAAGATCATTAATACTAAGTTTCAAGTAATTCTGATTTTAAATATTTTTTTCACAGATAAACTTTGGTATCCCTTTTTACCCTTTTAAGGGATGAATTTTGAAAAATCCTTTCTTATCCGATGCCTACGTCATATAAGGAATAAGTTCTTCAAAAATACACGTCTCTACGACCAGTGGTTTAGGCTGTGCGTTGATCCATCAGTCAGTCAGGACAAAGCCTTTTATATATATACTAGCGTCTCACTCTCGCTTCGCTCGGGTTCGTCCCTAGTCATGTTTTGACGTCTAGTATAGATTTCTCAGAGATGAAATATTTTCCCGCAGTAAAAAGTATCCTTAAGTTGACTCGGATAACCAGCTATCATCATACTAAATTTCATCTAAATCTGTCCAGTGCTTTTCTCGTGATGCGTTCCCAGACAGACAGATAGACAAAAATTCTAAAAACTATAGATTTGGCCTCTGTGTCGACAATAATGACTATTTCAATAAGATTTTCCAAAAACATTTAATTTACAGATTCGACGCAGTTAGAATTATACTATATATAGATACATTTTAACCATTAGCATAGATTTCTTAAAGATGAGATATTTTCCTGCAATAAAAATTGTCCTCGGATAACCAGCTAATGTCATACCAAATTTCATCAAAATCTGTCCAGCGGTTTTCTCGTGAGGCGTTCCCAGGCAGACAAACAGACAAAACTTCTAAAAACTATAGATTTGGCCTCGGTATCGATAATGATCACTATTTCAATAAGATTTTGCAAAAAATATTTAATGTATAGATTTGACTCTGAATTTTAGTATATGTATAGATACAGACTAGCGACTCACCCTCGCGTCGCGCGGGTTCGTCCCTAGGTACATTTTAACGGTTAGTATTAAATAGATAGTCGATCGCTTGCTTTGTATAGAATCGTACGTTTTTTCGGTTAAAAAATAATTAATTTGCTATACCAGACTATAATCTATCCCTGTGCTTTTCATCCAGATCCGTTCAGCCATTCTGGTATGATTGAGTAACAAAGATCCATCCAAACTTTCGCAATTATAATATTTCAATTAATTATAACATTTTATTAATGGGATTAAATTATATTAGGTATATATGATCCGAGTAATAAGTTACCACTACACATAATTTAGTTAAAATCGGTTCCGTGAAACGCGCACACTCAAACAGACAAACAGACATACAGACAAAATTTTTAATAACTATTGTTTTGGGGTATATATTCTGTACACAATAGGTTACAGTCATTGTTTTAAAAAAATATTTCATGTATAGATTTCGCTAATTTACTGTTTTATTATGTGTATAGATATTAGTTAGTTATTAGTTTAAATACATATTTATTTATGCATAAAGAATCACTTCGTTCAAACGCATAATCACGTTCCAAAATATTTATTCACCATCAATATTGCGCTCACGCGCTCTTCGGGCTTAAACTCTGCGTCACAAAGGTACAACTTCTGAATAACCCAGCCATGATACGCACCTCCAATGATTTTTTAAATGTAGCCCAAAATTGTATCTCTAGGGGTTTTTTTCATTTTTTCGATATCTCATTTTGTTTTCGAGATATGAACTATTTTCTGAGCGAAATCGGATGAAAAATGACCCCATTTTTCACATTATTTCGATTTAAAAAAAAAGTGATTGAGTTTATTCAAAAAATTCTTTTGCATTTTGTAGCCCTTATCATGACGCGTCTTTTGACATCCCAATCAGTCACGTAGTCCCAAAAGTCACGACACCAGGGCGATGTCGCACTTTCGCTGAAAATCGGGCCTATACCGAAGCGACAAAAAAAACATTTTCAATGTTATGTCGGTTCTTATAAATATAGTATATAATTTCATATGCATACAGTAAAAAGCTGTTATTTTGACATTACAAACAAACACTTCAATGTTATTTATCGGTATAGATGTATGGATGTGAAACATTAATTAGAAAATTAAAAATGGTCAGCTATAACATACAATAACTAAAATTAAATTAAAAATTGAAAAAACCCCCGACACTAAATTATGACGGTCATCTTGGATTTGAAATTTATCATAGTGTATTATATATTATTATTCTACTAGTCAAGTTCTTTCATTTGATACCCATATTGAGGGAGTTGTGAAAAAAAAATGTAATTCGCCATTTTGTGGTGGCGGCCATCTTGGAATTGTAATTTATCATAGTATAAAGTATTTTACTAGTCAAGTCTTTTCATTTGATACTTATATTGAGGGAGTTGTGAAAAAATATATAATCCGCCATTTTGTGGCAAAAAACGTTAGCACTGAAACTTAAATAAGTCTCCTCTCAACTTGCCCCACCGCGTCTGTCTGTTTCTTTGTCTTTCTGAACGCGATAAACTCAAAAACTACCGAACAGATTTTCGTACGGTTTCCAATGGGCAGAGTGATTCATGAGGAAGGTTTAGGTATATAATTCATTAATATTTTGTGTTATTTGGCTGAAATATGACGATGGTTGTTGAAGATTTCGGAAAACATCATGCCGACTGGGAGCTTTACTCGCGAGTGTCGCATAAACTATTGCAAACAGCACCACGAAATCTATATCTATACATTTAATAAAATTGTAACTGATCGCTGTCTGTGAATGGAAGATATTTGAGAAAAACTATGTATTATTGGGGGTCTTTATTAAAGCAATAGAACCCAAAACATTGATTTTTAGAATTTTTGTCTTGTTTGTCTGTGCGTTTGTGCGCGCTAATCGAAAAAAAGACTTAGCCTACGACCGCACAGGCAGGCGGCTTGCTTAGCGCCTAGAGCCTAGCGAGTCACCCAGCTAGTAGCTTAGTGAAACGAACGTTTTAAAATGTTCGCGACCGGCCGCACTGCGCTCTTGGCGCTTCTTGCTAAGCGACTAGCTAGGCGCCAAGCGCGCAGTGCGGCCGGTCGCGAACATTCTAAAACGTTCGTTTTACTAAGCTACTAGCTGGGTGACTCGCTAGGCTCTAGGCGCTAAGCAAGCCACCTGTCTGTGCGGACGTAGCCTTAGCGATTTGGGTACGGTTTTCACTAAGGTATTGCTAAGTATTTCACTAAGGTCTATATTCTGTACACAAGAAGTAATAGTCATTGTCTTTAAAAAATAATGTACAGATTTCATATTGTTGTCTTTTTGTCTTTGTCTGTATGTCTGTGTGCATTTCACGCAAAAAGTACTTAACCGATTTTGACTAAATTTTGTGTAGTTATAACTTATTACTCAGGTCAACATTTAGGATACATTTTACTACAGTAAAATCTTTAATTGCCTCAGGAAAACACAATAACTGATTCTGTCAATTCGTCTTAAAAAGGCTTACAGAAAAGTCTGCAATAGCATATATAAAACGTACCTAGGGTACCTACGTGCTTACCCGAGCGAGGGCTTAGGAAAGTTCTGTCTAATTATACATAAGTAGACACAGACAAACAATAAAATTATGATAATTATGTAGATACAGGAGGCAATAACTAGGAATTGGTAGAATGAGGTCAAAAACCCTCTTTTTATCGCGATACTGGATGCGATCATAAATAAAGTAATATTTGTGAGTAAACAACATTGTCGTAATTCATAATTTGATAAAAATATTCTCAACTTATATGATTATGATATAATTTTTATTCTAAGCTCTTGCTTTTACCGTACCGTTACTTATCTTTAACAGTAAAATACTTTTATTTCCATGAGAAAGAAAAAATTATATATATATATATATATATATATATATATATATATATATATATATATATAAAGTTGCACATTTTCTCAATGGCAATACCTACCTTACTATTCAAGTAAATAAAATCAGTTTTTTTTTAATTTAAAATAATGCTTTCGATTAACTGTAATGTCTCATGTATGTATGTATTGTATGTATTCAGCCCTTTTTAACGTCCCACTGCTGGGCACGGGCTTCTCTTTAATGCGATGGAGATCAGGCGATAGACCACCACGCTGGCCAAGTGCAGGTTGTCCCATGTCCCATACATTACACTACACAAAACGAGATCAAATCCGAAGAATTTACTAGTAATCATTCGACAATTCCACTATCCATTATCACATCAGCTCCAAGATACCAAATTATCTTATTGGCATCTGGATCTCACATACCTACTAATAAATTTTTAAATCGTATCAAATAAGAAGTATGGAAATAACTATCTCGGTGGTTTAGTGACTAGCATTGTACGGTTGCACTTTCGGACGTCCTAGTTTCGAGTGCCAGATCGGGCTAAATTTAGCTATTGAGCCTCCGGATTTGGGAAGTTGGTGGTGTTTCACCCTAGTGCCTCAGAGAGCACGTAAAGCCGTCGATCATGTGCCTGATCTCTTACCAGTCGTGTTGAATTATCTTCCCATTGGAATTTGAGAGAAACAAAAATAGAGAGTGGACGTTGTGTTTGCACGTACACTTGTGCACTACAATATCTCCTACACAGTTGGTTAGCCGCTAGTCTCACGCGTAGCTCAATTATGTCTTTAAAAATCATAGCCTATGTGTTACTCTGATGTATAAACTATATTATTGTAAAGTTTCATCAAAATACGTTAAATAATAAAAGAGGAACAAACATCCATCTTTCTATCTATCCTTCCTCAGTGAGAAATCAGTCGAGAATATAAGAAATATGTAAGAACTTATTAAAGTAGATTATAGAGTCTCTAAGTACATAATTTCATTCCAATCCATTCAGCGGTTTCAGCGTTAAAGAATAACAAACATGAATACACACATACAATTTTTTGTATCTATATAAATAAAAATGAATTACCGAAATGTACATATGTATGCGCATAACTTCCGATCGACTGCACCAAATTAATAATTCTTTTTTTTTTGTGTTTGTTTTTGTCAAAACTAGTTTTGTATAGAAGAAAATTAAAGAAGAAAAAATTTCTTTACTAAAATAAGATTTTATTTAAATCTCACGATATGAAAAGTGAGTGAGTGAAATAGTTTTTATTCCGGAAATCATCCCTTAAGGGGCTAAGATTGGCGATGAAAGTTTGTAAAGGGTTGCAAGCTAGGGACAAACCTGAACGAAGCGAGGGTGAGTCGCTAGTTTATAATGATAGCATGATAATTACATTTTGTCTATAGGTAGGTACTACTATATAAATAAAAATGAAATGCAGTTCATTGATAAACGTCACTGGAAAACGACTGGGCTAATTTAGATAATTAAAAATTACTATGATTTCGAATAAGAAAAATATACATATATTTGAAACATTAAATATTGTGAAAAAAATTATTCAAGCGAGCCGTTTGTAGGTATTACTCTTTTTTTGAGGTCGTAATAATCTTTTAGTAAAACGCCGGATACTAAATACTGTTTGTTTTCAAACAAAGCACTTTAATGTTTTACAGATATGAGGTACAGTCGGGAATACAATCACTTTTCAACTGAATGTATGTATGTATTCAGTCCTTTTTATCGTCACACTACTAGACACAGACCTCATTTCAATACAAGGGGAACCGTCCACCACACTGGCCAAGTGAGGGTTGGCAGACTTCAAATATCTTTTGAAAACTCACTAGGTTCTCTTAGACATACAGGTTTCCTCACGATGTTTCCTTCACCGTAAGGCAAGCCGCAATCATGTTAGAAATCATTCGCACATGAAAATATCAGAGGTGCGAAACCTGGGATTTGAATCCGCTTCACTCGGTTTTCCAAGCGAGTGCGTTGCCACTGGGCTACCACTACCTTCAACTAAATAGGTACACCAAATATAAATCTAGCTTAAAAGTAAATATTTCACCCGAATGTGATTTTTTCTTGTTGATAATATTACAATACAACATAATGTTACAATATACCAGTGGTAAGCTTAAAGCTAGTTAGAGAATCCTCGCTTGCAAATCAAGTGAAATCAAACCTTTAGTCTCGCACCTCTAATATAATCACGAGAATCATTTTCAACGTGAAGAAAATATTGGAAGAATACATATCTGAGAAAACCTAGCTAGTGTACCGAAAAATATGGTTATTCCAACCGCACTTGGCCAGCATGGTGGAATATGGCTTAAGCCCCCTCACATTTAAGCTAGGTAGTGCCAAGCAATGGAGCGTAAAAAATGGCTAAATTATTATTAAATTATTGTTTGTGTTTCATCCCATTCACAATCTCTCCATTCTCACCACTCCAAACCACTTTCCGTTCATTTAAAGGCTTGCTCTCACAATTCATGCTGCTGTCAAAAAATTAGTAGGTATCAGGAGCAACCCGCGTGGCACACCTTCCGAAAGTGGTTGGAAGAATGGGGATTCCTACAATGTGAAGAATTGTAGCGACTTTGACACTCCATCGTCATTGGACATGATAGGAAAGTACCTCAATATTAATGCTACTACAAGTAAGGAAACATTCTTTGATTTTAAAAATAAGAATATCTATATTTAAATATTTTCTATCGCACTAATCGATATGTCAATATCGTTCAAACATATTATTTAAAACTAGCAACTCACCCTCGCTCCGCTCGGGTTCGTCCCAACTTATGTTTTAACGTTTAGCTCAGAGATGGAATATTTTCCCGCAGTAAAATATATCCTATATGTTGACCCGGATAACCAGCTACCATCATACCAAATTTCATCAAAATCTGTCCAGTAGTTTTCCCGTGATGCGGTAACAGACAGACAGACAGACAGACAGACAGACCAAATTCTAAAAACTATAGATTTGGCTTCTGTATCAATAATAAAGTCTATTTGAATAAGATTTTCCAAAAAATATGTAATGTACAGATTCGGATTAGTTACAATTTTATTATATGTATAGATTAGATAGAATATAGGTATAGTACTAGATATTTTTAATAATATTTAGAAACTATCGACTCTCCCTCGCTCCGCTCGAGTTCGTCCCTATTTACGTTTTAATGTTTAGTATAGATTTATCAGAGATGAGATATTTTCTCGCAGTAAAAAGTATCCTATATGTTGGTCCAGATAACCAGCTACCATCATACCAAATTTCATCAAAATCCCTCCAGTGGTTTTTCCGTGATGCGGTAACAGACAGACAGACAGACAAAAATTCTAAAAACTTTAGATTCGGTCGCTGTATCGATAATAATGTCTATTTCAATAAGATTTTCCAAAAAATATTTAATGTACAGATTCGGCTAAGTTACAATTTTATTACATGTATAGATCAATAATATTTAGAAATAACTAGCGACTCACCCTCGCTTCGCTCGGGTTCGTCCCTAGCTTGCATTAAATCACGATTGATCAGTTTTCGACCGGAGAGGAAAAATGATTAAATTACTAAAATGGCTATTAAAAAATAAGGATTGATCGTAGAAGGGTGAAAATTGAGGATTGTATGTATTTTTGTATGTTGTATCATAAAAAAATAGAAATTAAAAATTTTGTCTAAAAAATAAAAATAAAAAATTAGGGGTGGACTACCCCTAACATTTAGGGGGATGAAAAATAGATGTTGGCCGATTCTCATAGATACCGGATAAGCACAAACAATTTCATCAAAATCGGTCAAGCCGTTTCGGAGGAGTATGGCAACGAAAACTGTGACACGAGAATTTTATATATTAGATAATATCATACTTATAATAATTTTGAACTTTTCAGAAAAATGTAATCCTAATACTAACTACTAAGAACCTACTCATAAAGATGAGATTTTTTTTTTCACATCACAGTTTTTCGTCGCGATTGTTCAATAAAATTTTCTCTATTTCAATAGTTCTCCAAATTTTTCATTCCTACTTTATCTTGAAAGGAGCTTAGAAGTAAAATAAAATGAAAAATTAATACTAATTTCTTTCAAAATGTTTATCTTTGTGTTATTCATACATTTTGTGCTTGTAAGGGCTGGTCCAGCCACAGAATCCTACAAAAACCAATGTGAGTGAAATAATAATTATCAATCCTACTAATATTATAAATATTTATAAAATAAAATAGTTTGATAATTTGTCGATTAAGACATCTATTATCTACTCAAGCAAACTAAACGCCCGAAGAATAACCCGAATTAGCGCCGTCCGATGCCTTTGTATGGGATGATTTCATTCTTAAACAGAAAGTTGGTGCAAAAGTAATTTTATTTATTTCCTTTATAGATTGTACAGATCCTCGAACGATGACGAAACACGCGGCGTACACCGAGTGGGCAGACGCGTACTCCTGTACCAGACATCGATGCCAACCCGGGGGAAGAAACCTAGCCATATACAGTGTGGGGTATGTGCAATACTTTCTTAGATTTATGCGAATATTCAACATTTTAAATAAAACTATCTACTTATTTGGTTCTTGACGTTTTCAATGCTTTGAAGTTTACAGAAATCATGGTGATGGAAAAGACAAAGTTTGTAGACGTCTCAAAAATCAAAATAAATATTCGAAAAAATCCCAAAAGATAGTTTCATTTAAAATGTTGAAAATTAAAAATCATACAGACTAGGTACACTACATATAAATTAAAATAGAATGTGTTTGTTCAGACTATTCTCAGATACTACTGTAGCGATTTTCATACGGTTTTCACAAATAGAAAGAGCGTTTATTTAGGGAGCTTAGGGAATAATTGATAACAATTTTGCAAAAATAACCAAAATGTAAATATCGTCGCACCGTTATGATATTTGTGAATTAGGTATTTAACTCCGCAAAACCTCTCTACTAGCATTAGTAGAGCAAAAAAACTGAAGCCTGGCTATAACGTGATAAACCGTATTATGTACATACATATGGAATACCATTTAGGATGTTATTTACTTTGCTCTTCACTTTAATATTTAAGTTACTGGTTAGTACGTATTTTTAAATAATTCTAGGTGCAAGCGTGTTGAAGCTCCTGAATCTGCTATCGAGTGCGAGGAGGTGGTGGAAGACACTAATATGCAGTTCCCATATTGCTGTACAAGACTTAGGTAAAAATCAAGACTTTAAAAGAGAATGAGAAGTAGATATTCTCTTCTTCAATGAAAAATGTAAAGTTGGCATTAGATATATTAGCATATTCATTTTTTTTTAAATAAGTTAGTTGTCTTACAATTAAAAAAAAAAACATGAAAATCAATTCGCAATTAGAAGATATTCACTAACTTCCTACTAATATTATAAATGCGAAAGTTTGTGAGGATGTATGGATGTTTGTTACTTAACTGTTAAACTTTACAATAATATAGGTCAGACATCAAAATAACACACAGCTACTTTTAATCCTGGAAAAATGTAAGGTTCCCGTGGGATAGATTTGTTTTTGTTTTTCTAGAGGCGAACCCTCGCTTCGCTCGCCTCTAGTACATACATGTATTGAGTATTTTTAATAGAAAAGACAGACGGACAGACATAACATTAGTTAAAAACTGTCATATATTAGATTAGCATTATTATAGACTAACGACTTATCCTCGCTTCGCTCGGGTGCGTCCCTAGGTACATTTTATTTTTTTGAGCGGGACCCTAAAATAATAGTAGCCAAGTTACTCCTTATAACATCAGCTATCTGCCAGTGAAAATTCCGTCAACATGAGTCCAGCCGTTTCGGAGATTAGCAGAATCAAACAGATAGACAGACGAACATTTTAAAAATTGTGTTTTTCTTATAAGTACCTACCGTATAATACGAGTATAACTTCATACCAATGCATTGTGTAAAAATATGTTATTTTGACATTACAAACAAACACTTAAATTTTATTTATCTGTACTATAGATGCCTGGTAGTAGTCCGGGGGGAAGTCTGGACTCGCGTGTTGGGGCAGCCCTGGGAGAGCCTGCCCGCTGCCCCCTGGAGCCACATGTACAAGATGAAGAGACCCCCACCGATGGATGAGCATGCTGAACCTAAGTAAATCCTTTTGCTAATGTTCAAAGTTCATTTGAGATTTAAAATACAGTTTACTGTCTGTTTTTGGTTAATATGTACATATTTACTTTTTAAATAAAAAGATGTTTAAAAGCACTTTTAGATGAATGTATAAAAAGACAATAATATCGAACTCGCTGTCATTTGTGTGTATGTATATGTAAATATTGTTTGTATGTATATATATATTATATATAACTTATATAACATGTATATATAACTTATGTTTGTCTGTTTGTTAAACTTCTTTCTCTCTGCCCTAAGGTTGTCTCGCAGACATCGCTCTTTAGCGATAAGGCCGCCTATTGTTTGTTTCTTCTATGTAAATAATGGTATGCAATAAAGAATACATTAGCAACTCTAAGCCACTAAAGAAAGAAAAAGAAAAGAATGCATTTTGTAGTGGACACTGTAGTATGAAACATAAAATGTATGTTAGGTATATTTTAATATAGGTACTAATTATACGTTAAAGTATTACAAAATATTAACCCATCATATTCATTTGGTGGACGGCATAAATACGTAAGTTCGTATTTCATAATATTACTATCAAATTACTAATTTTGGAAGGCAACACGTAAAACGGGGTTTCACCCCTTTGCCTCGGAGAGTACCTACGTAAAGCGATCGGCCACATACATACATGCCTGGTCTCTCAACAGTTCTTTAAATTGTCGTCTTGTTGGATTTTGAGAGCAAGTGTTGTGCATTCAGACGCCGTAGCCGAAGTCGTTATAAAAGACATTAATTATTTTACGATTTTAAATAAATCACTATAATAATCTATAATAATTTGTATTATTTACAGAAATATCGGCCCTGGTCCCATATTCGAACTCCAAGAAGCTGAAACCGAGCCCCATGACAAAGTACTGCGCGCGTCAAAATCTACATCTGCACCGGATTTTAATGAAGCTGTCCCACGATCGGTTCCGTCACCTGATATTGTTGTAAGTATCTCCATCTGAAAGCGAGAAAATAAAGAAAGAAAGAGAACCTGACTTATCTCCTTCTCTTAGCGTATCTTCTTTTTTGTGTGTAGGAACTTCTGTCTTCGTCTACTTAATAAACTTTAAAAAATCCAATAAATATAAGTACATTATTTTAGCTTGTTTTAAGAGGGATTTCTATAGTCTGTTTCTTTTTCGAAGCTTGTCTAATTTAACATGCTTTTTATCTTCTCTTGTAACTAATATCTCTAATATATAAAATTCTCGTGTCACAGTTTTCGTTGCCATACTCCTCCGAAACGGCTTGACCGATTTTGATGAAATTTTTTGTGCTTATCCGGTATCTATGAGAATCGGCCAACATCTATTTTTCATCCCCCTAAATGTTAGGGGTAGTCCACCCCTAAATTTATTTTTTTATTTTTTAGACAAAATTTTTAATTTCTATTTTTTTATGATACAACATACAAAAATACATACAATCCTCAATTTTCACCCTTCTACGATCAACCCTTATTTTTTAATAGCCATTTTAGTAATAAGAAATTATTTATATGGCAAAACAACGTTTGCCGGGTCAGCTAGTAACTATGTAATATAATGTTACCAGTGTCAATATCCATTTTAACCAGATGATAACACAATTGTTTAATACCATCTCAAGGATCTGTTGATGTAGTCAGGAGGTGGATAGTGGAACTGCCCAATGGCTTCTACTAGCAACATCTTCGAGTTTGGGCTCTTTTGATTCGTTTTATCGAGTTTCACAGCTATTATCTATAATAATATAAAGCTGAAGAGTTTGTTTGTTTGTTTGTTTGGTTGAACGCGCTAATCTCAGGAACTACTAATCTGATGTGAAAAATTCTTTTTGCATTGGATAGCCCGTTAACTGAGGAAGGCTATAGGCTATATATCATCCCGGAGAAATGTACGATTCCCGTGGGATAGCTTTGTTTATGTCTAGGGACGAATACGAAGCGAAGCAAGGGTGAGTCGCTAGTTACTTATAAAAAAATATTTTTGGTACATGGAAACGGATTGCGTATTGTATTTTTGGTGAGTGACATGAACATTTTATATCAGAATCTTCTAGGGTATTATTATTAAAATATTATTAGCATCGATCATATAATAGTCTTCTAGTTATTACCATCTAAATAAAAATTAAATAATATTTTTTGCAGATCGCCCTCGCAACTACGAACGATGAAAAGGAAAAGAAAAATGATAATACGGAGTATGTTTTGAGAATTTTGTTATTTTCTGTTTATATGTAATTTAGTATTGGCTGTTATGTAATACGGATTCGACTTCTGTTAGAATAAGATTTTTCAAAAAATTATGAAGTTTTAGTTTGGCAAAATTGACCTCGTGACTTGTTTGAAAATTTTGATTACTTAATTCTTGTTTGCCTTTATTTTATATGTCGTCATTTTGATTTGATTTTACAATCTTAACTATCGCTTTATTCGTGTGCATTCAAACAGATGCATTCAGCCCTTTTAAACATCCCACTGCTGGGCACGGGCCTCCCTTCAGTACGAGGGGTATCAGGCTATAGTCCACAACGCTGGCCAAATGCGGGTTGCCGGACTACACGTCATGTCTTTCGAAAACTTGCTAGGTTCTCTCAGACATGTAGGTTTTCTTACGATGTTTTCCTTCACCGTTAAGACAAGTGGTAATCATGTTGGGAATGATTCGCACATGAAAATATCAGACTCTCTTCGTTCTGTTTCCCAACCAAGCGCGTTATCACTTGGCTACCACTGCATAGATGCCTTTTAACTAATATCATTATATATAGACAAATTTTATTACTAACGTAGCTTATGTGTTACTCCAGGTCATAATGTACTAAAGTTCATCTCCGTTTTATATGAAGGAGTAACAGACATACACACAAACTTTCACATTTATAATAGAAGTGTTAATGTATTATTTAACGTTTTTAATTTATTTAGACATAAGAGAGCAAGAAAAAATCCTTTCAATAACAACAATGAAGAAGAGACGGATAAAGAACATAACGAAGTCGATTTCGAAGAAACAACAGTTGCAGAAAAGGTGAGTACTTTATCTTTCAATTTTTATATAATTTTTTTCTTAATTGCGTATTTTTTTAATAAATAACTAAAAATGTTATCAAAATTTATGGATTCATTTGACACTGTTTTTGAGTTTTTTTTTTAACATAAAAAAAATTGGATGGATGGACGGAGAATAAACTACGTTACTATATATCTAAAATATTACACTCAGTACAGAATTGAGATAAAAGTCTGCTATGTACTCCATGGTCTCTCTTGTAGAAGAGTTTCAGGTAGACTTTTCGTCATGGTTCTCTAAATGATACCATCAAATGGGCTCTCGCCACCATTGACGTTACTCCTCTCATAGAGACTTCTGGAATAAGTCGAGACGGCGTCTAAAGTGGAAGCTGCGGCGGAGAGGGCTGAACTACTCAAGTTGCGTAAATACGCCTCCCTTAGTAAACATTATGTTTTTATACCATTTGCTATAGAAACTCTTATTTTTTTTAATATTGCGAAATGCATTTACGCATACTACCTGTATGTATACACTTACTAGACTCACTGGCTAGAAAAGCCAGTACTACCCACTTAAACCCACCAAAACCTCTCCCTCTTAATGGGGCATCACAGGATCGCTTACGCACTCAACCACGATGCGCCAACGGCAGGTCTGCCGAAGCAACTAAATACTTCTTAAAAGTCAAAACACCTCGTCTTATCGCTACTACTGGTGACAGGAGAGCTGGTTCATTTTTCGCGTAAACAATTGGCTAGCATTCTTGCCACAATTCTATGCGAACATGACTTGTACAGTAATAATTAAGTGTACATATTTTGTTTTGTATTATATAATTAAATATTTTTATAATTTCAATGTATTTCCTTTATTAGAAAATGTTTTATATATATATATATATATATATATATATATATATATATATATATATATATATATATACAGGTTGGATTTTTGAGACGGGACAGTAAGGGCAGGTACCTTAAATACTATAGTTACAGGAAAACATTCCTAGGAGACCATCCATAACTTTTTGAGATATTCTGAACTGCATTCACAGATTTTGGAAAAAATGTACAGTCAGCGAGAAAAATGCTAAAATGCGAAAAAAGTTTTTTCATGTCAATCGATCCTATTTCATGTAGGGATCAAAAGACTCTATGGGACCATTTAAGGTTTGACTACTAGAAATGACAGAAATCGCCAAAATCTTTTCCCATACATTTTGTATGGAAAAAACGTTTAATCAACTCGAAATATTCTTTGTTGCCAAACGGTCCTATTTTTTAATGTGATCAAAAGACTCTTTGAGGCCAACTGAAGTTTGAGTACAGAAACTACGGTAAGTCACAAGACCGGGTTTACAAGCAGGCATTTTATGCAGCGGGCATAAGGTTTTTTTTTAGTTTTTGTTAAGCCGGTCTCGTGGCATACTGTACCTAGAAGCAAAAGTACCTACCTAAGTTGAAAATCATAATTGCATCGACAAATAAAAATAAAATAAAATTATATCAACTAAACGTGTATTTTTAAACCATTCCATGATATCCATTTTAAGCTATTTATTTTGTAGATCACATAAATTTTACCTATTTACGTTTCTGTTAAAATACATGTTTAATTGATGTAATAATTTTTTTTTGTAGTTCTTATGTTGTAGAATATTAAGGATGCAACTATGATTTTCAACTTAGGTAGGTGCTTTTGCTTCTAGGTACAGTATACCACGAGATCGGCTTAATAGAAGCTAAAAAAAACCTTATGCCCGCTGCATAAAATGCCTGCTTGTAAACCCGGTCTTGTGACTTACCGTAGTTTCTGTACTCAAACTTCAGTTGGCCTCAAAGAGTCTTTTGATCACATTAAAAAATAGGACCGTTTGGCAACAAAGAATATTTCGAGTTGATTAAACGTTTTTCCATACAAAATGTATGGGAAAAGATTTTGGCGATTTCTGTCATTTCTAGTAGTCAAACCTTAAATGGTCCCATAGAGTCTTTTGATCCCTACATGAAATAGGATCGATTGACATGAAAAAAATTTTTTTCGCATTTTAGCATTTTTCTCGCTGACTGTACATTTTTTCCAAAATCTGTGAATGCAGTTCAGAATATCTCAAAAAGTTATGGATGGTCTCCTAGGAACGTTTTCCTGTAACTATAGTATTTAAGGTACCTGCCCTTACTGTCCCGTCTCAAAAATCCACCCTGTAGAATACTATTTTTACTTTAATATTTTAGGTACCAGAAACATCAGACGAAAAACTACCTGCTGTTACACCAAAAATATTAGCTAAGGTATGTATTCA
This sequence comes from Fabriciana adippe, assembly GCA_905404265.1. Lineage (NCBI taxonomy): Eukaryota > Metazoa > Arthropoda > Insecta > Lepidoptera > Nymphalidae > Fabriciana > Fabriciana adippe. The sequence continues at coordinate 7,908,336 of FR989982.1, read as the reverse complement.
TTAGCCAGCGAAATAAGATTTTTTAACGTAAAAATGTAATCGACTTTTATGAAAATTATACTTTTACGGACTTTCTTGATTCAATTCAGATTAAAAACACCGTTCACAAACGTCGGATCAATGTAATCGGCAAAGAAATAAAGTATTTTGTATAAATATTTTATTTCTAAACAAACAAAATTTTAACGTCCCATTATTGTGGATGGACTAAGAACCCAAATTTTTCAACCCGCATTTGATTTTTCGGAACACTTCATATGTGCCTGGAAATCTGGTTAGGTTTGCTCAGACATGCAGGTTTCCTCACGTTGTTTTCCTTCACCGTAACGCAAGTCCTAATTTTGTTGAAAATCTAACATTTTACTATTTGCTATTAACACTTTAAAGGAAAACATCGACAAAGTATGCCCTACTTCTCCTCGCCTAGCAGTGGAACGTTAAAAGTACTAATTTAATTAACAGTCCAAAAAATTAGACTAGAATCAAATTTAATTTTTTACAGAACATTTGGACACATATCCCTCAAAACCAATGGAATGAAAATGAACCAGCTACTGATCTGGAATATTCACCTGTAAGATTTTTGTAATCAAATATTTTAGCATTTTTATATATTAAAATATTATGCTGTATTTTGGTAAGAGCATCGCTTGAAAACGGCTGAAATTTGAGTATTTTTTAATTTGGAGAAGTTCGTAATAGTCTGGATAGTCTTTAGGGAAAAACATTGGAAAGTTTTATGGAAATAGACAAATTTGGGTAAAAATTAAAGTGCTTTTATAAAAGATTTTGTATGAACTCAAAGATCATAAATAAATTTAATAATAATAATGTCCTCCTGATTGGTTCCGGCCACGGCGGCCAATCTCATTGAGACTAGTCAACTGCGCAGGAGATATTATAGTGCAGCGCGTGTGCGCGCAGACTCAAGTGCACTCTCTATTTTTGTCACTCTCATACTCCGGTGGGACAGCACGAGACACTACCGGTGAGAGTTAAGGAGCAGGTCCGACGGCTTTACGTGCTCTCCGAGGCACGGGGGTGAAACACCGCAAACTTCCCAACTTTAGGCTGTTACTGAGGCTTACTATACAGAAAGACTCAATAACTAAACTTGGCCCGACCCGGGACTCGTACCCAGGACCTCCGGATGTGCAGCCGTATATGCTAACCACTACTACTAATAAATTTACTAAAATTAGGTCGGCTAGCAAATCTGGAACTATCAATTGGGTCAGTTAGTATTTATTTTAATATATATATATATATATATTAAAAAAAAATAATTTACGACCTAAAAAAAAACTGAACTGGCACTGGAGCATATGTTGAAATACTATATTATACTAGTACTAGTAAAGATACTCCGTTCCTCGTTGGTCTGTTGCCTAGCATAAACGACTGCATATGGAAATCTTAGGTTTGAGTCTTAGGTCGGGCCTAATATAGATATTGGGTTTTTCCGTGTTTTTCGTGTAAGAAATTTTCTGTGAGTGCCCAGAGTTAAGAAGTTAGCTGTCACCCACCATGCCTAGCAGAAGGAAGTAGAGCATCAATAAAAACCATTTTAAGTTTCACTTTAATCGACGAAGTTGCGAGTAAGAGCGCGTTGGGCATTTAAATTATAATTTTGTTTGTTAAACTTTAGCCTGCAGAAGAAAAGAAGGAAAGGCCGTCTGGTCTCCAAGCACTAGTGGACGCGATCGGTAACAGAATGCGAGACATAGAAAGCGTTGTCCAAAAGATGAGTGAAAAAGTACATAAAGAGAGTGATGTCGAAGATAAACAAGAAAAACAGTAAGTACATTATTTAAATTATACTTTATTCAAGTTTAAAAAAATCAAAAATTTTAGACAGTATTTTAACATTTAAATCAAGTGTGTCAGTCTGCGAGGAAGCTACCACCGACTCAAAATTCTAATTAAGAAGAGCCAAAGAGAAATGAGAGAGTCTTGAATATCGAGTTAATAGAAAAAACACAGAAAGGAATCTACTGGTCAGAAAAAGTTAGAATTTGGTACATTTATAGAGCTATCGGCTAGATGGACCAAGGAGGGACGTGTGTATTTCAGGTTAATGTTAGAAAATTAAAAAAAAAAACAAATAAGTACGTCAGAAAAAGACATAAAGGAAACATTCCTCAGTACTCTCATATGATCTTAAAAACTACTGAGCCTAGAATTACGAAAAATACAGCATACAGTAATTCATTTAGGTATAACAGAATTTAAAATAAAATTTCGTGATGTACGGAATCCTTCATCACGCAAATTGGACTCGCACTTGATCCGTTTTTCAATTAATATTTAATTACTTTATAGGTCTGAAATTGAAGCTCCGAGGAAACATCACAAAATCGATAAAAACCGTGACACAGATGATTTTAAACGTCCAAAAGAATCTAATCCACAAAATGATAATTATAAGAGGTAACAAAAAATATTCTTTTCATGCTTTCATTAGCTTCACTAATAAACTAATAATGTTACCAAATCCTGACGGCGATGACGCTGAGTCCTGATGACGGCGAGCTGTTCCAATGAAGGAATCAGCTTTTGTGGAACCACAAAAATTGGTCGATTCTCATGTCCTTAAGCTATTTGTATTCTATATTGCTATATCTTTATAAATTACTACTAGGTACGTTGTAAGTTGGCTATATTTTGAAACCTATCTGATACACCTAGTATCTTGGATTAACATAGGCCCCTTTTTTCTATCTACAAAATCCTAAACGTTTTCGATTATAGCGGCAAATCTCACTGACAATGAGACTAGCCAACTGCAAATTCTTAAATTCATAACTGTGTGCTGCTATACATTGCAACTATAAATAGTATTTTATGTCACTAGCAGTGGCGTAACTAGCCTATTTAGGTCCCAATGCAAAAAAAAATGGAAGTTCTCCCCTTTGCCTATTATGAAAACGAATGTGGACTGCAGGGCGTTCAACGAGAAGTCGGCTAGTCGGCAATATACACTTGAAAGCTGGGTTTTATTACACTTCGCGACAAAAGTATAACCCACCCCCCTAATTTTGTAATATCCAATATAAAATTATAGTTTTATTAACGCACTAGCAGAACCCGCGGCTTCGCCCGCGATCAAACTTTATTACTTGCAAAAATAAGAAAAACAAATTTCATTTTAGCGATCGTAACTCACAACAAACAAACTAAAAAAAAAACAACAAACAAACTAAAAAAAATCTACAATACATGTTTATTTAATTGTATTGAAGAATATTAATACTAAGTTTCAAGTAATTCTGATCATAAACAATTTTTTCCTCATATAAACAGCACAACCCCGTTTTACCTTTTAACCGATTCATTGCGGGTGACACCTTAGGGGTGTCATACATTTCTTTCCTGTGTGGCGTGTGACACCCGAGCGGTGTCATAATTCAATTCGTCGAAACTATGTTAAAATGACATTTTTAAAGGTTTTCGCTAAATAAATCTATCATTATTTTATCACACAGATCATGCCTGTACTGTTCGTTTCAGGATTTAGTGTGAATAGAAAATTTTCAGGGGTTAAAAACCTTCTCATTGTTTCGAATACATTTCTTTCACGTGTGGCGGATGACACCCGAGCGGCGTCATCATAATCCAATCCGATGAAACTCTGTTAATCGTAGAATAACGTATGGAACTGAACATTTTACCCGTTTTGCATAGTTTTATACCCGACTGCGACGAAGCCGAGAAAGGCTATGATTATGATGTATGATTTGATGTTTCCTCGTAGCTACGGAACGGATAAAGTGTTTTCTATAATGTATTTTCTATAATATATATATCGATATTGATCGGTAGATTCTTCTTTGGTGACGGGAATGTCCATGTGTAAATTAAAATAACAAAATACCGGGTGCTATCTTTTAGGCTTTAAATCTTTTTTATCAAAATGAAGGGGTCTCAAAGAAAATTTATGTTATTTTTATATTCAAAATAATTATGTTTAAAAGCAACTTGTAATAGTACAATCTATATTTTCTTAATTTCTGTGCATGCCCCAATATCTTTCATTTTCTTTTTTTTTTAGGAAGAACATACTCTTCATATGATTGAGAGTTCTGTTCCAAAGTACACTGCGTTTCGTCTTCGTCACTCTGCGATTCAGGGATGTATAGGCGTTTTCGATTCAATTCAAAAAATTGTAACAATTCTTTAAGCTATAAAAAATATAAAGTCGTGTATTACAAAATCTATACTAATATCCATACTAATATTATAAATGCGAAAGTAACTCTGTCTGTCTGTCTCCTTTTCACACTTAATCCGCTGAACTGATTTAGACGAAATTTGGTATAGAGATAGTTTGAGATCCCGGGAAGGACATAGGATAATTTTTACCCCGGAAATCATCCCTTAATAAGGTGAAAAGGGGGGTGGAACTTTGTATGGGCAATTAATCATTTCTCAACAAAGAGATATAAAACTCATCATACCTATTTATGATATATGTATATAGACTATATAGTCTATGTATTCCATACTAACCGTCATAAGGTATCTAGGGCCGAACTCGAGCGAAATAATAGACGTCATCTCAATAGCTAAACTCAATACTTTCAAACTTTTCTTGGGAGTTTTAGTTGCCAGTATTGCACCAAGTATATAAAAAAAAACTTTGCAACACCAATTTCAGAACATATTTTAAAATATATTCTTAAGCTATTTAAATTGTATAGTCAAAGAAAAAAGAATACCAAATGTTTACAATATCTGATTCAAAATAGTCATTTCAAGTAAATCACGTATCTAAACACAAGGAACTCACTCTAAACGAATTAACAAACTGCTTAGGTCTGATATTAGATGCTGACTGAACGAAATCAAGTGTAAATAAGCCAAAAAAAGAAAAAAAAGCACAAAGTTTTCATATATGGCTGAAGGCACCGTAGGGGTGTCATTTTAACGTATGGCGCGTGACGCCCTAGAGGTGTCATGAAAAATTTGTTCGCCGCCACAGGCCGTAGTTCGTAAAAAAGGCCGTCGCAATGAATCGGTTAATGATATTTTTATTGATTTAGTTGTCGTTTTATTTATTTATATATTTATTTATTTAAAAGGTAAATACCATTTTCCGTGCATCAATTACAGAGTTTCATAAAAACTTTCATTCCCTATTTGACAGCCTTATAGGATGAATTTCAAAAAATGCGAAAAAATACGTATTTATTTAATTGTATTGATGAGCATTAATACCACGTTTTAAGTAATTCTGATCATAAATGTTTACCCATATAAACTATATCACCCCCTTTTAGCCTCTTAAGGGATGAATTTAGAAAAAATTTAATACAGATATTTCTAATTTTTCATGTTAAAGCTAAATACCACTTTCTGTGCATTTCGCGTTAAGAATGACAGAGTTTCATACAATCTTATATTACCTATTTTACCCCCTTAGGGGATGAATTTCGAAAAATCCTTTCTTAGCGGATGCCTACATTGTATAAGGAATATGTCCTCCAGATTTCACGTTTCTACGACCAGCGGTTTAGGCTGTGCGGTGATCGATCAGTCAGTCAGTCAGGACAAAGCATTTTATGTATATATAGATTACTAATAGACAAAATTAGGTATTGATAAGTATATTTTACAATCAATGTATTATTTATTAAATACAAAATTAACCAAATATAGAGGATACATATGTTTTGTGGTGCGACAAAAGTATAACCCAGGTAAATTAAATATAAATAAAACTAAAGAGAAATTGAACGAAGAGCAATTATTTATTTAATTTAATATTTAGTAGAACCACCACTGTTAGTTATTACCTACTTCAATCATTCAATCTGGTAAACTGTCATATAACTTTTTAATTGTGTCTTGATTCATGTTTTGCTATTTGTCAATTTTTACCGTTTTTAATTCTTCAACAGTGGTAAATTGTCCTGATCCTCGATAGACAGCTCGTGATAAGTTTCCCCAACAATTTTCAATTATATTCAAGTCAGGTGAATAGGTAAGCTGGCCATTCAAGAACTTGAATATTTTTTCAGTAAAATAGTTTATAACTATTTGTGCACTGTGAATATTGGCATTATCGTGCTGAAATATAAAATTAGGACCAGCAATTCGCATTGCATGAGAAGTAATCTGTTCATTTATTATGTCTATGTGCCGTTTACTGTTCAATTTTCCAGTACAGAACTGGATATTCATTTTTTCTAAGTATCCAATTCCACGCTATATCATTACACTACCACCCCCGGCTTGTCGTCGATTTAATTTACATTTTTCTTTTCTTAAATCGTGAAAATAGTAATTAAAACCATCAGGTCTATCTTTTAACTTCTTTTCGTCAGTGAAAATAACTTTTTTTCAATTCTTCTTCCATTGAATAAGATCTTTTGCAAATTTAAATCTATCTATCTATCTAATTTATGTTTATCGGATAACTGCCGTTTTCTTTGTAATTTCTTACGTTTTAGATATCGACACCCATGTATAATACGTTGAACATTTCTTAAATTAGTGCTAACACCAGCCTCCACTGCAACTTGTCTTGCTGTAAGAGCAGAATTAGATGAGACTCTCAGAATTGACCTTCTTTGACGTGGTGTCGTTGCCCTTGGTCGACCAGTACCTACTCTTTCTTTTACCATAATTTTCAGGATCTTTTAGAAAATTTCGCACAACACGATGACTTCTATTTAAAAATTTTGCAATTCTGGCTTTAGACCAATTTTCAGAATACAATTTCCTAACTAAATTAATTTCACTCCTTTTACAAATAAGAGTGAAGTGAAGAAGAGACAAACGAGACATACGAAATCTTTAGCTATTTTTGTTCTGTTACACCAAAGAAGTATAACTTCTTTCGTGCGTACATAAGTACACACACATTTTTAAAATACATAATAATTTACGAGGAACACAACATGTATCACCAGGAACTGACACGTCTAGCACATATTATTTATATTTATACTAGCGACTCACCCTCGCTTCGCTCGGGTTCGTCCCTAGTTACGTTTCACTGCTGAACTGAGCTAAACGTTGATAAGTCAGCCTGTGAGTCGCGAGTAGTGAATAAAAATAGTAATTGCGAGTGTACCTTAGGTGATAGACATATAATATTGCGAACTTCCCTTTTTAACTTTTTAAGACCTACAATTTTCTAGTACATTGTTTTGATTTATCTCTTAAGGTTCAGCCAGCGTTAGCCATATAAACTTCTAAGGACGACTCGATAGAACCAGTCATTGCGTTTTCCCGCGGGAACGAAAAATGTGCCTGTAGTAAAAGGTATCCTAAATGTTGACTCGAGTGATAAGCTATCACTATACAAAATTTAATTGAAATCGGTTCAGTACTTTTTGCGTGAAACGCGCACATCGATTTAACTATGTTAGTTTTGCTATAGGTATAGATAAGAATAGGTATTGCGAGTGTACCTTGAGAGATAGACATATACTGTTGTAGATATTTCTGTTGGCCTTTTCAAGATCTACAATTTTTTAGTACATTGTTTTGATGTATGTCTTTAGGTTTAGCCAGCGGAGGGTTCCTAAGGAGGACTCGATAAAACCAGTTATTGCGATTTCCCGCGGGAAACAAAGATTTTCCAAAAGTAAAAGTTATCCTAAATGTTGACCCGAGTAATAAGTTATCAGTTCACAAAATTTCGTTGCAATCGGTTCATTACTTTTTGCGTGAAACGCGTACAGACAAACAGACAAACAGACAAACAGACAAACAGACAAAAAAATTAATAACTATTGTTTTGGGGTCTATATCGTATACATAATACGTTATAGTCATTGTTTTTAAAAAATATTTCATGTACAGATTTCGCTAAGTTACTGCTTTATTATAGTATAGATTATATTTATATAGGGTTATACTTTTGTCGCACTATCATACTAACAATCACGCCGTGACATGAGAAAACTATTTAGAATGTAATTGTACACATTTTATATTATAATACAAAAAATAAAAAAAAATGCAATAGTAATATGTCAAGGTAAATATAGTGTTAAATTAGATATTACAAAATTATGGGGGTGGATCATACTTTTGTCACGGAGTGTATAAATGAATAAAAACTGAAATTGCAATTCGTTTTTAATCTCAAGTTGTACTTTATATACAACACAATCATAATATAGACCTAGTGTTGCCAACATTTCTTCGGCAAAATATAGTATTTTTCAAAATAAGCTATAAAAAATATAGTATTTTATGGGAAAAACAAAAATAGACAAAAATATATATTTGCTACTTATTGAAAACTTCTATACCAAAAAATGTTTTGAAATAAAAGTATCGTTGGTGGCCCGCTGGGACCTCCTTGAATCAGAGGCCTCATGCGACCGCATTGGTTGTATTGGCATAGCTAAGCCAATGACCATTAAACCTAACAGCCATGAGAGCAGACAAATTCATATTGAAATACTAAACAAAATTTTGCAGATTCTCACCAAAAAACCGCGGTAGTAAATACTTGCATCCTCATGTCACTGAGAAGTCGCTGTATGGCGAAGATAATAACGTGAAGGGATACTTCAGCGACGCCAGTAACGTCTTTAGAAGAACTAATTTACCAAAAGTAAGTATGTTTTCTTGCAAATTTTAATTTCATTTCGCTCTCGTATTATTTAAATTGCGATATTTGTTAGTTGGTATATTTTTAAGTGTTATATCTTGCAAGCGGGATTAAAACAACTGCCTCTTATCTCGCGGACTTGACATTTTACATGTTACTTCAGTCCCGATGACAATGACCGATGACTTTTTACGATAATTATGACCTGATTCTCCGTCTAGGATTGGCTCCAGACTAAAACAACAACTCCTCTATAGCTAACAGTACAGACACGAAATTTTATATACGTATGCAATTATTTAATATATATACTAATATTATAAAGCTGAAGAGTTTGTTTGTTTGTTTGGTTGAACGCGCAAATCTCAGGAACTACTGATCCGATTTAAAAAATTCTTTTTGCATTAGATAACCCGTTAACTGAGGAAGCCTATAGGCTATATATCATCCCGGAAAAATGTAGGGTTCCCGTGGGATAATTTGTTTTTGTCTAGGGACGAACCCGAAGCGCAGCGAGGGTGAGTTGCTAGCACATATATAACGCTCTACTTCTAATGATTGTAGCATTGGATATAGCCGTCCTCTATAAATCACACTATTATAATAAACGCGAAAGTTTCTATGTATGTATGTATGTGTTACTCTTTACTCTCACGCAGCTTAGTTTATCTGTATTCTGTATAGGTACTAAAATGCATCCAAATCAGTACAGCCTTTTTAGCGTACATACTTACAAACAATACACACATACATACCTATGCTATAAAATATAGTATAGTCGCATATATAATACTATAGTCCTACACTATCCAAATATATAAAAATCAATTGCTGTTCGTTAGTCTCGCTAAAACTCAAAAACGGCTGGACCGATGTGAATAATTCTTTTTTTGTTTTGTTGGGGGTGTGTCAGGGGTGGTTCAAATATAAAAATAATTTAGCGAAAACAAAAAAAAAACAGCTGGAAAATCAAAAAGTTCTGAACTGTTTATTTTGTATGGGAATCATTAACCGTTAAAGTGTACCAAGGGACGAACCCGAGCGAAGCGAGGGTGAGTTTTTAGTACTATCCTAAAAATATAATTAATAATTTTATATACATAAGGAAACTGCGCTAACATACGTAGCCCCAGTGGAAAACCGTCGCAAGTCTGTCATCTCAGATGTGTCTGATGAGAAAGAGAGGAAACATAAAAAACATGGACACAAGAAAAAACGAAAGGTAAATTTGTAGATCTATATCAACTAGGGACGAAAAATCGACCATTATAGAAAGTTTGAAAAAAGTTAAGTATAGAATAGTAAGAGTAATAGAATTGAGCTACTTATCTATGAAAAACTGTTTATAATATTTTTTATTCATAGCACTAATTCTCATCAATAGCTATTAAAACAAAAAAAGAGAAAATCGATTGACAAACAGAAGAAAAAAAGCACTGAACTGTTTTGTGTTTGCCTATTGGCTATTTATATATAGATAAAAGTAATATCTATACATAATATAATAAATCAGAAACTAAGCGAAATCGATGTACGCGTTTCACGCAAAAAGTACTGAACTAAATTTTGTGTAGTGATAACTTATTACTCAGGTCAACATTTAGGAGACCTTTTACTACAGGAAAATCTTTTATTCCCACGGAAAAACACAATAACTGGTTAATCGAGTCGTTCTTAGAAATTTATATGGCTAACGCTGGCTAAACCTTAAGAGATACATCAAAACAATGTACTAGAAAATTGTAAGTCTTAATAAGGACTACATACACATCTGCAATAGCGTAAGTCTTTCTCCTAAGGTACACTCTGACGATACGTTTGGCTCATTTCGTAGTGATCCTATATACTGTGCCATCGGTCCCAGGTTCGTTTGTACTCCAGTCATGGGTGTTTATATTTATAACTAGCGACTCACCCTTGCTTCGCTCGGGTTCATCCCTAGGTACCAACGTTTTAATTATTTTATTTCTAATCCTTTTTCTAAAATAAAAGTAGCCTAAGTTACTCCTTATAATATCAACTATCTGCCAGTGAAAGTTCCGTTAAAATTGGTCCAGCCGTTTCGGTTTAGCCGGAACAAACAGACAGACAGACCGACAGACAAAATTTTAAAAAATTGAGTTTTTTTTTATAAGAACCGTTTATAATTCAATATGCATCTACTCGTAGTATAAAGCTGTTATTTTGACATTACAAACAGACACTTCAATTTTATTTATCTGTATATAATGTATTTATTTAAAGTTATATATGTGTAGTGTATCAACTACCTGGTATCTATAACATAAGTCTCGTACTTTACCATGGAACTAGATAGTGCTTTGTGTTAATGCCCCAATATATCATTATTTATATTTATTTAACACTCGCAATAACTATTCATATCTATTTAAAACGTACATAGGGACGCACCCGAGCGAAGCGAGAGTAAATCACTATTGCTGCTATAAATTAATGAAAACGCTTTACTTGAGAACGGTTGAACCGATTTGCCAATATTTTTTTACGTCTTAGCGAAATTTTTATGGAAAAATAGAAAAATTGCCCGGAAAATTAGGAAACTTGGAAAAAACTGGACGTGCTTTTGTCTTATAATTTTTGTATAAACTCAAACATCAGTATATTGTGACAGCTCGTTTTTAGGTCAGCTATTAGTTTTTATTAATGAATTGTCACGAAAGATTAAGCAGAATTGATTCATTCATTGATTTACATTTCGTCATTATTATTATATTATTATTTTTTGATTTACTACTATTTTTTTAAATTTAATCTTTTTCTCTTATCAGGGCAAAGGCCACAAGAAACACGTCAAAAATGAGAAAAGAAAACATATCAACAAATTATCTTCAATAGAATTAGATAAAAATGTTATTTCTTTAGAAGACAGTAGTTCCGTTGTAACTAAGTGAATGTTATTATTTATTTTAATTATAAGTTTATTTTTAAATAACTGAAAAAAGTTTTCTGAAGGTTTTTTTGTTATTATTTATATTACACATTATTTATTTGTTAACAATTATCATTAATTACAATCTACAGACCTACGTACAAAATAAAACGATAAAAAATACATACTCGATACTTTCTTAGATTTACGCAAATATTTGACATTTTAAGTAAAACTATCTTTTTGAATTTTTTCGCGGATTTATTTTAATTTTTGGTTCCCGACGTTTCGAATGCTTTTACAGCAATCATGGTCACGGGAAAGATTAAGGATTTAGAAGGCTAATAAAATTATACATTAATTTAGAAAAAAAGCGTAGTACTATATTGTACTGTCATTTCTCTTTTTTTAAGAGAACTAAATCAAAATACATTGTAATTGATGGTGTCGAAACAAGAGAAACTTTTCGTTAAATCTAGTATAAGATAGTCTTGTGTAGTTCGCGAACGAACTAGTTCGAAAGAGCGCTCACACAGACGAACTTTGCGAACTAGTTCCTAGATCCTTCGCTCTTTAGTTCCTTAGTTCGTTCTTGATCCTACGGATCTACGGATGCTATATATTAGTAATCTGTGTCACGGATCTTTTTTCAGAACACACTAGATTAGCGGTCGGTAATCCACGGTCCGTATGTGGCCCGTGAATGTTTTATAAATAAATAAAATGTTTATAAGTACTTTTTATATGTATTTTATTTGTTTCTGCAAGTAAACATTTTTAATTTGTTTTTAATTTGTAATTACCGTTTTTTTTTACTCGCCACCTTGAACCACAACGAAAGTGCGAGCAGTAGGTATATTATGATCGTAAATTATAATAGTTCGCGATTGAGGGCGATCAAAGTAGTTCGCAGTTCTGTAATGAACTACTGGAAAGGTTAAGTACAGTGGCGTAGCGTACTGGGGGCTGAAGGGGGCCATGGCCCCAGGCGGCATTTTTAAAACGGCGGCAAAATTTCACAATAAATATTGTGCACCAACATGAAATGGAGAAAATTAATTATTTATCACTAAAATCACTACCAACACATTCTATCGGGTTATTGCTAAGTAATTTTCATTGCTGAATAGCAATTCTGATCATGCCACCCCCTATACAAGCTACTGGACTAAGATTACCAAAGACTTTTTACTTTTGAAATATAACGGTGTGAAAAAATTAAAAAAAAAAAACTTGACAAAGAAGAACTACTTATTTTTATTATTTATTAAATTATAAGATCTCATAAATAAACGGCTCAAACGAAATCTTTAAAATTTTGACATAATCATCATCTTTCGTCTATTTAATTTTACTCGGAATTTCAGTCATTTTATTCGAAGACTAATAATAAATAATTAAAAAAAATTAATTACTTTCATGTACGGCAGTTCGTTACGATGAATGAATTATATATTAATGGTAAATGTTCGACCTAATACTACACAATTCTATCCAATAATAATTCTATCCACACGTCACAACCTTTGCTAGATGCCGTTCCAAGGTCTAGTTTAACCTTTTCACCATTCCATCAGACTGCAGATAATATGGCATAATTCAAGCATATTGTACTCTCATATTATAATCTTACAAACTTCTTGAAGCACATGTGATTTATAGTTTCTTCTTTGATCGCTGTCATTAATTTACCAAACAATTTGTGATCCCGAACCTGTAGCATTATTGATTTTTTCCTATTTTGCGCAATTAAATGCTTCTTGATTTGGAATAGCAAAGGCATTGGGCCTTATTGTTAAATAATTAATCCATAATAAACTGAATTCTCATTTGATCTGGTCGAATCGCTTGCCAAGTTATTAATCGGAAATGGTCCCGATTTATTGGCCTTAAAATAATTGCCCAAAGAGGGCGGCGAATTTGACCTCGGCCCCGGGCGGCATAAGTGCACGCTTCGCCACTGGTTAAATGATAATTAATTACTAAGTATGGCTAATGTTTTTTGTGACTTATCCAATTTTGTATACAAACTGCATACTTCACTATCTCGAATAATTAAAAAAATAAGAAAAATAAGTATTGTACGTTATTAAATACGTTCTTACTTTTCAAGCAAAGTATGTTGGTATCAGTATGCATGTATAAATCTTTATTATTAGTCTTAAATCTGATTCAGTCGTTCAAAAAAGTATATTATTTCTATTAATTACTAGCAAATTCTTAAGAAGTATGAAAAAAAAACTGCAATCGGTGACGCAATAATTCTGAGTCTTCGAAAAATTTCATTTAATAGGCATTTTATGTCACTAAAATATCATTTGACTTAATAAAAAAAAAATAACTTTTAACAAGTTTTTATATGTAACGCCACACGACATTGTATAGCCGAGCCTTATGACGCCACGCCATAGCCAAGCGAAGCTAAGTCAAAGACAAAGCCATCCTGTTCGTTAACTGTCTGCTGGTTGGGAGTGACGTCACATCCTACCGCCAAAAGGAAGAGCGTATAAATACCCAGATTGTTAATTTCTCTGAGATATTCTTATGTAAGCCTCGAAATAAGTAAAAACTCTGCCAGTTTGTATAGTGTGAATTGCGTACGTGTTTGTTTTACCTCTGTCGTTTTATATAACAAGTTGTATGTACATACATATTAAGTCACATAATATGGGGCATTTCACGTGAAGCGGACAACGAAAAAAGTGAGGTTCTGAAATTCGTTCATATTAGACATATTTGTACCTCTAGGGGATATGGACATGTCACATGTACACATAATATTTTTTTAATTGAGTTTTTTTTTTTAATTGAGTTGTTATATAGATAGTAGTAGTAGTAGTTAGTGTAGTTGTATATATAAATTTTATCCTAATAATTATAATTTTTAATTTAATTTTCTTATATCTTGAAACTTTTGGCGATCTGGCAAATTAAAAAATGCTGGAAAATTACAGACTCTTATTAAATCAATAAAATCCCGTTCACCTGCAACAGAAACCACACTTCATTATATAATCCTCACAAACTTTAAGCTATAATCATAAAAAAAAAACCGACTTCCAGGCACTGAAAAGTAAAAAATAACTAAACAGGGGTTTTCATTTAAAATAGATACTTAATCAGATATTTTCGAAGTCGGTGCCAGCCAATACAAATCAAAGCACACCGACTTCGAAAATATCTGATTAAGTATCTATTCTAAATGAAAACCCCTGTTTAGTTATTTTTTACTTTTCAGTGCCTGGAAGTCGGTTTTTTTTTTTTTTTAAGTTTTTGTTTTTCCATTTTTAGTGTAGACGTAATAAGCAGGTAATTTGTAATTTATAAGAAGAAAGATTTTTATTAATAAAAAACATATTTGATTTAGCCATTTATTTAAAAACCGCTTGACCGATTTCGATAAAATTTATATGGGACCACCGGGGAAGAATACCCTTTGAAACAAAAAAAGAATTTTCCAAATCGGTTCAGCCGTCTTCGAGTAATCCGTGAACGTACATAAAAAAAAGGAAGAAAAAAGATTCCGACGAATTGAGAACCTCCTCCTTTTTGGAAGTCGGTTAAAAATAAATTCATGACGCCAGCAAATGTACATGTTCCCGGTATTTCATCATTCCATCTGTAAGTTCAGTTAACTTACAGATGGGATGTTGAAATACTAAAATATACAATACATTAAAGAATAAATAAATAAATATGTTGGGACGTTATCACACAGCATCGTCTAGTACCTAACTCCAAGTTAAGCTTTGAGGCTTGTGTTATGGATACCAGATAGTTGAAACACTACACATATGTAACTTTTTAAATATATACATATTACATATTATAAATATAAACCTTTGACTGGAGTATAAACATTCGTGCTCATCACAAAAATGAATGCCCCTAGCGCGACTTAAACCCGCGACCGCTGGCACAGTAAGCAAGCACTACAAACTGAGCCAAACGTGTAGTCGTGAACATTGAAGCTGTAGTTTGGTTTGATTTCTTATGACTACGTCAGAAACAAATAAGTAAACGTAAATTTTGTAAAAGGTACCTACCTTTATATCGAAATACTAAAATCTGTATTTTTTAAAAACAATGACTGTTGACGCATTTCCTTAAGGGGAAGCTAAGTTAGGAAAAAAACTTTAAAAAAAAAATAAAAACCGACTTCCAGGCACAGAAAAGTAAAAAATAACCTATCGGGGGTTTTCATTTAGAATAGATACCTAATCAGATATTTTCGAAGTCGGTGTGCTTTAATTTGTATTGGCTGGCACCGACTTCGAAAATATCTGATTAGGTATCTATTCTAAATGAAAACCCCCGTTAGGTTATTTTTTACTTTTCTGTGCCTGGAAGTCGGTTTTTACTTTTTTTTAAAAAGTTTTTATTTTTCCATTTTTGGTGTAGACGTAATAAGCAGGTAAATATTAAGAAAAAAGATTTTTAAAAATATATTTCATTAAGCCATTTATTCAGACCCCTAATGACAGTCACAACCCATCTAGGTGTAAAGTTCCCATCAATACAAATTAATCAAGCCCAGACACCAGGTAATTGCTGTAAATCGTTGAGGAGTTTCCTCGACTATCTGTCGGCTCCATTATCAGATCGACTCCAGACCTTCATTAAATAGTAGTGCTTTAAAATACTTAATGAAAAAAATTAACAAGCGCACTAGTCGCCACTACGATTTTTGAAGGTTCCCCTCGATTTCTCTGGGATGCCATCATCAGATCCTGGTCTCCTTATTATGGTACCACCCTTGAAATATCTCCTTTCAAACAAAAAAAGAATCATTAAAATCGGTTCATGAATGACGAAGCAATCCGCGAACACACATAAAATTACGTCCACGTAAACAAAAAAAATCATAATTTTTTTTCCATGAAATGAAAACTACTCGGCCAAACTATGTTAAATTTTTATGGGACCACATGGCAACTAAACCGCATCAAACAAAAAAAGAATCACGCAAATCGGATTATAAATCTCAGAGTAATCGATGTACATACATAAAAAAAAAAATACCAATCGAATTGATAACCTCCTCCTTTTGGAGTCGGTTAATTAGGAATAAATAGACATACCTAATTTACTGTTTTTGTATGCTTATAACTATTTTTAAACGCATCCTAAAAATCTAAAAAAATTTATATGTACATATGTGGTAGATATCTTCTTTGACTTCCATATCATTCATCGAATTTGTTTTTATTCGGAGTACAAATTAATTCGGTCCATTTTTTTGGTGTAAAAAGTGAATTTATTTATTGTAAAACAATATAAATAAATAGATTATTTAAAGGGTTGTCCAGCGCTGGCTACTACATTTCTCCACCTCTCAGGCAATTTTTGAATTCCATCTCGAAAAAATGTCTCGTCTTTTGAGGCGATAAACGTTTGGAGCAAATTTTCGATTTCTTCGAAAGAAGTGAACCGGTGACCTCCCAAATCGTGATGCATCCATCGGAACAACCAGTAATCGGAAGGAGCAAAGTCTGGCGAATACGGCGGGAGCGGTAAAATATTCAATTTGAGCGTATCTAAATAATTTTTCACGGCTTTTGCTACATGAAGCCGAGCGTTATCATGCAAAAGAAAAACTTTGTCGTACTTTTTCTCGTATTCTGGCCTTTTATGTCATAATTTCCGGCTCAAATAAATCAATTACAGTCTATACCGAGTGCCCGTAATGGAATCGCCAGGTTTTGGCAACTCATTATATACAACACCCCTTTGGTCCCACCAGATGCACAACATGACCTCCGAACCATGAATATTCGGTTTTGGTGTTGATGTTGAAGTCGATGGCGACAATTGACCGGGCTTAGGATAGTATTTTTTCTTCTTGAGATTATCACAGAATAACCACTTCTCATCCCCAGTTACAATCCGATGCAAAAACCCATTCTTTTTTGCCTTAGAAGCAGCTGCTCGCAAGTGAAAAATTACCTTTCAACGTCTCTCGGTTTCAGTTCATAAGGCACCCAATTGCAGTACCTGTGAATCTTTCCCATGGATTTTAATCGTACTGAAACTACTTGTTGTATCACTCCCAATGATTCTGCAAGCTCTTTTTGAGTTTGACTCGGATCTTCATCGAGTAATAACTTCAATTCTTTGTCTTCGAATTTTTTGGCTGCCTAGGGCGAAGCTTGTCTTCAACACTAAAATCACCATCCTTGTAACTTCGAAACCATTCCCGACATGATTTATCAGTTGGAGCATTCTCACCGTAAACTGTTACAAGCATTCTATGCGCTTCAGCTGTATTTTTCTTCCAATTAAAACAGAAAAGTAAAACTTCCCGCAAATGCTGCTTAGTTACCACAAATTTTGACATTTTCAATACAATAAAAAATAGGTGTTTTGTATAAAATTCAAAGCACTATGAACTCTATATTATTCACAGATGTATAACCTCTCTGATATCACCACAATCAGCTGTTAGTATGAAATATTCATAACATCCAGAGCCATCTTTTAAAAACGGACCGAATTTATTTGTACTCATATATATAAGTAAGGTTTACGAGAAATAAGTAAATTGTGAACGTCTAGTTAAGCACTAAATATGTTATATGCTTCTTTCTATACTTAGGCTATCGTTGTTATTAGTGTAAATATTCTTCTTTAGGGGACCATTTCCTATCCAAACCCAACGTATGGGTAAATATTTTGACATCTGTTGAAGAGTTTATTTGGCGTAATTTTGTAAGAGCAACGAAACGTTACGTCGTCGGTCGGGTCACCGCGACCGGTCTAAATTAATGAATGTAGAAATTCATAATTAACACGCGATTTAAACCGTTAAAGTCTCTATTATTTCATAAATATGTAAGTTTTCACCTTAAGAATACTGAAAACTGTTAACCCGACGCCAATGACGCTGGGTCAAATTGACCCGAGGCAAATTTAGACGGACATATTGCTTTTTTGTATCAATCTTATATTTGAAACGTTTGTATAGCTGGAGGTACAGCATCCCTCTCCCCGAACCGTTGGTATACTCAGGGCAATGGCGCTCGTGCTGTGAGCTACACATGCATTAATTCAAAACGGGTCAATATGACCCAGCGTCATCGCTGGCGTGGTATCTTTATGACTTACTTTTGTTCGTTTGTGTTATGAGTTGTCATGGTGCAGCAACATTTTGTAAGATGGCGCATTTCACCATTATTTTGGATTTCATTTTATAATTTTATCGTAATACGAAAGGGTGAATGTGGAAGAGTTAATAAGGGGGAGAGACGCTCAAGGTCATTGGCTATGTCTAGCACCTTAATGACATATTTCCGAGACAATAATTTAGACCGACATACATTTTAAATATTTTAATTTTATTGTATAATAAGAAAAGCATGGTTTGGATTTGATCTAATATACATATTTAAACGAGCAATTCTTGTATATTTATATCTTTATATATTTATTTATACCGGCGATCTCGGAAAAGGCTCTAACGATTTCGCTGAAATTTGGTATATTGGGGGCTTTCGGTGGCGAAAAATCGATCTAGATTAATCTCAAGTCTGGGAAAACGCGTGTTTTCGAGTTTTCATGCGGTTTTCTTTTGCATTATTCTACGCAGAATATGTTCGATATTTATGTTCGTATTTCTTACACTCGGCATAAGCGTCGTGGTCAAGCGACCAAAGTGCAAGATTAACATTATATGGATCATATTGGATATTGGATACAAAGTTCTACTTTTTTTTTTGTATTTATCCAAGTTTTTAAATATTTTTTTTAATCAAAAAAATATGATATCACAAAAGAGAACACCAGGCCACCAGGTACTATAAAATAAAATGGGAAACTTACTCTTGACAGTGCAGTTACAGTGCAGTGCGGCAAATTTCGCATTCATCTTCATCGCGAACGGTACAGGACCCCGAGTTATGTTCGCGTGTGTGCATCCGAGGCTATAAAATAATAATAAATAAATATATTGGGACATTAACATACAGCACCATCTAGTTCCATGGTAAGCTACGAAGCCTGTGTTATGGATACCAGATAGTTGATACACTACACATATATAATTTTAAATACATATATATTATAAATATAAACACCCATGACTGGAGTACAAACATTCGTACTCATCACACAAGTGAATGCCCCCAGCGGGACTCGAACCCGCGACCGCTGGCACAGCAAGTAGGATCACTACAGACTGAGCCAAACGTATCGTCGTATAGTAATTACAAATATATATATATATATATATATATATATATATATATATATACTAGCGACTCACCCTCGCTTCGCTCGGGTTCGTCCCTAGCTTGCATTAAATCACGATTGATCAGTTTTCGACCGGAGAGGAAAAATGATTAAATTACTAAAATGGCTATTAAAAAATAAGGGTTGATCGTAGAAGGGTGAAAATTGAGGATTGTATGTATTTTTGTATGTTGTATCATAAAAAAATAGAAATTAAAAATTTTGTCTAAAAAATAAAAAATAAAAATTTAGGGGTGGACTACCCCTAACATTTAGGGGGATGAAAAATAGATGTTGGCCGATTCTCATAGATACCGGATAAGCACAAAAAATTTCATCAAAATCGGTCAAGCCGTTTCGGAGGAGTATGGCAACGAAAACTGTGACACGAGAATTTTATATATTAGATATATATATATATATATATATATATATATATATATATATATATATATATGTGTGTGTGTGTGTGTGTGTATATATATATATATATATGTATATATGTTAGTAATTACAAATAAAACAATATTTAAAATTACCAAACAAACAAAACCATAGATTTTAGGATGCCGATGAAGGATGGATTATTTTTCATTTATTTAGATTATAACTGTACCACTATAAATAATATACTAGCACGGCAGAAAGGCGTTAACAACAAAACTGACCACAAGTCCATAGCTCTCGACAATAGCGCGGTTGTCGCGCACCAGCTGCAGCATGGTGAGGGACGCGCGGGGGTCCCTCGCCGCGGAGATCAGTATCTGCTCGAGCGAGAACATCGACGGCTCGCAGCTTTCGCGCAATTCCTGCACTCGTTATAAATCTATACAATTATATCCTCCTGCCGCCAAAGGATAATTTAAGGAAAGTAGCTTAAACACCCAATGTTCTTCTACAAATACATAAGTATACTGATTACACCTTACCATACCATACATAAGTATACTGATTGCAGCCCAAGCATAAAAGAATCATAAAAACAAGGATACAGTGAATTTTTCAACGCAACTTTTTATGACGCCTTTATATCATAGAATAGAATATATTTTTGCTATCAGAAACTAAAAAAAAATGTCCTTGTCGAAGAACATCGGGTTGTTATTCTTAAAGGAGGTATATTCTTTATGTCTTCTGGTAAGCACATTGGGCTATTACACGAAAAAAACACTGAATAGAAATTATTTTATTTATTGTGAATATTTAGCACAGTTTTACTAAACAAATCAATCATATACTCTTAATAGTAATATTAGTTCAGTCTCAATATTGCTTGACTCGGCCAACCATTGCAAAATAATATTTTATCATTTTATGACAAAAAATAACAAAAACTACCTCTTTGTAAATAAAGTAAATGAAAATTTTATAACTACTCGAGACATTCAATTAATAACAGAATTTATGTTTTTAACTCTTTAAGAAAATATAGTTTTTCATACATAACAAAACAAATAACTCTTATCAAATAAAGTAAACAAAAACTTGTAAAACTAATCTGAGATCAAATTAGGAACTTCATACAAATTTTATCTTTGGACTAATCACCATCTTCAGTCTCATTGTCGTCGGGGCTTGAGCTGGACGGTATATTTTGTAGCGAACCCACAAGGGGATTGTCTAGATCTTCTTCTGATGGCAAATCGTCTTCTAAATATGAATTTGCCAACAAGCTTTCAATATCTTCTGATCGCAATCTTAAAGAAACAAAGTATGGCTAAAAGACCAATGTTCTTCCATAAGAACATAAAATTATGAATATGTGTCGGAACATACGCTCGCTGTTTTCACACAAGTACATATTACCCAAGAATGACACACATGCGATTTAGTGTCCTAAATTACATATTTACTTATTTTAAAACTTATTGGTCACTTTATTACATGCATAATCGGAGATTAAAACTTACCTGTACCACGTTTGCGCTCCATGTTTGCCATTTTGATGCCCAAATGACTAGTGTTTTCTGATTGAATCAGCTTAGCGTCGTATGATTATGGTCACTTATATGTCCACCAATCAGACAGCATTAGAAAAACATGCCACGCGCGGCAAAATTTAAAAATATTAAATAATAACTATTATGTTCTTGTGTAAGTCCACTGGGCCGTTAAGCATACGTACTATCAAATTTACCTGAGCGGTAATCAGGTTCGATATTATGTCCTCGTCCGAGGTCATTGGGCGTCACGAGGATATCTATGTCTATAAATACACTTAAGAGCACTATTAAATCGTCAAAAATTAATATCTATCTTTACTAAAGTTAATGTAGTCAAGTGTTCGTTCAATTATACTATTATAGTCTTGAAAGCAGATCTGCCGAGAGAAGCCAATTAAAAACTTAACAGGTGCTTTTTTAGGATTATAACGTTGCATTTGATTATATTGATTACACTACGCAACAAATTACCTAAATACTTTTTTTTCACTGGGTGTACTGTATGTAATTATGATTAGTTACCTTAAAACCAATTGAGGTGTATAAATAAAATTGTTACATCACGTCAGATTTAGTAGTGAAACGCATTTATTGATTTTTATTGAAATTTGTATGAAGGAGTGACATACATTTTTATTTTACATTAGAAAACATTATTTTGTTGGAACGATTAGCTTTCCTCTCGTAGTCAGTAGTCGCAGTATCCCTTCGGAGGCCCCAACAGTAATCTGCAAGCATGGTTGGCTCCCATCTACCCTGATAACGCTTCTCAAACTGTGCAATTTCTTGATGAAAACGTTCGCCGTGTTCATCGCTTACAGAACCCATATTATCCGGAAAGAAACTCAAATGGGAGTGTAGGAAATGAATTTTCAATGACATATTGCATCCTAGTTTGTGATAAGCATCCAGCATCAATTTTATTTTCTCATGAAAATCCGATGATTTGTGATTGCCGAGGAAATTTTTTGCGACGTCAACAAATGCCAACCATGCATTTTACGTTCAAACGTAACAAAATAAGTTAGGAGAATTAACACAAACACGCGGCATATTGTAGACTTACGAGTAATCTAAATGTTTTGATGACTTTTGTACACATCTATACTAATATTATAAAGCTGAAGAGTTTGTTTGTTTGTTTGGTTGAGCACGCTAATCTCAGGAAATACTAATCCGATTTGAAAAATTCTTTTTGCATTAGATAACCCGTTAACTGAGGAAGGCTATAGGCTATATATCATCCCGGATAAATGTACGGTTCCCGTGGGATAGATTTGGTTTTGTCTAGGGACGAACCCGAAGCGAAGCGAGGGTGAGTCGCTAGTCAATGATATATTTTTATGACTACCCTCAAACAAGTGTTGCGAAAAGTACGCAGTGAAAGATTTCCGTTATCTATATTTTGGGACGTGATATCAAAATGTAAAAATGATTTTTGGTGTTTATTAGACATACCTAATATGAATTACGATTCGGGATATTGGTGATTTTTTTGGTGTTGCATAATGTTATTCAAACATGTCAGTTGTCCTGCAGTACTAGAAAGTTTAATTAGTTTTTTACTGGTTTGTCCTCAATTTTACAAAAGCAATGACATATACAAATATTAAGCATTGCCTTCTAAGAGCGGGCATTGCGCGACGTGAGGTTACTCATTTTAACATGGACACTGCACTATAAGTACGCTAAGGCTCAATCAAACTATTAATTTGTTTTATTAATATCTAATATATTTAAACGAGTAATTCTTGTATATTTATATCTTTATTTATCTATACCAGCGATCTCGGAAACGGCTCTAACGATTTCGCTAAAATTTGGTAGGTGGGGGCTTTCGGGGGCGAAAAATCGATCTAGATTAGTCTCATATTTGGGAAAACGGGTGTTTTCGAGTTTTCAAGCGGCTTTGCTTTTGTATTATTGTACGCAGAATATGGTCGATAATTTCTTACACTCGTTTATAAACATCGTGGTCAAGCGGTCAAGGCGCAAGTTAGACAACACATATGCCCGGGATCGAGTCCCGGTCGAAATATAAAGCTTTTACTTTTGTTTTTTTTTTTTTTTATACAAGTTCTCAGTTTTTTTTTTTTCATCTAAAAAATACGATATAACCAAAAAGAACTCCGAGCGAAGCTCGGTCAACCAGGTACTTTATGTTAAATAAGGAAATTAAATATCTTACTTGAAACACTTGGTTGATGCTGTTCACACAAGAGTTTGTCGCGAAGTAAACTCTTTCTGAAACGGTGTATCCAGTGCAGATAGAGCATGAATATGATTTTGGGAATACAATAATAAATTCTCCTGGATTTTAAATCACTCGGGAGAGTGACACAGCTTGTTCCAGCAATAAATTAGGCGGTATCATTGTTATATCAGATGGGAGCCATAAAGATTTATTCTGGCATGATGTGGGGCATAAGATTTCCACCGCTTTTCTAAACCTTTCACTTTCCTGGTCCGCTATCCCATACCTAAAATAAGGTACAGTTTATGTAAAAATCATAAAATATACAAATCGCCGTCAAGTAATCAAAGTAAGAAAAAAAAAATTTCACAAGGAACTTGACACTTTATAAAATATAGCTTTATGCGTTGTAAATTCGCTGGCATCTTTAACAAATCAACAATCACAGTAAAAAACAATGACCATATCTTCGACGGGCCTTGGTGCGTGTACTCCATCCAGGGCAGGCCGTGCGGGTCGCGGTGCCAGCAGCTCGTAGAGAACACCATGCCAAGGTGTAAAGTGGGGACGGTCAGGCCTAGCACCGGCCCGAGCAGACGCAGCACGTTGCCGTTGTTTTTGCTTAACATCTATATATATATATTTTTTAATTTAATAATACATTTATATGACAATATTAACACTCTACTTACTATATTACTATAACTTTAGCAAACGTAAAAATATGTTGCTTTTTATATTTAGTATTCCGTCTTTAAAATTTGAATCTTACTTTAAATACAATTATATCCGTAATTATATTTATTTACAAACTATTAGAGACTAGCTTTTGCCCGCGACTTCGTCCGCTCGGAATAATGACTTTGCTCGCAGAGCTACCGGGCGGCGGCCAGCGCCCTCCCCCCTTACGACCGCCCCGCCCTCGCCTTGCATTGGGCTGAGAGCGCGCTCAGTGCTCACCCACAGTCCGCGTAAAGTTAAATATTATGTACATTTTAAAACTATGATATATCCTGAGATATTCATTGAAATCATAATATGATGTCAAGAGCAATTTTGTTCAAAATTAAATAATTGTGATGAATAACGTATTTATTTGGATAAGGATTAATATAATGTTTATAGAAACACCTTCGGAAGTAATGCATTATTTTAGAACAAATTTGATTACCATAAAAAGGGTTATATTGAGCCAACCTTAAAAGATAGACACATGCCGTCGCGGACTTTTTTTTAGAACTTTTAAAGGGGAACAATTCCGTCATACACGATTTTTGCGTAACTTTAACCGTTTACGCAGCGCACGCAACGGAAGCTCTCAAAAGGAATAATTTTTTCCCGTTTTTGCAACTTTTTTTTTTATGGTCCGCTAATATTGGTCGTAGCATGATGTCATATTGCCTAAAGCCTTTCTCGATAAATGGACTATCCAACACAAAAAGAATTTTTCAATTCCAACCAGTAGTTCCTGAGATTATCGCGTTCAACCAAACAAACAAACTCTTCAGCTTTATATTAGTATAATATATATAGATAAAATGTGGGAGTTTGTGATTTATCTCAACTAGATTTCACCCTTACCTTTAAGTTCCAGGGATAGCTGCCATAAGGTTCATCCTCGTTTGTGGTAAAACCGTACCCTTCTGGGCCGGTGTCACTGGAAGCGCTGTTAACACACGTGCTCGGAGCCGAGCAGTACGAAACTCCAGTAGAAGTCTTCTACTTCTGTAATCGCAGCATAACGCGGGAAATGCTTCTTGAACGTGTTATTTGCGATCTAATTTTAAAATTAAAACAATTTAAAATCATGTTATTTGACAAAAAGAAACTAACCATGAATGCTTAGGATGAATTTATTGTAACTAATATAAAGAAATGTGTGATGTATTATTAAATCATAATTATTGGATAGAAGAATTGAATAATACATACTCGCTTGAAGTTATGCAGGTACATGTGCCGACCCCTTATAATAAATTCTTTAGCTTCCTTCAAAGTCTTAATCATATGAAGGTAGCGTCTTTCGTCATCCTCTTCCTCAGACGAATCAGTCCCTCCCAGCAAACGTTTCTGGCGGTGAAGAGGTTTGACTGCACGTTCAAGCATCTTCTTATTTCTTTTAAGCCAGAGTTGCTCCATTTTATTTATCATATCCTGGCGTTCTCCTGTGATAATTGAATTAATTACAAAAATGCGGGTGTACAATATAAGTTTCCTCCTCCTCCGTGTAGTTTTTTATTAATAATTCGCATAAGAGCAGTTTTAAGGTTAAAAAAATGTATAGGGCTCATTCTGAAACGCCATAAACTATAGAATCGCAAGTTACATAATAATATATTACAATGAAAATAAAAATATTTTTTTAGCATATAATACGTCGCCTAGACAGATTTTAATAAAAACTATATTAACAGGCTGAACAAAACAGCTTAATAAAAGCATTTTCATTTTTATCCTTGCCATGCTATATTACAATATTATAATATATACTCTCGTAAAATTTCACAGTGAAGCAATGCAGTATCTTAATATTCTGTTAATTTATAGAGGACTCAATTCGCATTCAATAGCATAATATTGCAGAATATTATGTTTCTTACTTCTTAGCTTTGCAACAACTTTTATTTTTTATATTAGTGTTCCGTTAGCGTTAATATCTAATAATATTAGAGTTCTGAGTGCATTACGTTTGTGTATGCACAAATTTGATCCGCTAGCGCTATGGGATAGCCTATCATTTAGGACTCATTACAAGAGTAGATTATTCTTATAAGATCATGCTTCTGAGATATCTAATATTGATACAGTCTCTTTAAAATATTGTTATTTAACTAATTACTCGTAGGTAACAATTGATGATAAGCTTGTTGGAGAGATACTTCCATATATAGGTACTAATAAAGTAGCCGATTTGGTATTTCTTGTGCATATACCTACTCAATTTTGCCTGCTATAAGATCGCCAAGTGCTCAATCTCATCGCTTGCCTTCGCTACGCTGCGGCGATTTATAAGTATATGGAAGGGAGCTCAAGAGGGGATTTTGGGATTCACTCAAGCGCGGCAGATTAACATAAGAGGGAGGGGTGCTTACACTATGTAGAGTACAGTACTATCAAACATTCATATTTATATACAAACTTTGGAATTTATAATAATAGTCCAATCGTTTACACTTACTTTTGGTAAGAGTGTCGTATGGCACCAGATATCTTACATACAGTTGATCTAGTCTCTTGTCTGGATTAGTGATTTTTCCACAGCAGACTTCTTCAGCTACTTTGTTCCGGGTTTTCCTGTTAATTGCTTTTAGTCCACCGTGACGCTGCACCGCGTAATATAATTTTGCCAAATTAACTTCCATTCCCCCAAGCTACAAAAAAAAACGTTTTAACGACGGATTAGGAGAATAAAATAACGCTTCATCAAGAAATATTATTAAATTGTTTCATCAAGAAATAATCTTAAATTGTATCAAATATTTTAAATATTACAATGCGGCAATGATTTTGTAAGCAGCTAAATTACTTAGGCTTTGGCTATCAAATCGACAGCCAAGTTGTACTTTAAAGAAATACAAACCCGAGGTTGGACATAGCCGATCTTCTGCGACGCGAGATAAGTGCGGATAGCGCAGAGCTCGCGGGTAGCTGGTCCCCAGCGGCTAGAGATACGCGCTATGTACTGATTGAACATACTTATACTCGCTTGCAAGTGGCATAATTTTCTCAAAGTTGGTAACTGGATCCTGGAAGTTTATAGTTATTTTAAACATTTTTAAATACAGAGGTTGTGTGGCATATTGTTAATTATAAAGAGGTAAAGTGAGTTTATGAATTTGTGAGGTTGTAGGGGGTGATCTCTGGATCTACAGAACCGATTTAGATGAAATTTGGTAAGAAGATAGTTTAAGACCCTGGGAAGGGCCTAGGATAGGATTTTCATCCCGGAAATCATCCCTTAAGGGGGTGAAAATGGTGATGAAAGTTTGTATGGGGAATCAACCAAAGGACGAACAAAGTCGCTAGTCAATAATCATTTTACTGTGCAAATAGTCTCGTAAAATAATTATTTCAACCAATTTAAAACGTTTTGTAACTATAATATTTAATATAACGCAAATACAGCTTGTTTGACATCAGAGGTATTTCGTAATGTTTGATAATAATTTATATAAATAAAAATGAAATTGTTTGTTGGTAAGCACTTGAGAACGGCTGAATCAATTTTGCTATTTTTTTTAAAATTCTTAATAGTCGTTCTAAGGTTTTAATACAAATTAAGTTAGATGTGCCGAAATGAAATTAAGAAATCCGGGAAAATCTGGTAGTGTTTTTTATAGACAACTCACAAGTTCATAAACAAATTAATTAAAAATTAGACAGGACCTCTTTCGGGTCAAACTTTTTCGAGTAAAACTAAAAAAAAAATGCGCGTGTGTGCTTTTCACCTCATGGTAGAAGTGAAACGTAGAAAAGTAACCTACGAGAGAATGAGATGAATATAGAGCATCAGGAGTAGAATAATTATAAGATTTATTTTTTTTATAATATTTTTACCAAGTTCAAAAATTATTTTACATTTTATTTGACATAAATATACATAACATATTATTCAGTAATTAATGTTATTATTTTTCACTTCCTGTGTAATGTATTCTATTTCTAATAACAACGGTTACCATGGCAACATGGCAATGTATTTTATCTCATTCTCTCGATTCTATTATATATATTTATGTGTCTGTCTCTTTTTAGTGTTTAGTGTATTTCTCTTTCATCGAGTTTCAAATCATAACGATTCTAAAGAAGTTTCACTTCAAAAAATTAAATGATTCACTTACTTTAAACTCTTCAGGTGTCGGTCGAAACACTGGCGCGTCCAATAACTTGGCTTTGTCTACCTTCCTCTTTTTCCTGGTACTTTCCTGTCTCGAATTTCTTCGCCTCTGTGAAATAGGAACATCTAAGTAATCAAAGGAAGTTCCAGGCTGTGGTTCGCTATTCACTTCACTTTCAATATTGATATCATCTAGCGATGCTATTGTAGATGTTGGACTGGCTGATCGAATACTTTGACTACTCCGTCTATCCGATAGATTTTCATCTCGTTTCTGTGCACTCGCTTGTGGGGATTGTGACTGTGACGAATTTGTAGCAATATTTGTGTCTGCTTCATCTTCACCGCGTTGACTAGCTGTTTGTTGCTGATTTTTACGCATTCGAGCAGGCAGTTCCGGTACTTTAAAGGTTTCAGGGGACGGTACTCCGGGAGCAGCCTTGCCCATCCATCTCTGTATCTCATTAAACAATTGATTGTCGGATGAATTATCTTGATCTGGTAACGGAAATAAATTATTATTATTATATTTATAACTCTTATAACTTATAGATTCATTGTTACTATAATAATATAGTACCTGGCGACCGAGCTTCGCTCGGAGTTCCTTTTTGTTATATCGTATTTTTTAGATAAAGAAAACAAAAAACTTGAATAAATACAAAAAAAAACAAAAGTAAAAACTTTATATCCGATCGAGATTCCAACTCGAACACCTGTGATTGTCAATCTTATACCTTGGCCACGATGTTTATGCCTGAGAATTCTCGATCATATTCTGCGTTGAATAATGCGAAAGAAAACCTCATGAAAACTCGAAAACACGCGTTTTCCCAGACATAAGACTAATCTAGATCGATTTTTCACCCCCGAAAACCCCCATACACCAAATTTCAGCGAAATCGTTAGAGTCGTTTCCGAGATCGCTGGTATAAATAAATAAATAAAGATATAAATATACAAGAATTGCTCGTTAAAATATATTAGATATTTATAACTCTATAAATTAATTATTCATTATTACTATAATAATATATAATTTTGAAAGTTAATTATTAGTTATTACATTTGTAAGGGTCCCAATGGGACTTTAAATAAAAGTGGACTGTATAATTGCTGGTTTTATTGCCGTTAATAAAAAGAAGTTATAGGTGGCCGTTAGCGGCGGGCTCGTGCAAGCGAGTGAGGCCGAGCCGCCGCAGCCCGCCGTCCGCGCGTTCATCCCCGCGACGTGAAACCGGTCCCCAACATGCTCCCCGGGTTGAAGGATGAGGCTTCAAAAAACTGGAAGAAGACATATATTATTAAAAGCCCTTCGAATGGTTCTCCTCGTGTTATCTTTATTTCGGCAAATCTAGCGATACCATCGCTGCCAGGATAAACTTGAGTGACTCGTCCTAGTGACCATAATAATGGAGGAAGAGTTCCGTCCTTTATGAGGACAAGGGAACCTCATGCTAGGTCACCTTTTGATGTCCGTCACTTCGTCTTCTGCTGCAACAAATTGATACATTCTAGTGAGAATCATTTCCAAAAGTGTTGCCTTATAACAATGAGGTTATAAAAGACTAGAGGAGCATTGTCCAACAAAAACATTGCGAAAAAACGTAACCACTTACAAGTCTAAAGACGTAGCTTTGAAAGTGATACATAAATATGTCAATTCGTCCAAATAATTTATGTTTGTCTCATTTTTTCTACCGCCAAACTAATTACGTTGGAAAGAGATAAGACATTGATGACAATCATTTATACAAATATAATTAAAAAAAAAATAAACACCACTGTGTAACATGAGTTTGTTGTAAAGTTGCCTTTTACTCTTGTTTTTTCATTAAAGTATACATGCTTCGAGCATATGACAGTTGCTGAAGATGGTAACCAGTCGGTTTCTTTACGCAAAAGTTTTGTAATTTTTGTCCAATCCTCCATACGCTTACGATCTTAGGTATCATGGAAAACAAAATAAGAGATACATACCTAACTCTGTTTAAAACTGCACCGTTCCGTCTAATCCTCGTAAATGTACTTTAATAATTCATTTAAAAATTTAAACTGTTAAATTACAATCAAATACAAGTTTATTTGATTGTACCTGATTTAACAATTTTATTAAATGATCGATTAGTAATTTACGTTCTTCAATTAAAATTAACAGATTTTTTCTTCGTACAGCACAACACTATTACACACATATCATAAGCGATAGCAATAATTTTACATTTAAATATAAATAAAATATAATTTACTCGTTATGTGGTTCAGGTGTTTAAATTTAAGAAAATATGTTATATTAAGGTAAAGTAAATGTGAATGTTTTATTTTTTCGTTCAGTGTGTGATTATTATACTACAGTGTGTTTAAGAAAACAGACTTTAATAATAAATTTAAACTTACACTAACATACATACATACGTCATTCACTAACCTCCCAACAATCTGGGAAATTCAAAATCGTATTTACTGGTAACTTTGATGGCACAAACGATGTTTGATAAATTTATATCGTCTTATAATGTTTTTATGGATAATCTGAAGAAAATTGAACAAACTTACTTGTGAAAAGTAACACCGCTAGCTTTATTAATCTTTTCAGACCGTGATTGGCACACTTTAACCACAAATGTCACCATTTAGATATTTTTTATCAATGATGTTATACAGGACTAGATAAGCATTGTACGGCGTCGATGCGCGACTAGGTTGAATATGTCCACAGGCATATTAGATCTCAGTTGTCAGTCTGATGTCAAAAGAGCGATTGCTTGGCAATAAAAAAATCAAAATAGTGAAATGTGTGGTTAAAGTGAGCCAATAACGGTCTGAAAAGATTAATAAAGCTAGCGGTGTTACTTTTCACAAGTAAGTTTGTTCAATTTTCTTCAGATTATCCATAAAAACATTATAGACGATATAAATTTATCAAACATCGTTTGTGCCATCAATGTTACCAGTAAATACGATTTTGAATTTCCCAGATTGTTGGGAGGTTAGTGAATGACGTATGTATGCATGTTAGTGTAAGTTTAAATTTATTATTAAAGTCTGTTTTGTTAAACACACTGTAGTATAATAATCACTCACTGAACGAAAAAATAAAACATTCTCATTTACTTTACCTTAATATAACATATTTTCTTAAATTTGAACACCTAAACCACCTAACGAGTAAATTATATTTTATTTATATTTAAATGTAAAATGATTGCTATCGCTTATGATATGTGTGCAATAGTGTTATGCTGTACGAACAAAAAATCTGTTAATTTTAATCGAAGAACATAAATTACTGATCGATCATTTAATAAAATTGTTAAATTAGGTACAATCCAATAAACTTGTATTTGATTGTAATTTAACAGTTTAAAGTTTTAAATGAATTATTAAAGTACATTTACGAGGATTAGACGGAACGGTGCAGTTTTAAACAGAGTTAGGTATGTATCTCTTAATTTGTTTTCCATGATACCTAAAGATCGTAAGCGTATGGAATAGTGGACAAAAATTATAAGACTTTTGCGTAAAGAAATCGACTGGTTACCATCTTCAGCAACTGTCATATGCTAGAAGCATGTTTACTTTAATGAAAAAACAAGAGAGTAAAAGGCAACTTTACAACAAACTCATGTTACACAGTGGTGTTTAATTTTTTTTTAAATTATATTTGTATAAATGATTGTCATTAAACAACCATAGTTATTACTTATTTCGCCTTGATTTTACAGTTTTGAAATACATATAATAGACATTTACGTTTTTTTTTTCATCTTAATCTTCCTAGTCCTTACCAATTTCTCTAATTCTTTAATCTTTTGGAAGATCCATCGAACAATATTTCATAATAATTAATACAAACATGGGCAGTAAGAAAAAAAAAATCAAACTTTCACTCATTCTGGGGAAATTATGTTGATCAATGTTAACACCTGACCATTTTGTCGATGACAATGTCTTTTCTCTTTCCAACGTAATTAGTTTGGCGGTAGAAAAAATGAGACAAACATAAATTATTTGGACGTATTGACATATTTATGTATCACTTTCAAAACTACGTCTTTAAACTTGTAAGTGGTTACGTTTTTTTGCAATGTTTTCGTTGAACGATGCTCCTCTAGTCTTTTATACCTCATTGTTTTTTATCGCCAAGCAATCGCTCTTTTGACATCAGACTGACAACTGAGGTCCACTATGCCTGCGGACAGATTCAACCTAGTCGCGCATCGACGCCGTACAATGTCTAGTCCTGTATAACATCATTGCCTTATAACTTCAATTCTCTTATATCGCTCCATTATGGTAATTTTCATTCCAGCTATATGAGGATGTGGCACGGATAACAGAGAACGTCCAATTAAAAAATGAGCTGGAGTAAGGGCGGAAAAATCTGAGGGATCAGTGGAAAAAGGGGTAAGAGGACGAGAATTTAATACAGCCTCTATTTGAGTTAGGCACGTTGTCATCAGCTCTTCATAAGTAAAATGAATAATATTTAAAAGACGTTTAAGATGATATTTGGTAGAGCGAACAGCTGCTTCGGCTAAGAATTTGAAATGTGGTGAATATGCGGGTACGAATTTAAACTCGATGCCTTCCTGTGCCACCTGACCTTCAAGATCTGACTGTACAAGTAATTGCGCTAGCTCATTACAAGTTCCGACAAAGTTTCTGCCATTGTCAGATGTGATGCTTTGGGGTTTACCACGACGTGACATGAAGCGCTTCAAAGCGGCTATATATGCTTCGCTGGATAAAGCCGTAACGAGCTCGATGTGACAAACCTTTGTCGAGCTACAAACGAAGATTGCCAAGAAAGATTTAATAAGTTTGCAACCTCTACCTGGTCGGTCTGCTATCATTACTGGGCCGGCGTAGTTAACGCTACAATGTAAAAAGGGAAGTACTAGCTCTGTGCGTGATAGCGGTAACTGACCCATAATGGGTTGAACTGTATCTACCTTGCACCTGAAACATCGTAAACATTTGTTCACTATAGATTTAGCAAGAATTTAGCCAACTGAAGGCCAATAAGTTTGTTTTATAATCCCTATAATAATAATTGAGGAGGGGAATGTGTTTTTTATGTAAATGTTCGAAAAGAATTTTAGTAAAATGATGCTTACTGCATAATAAAATTGGATGCTTAGTATCATAAGTATATGGGGAATTATCGAGTCTCCCACCAACTCTAATAATGTTATTCGAGTCTAAAAATGGAGTGTATGCAAATAATCTATTTTTATAAGGTAATGTCTTCCTGGTTATAAGAATAGCATATTTTTCTGGGAACATTTCTAATTGGGACTTATGTATGATTAAATTTAATGAATTTTGAAGTTCTTGAGCGGAAAGATAACCTGTAAACTTCTTGGTTTTATTTCTACAATTATGTATAAATCTTTGTATATGTGCAATTAAATTTTGTAGATACGTCAATTTTGATTTATTGTTTATTAAATTACATATTAAATCAGTATTATAATTAACCGCAAGAGAACACATTGTAATCAATTGAGGTAGATTCTGTTTAACGATAATGTTAGGCATTTTCGGCCACTCGGATTCATTTAGTTTTAAATAATCTGGTCCTGACCACCACAACAAAGAAGTACTGATGCGATCAGCCTTCACCCCGCGCGAAACAAAGTCTGCTGGATTGTCTTTAGACGGTACGTATCTCCACGAGTGAGTCTTCGTACATTCTAGAATTTCATGAACACGATTGCGAACAAAAACCTTAAGACGAGTAGACGGTGTACGCAACCACCCTAACACGATAGTGGAATCACACCAAAATATGCATTTACTGATTTTTAAAGTTAAAGAAGTTAATACCTTATTACTTAGCCTTGCAGCCAGCAAAGCTCCACAAAGCTCAAGACGTGGAATCGTCGTGGGCTTTATGGGCACTATCCTACTTTTAGAGGTTAAAAGTTGCGTTTGAATTAAACCTGAAGTGCTTATTGATCGCACATAAATGCAACAATCATATGCACGCTCCGATGCATCTGAAAAAATATGAATTTCATGAATTATGGATTCGTCAACAAGAACCCAACGAGGAATTTTTAAGTGGTTGAGTTTTAGCTTTTTTCAAAATAAGTCAACAATGCTACATTAAAAATTTATTAAAAAAAAGTATCAATTTAAATCTCATTTTCTCTTCTGATTTATAAAAACGATTAAACACCAGTTATTTATCAATATTGAAATAACAATTATCAGTCTAAATTAGAAAATGCGAGACAAAAAACTATATTATTTCAATAATTTTTTTTAGATTTTCTCCACTAAAATGCTTTAAAAACAAGAAAAAACGTTATGAAACTTGGCTTGCAGATTATTTTAAAAACATAACCGTTTTCTTAACTCTCCAAATATGTATAACAACTAGGAACTTATTTGAAAGAATCTGAAAAAAAAAATGATCACAAGGGAAGCAGGCAGAATTTCGTATTTGAACTAAACTTAAGGTAGTTCTTTAAAATTTCCATAAAATTAATTAAAAACAATACCCAATGTAAATTAAAAAAAATACAAATTTAAAATAAAATTTAGAACCAGTAACAGTTCAGTGATAATAACAATTAACAATTAATAATAAGTAACAATTAAGACATTTTGTAATTTAGCCTAATTAAAGTTCTTGCTCGAAGTGAGAAAATCTAAAAAAAAATATTGAAATAATATCGTTTTTCGTCTCGCATTTTTAATTTGGACCGATAATTGTTATTTTAATATTGATAAATAACTGGTGTTTAATCGTTTTTATAAATCAGAAGAGAAAATGAGATTTAAATTGATACCTACTTTTTTTTAATAAATTTTTAATGCACCATTGTTGACTTATTTTGAAAAAAGCTAAAAAACATGATAACTCAAAAATGGTTCACTTTTGCATAATGCATATGAGGGTCAAAATTATCGCAAATAGTCACCCCTATCACCTCCTAACGGGAATACGTCGAATTACCAATAACCCTGTATAGTCTATCTATGTATATATAGAGTGGAACAAATCGATGGGACATGGAAGAAGAGTACCTTAAATATTGAAGTTATCAAGATTTACTCAAAGAAAACATTTCTTTATTTTTAAAAATTATAATAACTGCATTTAATTTAAAAAAAAAGCTTATCTGAACCGGGAATCGAACCAAATAAAAATGCAAAAAAGGACACCATCACTATTTTATCGAATTAATCGATAGGATCTATGGGAAGGATAAAATCTTTCAAACAAGTATTGCGTCTTAGAATTGAATAAAACGATGAAATCTTACAAATGATACATATCGACTCTAACATCGTGGAACAAACGCACAAGACATGGAAGAAAAGTGTCTCAAACACTAAATATCATGTTTCACTCAAAGGAAACATATGGCTAACGCTGGCTAAACCTTCAGAGATATATCAAAACAATGTTATTATATTCTTTATTGCACTTTAAAATTTAAATGTGATACAGAAAAATGTGTTCTAGAAAATTGTAATAAAAATCTGCAATAGCATAAGTCTTTCTCTTAAAATACACTCGCAATAACTATTCATATCTATAACGTACCTAGGGACGCACCCGAGCGAAGCGAGGGTAAGAGGGTATATAAACTGAGTGGTTCTCGAAAGAAAAACTAAGTATAGCTGTAAAAGAAATGTACTATACCAAAAGTAGCACCATTTTAATGGGACAACTCTTAAAAAATAAACATTAGCGGAAGATTTCAAAAGATAAACTTTTTTAGTTTTTTGTATAAGAAATTCAAAATAGTCTAAAACCAGCCAGTTTCGTTCTAGACCAGTGTCGATAATTTTTGAAACAAAAAAAAATTATAGTAGGATGAAACCCATTGGAAAAGAAAGAGAATATAACAAAAATTATAGGAAAAATAATTGACGGACGATCTGAGGTCGGGAACTGTAAGGGGTCCCTTTAAGAGTAAAAAACGGTTTATCTCGATTTCCGGCAAAACTACAAGTCCTATGGAAAAAAGTTAAATATCTACAACTTTTGTATTTACACTTTTTTCACATAACCTCAAAGTTTATGTGAAAAATTCAAATAACCAAGTTTTTGGTTTTTTATTTTTATCTTTTACAAAAAATATATTTTATTCATGAAATTTGGTGCAAACTTACCTTTTTATGTCCCAAACACACTGTAATTTTTTTAATTCAATTTTTTTTTTCACCTTATTTTGACTTAATATCGAAAAAACACCCTAATTTTCAATCGAAAATTCTCGCGTCAAAATATTTGCTTTTTTACAAAATTCGGTGGGCTTTTTGTTCGTTGAAATCTCTACTTTCTGATGGTGTAAAAAAAAATATACATTACCATGGTAAATTTTCTCAGAAAATGCAAAAAGACGAACAAACTCGAATACGATTTTTTTTTTAATTATGCACAATTTTGAGCTATTTATTAAAATTTACACTTTAATTACTCGAAAAATGTAAGATTCCATGTTACATTGATACACAAAAAATTGCAAATCGAAATATACTACTATAATGTGCAACCAAATAAGATAACAAAGTTAATATTGAATATCTACAATATTTTGAGAAAGTTGTAAAATACACATGCAGTCTGAGATACTTCAAGAGAATTGTGACAAAGGGTCTCACCGGATTTCCATATGAAATCTGCACTGGCGCCTTATTTGAAATTAGTGCCTTTATTATGTTGTTTATTATTACTGCAACGAACTTACCTTTATCGAAACTCATTTGTTGATATTCAACTTCTTTTGACATAGCCCCTGTAAAAAATCCAAATTATGAGAAATATTAAAATGAAGTGTATATTTGACCAATTCTAAGTATGCAGTGCAATGTGCATATTCGTTATATACCAAATATGTACATTGCACTGCATACTTAGAATTTCACATAAATCTAAAAAAGTATTATTTCCATAGTATTGTTATATGATAATTTTTGTCCTGTGGAAACAAGCTATTTGTGCAATTTATATCTTAGGTCCTAGAGTACCATTAACAGAAGTTTAAAGAAATAAGAATATTGACTGTTGCTTCTCAATATGTACGTTCATAACAATATTCATAAATGTGCCAGGAAGTGTGAGATGCATAGCATTAATGCAGAGCAAACGCAAAACTGTAATGACTATGACTCTTTACACAGATTCAGTATTCTGTTTTGGACAATTTAAATTTTTGTGCAAATGGATCTCAAAAAACATTCAAAAAGCTTCCATTGCTAATTTAAAAAAAAATGTTAAAGAAAGTTTGTGTGCTAAAGGTTGTTATACAATTAATGAACATGCCTTAGGAATGATGTGATTGCCTTCAGGCTACTTCAATGTCAGAATTACTGTAATTTATAGTAATTTTAGTTACAAAAAAAGACAGAAAAATAATTTTAGTTCCGCTGAGTTTCTTTCACTAATTCTTATCAGGACTGAGGTTTTCTCTTTTCGAACTGATGGTAGTAAAAAATTGTAATAATTTAATGCTGAGTAAAATATATATAATAGTTGACATTTATAAATAGTTTCAATTTCGTTAAATTTTGAGTGTGTTCGAAAAAACAATTATTTAACTTAAGGGTTGTCACTCCCTTTAAACCCTTATTAACAGGGGTAGAAGCCTGAAATTGGGTGGGACTGTGTTTAGATAAAGAACAATAAATACAAGGTAAGAGCTCTTTAGGCAAAGGTAGTCCAGTGGTAACGCACTCGCTTGGGAAACCGAGTGAAGCGGGTTCAAATCCCGAGTCTCGCAACTCTGATATTTTCATGTGTGAATCATTTCTAACATGATTACCACTTGCCTTACGGTGAATGAAAACATCGTAAGGAAACCTGTATGTCTGAGAAAACCTAGCAAGTTTTGGAAAGACATGCGAATTCCGCCAACCCGCACTTGGCAAGCGTGGTAGATTATGATCTGATCCACCTCGTATTGAAGAAAGACCCGTGCCCAGCAAGAGGACGTTGAAAAGGGCTGATTTAATGCAATACGAGCACTCTTTATTAGACGCCGGTGCAGTTTGCATAAGCTTATTCAATTAAACCCGTTGTACGGGAATACTTTCTTTTATATTTAAAAATTATAAGACAATTATTGGCTAAAATTTAAAGTTTTATCATTTATTATATTTTTAATAAGCCAATAAATTGAAATTTCAAAATAATATATGTATTGCATAGTAGCAAAAACAGAGAGGGTAAGAGACGCTTACCCGCCATATTTTCCTCACGATTATCCAAAACAATAAAAACAGCAGTAAACGTTTCAAATATACCACAAGCATGAAAATAATCTATATATTAAGCAATGGATAATAATTAACTACTTTATAATTACTTACACATTCATTTTGCTCTCCAGTATTCCGATTTATTACGACGAGCGTCGAAACTCTCGCAGCTAGAACCTCGGACCGGATCTGACTCTGAGTTATGAGTCTAGGAAACAGTGTTACAACTTGCAAAAGCGAAAAATAAAAAATCGATAAAGAACAATGGCAAGTTTTCATCTGAATGTTTTTAAAGCGTCTAAGATTAGGACATACTCGTATACAAAACTGAATTATTTAATTTGCTCTTTTTTTTTACGGCGTTAGTTTTACATGGCAAAGCCACGAAGAAATGTTTACATAATAAGCTACTAATTGATTGTTATTATGTACTTCCGGCTTCGCCATTCGTAAAAAAACATGATGTAAAAATTGTTGCCACAGAAAAAAATATAGTGCCGTATTTATTTTAAAATATTTTTATTAAAAGTGTTATGTACATAATTAAATAATGAACTATGTTTTGTTCATTAATCTTACAGCTTTACATATAATGGAAACATTATATGTTAAGCTCCAAGATTAATTGAAGGCGTTAAGCTATTACAGTTAATACAGTAATTAAAGTAATAGTAATGGCGACACAACAGATGACAATGAGATTGACTTGATGACATAGAGTAACTCTATGCTTGATCATGATTGATGATATTGACTTATTATTTAGATTTTATATTTTATTGGTCCCTAACTACTACGTTTGATTTTGCTGTTACTGTTCCATTTTTCTAGATTATTTTAAGTTTTAATTGTCGCTTTGCCCACGGACCTGATTATCTGCCTCATATGACGACTAGTGCATTCTCTCGGAGCGTATACCTACGACAAAAACGTAGTGGTGACATTCTCTTTGACCTACGACTAATAGTTAATACTGATTTTTTCTAACGGACTCAAAGTAGTACCTTATTTCACCCATGACATAGAAATTAAAAACATAACTTATATGTCATGCTAACGTATTTTTTTTTTAATTTATAATATTCGATACAATAATCTGTGACAGCCGTCATTGCTAGGTAGGTTTATAACCGCAAATCATAAAATAAACATGCTAATATCTTTTTTTTGTGACTTCCTAATAAAAAAAAACTTTCTGGATAAACTTGTGTTATTTAATCCCTATCGTTTTAGCATTTTTTCATTTCAAGACGCCTCAAATGGATATCAGGTAAAACGTTGTAGAAACCTGCCATTGTTCTTTGCCAACTAAAAATCGGGAAGGACTTTAGAACAAGGGTAGTTATATATCTATATATTTGAGGGTGGGGAGGGGTGGAGAAGGGCGTGTAGATCACCCCCATGCAAAAGAAAAGTGGAGGAAATGCATAGTTTTTTTTATGAAATTTAAAAAATCTCATTTTGAGGTTATGTTTTGTCATGTTATTATTTATATTTTGCGTGAAATTCAAATTTTCTAGTTTTCTAGTCGTTTATGGCACTCGCCGGCCGCTACCGCGGCACGCTCGCTTCGTGCGTTGTTTTTAACTGTTCTAACCTGACCTATCACCTAACCTAGATCTATCGACAATAACCTAAGTCCTAACCTAACCATGAAGGGGATGGCGGATATCGCCATCCCCTTCTAACGATACGTGTCACCTTTAGCAGATACCAGGATAGAGGACAAAAATAACTTTAGATTGTCACAGAATCAAAATTTTCGTAGTTATTGATCGAAAAAAATCCTGAAATCACTGTGAAATTGTTAAAACCAAATAAAATAATGTGAATTTCCAAAAAAAAATTAAAATACGTGTCAACTTATTATTTGCAAAATTAAAACGCATAATTGGAACTCCATAAAATGGCAACACTTCTGTCTTACGAAATCAAAACGCATAATTAAAACTCCATAAAATAGCAACACTTCTGTCAAAATTTTAAATTACGTCAAAAACTATAAAATAGTGCAGATTGAGATTATATTTATCAAACTTTGATATTTTTTTTATTTCCGAAAGTAGTTATTTCCTCCACTTGAAACTTTGTGGGATTACTCAAAATAATAAGTACTTTGCACAATAAATAAAACCAAGAGTCTACTGCACATCCCGTATACTAAAGCTGAGCCAAAAATCGAAACTATAAGAATAATAAATGCATTTTATAGACTTTTAACCAATCTGTATTTATTTTTAAAATAGTTCATAATGTAATATTAATTATGAATAAAAATTTGAAATAATAATTTTTATTTTAATATTAATTGACTTTTTTGTTTATAAAATCTCCTTCAATGACACAAAGATATAAGTATAAAATAAAATATTTTTTATGAAATAATTAAAAACACCTAAAACTGTTACAAACTATTTATTTTTAATAACAAAACAATATTTACATTCATAGGAAAATGCTTTATAATACAATAATTTTAATTGCATCTTAATTATCTATAATCTTCATTGCTACATCTATAAGAAAACATTTCTATTGAGAAAGGAACATTATATGTTCAAACTTGTGCCTTGTAACTTTTTTTATTTAAAAAAAAACAGCTATTATGGATTATAAATGCAAAAATACACAATGTAAAAAGAGATTTACAGATAATCTTCATTTTTGGTGAAACATTCACAAACAAAGATTTATTTATATATTTATTATAACTTTAATATTTCTCCTGTGAGTTGGTTTTTCTGTACAAAACCAATATGAGATTTATTTTTTATTATTTTCATATTTAAAAAGAGCATAAGCTATTCCACTTATTATATCTAAAAAGCTGTCAGTGTGAAAGGAAGCTACTTTTTATTTACCTATTTTTTTAAGAAAAACATTTCTTTGAGAAAATAATATTGTATTTTAATACAATTTCTAAAGTATAAGTAACCCTTTTTAGAGGCTGTAATTTTTTTTTAATTTTACATAGCAGAGATACATAAAAGGATATTTATGTGAAGAAAAAAGGCTGTATTGTTGGATTTCTTGTTTCAATTTATCGTACATTTTCAATAACGAGTTTCTCAGTTTTATACATTTCACCAACAACCACCTGTAAATAATTATTCCAAGTAATAAAGAATAAAATCTACTGGCGGCTTACCCTTGCTTTGCTCGGGTTCGCCTTTGGAAAAACTAAAACAAAGCTATCCCACGGGT
Organism: Fabriciana adippe; assembly: GCA_905404265.1. NCBI lineage: Eukaryota > Metazoa > Arthropoda > Insecta > Lepidoptera > Nymphalidae > Fabriciana > Fabriciana adippe. The sequence continues at coordinate 7,866,246 of FR989982.1, read as the reverse complement.
ATTATACTTTTTTCTGGGATAAAAATGAGCCTATATGCTACATAGTTACCGTAGGACACATTTGTGTTTGTTTTCCTAGAGGCTAATTGGAGTGAAGTGAGGGCAAACCACTACTTTCAAAATAAAATAAACATAGTAGAAATATTTGTTTTACCTGACGCTTAATCATTTCTAAATTCTCTTTGCCAAAGTCAAATTCTTTTTTAATCAATTTAGGGTCTGATAGTGACTTGCTTTCTTTAAATGCATCTCTCACTCTTCTTATGGCATATGCTCTGTAAAATAGAAATTGTTAAGTTGATAGTATATTTAAAATGCTAGATTGTTTTAGCTGTTGCCCTTTCATTCAATGACATGTAAATTGATTTGAAGCAGAGTTTATGCTTATAAGAGTTGAAGTTTTTTCTTTATTTTGTTAGATCATATGACTCCAATGTAATATTGTTGTAGTGCAAATAGTTACTGGAGTGTCACTATTGAAAAAAAATATTTTGTAGAACATTTATTTATGATACAGAATAAAAAAATTCTAACATTGCTTCAACACAAGTAGCCAAAATCAATATTAAAATATATTTGTAAATAATATTTTAATTTTTAATATTTAAAACCGATAATTGTACAAAACGTTATTATAAGAACCTTATTATTTACTTCTATTCTTTAAGAACAATGAATGAAACGACAATAATAAAAGCTTTTGAGGTTATATAATTATATGATGATCATATTGTGAAATTATACCTGAAATTGTAATTCGAAAATTTCTGAGACTCCTTCATTAATGCCTTATAGAGTGATAAAATTTGATTCCTGGATACACTTGAAGCCATTTTTATTCAAAATTGACTAAGATTTAATATCCAATAAATTTAAAATGTAAATAAAGAATTAAGAACGTTCCAATTTACGTTTTTGTTAGCTAGCTACAGAGGCAAAATTCTTAAAAATTATCTTTGTTTATTCCAGAGTTATAGAAAATGATTGCTCTATCAAATATTCATTTACTCAAAAATAAAAATGATTTTATTTTCGATTCAAATTGACGTGAAGTACCTATTTTTAATAAATCAATGAAGTATTTAATATCTTTCACTATTGCAAAATTACATATTTTGAAGCGAAATTTAGAGCCGTGTTGTACACTGTACAGGGCTGCCGATTTAGAGATGTGAAGTCCGCCAATCTGCACTTGGCCAGTGTGATGAACTATTAGTCCAGTCAAATTAGGAGTTTCACCTCGGAATGAGAGATAATAAGCTGTAAACTCGTATATACCTTTATTTTAGTGTTCTTAACGTTGTCTCAAAAGTCTCATAAAATCTCGTGTCTACGTCGTAAGTTATTCAAGGTCAAAGGTCAAAAAAATCAATTTTTCGCAATTATTTCGGTTTCTATAGCTCCATGATGTTAAAACATTTACTATAAAAATTGCAGAGCATAAAATTTACGACAAATTTTGTTTCAAAAATTTTTTCATATGCTCAACTGTTTCTGAGATAAAGGGCAGAGAGCCCGCATCACTCAGCCATACTCACTGTAACGCTTGGTCAACCGTGAATCTCAGTGAATAATACCTTGTATAAAGTTATTAAATCATCGAAATATCATTAACAATAAATAATTTGTATTATTTATTAGTTAGTATATTATATTTAATAACATTTTGCATATATCTAATATATTCATTTAATAATATTTACATACTTTGTGTAATTAAAAACTCATTAGATGAAGTACTTATTGTTTATCCTAATTTTCTATTAACGTAATAAAAAAGTAGATTTTTAGTAAAAATAAAACGAGTAAATATATTGTAATTTAATCTTTATTCAAGAGCTATATATTTCTTACAACTTGAATTGAAATGAAAATATTATATAAATCTTTAATTAAAGAACAAAGTATTAGTTTCTTCTTCTTTTTAAATAAAACTATCCTTTCGAATTTTTTTGCGGATTCATTTGAATTTTTGGTTCCCGGCGCGGCGTTTCGAATGCTTTACAGTAATCATTATCATAGCAGAGACCTTTTAACCTTAGAGTAAGAGACCTTTTCTCCTTCTTCTTCTTTATCGTCGTCATCTTCCGGACATGTAAAAATGTCTGTTTCATTGTCATCGTCTTCGTTATCCTGAATAGTTGTTTCCAGGTCTTCCAGAATTTCCGGGTCAAATGCACTCTCTTCTACAGAGTCGCTTTGTGATAAAACAGCATCGAAGCAAGCTTGTCCAATTAACTTACACTGGCAATAAGCTAAAGTGCATTGCAACCGATTTTCTGCACCCACAGTGTACACCACATCCACTCTTACAATTACAAAATAGTGTATTAAGTAATTCCTCAAGAGCTGGTGATACTCGTAATGTTGTTGTTATTGGGTCCAGGAGTTTATTTTGGAGCACCCAACCCCATTCCTGGGGCCCTAAATCGTGTCCTAATCGTTACAGTGAGTATTGCTGAATGCTGCGGGCTCTCTGCTCTCCATCTCAAAAACGGTTGGGCGCATGAAAATTTTTTTCTAAAAAATTTGTCGCAAATTTTATGCTTTGCAATTTTTATAATAAATGTTAACATCATTGGAGCTATAGAAACCGAAATAATTGCGAAAAACTGATTTTTGGGACCTTCTGACCTTGAATAACTTACGACGCAGACAAGATATTTTATGAGACTTTTGAGACAACGTTAAGAACACTAAAATAAAGGTATATACGAGTTTACAGCTTATTATCTCTCATTCCGAGATTGACCCCTTATATATATATATATATATATATATATATATAAATATAAATAAAAAAAAAAACATTTTTTTTTGACCGCAATTTGTTTTAATTTAGACTAAATTAATTTATTTTCTTTACTTGGAAACCGAATTAGAGATAAAAAACTGTAATATAGAACTTATTTTGTATTTTTTTTTTTATCTTTTGCCACTTAGTGTCATTTAATAACACGTAATAATATGTTATATTAATTCAGATTGTTTTGTTTGATTATATATTGGAATAAAACTTGTTTTAACAATCTCTTGGCTAACGGAACACGATACGAAACTGGATGAAGTAAATATTACAATATTGCATATATTAAAATACATATAATATGTACGTTTATTGTTTAGATTAACTTATAGTTATTATGTTTATCTCATATATTGTCTTAAATCTAAAAGAGTAACGTCTTTACCTATGTACTCATTGTATATATGTATGTATAATAAGTATTTTGTTTTCAGAAGCAATGTAACATTTGTATCCCTATAATTTGTACAGTTAATATCAAATTTATTAAGAAAAAAATTACCGTAAGATTTACAAAATATTATATAATGAATAGAAAGTAATATTCGTTTGTTAATGTAGAATTAATTATTATCTAAACTCCCAAAAATGTGGATAATTTCAACCGAACAGTTAATTCTTTCAAATCGGGTAATCGTAATGGAGAGATTAAAACGTGGTGATTTTAAAACTCTTAAGTCGTCTACAGATAAATATTTATTTTTTATTTTTGCACTTTTTTTACTTATGAGTATTGATTACAGAGTTTTATACAAACTTTCATCCCCCATTTTACCTCCTTATGGGATTGAATTACGAAAAATGCTGAAATACGTATTTATTTAATTGTATTGAAGAGTATTAATACCAAGTTTCTGTGTATTTCACATTAAGAATGAGTTTCATACAATTTTTAATCCCCTATTTTACCCACTTAGGAGATGATTTTCGAAAAACTTATTTTTTATCGGATGTCTATAACATATAAGGAATACGTCCTTAAAATTTCACGTTCCTACGACCAACGGTTTATGTTATGTGTTGATCCATCAGTCATTCAGGACCACCACAGCATGCACCTCTCCTTCTTAATTTTTCCTTCAGCTGGTCTTACTTCCAGGTACAATACATTGCACAGGAAATATGCGAACACAATAGAAGCAAAAAACCAGGCATAAAAGAGATATCACAATAAATTGCTTAATCTCAGACTGTATGTAAATAGGCGATATGTGTGGCGCCCTCCTTTCGAGAAATCTTCGCCATTAAATCGGTAGCTGTATTTTTCTACATGGCAGCACTAAAATGGCTGCAGTGGCAACTGGCAGCCCCAGGCCCCAGCCTTAGAACCGCAGTCAAAATTTCGGTATCGAACGTGTGACATGTAAATATTTATAGTATTTTATTTTATACCTTAACAAATAAACAAGTTATGAATTAACATACAGTATTTGTTCTGTGTTCTATTATTTTACAAAACAGCGTCATAAATGTAAGTATAATACATGTTTACAGTATATTGGGATTCAGTCGTGAGAATCGAACTATTTTCGCAATTCTACTAAACAATACTATTTCGCATATAGAGATGTTTTCATTCTCTTCATTTGTGTTACATATAATTATTTAAAACACGAGTTAAATATGTTTTGTAATATGTATTTTTTTTAACACCTCGACTGTCCTTGACTTCTGTTGAGTTCATAACATGAGTGATGAGAAAGAATGGTGTATTTTTAAAAGTGGTTGACACATTTTTATAGTGTTAATTAGCATAAACATAGATTAAAGTATCACTTGGCTATGTAAAAGTCGTACTTGAGCTTAAAAAATTGTTTATACATTCCAATATTTGAGTGTGTTAATATTTTACTGTAAAAAAGTATAAGAAATACTTTTTAAAGGTTTCATTTATATCAAAGTTTCTAGAAAATATTCTTTTTTAAAATAGGATAATAAAAATTGATTTAGTTTATTGAAACAATAAAAATTATAAGTTTATGAATCTGATTAAAATGAATAATTTTAGCAATCTTTTCAGATTTAATATTATTTTTTACAAGAAAAAAACCAAAAGGTTTTGTTAATATTTTATCATATTTCTTATCATTCACATTATTTCCTAAAAAACTAGAGCTTAAAATATTAATTACCTGAAATTATTCTGGAGTTCTATGTGCAATAAGCAGACGGACAGACATAGTTTGATTCAATAGCATCAATTTGAAATTTGTGTCAGGTAAATATTTCAATAATATCAATAAGTACATTTAATAAAAATTAATAAATAATTATGCATATTTACCGAGTAAATAGTATGTGGCCACTGTGTCAGTGAGTTAAGATAAAAGAAAACATAAATTAAGGAAAAGCTTCTATCAGTCTATAGATCACAAAAATATAAATAATGACTCCATATGAATATAATTAAGAAATTATAAAAGTTATTTTATTAATGGATATCAAAACTGTCTCTTGTATATAGGCTTTTTTATTTATCAACTGAGTGGACCCATGTGCAAAAGCTAGTTAATTATAATAATGAACCAATTGAGATGGTCAAGCTCCATGCTCTACACATGACAGGATATCCTGCGGGACTCATAAATAAAATAATGGGTGGAATAGTTATATCTATTTATATTATAAATGAGCAAACTCGCATCACCATGACCATGATTCCTGGAATGCATTTGAATGTTGGGAACCAAAAATCAAAATATATCTTTGAAAAAATCTGAAAAGATTATTTTTTTTACAATACACAATAAATGCAAACACACACACAGACTTACAGATACACATGAGATTTTAAAAGTGAGACATGAAGATGTATGTTATTTTTGTCTGGATTTATATAAAAATAAATAAGTATTGTCTGTTTGCAGCACAAGTATGTCATTTGATTGGTGATGAAACTGACCTTCTTATATTAGCACCATTTATAAACACCAATTCAGTAACAAATCAAAGAATACTATTCCTACCTGTTTTTATTGGTTGTATCAATTTGAATTGCAAGTACATGATATGATATTCAAAATATTATATTTAGCATTCAATGATTACAATTTGTAAAACAATGTAACACTTTTCTACTACACTACTGCTTCATAATTTGCAAATCTCTGTCCTCTCAGGGACTCCTTCAACCTTGGACATATATAAAAATGTGATTTCTATCTATTTCCAAGGTTGAAGGAGGAAGGAGGAAGTGGGGCATGGTCGGGTGAATATGGAGGATCCTCAAGTATTTCGAAGCCAGCATCTCGAATTACTGAATGACCTGTGCGCTGTGGCATTATCTTGAACAAAACAATTTTTGCTGCTTTGCCTCGCCGTTTCTTGCGAATTACGTTACGCAATTTTTTTATTTGATCTGCATATAAAGAGTCCGTAACAGTAGCTCCATGGTCGAGATATTTTTCTATTTTGACCATCCCTTTACTGTCCCAGAAAAGAGAGCCCATGATCTTTTACGCGGTATGACTCGCCCTAAATGTCTTAGGGGCCATTCATTAATTACGTAAGAACAATTTTGGCCATTTTTGATCCCCCATACCCCCTTGTAAGACCACATAAGATTTCCCGTACTCCCCTTCCCCTTCTTACGTAAGATTTTGTCTGGTTTAAGAAAAGAATCAATTGCACTAAAACTCATAATTTGACGTAGGTAAATCAAAGATTTTCATTTTTGTAATTAATAATTATATATTAAAAAAGAAAAAATAGATCTCAGGATTGTTTCCCCAACCCTTATCGCTCAAATACCCATCACTCTATGCTAGAAATCGGACATTTCGACTTTTAAAATATTACGTAATGATGGCTTTTACCCCTTCTTCCTCCGAGATAAGGGCATGTAGAGATTTTGAGAACCCGCCCTCGCCCTCAGGACCGCTACGTAATTAATGAATGGCCCCTTGAAGGTTGGAGACGATGGTTTTTCCCAAGTCATACACTGTATTGTTTTGTTTCTGGATAGTAATAGTGAAGCTATGTTTTATCCATGGTTATGAATCGACACACATACCGAAAACGATCAGGATCTTGTTGTAACAGTTCCAAAGAAGCTCCGGAATTTTCAGCTTGTAAAATGCTATGCACAGTACTACCAGTCGAGATCTTTGTTTCTTCGGCTATAAAACGTACCGTGAAACGACGTTCTGCTAAAACAATGTTTTCGACTTTTTTGACCATTTCGGTTACTACCGTTGTGGGGCGGCCCGAGTGTGGTTCATCTTTGGTGGATGTTCTTCCACGTTTAAAATCGGCGCACCAGCGTGCGACTGTAGGATACGGTTGAGCATTTACTCTTAAAGTATCCTGTAAGTCTTGATTAACTCGTTCCCTAGAGAGATTTTCTAAGCACAGATTCTTAAAAACCATTGTCGACAACAAGCTACGACAGTCTGCAAGAAAAAAACTTCCATTTAAAAAAAAATAAAAGATATTAAAATAATAATAATAAAAATCCTTTTTTTTTTAAATCTTATCAATATTCCAGATTTATCAGTATTCATTTTTTTCAATTCTAAAGAGTTTGTACCTCATTCTCACTTTATTATGTACGCCCTACGTATGTGAAATCCTAATAAGATACTACCACGCTGATCTGACAATGGTACTGGCAGGTTTATCTCTTGGAACCAGTCAGTAGTTAAATGGTAAATATATGTATACATATATATAAAGGTATACATATGTATATGCTGGATCTACACAATTGCCATTTACCGCTAACTTCAAATCTCTATAAATGCACGAACCTGTAGATACATACATCATAGCACTTGCTGCAAATTTCCTTTGATTTGTGTACAAAAATCGATACGATCGGAACGGCCACAATGGTTTGCAAACGCGTGGAACCGGCATAATACAAATATAATGAGTGATACAGAATCGACGGTATGAAAATCCGACTCGCGCTTGACAATTTTTTGCATTTTTTTCATTACCTTCAAATCACTTAGAATAAATATAGGAAATAATGAAAGACTATTAAAAAAATTATCGTCATTAGTATTGAATTGTTTATGTGCATGTTAGAAAATAATAATAATACATTGCATATACAGTTGTACTTCTGTCACGTGGAATCGGCGTCATTTCTATTTTCGTTATTATGTATGTTGTTATTTAACAGCATTAGGTTAAAAGGAAATTGTATTATATATAGAAAATGTTACAATGTATGTTCTTCCATTTGCAATAACATTATTTGATAGGTAATTATTATAAAATCCAATGAAGTGGATATGGTAACAAATAAATATTGATTTTTTTAAAATATTCAATGTGAAATATGGTAATTGTATTCAGCTGTTTTTAACGTCGCAATACTGGGGGTGGGTCTCCCTTCATTGCGAGGGATCAGGCCATAGTCTATAATCTATATTGTTAAATTCTCTCATTGTCAGACATGTAGGTTTCCTCACGATTTTTTCCTTCATGTTGGAAATGATTCGCTCATGAAAATAGCAGAGTTGCGAGACCCGGGATTTGAAACCGCTTCACTCGGTTTCCCAAGCGAACCACGGCCTGGTAATATAGTCAACTTAATTAACAATTTGACATATGGTTTGTTTATTAATTAGTTTTAACCGACAAAAAAAGGAGTTCTCAATTCAACACGTTTATATGTATATGTTTTTTTATGTTTGACCACGCATAATTTAACCGCGAGATATTATCTCATTCGTACGGGAAAACACGTTATAATACAACCCAAAAAATAATTTTGATCAGAAAATCAAAAGATCAGAATTACTTGAATCTTGGCATTAATGTTATTCAATACAATTAAATAAATAAATACGTGTTTTAGCATTTTCCAAAATTCATCTAATAAGGGGGAAAAATAGAGCATCAAAGTTTGTTTGAAACCTACTCGTGCCTCTTTAAGAGTTTTTTGTCGTAGTTTTAGCGCGAGCGAAGCCGCGGGTTCTGCTAGTAATTTTATAACGTATATATATATTAATGTAACAATCGAACGAAGTATGAGTAATCGCAACAATGCAATTTAAAAGGTTGATTATTTTGAAATTGTTCAAGGAGCTTTGTAAAAGTTTGCAAAATTTATTTTTAGATTATTTATTTACCACCAATACGCCTTACTTATTATCTACCCGACTGCCGCAAAGCCCAAAAATGGGGTATGTATTTGATCTGTATATATTGTATTTAATTGTACTAGTCATCGCGGCGTGGTTGAAAGTCAACCATAAGTTATATATTTATTGTCTTGCGTATATTACAAATATTAATCTATTCTCAATTTGACCACAGACTTTAACAATAAACAAAAGAGTATATATGCGTGTGTGCGTCAAATACATGGTAGTGTATAATGTTTTTTTATTGATTAAATATATTTTTTATGCATAATTTAAAAAAAAATTAGCATTTTGCACTCCTTCTCTATATAAACTACTAGCGACTCACGCTCGCTTCGCTCGCGTTCGTCCCTAGGTACGCTTTCACGGTTAGCTATGTTTATACATAAATAGTAGCTTGCTACTCCTGAGATATTAATTTTTTTAAATTATATAACGATTTACCCTCGTTTCGCTCGGGTGCGTACGCCGTACGCGGATTTTGTTCACAATTTCATGGGTTTTAATTTTTTGAGCGGAACCCTGATTCTATTTCTAAAATAAAAGTAGCCTAAGTTACTCCTTATAATATCAGCTATCTACCAGTGAAAGTCCCGTCAAAATCGGTCCAGCCGTTTCGGAGATTAGCCGGAACAAACAGACAGACAGACAGACAGACCGACAGACAGACACACAGACAAAAATTATAAAAAATGTGGTTTTGGTATATGTACCGTGTATACATCCATATGCATTTAGTAAAAAGCGGTTATTTTAATATTACAAACAGACACTCCGATTTTATTTATCTGTATAGATGTATAGATAAGTGTGGCAAATTTTATACTGCTCCGTCCGCGAAATTTTCGTAAAAAGGGGTACAAAGTTTTTGCTTCACGTATTAATATTTAGATGTACGTACATATGTAGTATGTATGTCTGATTCCATGTTTCCTTGTGATTACTAAACGGCTCAACCGATTTTGATGATTCTTACGTCGTTAGGTTTTAGAATGTCATAGGATATATAATTATATTTTTTCTTCCGAACCTATTAAAATGAAGGTTTTTAACAGGTGATCAAAAATATATAAAACCTACATGTTTAAAAATAATTTAGACTTACAATTTGTTAAAATAAATTCTAAAAGTCTACCTGGCCACAAATAAAAAAGCTGTACATAAAAAGATATAAAAAACGCGATTGTGTAAAAAGCGAACTAAAAACTATATAAACAATTAGAATAAAAAAAAGCCCTTAAAATACCTTGTTGCTCATTTGTGTAAAGGGCCCAGTAAAACAATTGAAATGAGTTCAAATTCGAAGGTATTACTAGCCATTGAAGAGTTCCACTATTCATCTAGTGGCTCCATCATCAGATCAGTTAGATGGTATCAACTTAATAGTCACAAGTTTTTGTCTTCGGTTTCGCTCGCGTGGTAAATGGGACCCCTTGCCAAAATTTATCGATATCTGTTCAGCGGTTTAAGCATGTTAAGGTAACAGACAAAGTTATCATCACATTATTATAATATTAGCATGGATTTATTTAGGAAGGTTAAAATCATACGAGTTATGACGTAACGAAAGCGGAGTAATTCAACAAAATTAAACGACGCGGGCGGGGCCGCGAGAAAGCTCTAATTTAAATTTAAAAAAAATCGCATATCTATACAAATAAATAAAATTGAAAAAATGTTTGTAAAGTTAAAATACATAACAGTTTTTACTAAATGCATATGAAATTATAATAAGCTACTTATAAGAAAAAAACAATTTTTATCATTTTTGTTGTCTATACCTTTGTTCCGGGTAATCTCCGAAATGGCTGGACCGATTTTAACGTGACTTTTACTGACAGATAGCTGATATTATAAGGAGTAACTTGAGCTACTGTTATTTTAGAAAAAGAATCAGGTTTCCGCACAAAAAACCCCATGAACGCATCCGAGCGAATCGAGGATCTAGTGAACGAATATTACAATTTTCGTATGCCCTTTTGAATGAAGCCTTACAGAAGTTACCGATTTATGTATGTCGTAAGACACTCGACCTCTATCTTATAAGTTAATTGTATTACTTAACATCTCAATGTGACTCGTTAAGACGGAGAGCGGTCACGGTTTTGATTATTATTGTAAGGTAGAATATAAATATGCAAAGACAGTTCAGTCCTTTTTCTCCTTTGTTTGTCAACTGATTTTCTTTTTTTTTTGTTTAGTAGATATTGAAGACTTTTTTAGTGTTATCAATAAAATAATTAAAAAAGTTTTATTGTTATATAACTAGTTTAGTACGAATAAATTCTATTCATATATATGTTTTCTTCTAATTTTCTAAATGGGTATGGTCGGGCTGGGCGAACACTACTTTTATCTATTTCTATATATCTATATTCTATATCTATATATCTATATATCTATATATATATTATAAAATTCTAACTAAGCCGAATCTGTACATTAAATATTTTTTGGAAAATCTTATTGAATTAGACATTATTACCGATACAGAGGCCGAATCTATAGTTTTTAGAATTTTTGTCTGTCTGTCTGTCTGTCTGTCTGTCTGTTACCGCATCACGGGAAAACCACTGGACAGATTTTGATGAAATTTGGTATGATGATAGCTGATTATGTGGGTCAACACATAGGATACTTTTTACTGCCTGAAAATATCTCATCTCTGAGCTAAACATCAAAACGTAACTAGGGACGAACCCGAGCAGAGCGAGGGTGAGTTGCTAGTTGAAATTATAAAAATGAAAAAAACACCGACTGCATAAAAAGCGAACTAATAGGAGGGGAACAAGTTGACTAAGAAAATAGTATTATACAGTCGAAGACATACCTACTGCAGGTTATAAAACATTGTAATTTTGAAAAAAAAAAGTATAAATATTGCTTGTTGTATAATTGCATGCCTATAACTAAAATGTAATGACTGTGTTCATGTACTTAATAATGAATATTTTTTTTTATTTAATTTATTGTAACTTTTGTTGGTAAGAAATCTATACAGATAAATAAAATTGAAGTGTCAAAATAACAGCTTTTTACTAAATGCATATGAAATTATATGATACTTATAAGAAAAACACAATTTTTAAAATTTTTATCTGTCTGTCTGCCTATCTGCGTGTTCCGGTTAATCTCTGAAACGGCTGGACTAATTTTAACGGGATTTTCACTGGCAGATAGCTGATATTATAAGGAGTAAGTAACTTAGGCTAATTTTATTTTAGAAAAAGAATTAGGGTTTCGCTCAAAAAAATTAACACTTACCTAGGGACGCACCCGAGCGAAGCGAGGGTAAGTAGCTAGTTCTAATAAATAGTTGTGTCTCCGGCTGCATAATACCATGTTCCTTCATCAACTTATTTTTTTTAGTTTATTTTTTAAGCAGCTGAGATTTCTTTTTAAATTTTAATTTACATTTTTTTAGTTTTGGTCAGTTGGACTTTTGGAGATTTATTTAAGAATTTACTAGACTAAATTATTTTTAAACATTTACATGTAGGTACATACTTTGTATATATTTTATGATCGCTCCTTAAAAATCTTCTGATAATGAACTTGCTAAGTGTAGATACCAAAAAAAAAAAATCTCAAGGCACACAAATTGGCGCTTAAAAATACCATCAAAATGGTGGATTTGGGCATCAATTTGTGTTTTCACGATTTTAAAATATCCTATGGCACTCGCGGTATCAATATTAATCTAACAAACGTAATCAAAATCGGTTAAACTGGTTAGTTATTACTAGGGAACATAGGGTCAGGCTACCGGACATACATAGTACATATGTACATACAGGTAAACACATAACCCCTAATTTGGATCCCGCCGCATTCGAGTAAATCACAAATTCATCATTCTGTTTGAGTGAAAAAAGAGTAAATAAACATATAAACGCCCTTTCACTTTTATAATAATTGTAAGTATGGATAATTAATACAATTATAATTCAAATGTGCTCTTGCCCGCGAACATGTGAAAGTATTTTTAAATATTTTTTTCACATTGTCATAACTAATAACGTATTCTTAACCGATTTTTGGAAAGTAGAGTTTCTAGTTTGCTTTTTTAATGAAAAGGTTCCTTAAGGATGAAATCATTACAATTTAAGTACCTAATTTTGAAGTCAATGTACCTTGATTTTAATACTAATTCTTTTTTTTTAAAGTTGGTTTTTTTCACGCCCGACTGCATTGCCAGAGGCTTATGAAACATCCCCACGACTAGAATAAAACACATCGGGAGGTATCTCTGTCTTCATATTTGGTGGTATATTTTAACTGTCTCGGTGATCTAGCAGCTAGCACGTAAGATCCAGAGAACAAGTCCAAGTTTAATTGTTGGGGTTTCACCCGTGTACTCTGAGAGTACGTAAAGTCCTGAAATTGCGTTTTAACAATTTTCGAAATCAATAATATGAAAATAACCATCGTTAGTGCTTTAACATGGCAAATAATACAGTGTTATCGATAAGTAATGTAAAATTTGTGAGGTGTATGGCTATCAAGCATCGCATTACAGCTTTTAGAAGTGGAGTAATTATTTCTCCACTCGGTTTCCTCAACAAGCGTGTTACCATTGGGCTACTACTGCCTTATTTTTTATAATATGTAATAATTAATGATGCACCGCGCCGTGACCCTTGATTAAATATCCATTATGACTAATCATTATTGATTAAACCGTACAGGCAGTTAGTTGTATTAACAGAATATTAATTAGATGTTAAGTAGTGTTGTCATATTCAAGTCCAAATACCGTGACTAATTTGAAAATATCGGGACATAGAAAATTGACATTATGGTTATAATCGTCTAATGTTGGTTCCCAATAAACTATCTCTCTAAAATTTCATTACTAGAGATAGGACATTAGCTACATATAAATTATGTTAAATTCTTACCACTAGTGAGGAATCACAGATAGATAGGTTATTAAAAGAGAGTAACGAGTTTTCTTAAAAGATGTGAAGCCCGCCAAGCCTCACTTGACCAGCGTCGTAGACTATGACCTGATACCCCTTACCTTGAAGGGACGTTAATAAGGGTTGTATACATTTAAATATAATATTGCCTAATAATTATAACGACAAAATAAATTACTGGTGATCCAGGAAAGTCTAGGTATTTTTTATGTTATCTTATAATATTAAATGAGCAATATGAATATATAAATTTATTTCGTGTATATCGGAAAAGGCCCCAACAATCAAATTTTGCAATCTTTTGTATTTAAGTAAGTTTTTGCTTTAAAAAAAACACACACACACAAATTTTCACAATAAAAAACATTTTTATAACTAATTATTAGAGCCTTTTTCTGTCTATTCTCATGTTGACAATGTCACAGCGCCATCTCGTGAATATTTGTCGTACTCGCATTGTCGCCAATAGATTAACCTACTAAACGAGCAACTACGCCGAGCGACGCGAAGGTCGCCCAGGTATAAACTTATGGTTGTAGTGGGCTAAAAAGCATAATATGCTACTCCTCCGCCCAAAACTTAACTACAAAAAATCTAGTCATCCGTTGCTTTGTCTGCATGAAAAAGAGACAAACACACAAACACTTTGTTATTAGTAATAAGAAAGCCTAAATAATAAAATAATATTATACGATATTCTTATAATAAGTCTATGCTGGGTTTGTGTTTAACCAGGCTAATCTCAAAAAATACAGTGGATTTTCATACAGTTTTCAAAAATGGAAATAAGTTTAGAGGGAGGTAGGAAAGCTCATAGGCAATAATTTATAATTTTTATATTATTTTAAATATTTTTATATTAAGTAGAAAAAAGTTTTAATATATTCATAAAAAAAATATATTATATATTTGCCAAAAAGTAGCAATGTAAAAAATCGATAATATTAATAAAGCGGATATTGTCGGGATGTAAAAACGGGAAGTCATACAAAGAGCGGGACATCTGGGGGAACAAGTTATCGAGATTACATTTAAAAAATAATGAGTCATACAAATATTGTTGTTTCATTACAGGAAATGATATAATTATTACATATGTATATTATGAGTTATGACATAATGAGTTTTATGGACGATATTGCGCGCACAATGTTTTTTTTAATTAAAATTTATATGGGACCTTTGAACATCAAATAAAAATATTTTTTAAAAGCTAAGTCTCGCTTCGCTTGGAAGTGCTCATAGGCACCTAGGTTTGCCTAGGTTTCTATTTTTTGATTTGACACACACATACAAACTTTCACAATTATAACTAGCGACATACGTCCCTAGGTAAGTTACTCCCTAACCTAAGCTTGTTAGCCTAAGTTACTCCTTATAACATCAGCTGCTATTTGCCAGTGAAAGTCCCGTCAAAATCACTCCGGTTGTTTCGGAGATTAGCCGAAACAAATAGACAGACAGACACAGAAATTTTAAAAATCGTGTTTTTCTTATAAGTGATGTACATAATATCACCTGTATTTAGTAAAAAGCTGTAAATTTGACATAACAAACAGACACTTCAATTTTATTTATCTGTGTAGATGGTACGAGAATTTTGAAAATAAGCTCATCGCTCTTTTTTAAAGTCGGTCAAAATCTTGTACAGCTTCCGAAGCTTTAAAGAACTTCTTATATTAATAAACAAAATTAAAATGAATTGCCCCACGCCAGAACCAATCAGCACCTAATTAACAATGGTATAAATAATACCACTAAGACTTATGTAATGCTTATTAAATTCTTCCAACTTACGCGATTTAAATAATAGAAACAGAGCGTTCTAAGATTTATAAAATTTAAATTATAAATTATTAACGATTCACCCTCGCTTTGCTCGGGTTCGTCCCTAGGTTTAATCCTCCTTACAAACTTTCATCCCGATTTTCACCTCCTTAAGTGATGATTTCCGAAATAAAAACTATCCTATGGCCTTCCCAGGGTTTCAGACTATCTTCTTGCCTCTTTCTAATATTAGTATAGATTAATACTTTTTAAATATTTATTCTAGTGTTCGACTATGTGTTATTCTAGACTATAATCTATCTTTGTGCCAAATTTCATTCAGATCCGTTCATCCCTTCTGGCGTGAAAGAGTAACAAACATCCATACATACATACTCACAAACTTTCACATTAATAATATTAGTATGGATACATTTAATAATAGAATGTTTAAGAATTCATAAGACGTTTGATTTAGTTGTATGAGTTTTGTGGCACAGTGAACAATGGTGTGACCATTAGCGGTTTATAACATGGTTGCCATTTTAATTTTTTGTGATAGTTCATTGCTATTTAGAGTACTCTCTTGGAAAGGCCAGTGAAGCGGGTTCAAATCCTGAGAACCTGACATTTAAAATGTTGAGATTTTGTCCGAACTTTTAACATCATTACCAATTGTCTTATGGTTCAGGAAAAATACTGAGGATATCTACCTGTACATTTTACCTAGTTATTGAGAGACATTCGCATTTGCATCGCTTTTGAATGTGGCCTGCTCTTGCATTGAGATTAAGACCTTGTCCAGCAGCGGGAAGTTTGTAATCTAGAAAGATAAAATTAAAGTGTCTGTTTGTAATGTCAAAATAACAGCTTTTTACTAAATGCATATGAAATCATATACGGTACTTTTAAGAAAAACACATTTTTTTAATTTTTTGTCTGTCTGTTTGTTTCGGCTAATCTCTAAAACGGTTGGACCAATTTTAACGGGACTTTCACTGGTAGATAGCTGATATAATAAGGAGTAACTTAGGCTACTTTTATTTTAGAAAAAGACCTAGGACGCACCCGAGCGAAGCGAGGGTATGTCGCTAGTTAAATACATATTTCTTTCGCGAAACTTTCAGGGTAGAAATAAGCATTTGTCATTTCAGACTTCATCAGTCGAAAATGTCTGTCTGTCTGTTTCTAAAAGATAGATGCACAGCAATTTAATGAGGATGAGTTTATATAATAAAACTACCCAATTCAAACTAATTTTGTCCGTGGATCCGCTCGCGTGGTGGTACATCAAATAAATATAGACAATCTGTTGTTTGAAAATATAAGCTATCACCATTCCCAATGACATTCAAATCCGATGAACCGTTACAGTTTTAACAACTAGCAAACAAACACAAACTTTCACATTAAATATTAGTTACTTATCCTCGCTTCCCTTGAAAACGTTCCTAGCTGCCTAACAGTAAGTAGCCTGTATTACTCCAGATCATCATCATCCATGTCTATCTGTGTACTAAATTTCATCCAAGACCGTCCAGCCGTTTCATCGTGACAATAACAAACATACACACATACAAACTTTCACGTTTATTGTAATAATGTGATTAGTACAGTAAAATGTGAACGAAGTTCTGGTATTTTGGTAGTGTAGATTATTTAGCGTAGTCCGTGGGTCCGCAAGTGTTAAATGATGAACATCCTTTGACTTCAATTATTTCGCTGTTTGACGATTCTATTGGACTATCTGTAGTATAGATATTGAAACAATGTATTTACGGGACCCGACGTCAAAAAAGAAGGTGGTTACTATCTTCGACGTATAGATTCTTTGTTTGTTTACTGATGAAATTGAATGAATGGATCGAAGAAAGAAGAGGTTTACATTTACTAATTAAAATTGGATTTGATGTAATGTAGATTCTGAGGTGGTAGCATATAAATTTATTTATACAGTCTTTACCGTTCTCGGGAAAAACAAAATGCACAGACACAAGTGCACTCTCTATTACTTTTACTCTCAAAGTCTGATGAAACGATATTTCGATACTACGGTGACCAACGCAAGTTCTCCGAGGGTTAACACCAACTTCCCAACTTTTTTTGACAGGAAAACCCAAAAACTATACTTGGCCCGACCTGGAATTCGAATCTAGGATCTCCGGCTCTACAGAAATAAATGAACACTAGACTAATTAGGCAGTTATGGCTACGTATATTTGACACCATTATTTATCATGTATGTATGTAAAAATGATTATGCCACAAACGTCACCTATTTCAGAATATTTTCGATATGTACATTGCACAACGAATAGTATGTCACGTTATTTTATATTAGGTCTGGAGCTCTTCCAATAGCCTAGTATTTATGAATATGAATTAGTTCTTAGTAACAATACCTAGTGTACCTATATGTTATAATAAGTAATATATTTGCATATTTTAAAATTAAGTCGGGGCCTGTCGTGAATTCTACTTTTTTAACAATAAATCGTGTATTTACGCACACCACGATTACATGGAGATTCACCGGCTAGAAAAACCAGAACTACCCACTATAACCAACGAAATCTTCCCCTTACGTGGGGGACTGTATGATCACTTGCACACTCAACCACAACTGCCCGATGGCTGCCTACCGAGGCAGATCACAACAACCAGGAGGTTGACCCCACGGTTCGTACATGGAAATTTCAGAGGTGCGACATCCGAAGATGAATCAGCTTCATTTTTTCAATTGTTAGTGTTATCAATGGACCGTACGTTGCTAATTCGAAATTGCGCATTGTTACAGCATCTGTTATTACTTTTATTGATCTGTTATTAGCATTTTAAATAAGTCTTCTATGACCATGATTAATGTAAAGCATTTGAAACGTCGAAAACCGAGATGATTAAAAGATCAACCATTCATTAATGAGTTTGTACTGTACTGTACTGTGTATTCATAGATAGTGCTGTTTACATTATATGAATTGTTTTCCATTTGAGAAAAGTTTGTCACTGAAATCGTAAATGTTTTATTAAGTGTTGCTATATTTTATTATTTACGTTTTAATAAAACAAAGCTAGTCTTTGCAGATTAATGTGTACTAGTATACTAGTCTACATGTACAGTAAGGTCGCGTTGGCACCCTTCGTGTACGAAACCCTAAAAAAAGGCAGTGAGGAAATTTTACACTATGCATTTGGCTCCATCATCAAATCAGCTTGATGGTATCGAATTACAGTGTTTGTCGTCCCCGTTCCCAATTTCAAATATGTACTAGCACAGTGACAAATCGATACGATAGTTAAAAGTTAAAATCGACTTCTAGGATTTGGCTAAAAACAAGTACCTATAGATAATAAAACCGTGTTAGTAAAATAATAACACAGTTGCGCGTTCTTTACTTTCAAACAAAGTGCGACGTTGTGTATCGACACGACACGCAAAAAATATATAAAAGGAGTTAGTCATTCCTAAAAAAGTGATCGACTTGAAATATTGCTCCAGTCAGTTGTTTTTAGAGTTTCGTAATTAAAGGCGAAAAAGGAACCCTCACCAGTCGTTTTATCCGTCCGTATGTCACAACCATTTTACTCGGGAAAGTTTTGGTGCTATTTACCTAAAATTTGAAAGACGTGTCTGTTCTGATCTGCTAGACATTTTTGTAGATATTACAAAATAAATATATAAAAAAACTTGACTGCGTAAAAAACTAACTAAATAGAGGAAACAAGTTGATCAAGTAACATAGTATTGTGCAGTCGGAGACATTACAAGTTTCATCCTTACTGTGTGATGTTTGTGCTGCTCCATTTAATACGAGGGGGATCAGGCCATAGTCTGCCGCGCTGGCTGTGTCCGGTTTCCTCACAATATTTTCCTTCACTGTATGACGATTGGTATTCCAGTTGGAAATGATTAGCACATGAAAATATCGAAGGCGCGACACTCAGCATTTGAACTCGTATCCCTTGGTTTACTAAGTAATGGCATCATCACTCGGCTACTCCCTTGCTTACCTTAGCGGTTATATAAATAATATTTTTGAAGTTGTCGGTACTCTTTATGAAAATAACGTATATTAGGCATATTTTTTTTTTCTTTTCTCTATGGCTTAGAGTTGCGTTAACAGACGCAATACATTCTGCCAGTGTCACGTTTTGTGAGGAAGACACGAATGAGTTTGAGCGGTAATTTTGAAATTTAGCCACTTTAATGTGAAAATTAGGCATATTACAATAATATATTATTTATAGAATATCATATATCATTTGTCAGACAATAACAACGGCTACCATGGCAACAAACGTACGTACATTTTTTCGTAACGTATTCACCAACCAGCTTACCCCCAAGTCAAGCGTGCGAAAAAAATAAGTTTTACTTCTAAATCATTTTTACACCTATTTTATATAAAAAAAATACTTCTTTCATTTATTTTTAAACGAGTGAGGAAACCGTATCAAATGAATATTGTTAAAAAATTATGTACTTGAAATATTTTTTTTACATCCTACTAATATTATAAAGGCGAAAGTTTGTAAGAATGTATGTATGTATGTATGTATGTATGTATGTATGTATGTATGTATGTATGTATGTATGTATGTATGTATGTATGTATGTATGTATGTATGTATGTATGTATGTATGTATGTATGTATGTATGTATGTATGTATGTATGTATGTATGTATGTATGTATGTATGTATGTATGTATGTATGTATGTATGTATGTATGTTTGTATGTTTGTTACTCTTTCACGCCAGAACGGCTGAACGGATCTGGATGAAATTTGGCACAGATATAGATTATAGTCTGGAATACCACATAGGCTATTACTTATCCCGGAAAAATGTGCGGTTCCCGTGGGATAGGTTAGTTTTTGTTTTCCTAGAGGCGAACCCGAGCGAGGGTGAGCCGCTAGTTATAAATATTTTTTTTTTACTAAAAAAATTGCATTCCTGTATTATTATTTAATTTATTGGAGTATACAGGTGGAACAAATCGATGGGACATGGAAGAAAAGTCTTAAATATTGAAGTTATCCAGATTTACTCAAAGGAAACACATCTTTATTTTTAAAAATAATAATAACTGCATTTAATTTTTTTTAAAAAACGCTTACCTGAACCGGGAATCGAACAAAATAAAAATGCAAAAAAGGGCAGCGTCACTATTTTATCGAATTAATCGATAGGGTCTATGGTAAGGATAAAATCTCTCAAACAAACATTGCGTCTTAGAATTAAAAAAAACGATAAAATTTTAATATTATACATATCGACTCTAACATCGTGGAACAAAAGCATAAGACATGGAAGAAAAGTGTTTTAAACACTGAAAATATTAAGTTTCATTCCAAAGAAACATCATTTTATTTTTAAGAATATGATAAACTGCATTTAATTTTTTTTTAAAAGAGGTGACCTGAACCGGTAATCGAACAACTGAAAATGCAAAAAGGTACACCGTCACTTTTTTATCGACGAAAATTGTAGAAAATTGAAGAAAAGTGTCTTCCACTTTCTATGTGTTTGTTCCACAATGTTAATTAGAGTCGACATGTATGTATAAATTGTAAGATTTCACCGTTTTCATCAATTGCAACATACAATTTTCGTTCGAAACATTTCATCCTCTCTATCTATTAATTCGATAAAACAGTGACGGTGTATCTTTTTTGCATTCTCCGTTGGTTCGATTACCGGTTCAAGTCACCTCTTTTAAAAAGAAATTAAATGCAGTTTATCATATTCTTAAAAATAAAATAATGTTTCTTTGAAGTGAAACTTAATATTTTCAGTGTTTAAAACACTTTTCTTCCATGTCTTATGCTTTTGTTCCACGATGTTAGAGTCGATATGTATAATTTGTAAGATTTCAAAGTTTTCTTTAATTCTAAGATGCAATGTTTATTCGAGAGATTTTAACCTTACCCTATGGTAGGGTCTATACCCTATCGATTAATTCGATAAAATAGTGACGCTGTCCTTTTTTGTATTTTTATTTTGTTCGATTCCCGGTTCAGGTAAGCTGTTTTAAAAAAAAATTAAATGCAGTTATTATTATTTTTAAAAATAAAGAAATGTTTTCTTTGAGTAAATCTCGATAACTTCAATATTAAAGGTACTTTTCTTCCATGTCCCATCGATTTGTTCCACCCTGTATAATTTATTGAATCATTACAACATTTGATTTTTAACACCATCTTTACTATGTGAATAATAAAATATTGTGTTCCTTTTTAAATCGATGAAAAATATTTTTTTTTTTTAGTATCAGCACTCCTATCCTAATTATTTAAAACATAAATTGAATTTCATAAAAAGTACCGATAACCTGCAGAAGTTTTACTTCTTGCGCGTGTACATTGATGCACGAACTCTTTCATTTATATGTTTTTTTTTTCTTTTCAGTACCAATACATGGCCCGCGATGTTCATCAGCAATGGGATGATGATGGTTACTCGGACAGAGACAGTGATGACAGTAATTACAGGTATGTGAGTGATTTGGTGAAATCACCATTTAGGAAATTCCTAAACGGTGATGAGGATAAACATCCTCATGATCGATTGGCATTTTCTAAATGGTGATGAACACGTCAATTATGGGAAGATGTCATTTTTTTATGAACACCGGTAAAGAATAAAATTTTTACTCTGTATAAAAATATTTCCAAAACAGAAATTATTGCAAAAAATAGGAAAATTGCTTCCTCACTTCGTTATAGTATAGCTCCTTGTAAGTTCCTTAATATTTAAAACAGACTTCAAAAAGTTATTATTCACTATAGGAAGTTAGGAACTAAATCGAATATTTTTGAAGTCGTTATAAAGTAAAAGTAACAGACTATTCATTAGTTATAATGTATTTTAATAAAAGTTATTAAAATTGGTTTAGGAAAAAATGTAATAAATCCTTCCAAAAAATTTTTGAACCTAATTTTTTGACTGACTTCAAAAGGGAGGACGACTCAAGTTGGTTCATTGTTTTGTGCGTATAGTACGCGATATTTTCACCAAATGTAAATAGATCTTGACAATATTTTTTTATTAAATAGGTTGTACTTCAAAGGGGATGTTAGGTATGAATGTGGATAGATACAGAAGTAGAGGAAAACCGAGGAAGATATGAATCATATTAAAGAGGATATGTTTGTGTGTGTGTGTGTGTGTGGTGACATGACAGCTAATAGAAGGAAGTGAAAGAAAGAAAGATGTGCCGACCCCACGTAGCGTGGGATAAGGACCAAGGAGAATTATACTTATAAGGTTATATCTTCTATAGTAGAATAATTTTAAGTAGTCTTGAAGTCGACGTACCTTTTTTATTGAGGTCATTTAAAAAGTGTATGGTGGTTATATTTTAAAATGAGGTTTTAGATGTTAGGTCGACGTGATAACAGCACGTGTTGCAAAACATGGTCGGAAATATGTACCGTTAACTTTTATATACTACAATTTTAACTAAATGGTTAAATAACATCTTTATAGATAAATAAAATTGAAGTGTCTGTTTGTAATGTCAAAAATAACTATTTTTTATCAAATGCATATAAATTATATACGGTACTTAAAAGAAAAACACATTTTTTAAATTTTTGTCTAACTGTCTGTGTGTTCCGGTTAATCACCAAAACGGTTGAACCGATTCTGACGGGACTGTCACTGGCAGATAGCGGATGTTATAAGGAGTAACTTAAGATACTTTTATTTAAAAAAAAGAATTAGGGTTCCGATCAAAACAACTAAAACATACCTAGGGACGCATTCGAGTGAAGCGAGGGTAAGTCGCTTGTTATAAATGTGAAAGTTTGTATGTGTGTGTTTTTTACTAAAAAAAATTAGGGCGAAGGGTTATCACGAGCTAAGAGATAGTAAGTAGGTAGTAAGGTATTAAACCACTTAATTCCTACAACGCTACCAAAAAATCGTCATCAGCCTATGACAAATATTAAATATCAGTGCAAATAACAACACCATAATTGTAAAAATATAGGTATAACGGAACTAGCGTTTTCTCGTGGCTTCGTCCACGTCGTTAATTTAGTAGTATGTACTCCACTGTCGTAGGTCGTCGTGTGTTGTAAGATAGCTACTCAGACTAAAAAATTAATGAACGGAGTCCGCCAAAATAATTATCAAAGTCAAAAATAGTAGCGTGATGCGAGTCGCTAGTCTATACATCTATACAGATAAATAAAATTGGAGTGTCTGTTTGTAATATTAAAATAACCGCTTTTTACTAAATGTATATGGATGTATAGACGGTACATATACCAAAACAACATTTTTTACAATTTTTGTCTGTCTGTCTCTCTGTCTGTCTGTTTGTCTGTTTGTTCCGGCTAATCTCCGAAACGGCTGGACCGATTTTGACGGGACTTTCACTGGCAGATAGCTGATGTTATAAGGAGTAACTTAGGCTACTTTTATTTTAGAAAAAGAATCAGGGTTCCGCGAAAAAAATTTAAAACCCATAAAATTGTTAACAAAATCCGCGTACGGCGTACGCAAAAACTCAAAGCGAGAGTAAATCGCTATATAATTTAAATGAATATCTTAGAATTAGTAGCAAGCTACTATTTATGTATAAACATAACTAACCGTAAAAACATACATAAGGACGAACGCGAGCGAAGCGAGCGTGAGTCGCTAGTACTATAATAAAATTGTAACAAAGCCGAATCTGTACATTGAATATTTTTTGGAAAATCTTATTGAAATAGACATTATTATCAGTACGGAGGCCGAATTTATAGTTTTAAAAAAAATCTGTCTGTCTGTTACCACATCACAAAAAAACCACTGGACAGCTCCAGATTCCCTTTTGATGAAATTTGGTATGGTCATAGCTGGTTTTAAATAAAACGTATTTTTTCGGATTTTTTCGCGGATTTATTTTGATTTTTGGTTCCCGACGTTCCGAAACCTTTACAGTAATCATGATCACGGAAGTTACTGAGGTTTTTGACGTCTTAAAAGTTATTATAAAGTTGTTATATACGGTATCTACCCATAAAATTATACATTAATTCAGAAGAAATAAGAATTTGCATCGAAGTGCCTTACAGTTTTAAAAAGTTGTTTTATTTACTAGAATATGTTTATTTAGTAGATACATTTCGTACAAATGCTATCAACCGTTACTTGATTGAGTAACGTATCACCTAATATGTTAACTTTCAAGTTTTCCACGCTATATGTAGCCTTCGACTTTGCTTTCTGCATATCAAATTTCCTTTATACCTCTAGTCTTTATCGTCTAAGTCTCATCAGTCATCACAGTTGATTCATCCATTTATGATGTCACTCCAGACATAATAGAAATATGCAATAAGCAGTGGTAGCACAGTGGTAATGCTCTCGTTTGGGAAACCGAGTGAAGCGAGTTCAAATCCCGGGTTTAGCACTTCTGATATTATCATGTACGAATCATTGCAACATGATTACCACTTGTCTTACGGTGAAGGAAAACATTGTGATGAAAATCAGCATGTCTGGGGAACCTAGCAAGTTTTCGAAAGACATATAAAGTTCGTCAACCCGTACTTGGCCAACGTAGTGGACTATAGCCTGATACCCCAAGTATTAAAAGTAGGCCCATGCCCAGCAGTGGGACGTTAAAAAAAGGTTGAATGCAAAGAACTAGTAGCTTTGCTCGCCTATTAGGTACGTACTTAGAAATTAGGCCAAGGCGGTGGTAGCCCAGTAAAACTGAGTAAAGCGGGTTCAAATTCCGGGTCTTGCGCATTATATATCTGACATTTTCATGTGCGAATTATTTCCAACATGATGAATATGTAGGCTATCTTCATCTCAAACGCTGAAACCCATTGAGTCGTTAAAGATTTCGTATGTTTTATATTTCTTTTGTTATTTTCATGGTACGTGTATGATACCAATCTTCTATCTTACCCAATTTTGAACCAATTTTGTAATTGTTTTATTAATTGAGATTGATTAAAAAATATTATTAAATATCTAGCGGCCTAACAGCCTATATGTACATATCATAAAATTGTAACTGATCGCTGTCTGTACATGGGAGATATTTAAGAAAAACTATTACTAGGGGATCTTTATTAACACAATAGAACCCAAAACAATGATTTTTAGTTTTTTGTCTGTTTGTCTGTGCGTTTGTGCGCGCTAATCTTAGAAATGGCTTAACCGATTTAGGTGCGGTTCAGTAATGTATTGTGGTAAGCTTCTCTTAACATTTAGTATTTGTTTTATTTTAATCGGTTCCTAAATAAAAAAGTTATGTCAATATAAATAATCATCTAGTAGTCTATATATTTATTTACTAAATTTCATCCAAATCTATCCAGCCGTTTCGACGTGAAAAAGTAACAAGCGTACACACATACAAACTTTCGCATTTATAATAGCGCAGTCCCATTTAAATTCGGTGTATTTCTAGGAATCTGATCAAATTGTACATACGAGTAGTATGTAGTCACAGAACGTAGTCGTAGTGCTTATTTGTTCAAATTGTCAATACTTGTACTTTACAGTAGAAGTTTTCCTCTATTTCAAAAATAAAGCTTTATTTCTAGCATTCATATACATACGTATATAGATAAAAACAACTATTCGGCTTTTTTAAAGTAAAATATGTATTTTATACCAATAAAATCGAATTTAAACTCTTTCGGTAAGTTAGTCGTTTTGACAAATAAGCACTGAAACCACGAGAACTGAGAAGTCGAGTAGTTTGAAATTATAAATGCTCTACCGGTCAATAATGTCCAATTACTGAGCCGATTTCGGTGAACTCATAGTTCATTGATTGATTGCTCTCATGAAGTTTGAACGCCTTTATAAAGAGTAGATAATATGTACTTGTATATAACGTTTAGTTTTTAACCGACTGTGTGACTAAGTCTGAAAAGAGGGTTATGTATTTGTCTTGTATGTATGTCCTAATTACTAAGTCTTAAAAAATGAAAGATTTTAAGAAGCAATTTGGGCTTTAAAACTTTTTTATTCCGTACTTATAGAGCGAGATATTAAAAATAACGGGTTTTAAGAGGCGATCACAAAAATATTTACAACTACGTATAAAAATAATTTGGAATAACAAATTGTCAAATATAGCTAATATATGAACCAAAATAAAATACTGTAAATTTATTTCTTAAATTAAAAAAAAAAGAATAACCGATTGCGTAAACACGTAGCAAGATTCGCAGCATGTATAAAACATGTATGTAGAATGTACCTACATATTATGTACGAGTATGTCTCTGACTGCGTAATACTACGCCCTAACGTCAACATGACGCTTTTTACGCAGTCAGGTTTTTTTTTCATACTATGTTTTTTCAAAGTGGCTCCGAAATTACATTAAATGCGAAAGTTTGTATGTGTGTATGTTTGTTACGGCTGGACGGATTTCGATGAAATTTAGTTTACGGATAGATTGTGCCCTGGGTAATATATATCCTGCATGTAGAGACTCACCCAAGCAAAGCAAGGGTAAGTCGTCTGTTTTTTTCAACCGACTTCAAAACGGAGGAGGTTCTCAGTTCGGCTGTATTTTTTATGTTTGTCATTTCAGAACTCCGTCATTATTTTATTAACCTACGATTTTCAGCCAAATCTGTTAAGCATAAGACAGTGGTAGCCCAGTATTAACGCGCTCGCTTGGGAAACCGAGTTCAAATCCCGGGTCTCGCACCTCTGATATTTTCTTGTGCGAATCATTTTCAACATGATTATCACTTGTCTTAACGGTGAAGGAAAACATCGTGATGAAACCTACATATCTGAGAGAATCTAGCAAGTTTTCAAAAGATATGTGAAGTCCGCCAACCCGCACTTGGCCAGCGTGGTGGACTATGGCCTGATTCCCTTCGTACTGAAGGGAGGCTCGTGCCCAGCAGTGGGACGTTAAAAAGGGCTGAATACTGTTAAACCAAAAAAATAGACAGACATACATAATTTAACCCATATTGTTTTTACCATAGATACGACCAACGGAGTAAGTTGCTTCCACGTGATGTTAAAGTCGAGAAAGACAGACGATGGGCGGTGACGGCGGTCGCGAAGGTTTCCATCATCAGCACGGCCATGATCCTGTTCTGCGTATTCCTCTACATACCAGTGTATAATAAGGCCAATGATCAGATACCAAAAGGTAAGTTGGGTAAAGTACTTTTTTTTTTCAATATAAGTCCTATTTGTTTCTAGGGAAAACAAAAAAAAACTTGGTATTTAGGGTATTTTTCCCTTTAAGATACTACCTCATACGGAAAAAGGAACCCTTATAGAACCCTTTTCTCATGAAAGCGTGGAGGCATTAAATGTGATAGTGTACGGAGTCCTCGGTGTGAGAGTCGCACTTGGCTTGTCTTTTTATTCGAAAAAACAATCTCGTCATTAAAAGTACTTAATAGTACAACTTTTTTCTATACAAAACAATATTTGCTTTTCACATAATGTTATTTGTTTAAAAGGTTTAGGAGATTAATTTATTTTTTAATACTTATAAGAGCAATAAATAAGGAATATTTCTTTTTTACATATTTGTTAAAAAAAAACGCTTGTGATATTTTTTGTTAAGTAAATAAATAGGCTTTATTATTATTATTATAGTTAATATAACGAAAATAAATGACGTCTGCAAAGATTTCTAAGTACGCTATTTTAATATATATACGTAACAGTCACACAAACCTACAAACGTTCGAATAGATAACCTTCCTAAGTCAGTTAAAATACAAAGATGTTTCAATGGCTTGAACTTATAATGTAAGCCATACGTTTACATAACGAATTGGGTCGCAGTTTTTTTCATTACGTAACTATGTAACTTAGTGAGTGTGTCAAATGAAAACTTCTTTTTAATACGCTTTTATGAATTCCCTTGTACTCTATGTAGGTGACGTTGTATACAAATGTTCATATGTAGTTTATACTTAACTAACTAACTTTGTAATTCCATCGTTTTTTTAAATATAAACTAACGGCGTACCCTCGCTTCGCTTGGTACGCGGATTTTGTTCACAATTTCATGGGTTTTAATTTTTTGCGCGGAACTCTAATTCTTTTTTTAAAATAAGCCTAAGTTACTCCTTATAACATCAGCTATCTGCCAGTTAAAGCTCCATCAAAATCGGCTCAGGTGTTTTAAAAGACTAGCCAAAACAAACATACAGACAATTTTTTTTTCTTATAAGTACCGTATTCATTCATAGGTATTTAGTAAAAATCTGTTATTTTGACATTTACAATCAGGTACTTCAATTTTATTTATCTGTAGGTATAGATAACTACAATATGTTTCATATTTGTATATTATATAGATATAACAGTAAAATTAGCAATTACACTAGACCTTCAGCAGCACTACTTTGTTGCGTAGTTACTTGGACAAACATCCAGACTGAAATAATAAGGCCAATATAAATATTGGCCTCGAGCGGAACTACAAATAATAAAAAAAAATTTACATATTTCACTTCCTTAGTTTCTTGTCACTACTGTTTTTTTCTTTAGTAGAATCTAACCTGTTTTGTCTCAACCAGATCTGTACTTTTAAACAAAGAGCATTTTATTGTTCTACAAATATTAAGGAAAATCGAAACCCGGGCTACCCTAATACTCGTACTAGATAGTCGTTTTTTCTACTAGGCAATAACATGTTAACCTTTTAAAGCTCAGCTCTCTTTAGTCTAGGTATCCATAAATACATTTCAAATTTGCAGTCTAAATTAAATATTTGGTACCTAGATGATGGAACTATAGGTGGCAAAGCGAATGATGTCCTTAAAGATTTTCTTTTTTTGAAAGAAAATTTTGGTAAAATTGGTTTGGGACTAAATTTATCTAAATGTGAAATTTTTTTCACGGACAATATTTCTATAGAAAAGCTTTCTTTGGCAAGAGACATTTTTCGAAAAATTGCCCATAATATTAAAATAGTCGATAAAAGTTCTCTTTGCCTCCTTGGTGCTCCACTTCTTGACAAAAGCATCCCATTAGTAGTAGAGGAAAAAATTAAAACATTTTTAGACAGTACTCACAAATTGGGCTCTCTGAATTCTCACATTGCCTTTACCATCCTTAAATAATGCCTTTTCGTCCCAAAATTAACGTATATTCTTCGTTCAAGCCCAATTTGGAAATTTCCTGGCCTAACCGACAAAATGGATGCCACCTTAAAAAATTCTTTAGAAAAAATTCTAAATTTATCTTTCGATGAATGTTCATGGACCCAAGCATCCCTACCTATTAGAAACGGTAGCATCGGCGTGAGACAAATTTCAAGTATAGCCCTTCCAGCTTTTCTTGCTTCTGAGCACAGTGTTCGAGAACTCTGTTCTCAAATTTTGAAATCAAACCAAAACATAACTGATGCTGC
This sequence comes from Fabriciana adippe, assembly GCA_905404265.1. Classification (NCBI taxonomy): domain Eukaryota; kingdom Metazoa; phylum Arthropoda; class Insecta; order Lepidoptera; family Nymphalidae; genus Fabriciana; species Fabriciana adippe. Next base: position 7,836,284 of record FR989982.1, on the reverse strand, counting down.
AGAAGCCTTAGAAAATTGGAAGTCAAAATGTCCTAATGTTGACATCCCAAAGGAAGTTTCCATGCAAAAACTTTGGGATGCGCCATTAGTTCATTCTATATTCCAAAATTTGGCTCAAAATCTTTCGAGTGACGTAAACCGTGCCAGACTTTTAGCGTCATCCGCCAAAGAATCGGGGCACTGGCTGCACGCCCTACCTTCAACTAATCTCGGTACACTTTTGGATAATGACAGTTTTCGTAACGCTTTAGGTCTCCGGCTTGGTACACCGGTGTGCACTGAGCACAGGTGCCCGTATGGAAAAGAGGTTGACTGCTATGGACTCCATGGACTCTCTTGCAGAAGAAGTTCAGGTAGACTTTTCCGTCATAGTTCCCTAAACGATACCATCAAAAGGACTCTTGCCACCATTGACATTCCTGCTCTTATCGAGCCATCTGGAATAAGTCGAGATGATGGTAAGAGACCTGATGGGCTGTCGCTGGTTCCCTGGGAAAGGGGACGGGCCCTATTGTGGGACGCTACATGCGTTGACACATTATTGGTCCCGTCCCATGTTAGGGAGACGGCGTCTAAAGTGGGAGCCGCGGCGGAGATGGCTGAACTTCTTAAGTTACGTAAATACGCCTCCCTTAGACAAAATTATGTTTTTATTCCATTTGCTGTAGAAACCCTTGGCCCATGGAGTCAAAGTGCTAAGCACTTCTTAAAAGACATAACACCTCGTCTTATCGCCTCTACTGGTGACAGGAGAGCTGGCGCATTTTTCGCTCAAAGAATCGGCATTGCCATTCAGCGGGGGAATGCGGCTAGCATTCTTGCCACTATTCCACGCGGACATGACTTGTACAGTAATAACTAAGTGTACATTTGTTTTGTTTTGTATATATAATTAAGTGTATTTGTAATTTCTTTTATCTATATATACATAAAATGCTTTGTCCTGACTGACTGATCGATCAACGCACAGCCTAAACCGCTGGTCGTAGAAATGTGAAATTTAGAGGACATATTCCTTATACAATGTAGGCATCCGCTAAGAAAGGATTTTTAGAAATTCATCTCCTAAGGGGGTAAAATAGGGGATAAAAGATTGTATGAAGCTTTGTCATTCTTAACGCGAAATGCACGAAAAGTGGTATTTAGCTTTAAAATGAAAAATAAGAAATATATGTATTAGATTTTTTTCGAAATTCATCCCTTAAAAGGGTAAAAAGGGGTGATAAAGTTTATATGGGCAAACAATTATTTATGATCAGAGTTACTTAAAACTTGGTATTAATGCTCTTGAATACATTTATATAAATACCTATTTTAGCATTTTTTGAAATTCATCCCATAAGACTGTCAAATAGGGGATGAAAGTTATTATGAAACTTTGTAATTGATGCACGGAAAATAGTATTTACCTATAAAATGAAAACTAAAACAATACAAATATCTTTTTTTTTGAAATCTATGCCTTAAAAGGGTAAAAGGGGGCTATGCAGATTATATAAGGAAAAATTGTTTATGATCAGAATTACTTGAAACTTGGTATTAATGCTCTTTAATACAATTAAACAAACATGTATTGTAGATTTTTTTTAAATTCAGCCCCTAAGTGGGTAAAACTGAGTGTTGAACTTTGATTTGTTGAATATATTTAAATAGAGTAACATGGCTGAAGTTACCTGTTAGTGCACACTTAAGTGCACTGTGTGGGATAAAGTACAGAATGGAAATTATTCTGAATCCAAAGGAAAATCATGTATAACTTTTCGGCTGGCCACAGCAGCGACAACTATAACATATAAATTCAATGGAAATTAAAACTGCGCAATTTTTCCAGTCCACGCGAGCGTAACCGCGGGCAAAAAGCTACTGCAAAATAAGAATGGCACTTTATATGTGTAACTTAAAAAAGAAGGAGAGGGACGGAGACTGTAAGCTTCAGGTGTACATAGCACTGGGTCTTTAAAAATAACGTAGATGTTAGCCTGTTTGTATGTTAGTTAAAAAACCCACATTAGCCGTGTTACATGATTCTAAAGTCGTAAATATTGTATGCGATTGTATCATTGTACTCTCTTCCTCTAACTTTAGAACGATGGAGTAGAAAAATGTGCAAAAAACACAGGTAGTGGAGCTTGCTAAATACCTAAAGTGTAAATTTATTCACAGAATATACGCTTAACATCTTTTAAGATACTGTATATTTTGAGTTACGATCGTTAAAATTTAATTTGTTTTCCATATATCTTTAAGAAATAATAAAACTTACACGAACTTAGTTTTGCAAGTAATAAAGTATGTATTACGAAAATGTTAATTTTTACGTAGTTTGATCGCGGGCGAAGCCGCGGGTTCTGCTAGTTGTAAATAAAGTAATAGAAAAAAAAACCTTTTAAATGTTTATATCCTAAGAGCCTGACAATTTCAAGAAATCGATAATATATTATGTGTATGTGGTGTTATCTGTAAATAATTTATGTTGGAAAATGATAGGTGGTACGATAATATATTATGTGTATGTGGTGTTATCTGTAAATAATTTATGTTGGAAAATGGTGGTGGTTTAAGGTTTTGATGGACATGGATAGGATAATGATACTTTTATAACAAAAAGCAAATGGATCACTATGATTTTCTTTTATATCATCAACTGAGTCTTTTTTACCATCACCGACCGAAGTTTCAATAAAATCAATAGACAGCCGGGTGGAGGATTCTCTGCCATGAAGGAAAATATATAGAAAAAGTTAAAGAAACAAAATTGTATTAGTAAAATTCCGGTTTAAATTTAGAAATCTGCGAAAAGAGATGATAAATAAAATGTGAATAAAAAATTATAAAGTTATTCATTTAAAGAGTAGTTAGTAGTTTAATGTGAAGAAGCAGATGCACCCAACTAGAAATAATTCTGCCGCCGTCCATGTCTAGGTATTAGTTCTTATTTCAACAGGTGTTTTTTTTTCTTTACAGTCGCAGTAGCGGGCTGGTCAGTACACACAAATAGGGACACAAAAATTTACGTACAGCCAGACAACGTCACAACACTCCACGAACCAAAAGATATATGTCCAAAAAGTAATAGAAATAAAAGAAATAGTCTATTCCTATTGATAGTGGTCTGTTCTTCCACGAGTAACTTCGCTGAAAGGGCCGCGATACGTGAAACTTGGGGCAACTATCAGAATTATTTGAATACATCGAAAATTTTTCACGCTGTCAGAGACAAACATAAAGATTACAACTACACGTATGATTTGTATGAAGAAGTTGACACGAAAAATGTCAATGTTAGTGAAAATACGATAGGTAGGGAAAAGAGAGACATATCTGGTATTGGTCAGTTCCTGCCCAAACTTGCCCAAGTTTTGCAAAATAATCTGGTCAATGTAGAACATGAAGCACCGGAAGAAAAAAGGTTTGAAGATGAGGATGAAAAGGAACAAGAAATGTTGCCAGAATTTGATATGAACAAAGAATTAAATGAGCAAGATGACGATTTAGATATGGAATACGATTATCAGTCGAATATAATGAAGATTCCTCCAAAAGGTTATGAGGATGAGAGCCCAGATTTAGGGAAAATATTAACCATTCTCAAAAAATCTAAGGATATCCCAAAAGATGATGTTATTGAAAAGGAACCTGGTAACACTGATGTGGATTTTAAGGTTGTATTTCTATTGGGGTTGCCATCGCAGGACAACGAAACTGAAGTTCAGGAGAAAATTGAAGAAGAAGTAGAAAAATATGGGGACATCATTCAAGAAGGATTTATTGATTCATACAATAATTTGACTTTGAAATCTATTATGTTGTTGAAGTGGGTCACCAATAATTGTAATGAAAGTGGTAAGTGATATTTTTTTTTAAAGAAAATATTCTAAAGTATGTCTTTATTATATTATTATATTTTTTAAGACAGTATTCGAACTTATATCTTGTTTACTATATGTTTTTTAAAAGTATTTGAATGTTTCTAACAGTTTGCATTCGTTTGGAATATGCTCCGACTAAGGAATAATATAGACAGGAGTGCCGTAGTTTTAAAATAATATATCTATATCTAATATATTTAAACGAGTGAATCTTGTATATTTATTTATTTATTTATATATATTTTTTTAAAATTATGCATAAAAAATACATTAAATCAATAAAAAAAAAACATTACACACACTACTATGTATTTGACACACACACGCATATATACTCTTTTGTTTATTGTTAAAGTCTGTGGTCAAATTGAGAATAGATTAATATTGTAATATACGCAAGACAATAAATATACAGGGTGGATTTTTGAGACGGGACAGTAAGGGCAGGTACCTTAAATACTATAGTTACAGAAAAACGTTCCTAGGAGACCATCCATAACTTTTTGAGATATTCTGAACTGCATTCACAGATTTTGGAAAAAATGTACAGTCAGCGAGAAAAATGCTAAAATACGTAAAAAAATTTTTTCACGTCAATCGATCCTGTTTCAAGTAGGGATCAAAAGACTTCATGGGACCATTTAAGGTTTGAGTACTAGAAATGACCGAAATCGCCAAAATCTTTTTCCATACATTTTGTATTATTAAAAAATAGGACCGTTTGGCAACAAAGAATATTTCGAGTTGATTAATCGTTTTTCCATACAGAATGTATGAAAAAAGATTTTGGCGATTACTGTCATTTCTAGTACTCAAATCTTAAATGGTCCCCATAGAGTCTTTTGATCCTTACATGAAATAGGATCGATTGACATGAAAAATTTTTTTTCATATTTTAGCATTTTTCTCGCTGACTGTACATTTTTTCCAAAATCTGTGAATGCAGTTCGGAATATCTCAAAAAGTTATGGATGGTCTCCTAGGAACATTTTCCTGTAACTAAAGTATTTAAGGTACCTGCCCTTACTGACCCGTCTCAAAAATCCACCTGTATAACTTAATGAATTATGGTTGATTTTCAACAACGCGGCGGTCACTAGTATTATTAATTTAATCTAATACAAATTACTCGTATATAAAAGGTCCCTTGTTCTTTAAAGAAAGTGAGCGATATGTAGACTCTATGACAAAATCGAGAACAGTAGCATAAACAACAAATCGCGCTACTAATTTTGATTTTCATATTTATTATGGCGGACTTCGTCTATCGTACTATAGTCTGAGGTTTTATATCATTGCACTCTGCAGAATGTAATTTTAAGGCATACTTGTATGGTTTTAAAAGACATTCTAATCCCAAATAGGTAAAGAAAATTTTGAATTTTTATATTATACTAGCGAATCACCCTCGCTTCGCTCGGTTTACAGATACAGAAACCATAGTCTTAAATTACTATCAATGAACTAAATGAATATGTAATTGAAAATGATTACAATGAATTGATATTTAAATACTGAAAGACTCTTCTAGACACTACTAGCGACTTACCCTCGTTTCGCTCGGGTGCATCCCTAAGCTTGAGTGGTTTAGGAAAACATAAAAGACAAACGTCCAAAGAAAAAATCTTTTTTTTTGTGCCAGGAACCTTCGCAGCCGTATACAGAATAACCCAGCAAAGTTTCATCACAATCGGATCAATCGTTTAGGGACAAATAGAAGACAAACATACATTCATATTTATTTATATAGAAGTTATAAAAACAAATATCTTGTCTGTATAGTGTAGAATGAAAATTTACAATCTTTAATAATAATATAATAGCAAAGTCTGTATGTCCAAATGTTTATTCTTTATGCGGCAGCAACAAGGAGTTTGAGAGATATTTTATGGGTAAAAATAGTAAAATTTATCTTTAAAATGCAACGTATCTCTTTCAGTACGTTACATCCTAAAGACTGATGATGATATGTACGTGAATGTGCCAAATCTTGTCCATACCCTGAAGAATAGGTCCAAGATCCACGACACCACCAAGGGTCAGGAGCTGGAGTACCTGTTGATAGGTGATCTGATATGTGGAGCACGACCGGTTCAGGATGTTGGCAGTAAATGGTAAGAAATATATAGATAGAAAGAAATTCAGAACGAAAGGAGAACTATGCTTTATCTATATTTATAGCATAATCTATTAATTCGACAGATACGAATCTTTCGGAGGAAGATGGAAGAAGACAAAAAAAATACTTGGTCTTTTAAAGACCTCTGAATTCTTCCCCTATTTCGCTTTCCATTCACTCTTCTACAGACTTCTATATATTCCTATCCATTCTTTCATCATTCATTCTTTATAACACTGTATTTTTTATATCTAGGTACAGTCCAAGGTATATGTACGGGGCCAGGGTGTACCCACGGTATCTATCCGGGACGGGATACGTCATGTCCGCTCCCACTGTGAGAGCGCTTTATACAGCTGCCTTGACTACTGCGTATTTCCATTTAGAGGACATTTATATTACTGGTAAGTTGTTAACCGACTTTGTAATAAAGAGGTTGTTCGAGTAAAAGTGTTTTGTAAGCTTTCATGAGAATACATAAGCGAAAATAAACTAAATTGACTGTTAAAAAAAAAGAAAAGGTTTTGTGTTATTTTCTTTTGAGAGGATGAATTTTATGGGTTTTTAATAAAACATCTAAACTTATTACAATTGTTAATAATTATTATTTTACTTGTGACTTACCCTCGCTTGGCTCATGTGTGTTCCTAGGTATCACTAGCCAATATGCTATTACAGATTTTCTGTGTATTTACTTTCATTCAAATCGATACAGCCGTTTAAGCGCGAAGGGGTTAAAAGCACACATACACACACCCCTAGCACACCTTGTCGTAATGGGGGCTCATTAGTCAAGGTCTAAGAGATCATTGTGCTATGAGGGTTGCTCCTGGCTCTTCTCTGATAGCAAAGTAGTCTGTTGAAGCAACCCTATGGTTCTGTAATAGTCTATACTAATATTATGAAAAGATAGAGTTTGTTTGTTTGTTTGTTTGTTTGTTTGAAAGCGCTAATCTCAGGAACTACTGATTCGATTTGAAAAATTCTTTTTGCATTAGATAGCCCATTTATTGAAGAAGACTAACTAGGCTATATATCATCATGCTACTACCCAAGGCAGTAATCATAAATGTCAACAAATCGGGTAGACTTCCATACACCATTACTAATAGCATAAAGCCAAAGAGTTTTATTCTGTAGTTATAGCACGAGCGAAGCCGCGGGTTTTACTAGTAATAAAATATTTGCACACAGGTATATGCTCAGTGCGAGCGAAGCCGCGCATCACGCCGCGCGACGAGCCCGGCTTCTCGTACAGCGCGGTGGGTGACGACGCGTGCGCCGCCCACGCCCACGTCACCGCGCACCGCGTGCGCCCCGCACACATGCGCAGCATCGCCGCGCGCCTCGCCCACGAGTGGGCGGCCGACGTGTGAGTATTTGTGGGGGTGGGCAACCGGCGTGTGCGCGGTGGGATAGGTTTGAGGGTTGTTGATGAAGGAAGGGGGTTTTATAGTACATAAGTTTTAATCGTGAAGGATTTGTACGAGTAGTATATGTAGTAATGATTATTAATTTCGTCTGGAAGGTATAAGCTTCAATAATAATTATTACTGAACGTTTTAAGGAAATATGACAGATAAAATTTTGAAACATGTTTGAAAAAAAATTGTTTAGAAAAATTATGGGCCAACGTTTATTTTAACAATTTAATTTGTGTTCAAAAATATTTTTTTTTTATTAAAAAGAATAATACTTTGTCCACAGATGCGAAAGGAAGCGCCTCACTCAGGTAAGGAAGGAGCGGTTAAAACCGAAAAAACCGATAAAGAGGCCTCTTCGACAGTCACTCACATAACTAGGGGCATGTTTTGTTTCAAATATATCCTTAGTCCTAAAAGCAATAAAAAAATAAACATGTAGGGATTTTTATGAAAAAAAAAAAGATTTTTAAATCGATTTTTAGCTATTGGTGTAAGAAAGTTAATCTTTTCGAATAAAGGGGTAATCATTTTTACCCCTTAATTAGTAATTTTGGGGGATTTTTTTTCAAAGGTTCGATCAGTATTTTAAAATATAACATTTTGAACAATTTCTTTCAGTATATTTTTAAGTTATCGTATTTTTTTTAATAATAATCGAATAAATCGTGAATCTCCGCCATTTTAAAATGAATCAAATTAAAACAATAAGCAGTAAGCGTAATTTTAACTAGATACGTATATTAATTTTTTAGATCTGATTTTTTGTTGTTTTTTTTTTCATTAAACGTAAATGACCAAAATATTTTTTTTTTATGAAATGTCACCGCAATAAGTGTAAACAATAACCATGTGTATATTAATTTTCATTTCAAAAATTAAAAGTAATTAACTTAATTTGTTAAAACGTTGTGAATTTCAATCATAGATCTGATTTTTCTTTTTTTTTCCTAGTATTAAATACTTTTTGATATTGCCTTTTTATTATCGTTACGAAGAAATGGGTCCTTAGAATGTATAGGCTTGTGATTAGTTTTAAAGTAGTTTATTACCTTTTTTTTTAACGGTTTGGACGTTAATTATTTAGCAGTTACGATAATTGTGACAGTTTATCATGATTTAATCACAGTCATAATAAAAAATATTGTTATTATAGTATTTGAAGTTAGAATATATAAAAATGCATAATTTTGATCGATTGTTACTTAATGCCTTTTAATAATGTAAATCGTATTGTCAAATAATCGATACTTATTTGCGTAAGTGGCCTAACTCAAAATTACCTAAAAAAATCGTAAATTTTTTGACGTTTTTCTTTTTGAACAAGATATTTTAATTTATTCAATACTGTTTTTCAATTTAGGAATGTTTCAAGTTAAAAATGTTTTATTTTAAATCATTAATAAGTGGCGTCATAATTATCCGTTGAACAATAAATATATTCGATTAAAATTGATACTATATGTGTTTAACATTCGTGGTGTATGAAAATAAAATTTACCTTCACTCATGAATTGCATTCTCCATAGCAACCATTTATTATATAGGGCTTAATGAAATGCGATAAGATCAACTATTGTTTTATTTTATTTAAAGTTATAAAAAATATACAGGGTGGATTTTTGAGACGGGACAGTAAGGGCAGGTACCTTAAATACTATAGTTACAGGAAAACGCTCCTAGGAGACCATCCATAACTTTTTGAGATATTCTGAACTACATTCACAGATTTTGGAAAAAATGTACAGTCAGCGAGAAAAATGCTAAAATACGAAAAAAATTTTTTTCATGTCAATCGATCCTATTTCATGTAAGGATCAAAAGACTCTATGGGGCCATTTAAGGTTTGAGTACTAGAAATGACAAAAATCGCCAAAATCTTTTCCCATACATTTTATATGGAAAAACGTTTAATCAACTCGAAATATTCTTTGCTGCCAAACGGTCCTATTTTTTAATGTGATCAAAAGACTCTTTACACAAACGTAAATAGGTAACATTTAGGTGATCTACAAAATAAATTGCTTAAAACGGATATCGTGTTTCAAAAAAACACGTTTAGTTGATATAATTTTATTTTATTTTTATTTGTCAATGCAATTATGATTTTCTCAAAGAGTCTTTTGATCACATTAAAAATAGGACCGTTTGGCAACAAAGAATATTTCGAGTTGATTAAACGTTTTTCCATACAAAATGTATGGAGAAGGATTTTGGCGATTTCTGTCATTTCTAGTACTCAAACCTTAAATGGTCCCATAGAGTCTTTTGATCCTTATATGAAATAGGATCGATTGACATGAAAAATTTTTTTTTCGAATTTTAGCATTTTTCTCGCTGACTGTACATTTTTTCCAAAATCTGTGAATGCAGTTCAGAATATCTCAAAAAGTTATGGATGGTCTCCTATGAGCGTTTTCCTGTAACTATAGTATTTAAGGTACCTGCCCTTACTGTCCCGTCTCAAAAATCCACCCTGTATATTACTAGCAGAACCCGCGGCTTCGCTCGCGCTAAAACTACAAAAAAAAGGTTACGTACAAACTTTCATCTCCTATTATACTCCCCTTATTGAATGAATTTCGAAAAATGGTAAAACACATATTTAATTGTGTTGCAGAGCATTAATACCAAGTTTCAAGTAATTCTGGTCTTGAGTATTTTTTTAGGTTGTCTTATAACGTGTTTTCCCGTGGGAATAAGATATTCAAAGTAGTCTATGTCACGCTCCAGCCCTCCCAACTATCTCTACACAAAATCATGTCAATCCGTCACTCCGTTTTGACGTGAAAAAAGGACAAACAAACAAACACACTTTCACATTTATAATATTAGTATGGATTATGTGAAATAAACCTTTACGTCACTATCAATGTGCCAAATTTTTCAGTCGGTGAAAAGTCTAAATGACTCTGAATTAGTAAATTTTCGGTTTCTGAGTTAGGTCACTTTAACGCTATACGCATGTAATATACGAAACTAAACCTTCACCAGTAGACGATAAGTTTCAATTTAGCTTGTAAGACGGTGTGATAGTACTCCTGCCAAGGGTAATATGCGAGGGTGCCTTTCTAATGCGAATATTGTTAAGGATTTAAAATACATTGATCAAATTAATAAAAAAATAGAAGCTGAATAATACATTATCATATAGATACTATTTGCGTTTAAATATTAATCACGCACTTTTTTTTAATTCTGACAACTATTAATAAATAATAAAACTTAGTTTATCTTTATTTAAAGTGTAGTGACTTAACACTTGCTACTTTTTCTCCATTTAGTTTCGAATATAATGTTAGTTGATAATAATCAAAAAAAGTTGCCAAAAAATGATCACTTTAATTCTTTCGTACAGTTTTATGGAAATAAGATGCCAATTAAGTAAAACTGTCTCTTAAAAATCATAAACTCGCATCGAATTTTCAAAGGTACAGATGGCAACATGTTTAAATCCTTAACAAAACATATGATACGTAGTATTCCTATAAATAATCATTTAAAATTATTATAATAATATTCTTATTCACAAAACGCCATTTTGTAGTTAAATACGTAATAAATATATTTTAGATTGTTTTTTTTTTTGTTGGCCACACAGCTTATTTATTCACTAGTCATTTTCTATCATAGATAGTACAAATGGAGGTTATTTTTATAATTTCTTTTTTTTTTCATTTGCTTTTTCCGAATTTCAGATGAAAAAACCTAGTGGAATATACGTTGTATACAAGTATCTGCGATTACTCGTCTCCAAAGATTGCTAAGGAACGTCTGTTTACAGCCAAACCCAGGTAAACAGGTTAGCTTAATTTAAAGAAGGACAATATATTATCTATATTTTTAAATTTTTTTTTAAGTTAATACTTTTAAGGGTCATAGTGCCATTCTTTTACGATTTATATTTTTTTTAAACGTGCAATAATAAAAATTAATATAATCAAATTATATATATATATATACGTCCATATTAGATATTATTGCTATTTTTTTTTATTTCATTTCTTTGTTAACTTTTTAATGCTCTTACCTGGTTTTGATTGTAAACAGTCGGTACTAAAATGACAATATTGTAGGCTTGCTAAAGAAAGAAATTATATAACATAATTAAAAAAAAACATATATGATAACGTGAAATGAGAAATTAGTAATAAGAAATAAAAAAAAAATTATAATTTAATCCATTTTTGTTAATCTACTTTCTTTCTTTAGTTACTTCCTAAAAGTGATTTTTATAAAGACTTATTTTAGATTTCTTATTTTTTAATCAGTCTTCCTTTTTTATCTTTTGACATTTTAGAATCGATGTATTTTTTTTTATATAATACATTTTTTATTATTATTTTTTATTATAAAGTTTTTTGTATAATTTTATATTTTAACTTTTTACAAAAAAAGAAACTTAATTAGTGTCCATGGTTCAATTAATTTTTGATTTAAATATTTCATTTTAAATACGACGATTTTACAGAATTGTAAAAGAGTCAGCATTCGATATGCCCAGTGTATTTTTTTATGTAATTAAAAATTATTATTGATGAATTATTAATAATTATTAATTCATTAGTAATAGTTATTTAATTAGCAAAAACAATAAAAAAATATATTTCCATTTCCATTTTTGTAATTCAAATAATTTTATTCAATATTAAATAAATTATTAAAACTTTTTACTGAACGTCGTAAGTCTACCACCAGTTCGAAAAGAAAAAGCCTCAGTTCTAAAAGAACATTACCTCTTGAGATTTTTATTAATTTACCTTCTTTATTATTTAATCATAAATTATTAGAATCGAACGAATAGACAGCCTTTGAGAGAGCATTATTTACATCGTCGTATGTTAGTTAATTACGCTTCACTTTAAAAATAAGTGAAGTGTGACCAGCGAATAATACTATCTCATGTTTGTTCTATACATAAAGTGGCATATCTATATACATATATAAAACAAAGTCGTGTTAGTTACACCTTTATAACTCAAGAACGGCTGGACCAATTTTTATGATATTTGATTGTTTGAAATATCAGAAAATATAAAAAAAAAAAATTATATGGCTAACGCTGGCAAATAACTATTTTAAATATCTATGTAAAACGTACCTAGCGACGAACCCGAGCGAAGCAAAGGTAAGCCGCTAGTCATTTATATATAAGAAGAATAGAAAGGGACTAAAAATAAATCCTTGTGGAACCCCATATCTAATGGAGCTCCAAGAGATCTCTTACCATTTATATTAACCCTCTGTATTCTATTAATTATTTTAATACGAATTCAGAAGTCGAGCGCTTTTATTCTAACGCCATAGTGATGCAATTTCCTCATCAATGTCTTAAACTCACTAACTCGATAGTTTGCTCAATTTTTATTTAATCTATTGGAATTTTAACGATATAATTTATGTTAGATTAAAAAAAAATGTCTTTTTGACTCTTTATACAAAATAAAAGAATTTTTGTAACACTACAGTTCATTTATTCAGTTTTTTTATAACACTAGACATTTAGTCACAAAACATATATACATATTTGTGTAATATTATATATAATTTATACAATTTTGTTTATTTACTTTATTAATTTCTACTAGCAGGTATTAGATTATATAAAATCACAATTCTTTTTTCATTCCATCAATCGCAGTTGGATGTTTTAATGTTTTTTTTTTATTAAAAAAGTAAATCAGACTGAGTCAGTATTGCTATATACAAGTATATTCCACTACGTTGCTTAACCTTTTTTCATGTGATACATTCATTGATTTTGAGTTGTGACTTTTTAAGCTTTGTACTATTCGCTGAACCCCGTGCCATATCGCTTGAAAATAAAAGTCATTGACGTGCGGCCGTCCGCTTAGGGGTTGCAAACCTTTTTCATATTTACTCGTTCTTTGTTTATATTCTATATGTTGGTTCTTCGAAAAATAAATTATCTATGAAAAAAATGTTGATCTAAACACTTTTGTACTTTAAAAGACTTTTGCTTTAGGTTATGTATGGAAGAATAATGTTATAATGCTTTAAAATTTCATAGAGTAAATATAACATGTAATACGTGGGATTCTCGATATTTAAGGAGTTGTTATTTTAGGCCTATAGTTAATATAAAGAGATTGTTTTTCTTCTGTTTCATGATTGTCACTATCTTACATGATAATAAACGTATGTTTAGACGATTTCTCATAAAGTTAATCTTTATCGGAAACAAAGTTTCCAATACTATGCATGGGACCTGAAGTGTGTGAAATATCATAGTTGAATAAAAAAATGGCCATTTTAGATGTATTATTAAGAAAGTTTCTTTGTATATCGATTTATTCAATCGTTACAAATGATCATGTCGATTATATAAATCGATATACCGAGAAATGGATTTGATTGTGTATGGTGTTGTCTAATAAATGTAAAAATACGTATTTCCGTTTTACATTGTACAATTTCTTTTTTTTATTTAGAATCTCAGCATCGGTTGTTATGCAGTCATACTTTTATTGTAAAATTGTGTTGTATGAATAATACTTAATTATTTTAATGTCACGGTTAGTATTTTTTAAATTTATCTATGTTTTCCGTAACCATAGAGGAGTTAACTTTGCATATAAAACTCATGAATATAACCTCTCTAAATACAAACCAAGTGTAGAACTAACCCTTACAAACTAAAATGGTATCCATAGGCAGAGCCGAATTAGTCATGTCGGGGGCCCCTACGTAATGCAATTCTACAGGCCCTTACGCCGTTTTCTACCTTATTGAAATACATTTTTTCTACCACTAAGCAATTATATTCGTAATAACGCTATTAGATAGATTTTGTAGAAATCTGTTGTATTTTTCCAAATGGTGGAGTTTTCACATTCTTTCTTAATTGTTCAAATTAAATTTTCACTCGATGAAACATGTTCAATTTTTTTTCTCGGTGCGTGGGGCCAAGAACCGATGCGGGGCACCTAGGCAGTTGCCTACACTACCTTATGGATAATACGGCCCTGTCTATAGGACCAATAAAACTCTAGAAACAGATAACAACTGTTCGCAAACACAATGTGTCGCTCACACTTTTGTCTTTCATTTTATAGCCCTAAATGTTTATTTAATTCCTCTATAGTTTATGTACATTTCCGCAATCTCTTTTTCTTTTATGAATTTAAATTTCTGTATAATACATTGGCTGTGTAATACCTTACAGATTATATAATATATCAAAATAAATATAAAAGATGAATTATAACAGAGTAAATGTAGCTCTGTATTGCCATAGTTACATTATGTATGTTGAACATACTATTTGTAGCCATTATAAAAAAATAAAGCATGTATAGAAATAGCTCAGGATTTAGGTTTGATTTATAAATAATGCCAGATTTAATTTTTTTTTTAAGGATTTCTTGATTACTTTCAGTGTAAAACTGACCCAACTCAAAAATCGTACTGATTCATTGAGAAACTTTGAAATATTGTAATGTGTATTGTTTGAAATATAGTATTGTAGTGTAATGGCTAGAAATAGCATGTTCGAAGGGATGTTAAATAATTTCAGAGCCATCGCGTATTTTTTCATATTCAGATTATAATATTGCTGTTCGATTAGCTTTGCCTTATAAAGAGTCCCTAAACGCATAGTGTTCCAACTTGTGATGATTTTTATGAAATAAACAATCAAATATATGTTTTTTATTTTTATTTTTGTAACCCAAATTCTAACAATCTGTGTCTTCTCCATTTTACGTGACATTGGTGAAGTAATATATGCACAACTGTCACGCTTTGTATTTAACAAGAAGATGGAATTGAACCCAAAATATTTCTTTTCTTTTATACATATGCAATATATATTTATTTAAATATATTTAATAGATAAAATTAAAACGTAAAGAAAGTTATAGTATATAGATCTTTTTACTCGAATGTGGCGAAGCCCAATGGAGGGTTATGTGTTGTCGGTACGGTTTTTTTGAATACATTTTGCTGTGCAGTTAACAGTTTCTAATTTACGCGGCTAATGAAATATTGATAATAGATTTTATTCTACTTTTAATTGTCGTTTTATTTGAAGCTGTATAAATACAATAATTGGATGCCATGGAGCTGATCTGATGATAAGGGTAAAAGGTGGGTAGTAGAACTCTTCAATGGCGGATAAAGCCTTTGAGTTTAACCTTAAATGACACTAACGAGTCGTACATTGAGATAGGTGAAAAGCTCAAAAAATATATAGTAGTAGGTATTTTATTTAAGACTTTTTTGTTTTGTTTTTTTTTTTTTTAAATAAAAATACTTTTTTATAAAGGCAAAAGTGAAAATTTGGTGTTATAATTTAATTATAGCATTAAACATTGATTAATTCATTTTCAGATTCAGATAGTCGCATTTTTAATGACTTGAATAATCTAAATAAACACCGAAGTAAAAAACAAAATTAAATTTATTTTTTATTCATGAAAATAAAATAAAAATTATAAAATGCTTTTTTATTTTAACATAGATTTAAAATTTCTTAACCAAATAACATTGACACATAATTTTGCTAAAAAAACTAATTAATATAGTAGATAATGTAGTATTTTCCAAAATAATATCTATTCGTTTTAATAGTTGCATCCAAAATCGCACAGTACAGAGTTAATGTAGTATCGAGCAAGTTGGTTTGCGCGATAAAAGAACGTTTCCCGCTCATAAATGTTAAGTAAAGTCAGGTCTTTAGACAGGAAATTGGCTGTTTTTCGATCTGGAAAAAAAAATAGTTTTTATGATCTGGATCGTGTCATTAAGTATATTTTATATTACGAAATGATCGCTTTGTTATTTAAATAAAGTTCTAAGTTCCACAGTGATTCAAACAGTAAAACAATAAAACGCTAGCACCACCAATGTCTAAATTACCTAAACATAATAGTGTCGTAAGAAAATATAAACACATATGTACTTTAAAAATAACAAGAATATTTTTAACTCCTTTTTGAAGTGATTCTTATGTCAGTTTATTTTTTCCAGAAAAAATAAAAATCTGTATGGCTTTCTTATACATATAGTGGTTTTAAAACAAATTACTTTATTATATTAAGAGATTTAGTTTTGTTCTAGAGTAGTATGATGATCTAAACTTATATAAATTCCATAAACTGTCTTAGATTTATATTTCAACATTTAAAAACTCTTATTTAAAATGTATTACTAAATTAAATAAAGTGTTTGTTGTATTTTAAAGCAATAAGAGCAAAATCTGGTTTCTATGACGCTCTCTAGCAGAACTGCTGCCTGGGCGGGTGGTATCTTCCTCACGGACTGACTACACTCATCTCTTTATATGAAGTTGACAATGAGAAAATACTCTTAAACTCTAATTAAATTAAGTAAATTTTGATGTGTTACCGTTAGGATTTATGTTGAAAATCGGTAATTCAGTCACGTCGGCGAAAGTGAAGGAGGTGCAGAGGTCGAATGCGTTGGCGCGCAGGAAGTTGAGAGTTAGACGGACCAAAGCTGGAAAAAATGAAAAAAATTAATTGGGCTGATACAGAAAATATCTAAAATTATCTATAAATATACTAGCGACTCACCCTCGCTTCGCTCGGGTTCGTCCCTAGGTACGTTTTAACGGTTAGTGATTCCCATACAAAAGAAACAGTTCAGAACTTTTTGATTTTCCAGCTGTTTTTTTTTGTTTTCGCTAATTTTTTTTATATTTGAACCGCTCCTGACACACCCCCAACAAAACAAAAAAAGAATTATTCAAATCGGTCCAGCCGTTTTTGAGTTTTAGCGAGACTAACGAACAGCAATTGATTTTTATATATATAGATATAATAAAATAGTGACGAAGCGAAATCTGTACGTAAAATATTTTTAAAAAATAATGTATGTTACATATTGTGTGGAGAACATAGACAAAACAATAGTTATTGAAATTTTTGTCTGTTTGTCTGTATGTCTATTTACCTACTTTTCACACAAAAAGTAACTACTAAAGAGATTTTAACTACATTTTGTATAGTGATAACTTATTACTCGGATAAGATTTAGGATACCTTTTACTACAGGAAACTCTTTCATTCTTACCGCAATAACTGATTCTGTCATATCGTCCTTAGTTTATATGGCTAACGCTGGCTAAACCTTAAAAGATACATCAACACAATGTACTAGAAAATTGTAAGTCTTAAAAAGGTGTACAGAGATGTTTGCAATACAATTTGAAAAACTATTTTTATCTATTCAAAACGCACCCGAGTGAAGCGACGGTAAGTCGCTTGTACAATACATATAGGTATACCTAATATATAAAAGAAATATATTTATGCATTATTATCTACTTACACGATAATGTAAAGGCAAGTTTAAATAACAAGGGTGATGCAAAAGTGGTCTAACGCAAAGTATTTATATAAAAGCATACTAGAGGCTCATCCTCGCTTCGCTCGGGTTCACCTATAGAAAAACAAAAACAAATCTATCTATCTCACGGGAACCGTATTTTTTCCGGGATAAAAAGTAGCCTATGTGTTATTCCAGACTATAATCTATCTCTGTGCCAAATTTCATCCAGATCCGTTTAGCCGTTCTGGCGTGAAAGAGTAACAAACATCCATACATATGTACTCACAAACTTTCACATTTATAATATTAGTATGGATTTATATGTCCTAAAACAGCCTAGCCTAGAAACTAAATAGGAGTACTAATCATTAACAAGTGTTAATAAAACTATCTTTTCGGATTATTTGGAAAAGTTTTATTTAAAAATAATTTTGTGGGTAGGCACTGTCTGCAACAACTATACATATACTGACCTTTGAGACGTCTCAAACCTTAAGTCTCTGCCTTGACCACGATTGCTGTAAAATATTCAAGACATCGGGGACCAAAAATCTAAATAAAATCCGCGAAAAAATCCGAATAGATTTAGTTGAAATAGTATCTAAGTTCTAACCCTTAAAAGAATTTACTATTTAATTTTACAATTGAGCTTTATTGTGTCTTCTATTTATAAAGGTACTCAACATACAATAGTTCCCGCTATAGCTGAAACTAAACTGAGTGTCCTCTCGCAGGGAGTTGTGCTGGATGAGGGTCCTGGTGGAGGAGAAGTCCAGCGCAGGGCAGTCCAGGGCGAGTACTGCCGTATCAGAAGCCATGTTAAAGCTGTTGATATGATAGATTCAATGAATTTTTTTTAATACTGTCACTTAATTGTAAATGGAACTTACTCGGTAATGAAAATTTTAATTGGATAGAGTTTGAAATCAAAATAATTTGTTTCTCAGAATTTTGAATGCAAGGTTGGATTTGTGTATCAGAAAAATGTCGTGGTAACAATTTTGTTAGTTTTTCGCTTTAGATAAATTTAAATGTTCATCACATTTTGTGTAACATCTAATCTTCTCATACGCCATAAGCTATAAAGATACTTACAAAAACTCTGAAACATGACAGTTATTATGATTTTTGATGATCAAATTTTGATCGATGTAAGTGGCGTTGAAGTACGGCGTGTCGTAACGGAAGCTTGGGATCGTGTACTCGTTGGGAACGAACCCGCGTACTTTCGGGTTGCATTGCGAGTTGATGGCCAAGTTCTCGCGGATACATTCCTTGTTGTGTAGTTTACACGGACGGATGATGTTTGACGGTACTGAAATATAGACCCTAAGTAAATCGGGAGCTGGTGGAAAGGATCGGTTAGCTTAGAAAATCTAACTAATCTAGATCACTTAGAATTTAGATAGTAAAAAAACTTAAAGATCTAATAAAAAATCATAACTATTTACGCCCTCAAGTAAAACGCGAACCCAGAAAATTATAAGCTGAGACTAAGAAATAATATAGACAAAGTGTCATAAAACTAAACATGAAGCAAAATAATAATGGGTTATAAGTTATAATAAAACAATTTTAAAACAGTACCTATTATATACAAATATTAATTAGAAAACTCATTACCGTTATAAGTAAATAAATGTTAATGTTATATATAAAAAACTAACGGATTTTGTTATAATAAAGAAAAAAATAAATAAGGTAATTTTTTTATAACAACGCTATCTCGCTTTCAAGGGGAAGAGAACCAATGCCTTAAAAAATAAAAAATAAATGTATTATTCATATGTTCTTCTCAATAACTGTAAATTAATATATAAAATTAAAACCTATATAAAATTTCCTTTATACTTTAAGGAAAAAAAATAAGAACCGACTTTAAAAATCTAAAAAAAACCGACTTCAAAAAAAAAGTAAAAAATAACTGATTGGTAGTTTTCATTTACTATAGATATATAATCATATATTTTCGAAGTCGGTGTGCTTTGATTTGTTTCGGCTGGAACCGACTTCGAAAATATTTGATTAGATATCTATAGTAAATCTAAACTACCAATAAGAATTTTCTTACTTTTTGTATTTTTTTTTTGAAGTCGGTTTTTTTTTATTTTACTTGTAACCATTTTTAGTGTAACCATAGTAGTAGCTAGTATAGTAATAGATGATCTGTGGTAGTAGCAAAGCAAGAAGAAAGAATTTAATAAAATATTCGCTTATGCAGTGCAAGTTAGCTTGATGCCAATTTTTGTGGGAAAACTGACAAACTAAAATTCTCTTTTATTAGTAACATTAAAAATTTTAATTTACTAAATCAAGACTCATATTATGTATGTACTTACCAGCTAAACACGCTGTAACCGTTAGAACAGCTATTAGTGCTTTAGTCAACATTTTAACTAAACCACCACACAGAGCTCGCAATATCACTGATTGTGAAAATTTAACAGAAGCAATTGATTATCATTGTTCTTATAATTCAAAAGATATAATTATTATTTGTTTTGTCGCACCTGAGCAAATTGATGAATAATGCAAATTGTTTCTGGAACATTTGGAAGACATGCTGCTTTATGTGGATTCACTTGCGTTAAGTTTTAAATTTAAATTAAAAAAAAAAACAGTCTAACATAAAATATTTTTTTAAAATAAAAAAATGATATGGAGATAAGTTTTCTCCAGTGGCTGAGTTTCGCATTCAAACAATTTTATATTTATTATTAAGTTGAGAATTTGTCTAATTAAAGTTTTACAGTTATTAGAAGTGCCCCCCTTATTTTTGTTGGGAAATGCGTTTGTTTACCTATGCATACCACTTGTGCACGTACAGGGGGTTATGTGGGACTCACTGGCTAGAAAAGCCAGTACTACCCACTAAAAACCAACAGAACCTCCCCCGTCTTAATGGGGCGTTAAACTTTTCAAGAGTCAGATCATCGATGATGATCGTGAGGAGGTTAAATCCATACTGAGTCCAGTACAAATACAAATTGTGCTTTAATACAAAATCTATTAAAATAGATAGAAAAAGTTACTAAAATATTTTTTTTTTCTTTAAAAATCATTAACAGTAATTCTAGATATCTTTTAGAGACATTCTTTAATAAAAACTTTGTCTATATTTCTAATTCGATTAACTAATAATGTAGGTATAATTTATAAATTACAAAAAGCTCTAACGAAAGATTTATCTTAATATTATTCTATATTCACTGACAAACATAACAAACATATTGGTTTATGTTTAAATAATTATAAGTATGTATTTTCGATACCGCTTTCGTTGTTTTTCTAGCCACCAAATTTTGCAAATATAAAGTGCGTAGTCTCATTTAGCCAATGCAAAAGTGGCTTAAGTATAATTTTAAATAATCCCAAAAAATTTTAATTTTATTATGAACATGACTCGTACCTACGTACATACGTCATACGTACTTATTTATGTATCTTTATCTGATAATATTAAATGAGCTCCTGTACATTTTATTTCGTGTATTTCGGAAACAGCTCTAACGATGTAGATCAAATTTTGTATTTAGATAAGGTTTTACATTTTAAGTTTATCTATTACAGGTGTCTATTCTGAAAAAACACAATTTTTATATCTATACCGAAAAATATCGAGCGAAGCTCAGTCCCCCAAGTACTAGCGTGTCATATATACGATAGCTTATTATAAGCATTTTGATTTTTTAATAATTCTCTTTCTCATCTTTTTTTCTTTGCGACTTACACAAATTTTTATCTTATGAAATAAAAATATTTAATACTAGCAGCTCACCCTCGGTTCGCTCGGGTTCGTCGCTAGGTACGTTTTAAATAGATATAAATAGTTATTAGATAGCGTTAGTTATAAATTTTAATTTTTTTTTCGTTAATTTTTTCATTTTTTCTCTTTATTAAAACCTTCCGTGGACCTTAAGGAACATACGAAAAAAAAATTAACTTTATGGTATGGCATTAAAGTTCAAATTGACTTTTCAGCATTATTACGAATCTTTTGTATGGGAATATAGAAAAGTGTTGTTTTTAGCCTTTTTCAGGCAATTTTTAAAATTTTTCTCGCCGTAAGAACCATCCTCGTACTTCAAGGAATATTATAAAAAAAGAATTAGCGAAATCGGTTCAGCTGCTCTCGAGATTTGCGCTTAGCAACACATTCAGCGATTCATTTTTATATTATAGATAGACACTTTATTTAAATAGACTTTTTCTAGCTCTACTTCTGTATAAGAAAGAGAAACAAACACTGTATTACATATAATGAAATTTTTAGTTAGGCCACTACTGTATTGAGAGTATCACCTATTTGTTACAAAAATATTTGTTTTTAAACTGTTATAAATTACTGTAGGTTTTTGTTTTGACGTCCTTTTGAATTTTTGTGTATGTTATATATCATAGCATGTTATTGAGCTAATTAGAGTAGGACACAAATTCTTTCTCGCTCGAGGCAAATTTTTGGATCTTAGATGTTTAAATTATTTGTAAACTAAAGACTTACTTTCCCCCTATGTGCGGTTTTTTGTTCTTGTTTTAATTCTTTTTCTAAAATAGAAGTAACCTAAATTACTCCTTATAACATCAGCTGTCTGCCAGTGAAAGTCCCGTCAAAATCAGTACATTTGCTATGGAGATAGTTTAACCCTGGGAAAGACATAGGATAGTTTTTATCCCGGAAAACTTCTCGAGGTGGTGAAAAGGGGGATGGAAATTTGAATGGGAAATAAATCATTTCTCAAGGGATATTTCTTTTTAATTTTTAAAATACCTACTTTTCTATATCTATGTATGTATGTATATTATACATGTATATAATCTCTTCTATACTAACCGTTAAAACGTACCTAGGGAT
Organism: Fabriciana adippe; assembly: GCA_905404265.1. NCBI lineage: Eukaryota > Metazoa > Arthropoda > Insecta > Lepidoptera > Nymphalidae > Fabriciana > Fabriciana adippe. The sequence continues at coordinate 7,813,709 of FR989982.1, read as the reverse complement.
GAAACCGAGCGAAGCGAGCGTGAGTCGCTAGTCTATACATGTAATAAAATTCCAACTAAGTCGAATCTGAAAATTAATATTTTTTGGAGAATCTATTGACATATTCATTACTAGCGACTCACCCTTGCTTCGCTCGGGTTCGTCCCTACTTACGTTTTACTGCTGAACTGAGCTAAAAGTTGATAAGTCAGTCTGTGAGTCGCGAGTAGTGAATAAAAATAGTAATTGCGAATGTACCTTAGGTGATAGACATAAAATAATTCGAACTTCCCGGTATAACTTTTTAAGACCTACAATTTTCTAGTACATTGTTTTGATGTATCTCTTAAGGTTCAGCCAGCGTTAGCCATATAAATTTCTAAGGACGACTCGATAGAACCAGTCATTGCGTGTTCCCGCGGGAACGAAAAATGTGCCTGTAGTAAAAGGTATCCTAAATGTTGACCCGAGTGATAAGCTATCACTATACAAAATTTAATTGAAATCGGTTCAGTACTTTTTGCGTGAAACGCGCACATCGATTTGACTAAGTTAGTTTTGTTATAGGTATAGATAAGAATAGGTATTGCGAGTGTACCTTAAGAGATAGACATATACTGTTGTAGATATTTCTGTTGGCCTTTTCAAGATCTACAATTTTTTAGTATAATGTTTTGGTGTATGTCTTTAGGTTTAGCCAGCGGAGGGTTCCTAAGGAGAACTCGATAAAACCAGTTATTGTGATTTCCCGCGGGAAACAAAGATTTTTCTAAAGTAAAAGGTATCCTAAATGTTGACCCGAGTAATAAGTTATCAATTCACAAAATTTCGTTGAAATCGGTTCATTACTTTTTGCGTGAAACGCGTACAGAAAAAGAGACAAACAGACAAAAAAATTAATAACTATTGTTTTGGGGTCTATATTGTATACGTAATACGTTACACTTATTGGTTTTTAAAAAATAGTTCATGTACAGATTTCGCTAAGTTACTACTTTATTATAGTATAGATTATCGATACAGAGTAATCCGGGTCAACATATAGGATAATTTTTACTGTGGGAAAATATCTCATCTCTGAGAAATCTATACTACACATTAAGAAGACGTAGCTAGGAAAGCGAAGCGAAAGTGCATAGCTAGTTCTAATATAACACTTATTTGAGTATTCTCATGTTGTCATCGCGTACGTATATACGTCTTTCCCTTTTTAGGTAATGTTGTTTGAGGCGTTATTCTGACTCTGTACAAAACAATAAAAACTGTGTGCCGTTACATCGAACTTTACTTGGCCTACCTGACCTACTTGTGAAATACTCCCGTAACACACGCGCATTAACCAGTTACACCCGTAAAACGGTATTTGACAAATTAAGGTTGCAAGATCGAAATTAACCGCTTAAAATGACTTATTGAGCATTGATATTTTTTGAATCTTTGCTAATGGTGAATTGCTTAGTAGAAGGATATATTTACGTTTCTTATTTATCAATGAATTAATCGGTTTATTTCCGTATAAGAACCTAAATCTAACCTTTCGTTAAGAATACCGTTAACCATTATTATTTCGGATTACTAAGCCGTTTGTTTTTAATAACCGGTTAATGAATTAACCAATACATTACTAAAATTAACCGTCTTTTTTTAAACCGATTCCGACTGGTCTGTAGTGACAAATAAAGAAGGGCATATAAATAAAAAAACACAAATGGCTTAAAAATCATTTTAATTATAACTATTATACATTAATAATAATCAATATTAATTGTTAAATAGTCGACAGCGAACACACGCACGCACCAAGCGTTACTTACAGTAAATGCAACTAACACGCTGTATAAGAAAATGTACAGGGGTTCGAAAATGTAAAATTAAAAAAAAAATGAAATAAATGCACTTTTTAAATGATACATGATGAAAGACCTAAAATGTATGATTATTGCAATTTTATATAGTGTTGCTAGATTAAATAAATGCTATTTATTTTGAATTCGAAATATTTTTTTTATATCCTAAGTTTTGTATTATAACAAAATATGAATAAAAAAAATTAAAAACAGATTATAAACCCCCATACAAGGACATGAAAAATATCTTTGGTGAGCTATATTTTTACAGACGTTAAAATAAAAATTTATTATTTTAATTTTTGTTTTTACTGGTATTTTTTTAATATTTCAATAAATGTTGACTTTCAAGCCATTACATAAAAAAATAAAATAATAAATTCTAATTTTAGTATATCCTTTGTTATATTACTTTATACAGCGTGTTACCATCTATTACATATTTCATGACACAGACTAAAAATTAAGATTAATTATGATTTTTTAGTTTTAAAATGAAGTTTTAGGTGGATGGTAACCATTAAAATTGTTTTTTTTTATCTGTGACATAAAATATATAACAAAAAAGTAGACAGACTTCAATTTCCACACCATTTATATATTAATGAAATGCTAACATTATATGAGAAGCATCGTAAAAAGCAGAACACTTTAAAATAATCAAAATAATCAATCATAAATAAAAAAAGACAATTTGTGATGTTTCATAATAAAAAAAAAAGTTGTCGCAGTAGATAATAAAAAAAACCTTGAGATTCGAATTGTTATTGAAATCTGTCTACGGCCGACCGTACTTTACTCAATATATATGCATCTCTTTCTCGCATTAACTATTCGCTGTTGCCGTCCTTCTCGCACGTACAAACAAACAAACCATTAGAAAGAGATGAATAGATGCCAAGTGACGTACAGCATACAAAATGTAGATAAAAAAGATTAGTCACTAATAGTATTAAAGCGTTACAAATGAGAATGAAATATAATAAAAAATAAAATAGAAAAAAAAAGATTATCAGTGATTTTCGTAGACGCACATTAGATTTTTAATTTGAACGTGTATAAATTTAATTTAGGAATTATGGTAAATTTCAAAACGCTATAAATACACCATATATGCGTGTATTTAGCCAAGATATTTTCAATTTTTTCCAAACACCAGACCGAAAATAGGAGGAAGTATAATTAAAATACATGATATTACAAAACCTACAAAATTTAACACAGTACTGATATCGATAATTAAAACGTCAACTAGAAATCACAATTACATATCAACGAATGAGACGGACACATTGTTACACACAGATTATATACGAGCAGGAAATAAAAAAATAAAAAAGTACATGAAAAAAATATCAAGAGCTCCCATAAAAGAGTATACATACGTACATATATAAAAAATGTACAACAGTGTGACCGTACACAAAAACATTACGTTAAATCACGATCCGCCAAGCGTTGCGACAAACAAAAAAACAGTTACATATATAAATATATGTACATACAACCCAACCCACTGCTCGAAGGGACACTAAAAAAGACTTTTATTTAACTACCATCCATGACTCTATTATAAAGAAAACTTTCAAATTCAAACATCCTGTATCATAAAGCACAGATTATACACCACATACAGACTTCAATCGGGACTAGAACCGACTAAAAGCTGTATCATTTTCGATGCAGTATCCCCTACTAAAGAGTATTATTTCAACACAACATTTAAACGACAAAGGCACGAATTCGCTACCGAAAAACCGAAGGAGACCACGAATTAATTGGAATGGATCTATGGTATAGAGAGAGAGAGAGAGAGAGACAACGCTATACGAGCGAAAGAGATGGATATACTTCTTGTTAGTGTCTTTCTAGCGATGTCTCTTATAAATTATTATTTTTTTAATGATAAATCTAAGTATATTATTATATAAAGATACGACGCACATTGTACTAAAAAAAATTACTTTAATTAGTATTTTTTTAATTTTAAACGTATTATTTAATTTAGTATAATATGCGTTCATCGTTATACATTTCGACATACGTGGGTTTCGGAGTTATACAAAACAAATATCGCTACACACCTTAGAAAGCTGAAAAATGAATGAAAATCGATCTAGCCTTTACAAAATTAACTGTACACTACGTTACTACATCGCTTTCTTTGCTATCGCTACATATTGGGAAGTACAGATAACAAAAAAAAAACATGATCAATTGAAACATTACAAAAAATAATGTGTTTTAATACTTTTTTACGAAAAAATAGTTCAGTATGTAGCGATAGCATATTAATTTATCAATTATTATAATATTATACGCGTGCTTTAGTGAAGGAAGTTAAAGCACGAAAATGTCTAAACAAAACAGTCACAAATTTTACATTTACATAAAATATTTATAGATAAAACTTAAAATTAAATAAATTCTGAATATTCAAAAATACCTAAAAAGAGCTTGTAAAAATTCAATTCAATGAAAAACAAAAAGATAAAAAAAATTGTCAAACTTTTATTGCAAGTAATATTAGAGAAAAAATTAACTTCTTTGGTTACATAAATAAATATACGTGATGTATGGAAGGACAGTTTCTTTTATATATAATATTATAATATTATGTATACATAGATAATAATTTGCGACTGTTCTATCTGTACATCTCGACCCTCACATCAAAAGCTTTAGCGAAGCTGAATGAACTTTTGTGATATTATAAATTGTTTTAACGGATTTAATAAAAACTATATGAAATGTTCATTATAAGAAACACTATTTAATAGGTAGATAATATAATTATTTTGACACTAAAATAATTTTAATTTTTCAAATTTAAAATGCCGTTAATTCCATTAAATCCGTTAAAAAATTAACGACATATTAATTAATTAACGTAGACAATTTCAGTGCGTTTCGAGACAACGTACACTTATCCACTAAAGCGATTTCGATGGTGTTGTGATTATTTTGTAATGTTCACACATACCAAACCAACATTTATGCCATGTAATAAAAATTATAAAATTCCGTCCGTCTGTTGACTAAATAAGAAATAAGTATTATTTAAATTAGCATTAAAATGTGGAATAATTTTTCTAAGCAAAAACGTCCATTTCTTCCAAAAATATACACATAATTTAAAATTTAGTATAATTTAGAAAACAAAATGTCTTTTTAGTGATTAATCAATTAAAAATTTCCTACAAGAATAATCACACCACCTTTAAATTTACATAATCGCGACATATATATATAAAATTGTATTAATTATAAAGACGGCGGTCTGTCCGTCACATGCGACACCCGAGTACGTCCTAGTTTGAGGTATAATAAATTTGAATGACTTTAGACATTTAACTTTATATATAAGAATATTTTGTCTATCTGTTTGTCATGTCGTAACAGAGAGATACATATTAATATTTGGTTAGTGTTTCGTTTGGTAAATGGTTATATTTTTCCCCATACATTTATATTCGTCCTATTTAAATATCAAGAACAACATTCCACCCGTAAAGGCGGAATAATTTAAATTGACTTTGGAGTCAGTTGAATATTTAAAAAAAAATATTTTATTCCTTTTTGTGATAATTTGAAAAAAAAAAAACAAAATGTTATATATAATAAAACATTTAATATCAGATTTTTATTTTAAAGGAGGAAAACATCTCACTATCACTATATATTCAGAATTAACATGTACAGTTGACACCATACAAGTTTTTAAATAAATGTATATATGTCTTAAACCATTCAAATTTCTCGACACCTCTGTTTGACATGAAATCTTTTATTATTAAAAATCAACGTCGAGAACATTCTAATTTTCCTCTAGCATTTTCAAATCATACATGAAACGATATATAGAGGACTCACTAACTTTACCACAACACATATTAATGTATATAAAAATAATTTAAATAAATGTATATATGTACTTTGTTTGCTGGTTTTTATGAAACTTCAACTATATTACAGTACATCAGTATGGAATAAAGTTAGTGACCCAATTATTTATTCATAATTATTTTTACTTGTACCGTCGCAGTTCAGTTTGTACAGTCAGAAAAAAAACTATGTAATATTTTAAATAATGTAATGGTGGAATAAAAAAAAATTGTAGTTTATTTTGTATTTTTTCTCCGACTGTACTTTAAAGGCATTCCAATTTACCTTATAGTCTAAAACCATCAAATGCTAACATACTCGATTTTAAAAGTTGCGATACAAAGTAACAGCGCTGTGTTAAGTGAAATTATAATAAGAATGAGTTTCTATATCGATTTGACCATTCAGAATTATTCTTACAACATTATTACAATATTTTAATTTCTACCCTTAATGTGAGAGGGAGGAAGCGTCTAGATTGGCTTTTTTTTGACAACTTACTAGGTTCTCTCTGACATGCAGGTTTCTTTACGATGTTTACGTTCAACGTAAGACAAGTGATAATTATGGTGGAAATGATTCGCACATGAAAATATCAAAGGTGCGACACCCGGGATTTGAACCCGATTCACTTCGCTTTCCATGCGAGCACGTTACCACTAAGGTAACACCGCTATTAAAATTAAAAAAAAAATATTCATATTTTAAAGAGTTCTTGAAGTATGATTGACAACAATCATATAATTATATTCTTAGATGTACATTTACGAACAGTACTTTGTTTATGTTTCAATTATAAAAAAAAAAAAAGGAAACGTTAAAGATATTTAACACAGCACGGTTTTTTTGAATAATAAGAAATTTGGCGAGTTTTTTAGATATATACATACATTGGTAGATCCATTTTTATTATTAAAAAAAAAACATCCCACGCACAAGCGCTTCATCACGCAATACCGACATGTTTGTATGTACGATCATATATAGTATACTATGTAAGCGTTACAATAAGCCTGTATCGATATTGATTCGATTATACACATCACTTACTTTGGACGTGCGCGATATATTTATGCCGACTTTTACATGTAACACGATTGGTAACCGCTAATCAAAAAAAAAAAAAAAGAAATAATTTTCAATGACTTGTCGTAAAAAGCGATTGTTACCATAATTAACAAGCATAATATAAACCCATGTGGTAACATGTTACCACTTTGGCCACACGTTCCCACAATTGCTAGAAGTTACCACAGTGGCTAGACGTTACCGCGTGTTACCAGCCGGCTATTCTACATATTGTGGATGCGCGTTTCAGTCGGTCTGCGTGCTGCGCGAGGCGCGGCGCGGTCGCCGCTACGAGGGCGGTGTGCCCTTCGCTGCTTCTTCACGCTGCTTGCTTATGTACACCTGCGTTGGATGGGGTTTTGCGTGTTAATTTTATTGTTATTGTTGAATTAATGTATAATATTTAAAATTGAGCGTTTTGTATTGTTTAATTTTTGTATTACTTTCCCTATGATTTCAATTATACTAAGGTGAAATTTAATTTTTTTAGCATATAATTACAATATTAGATAAATTCTTAGAAAAAAAAAAAACATTATTTATAGCTAAATCAATATCAAAATTTATCTTTTTCCTTGGTAAATAATTGACAGTTAAATAAAAACTATAACATTTAAGATTTATTCCGATTTTTGGTTACCATCGTTTAAAAGCTTTAACACTTATTCCTAAAAATAAAAAAAATAATTAAAATCCATCAAAACCGATGATGGGTTTGAACCCCCACCCCTACCGTGGTGTTGACCCACTCACCTGCAACAGCCTGTACTTGCTGACGGAGAGGTGTTTCAGATGCGGCTTCATGCGCTCCTCACCGAGCGCGAACGTGAACGCCACCATGCAGAACACGGCCGCCTTGCGCACCGCCGAGTTCTGGTGGTCCGCCAGCTATGGGGAGTTACGGACAATCATTAATTATATCTCTGCCTCGATGGTGTAGTGGCTAGCATGTACGGCTGCACACTCGGAGGTCCTGGGTTCGAGTTCCGAGTCCCGAGTTTCTGTATAGTAACAGCCCGGGAGTTGGGAAGTTGGCGGTGTTTCACCCCCGTGCCTCGGAGAGCACGTAAAGCCGTCGGTCCTGCGCCTTATCTCTCACCGGTCGTGTCTCGTGTCGTCCCACCGGAGTAAGAGAGTGACAAGAATAGAGAGTGCACGTTGTGTGTGCGCGCACACGCGCTGCAATATAATATCTCCCGTGCAGTTGATTAGTCTCAATGAGATTGGCCGCCGTGGCCGGAATCGGGCAGGAGAACATTATTATTATTAATTATATGAGCTGTTTTTCTTTCAATTTAGACTACTAGTCACTTAATCTTTTGGTGAGATTAAGTGAGATTTGGTGGGACCCTCCCATCCCCCTCACGTGACTTACGCTACAGTTACTAAAGGACTACATTTATATTTACAAAGTATAAATATAATACAACATTCAGATATTTTTTAAGCAGACAAAGTAGGGCACTTCAAAAGAAATACAAGAATATTTTTTTTTATTATCTGTGTAATGTATATTTTGTTTTAAGTTTGGTGTGGAATTTTCAATAATGCTCGCTTTCGGTTTAAATGAGATTTTACGGGACTTATCATCACACTACAATAACGTTACGCCGCCGTGGCCAAAAATTATAATAAAAATAAGTCTATATCACTCCTTCACTGGCCTGCAAACTATTTATACAACAAAGTCCTTAAAGCATTTATAATTTTGTCTTAAAAAAATAACACAAGTGGTGGGATAAGTCACATCTGTTATCATCCACCCCTACAAAAATACATACCTGGCCAACCCCCTCCATGAGTTGAGCCACGATATCATCGGTAAGCTCCGGAGCGCGCGCCTTGGCCACCTCGGCCGCCAGCTTGAGGGCGCACAGCGATGTAGGGTAACCACGCGTCCTTATCACTGGCTTGAGGAGGGCTAGCACCTGAAAATGTTACTATTATCATTAATACAGACCTTTTTCGTGTTATTTCTTAAATAAAGGCGCCTTTATAAACTAACTAAATATGTAAGCGGATTTTGGTTGTTTCTTTTCTGACCGTGTGTGGCGCTTGTGTTCTCGCTAATATCAAGATTGTATAAGTAATGTTGTGTTTTTATTCGAAATAAAAATATGTTCAATTTATTAAGTTTAAGTCTCACAATTTTATTGTAACATAGCGGTATTCCAATATTATTAACATCAATATCAATGCACCGAACACGAACGAACGAACCAGCCTTGAGAAAAAACAAAACAAGAAACGCCACCAAGACAATACAATGTATAATATCAATGGCACCGAACACGCGTTAAAAAAACAACGATGAAAATTAAAAAAAAAAAAAATAAATAAATATCGTTAACGCGTCAAAGCCTGTATATCATTGAAACCAGTGCACCGAACACAGCAATCGTACGGCGTCTGTACGTCTGTATGCGGGGGGTGTGGGGGTGGGGGGTGGTATGCTCACCTGATGCGCGGGTAGGGCGCGCGCTATGTGCGGCATGCCCGCGTCGACGGCGCGCATCACCTCCTTGCTGAGCGCGTACGCGTTGACCAGCTTCAGTAGGATCAGGTCGAAGTAGTCCAGCCACAGCGCGCGCGTCTCGGCGCGCCGGCACAGCCACACGAGGACCTTCACCGCCTCCGCCGCAGCGCGCTCGTGCGACGTGCCCCAGCCTATACAAATTGAAGGTACTTATAGGAAAAACATAATTTTTAAGACTTTTGTCTGTCTGCGTGTATGCCTGTTTGTTCAGGAAAACTTTTAGAAAAAAATAATAATTAGGATCCCGCTCAAAAAAAAACCAAACCACCGGGCGTGCTTTACCCGAGCGAAGCGATGATAAGTCGCTAATATATCATAACTTCTGTCATAGAATAAATAAAATAAACCATCAACACACACACACAGTATATAAACCAATTCATAAAATAAAAAAATCTAATCTCTAGAAATACCAGCCAGGTAAAAAGATTTACACATTAGTATTAAGAGTATTAATATAAAACATTATTCTACCAGAAGTTTGTTGTGCGTTTGTTGCATTTTCAGTATTTTCTTTGTCAGCTGCGTTCTCATCTATAGATAGAGCCGCTAAGGCCACTCGGACGATGTTCCTGAAATATGGCATATATGAATAATGTATTTTTTATTTTATTTTAATTCATTGTTTACATCGCCATCGTGAAAATCTAAAAATTTTTGAGCTTACGTATTTAATATTAATATATATTAACATTAGTTTACCATCCCACCGGTTGCCCTAACCATTTCACTGAAGGTTGCCTGTAAGGGATAGCTCATAGCAAAGCGACCGTCTTCGCATGCATTTTTGTTCTTTCTTTTATTTATAACAATTTTTTTCAATTTACGTGAATATTTGACATTTTAAACAAAGCTATCTTTTTGATTTTTTTCGCAGATTTATTTTGACGTTTTGAATGCTTTATAGCGACCATGCTCACGGGAGAGACTAAGGTTTTCAATAGATACAAACTTGGTGTCATTTTGTATTTTTTTCGAAATGATTTTATGATTTTGTGGGTAGGCACTGTCTGTAACAACTATATGACCTTTGAGACGTTCAAAACTTTAGTCTCCTCTCCGGCGACCATCTCTATAAAGCACTAGCAGAACCCGCAGCTTCGCTCGCGCTAAAACTACTAAACGAATTCTTTGGCTTTATGCTATTAGTAATAATGTATGGAAGTCTACCCGATTTGTTGACATTTATGATTACTGCCTTGGGTAATAGCATGATGATATATGGCCTATAGCCTTCTTTAATAAACGGCTAATCTAAGGCAAAAAGAATTTTTCAAATCGAATTAGTAGTTTCTGCAATTAGCGCGTTCAAACAAACAAACTCTTCCTGTTTATAATATTAAGTATAGATTTGACATATCGAAAAGCAAAAAGCCAAAATAAACCTGAAAAAAATCTTATATTCAAAATTTCACTTATTTTCACCTTCTGTATATCTTCAATTTGTACACACAACAATAACATAGTTATCTATATATAAAGCAAACCCACTTGAAGTATTCCTGTGGCTTCACACAGTCGCCGTACTTGAGCACCTCGTGTGTGGCCAGCAGCAGGCGCTCCGTCTGCTCAGGAGTTGCTGTGGCCACGTCCAGCTTGCTGAGAGCTTCCAGCACTTCAATCTCCCGGAGACCAGCTGTTGGTGGGAACATATGAATATATTAATAAGAATAATTAATGTTCTTAATAAATTTTCCAGCACTTCCAGGTTTTTGGAGATAAAATTTGGAGAAAAAATATTACGTCTATACAAATAAATAAAATTGAAGTGTTAGTTGTAATGTGCAAAATAATAGCTTTTTATTACATATGAAATATATGCATATGAAATTATGTATATGCGGTACTACAAAAAAACCCGCAGTTTTTAAAATTTTTATCTGCTTATCTGTTCGTTCCGGCTAACCTCCGAAACGGCTGAACCGATTTTGACGTGACTTTAACTGGTATGTAGCTGATATTATAATGTGTAACTTAGCGTAACATGGGCTACTTTTATTTCAGAAAAAGAATTAAAACCGATGAAATATAACTTAAGTAGTAAATAAAAGGACCAGCAGATTATAAATAAGGCGACAAAGGGACACTCACACTTAGTAATAATCAGTCCGTTTTCGTCCACCTCGTACGGCTTCACCTTGTCGCGCCCCAAGTGTCCCGAGTTGTAGTCACTGCCGATGGAAAAAATAAATAAATGTATGTGTTTCTCTTTGTGTGTGTCTGTCTGTTTGTTACTCTTTCCCTCCCCACCAAAAACTGCTGGATAGATTTGGATTGAATTTAGTACATATATTGACTATGGAGTAATACACTTTAACTTGATATACATAAATGATCTGGAGTTATACATAGGTTACTGTTGCTCACGCAAAATAGGCGCATAGTCGTCGAGTTGCGGAGACCAGCCCGAACTTACCATACCATACCATAGGCTACTGTTCGCCACCTAAGACGTCAAGTTTTGCTATTGCCATACAAAATGTATGGGGAATTGCTTTTTGACACAATTGAAAGTCGCACTAATGTCCACTAGGCAATTAGGTAAGAATATACATAATATAATAGTAACCTGTCACGTTTACGTTAAAAAAACTGTGACGTCACTCATTTGCCAGCTCCTTCATTGTTTAGTGAATTTCAACGCAACGTAAAATCTAATTTTAGTTGATCGAAAATTAATCAGGTTTTCAGGTTTAAAATAAGTTTTTTTTAAGAATCTTTAAGTGCCTTAGAATTTTTAACCTTTGCAATTAATCGAATGGTGTCAACTCATCGTTTTAGTGTTTTTATTTATATTAGTTCAAACGACCAATACTTGTTATACTCATATTTAACAGTAGATAGTTTTTTCCTCTATATCAAAAATAATACTTTATTTTTAACATTTATATACATATATAGATCTAAAACGTGTTTCCGACTTTATTAAAGTAGAATGTATTTTACACCAATAGAAATTTAAGAGTCAGTTGAAATGAGTCCATAATTGTGTATTAAACATTCTTTCGGTAAAGAGGTTGTTTGACAAATAAGCACTGAGACGAGGATGTGTCCAATAATATAATATTATCATACCCATGTGGTCCGTACTCCAGTCGAGCGTGAGGGATGGGGGACGACTCCTTAGTACTGCTCGCCTCCTCCGAGCTGTCGGCGGAAGCCGCGCGCGCTATCATGTCTCTGGAAGGTTTATCAAAACGTGTTCAGGAGCTGTATCCCACGGGACTCAGTTTAGGATGAGAGGTCCAAGAACTGATTATTTGGAATTAGCCCGAAAATTGGAGATTTCCCCGATTTCATTTCCCAAAAATGGTAAGTTATTTCTTTTTAATAGTAATACATTAAATACATTTTAAATACTATATAATATAATGTACTGAGAAGAGAACAAGACTCATTTTCAAAACTCAACCCTTTACTAAACATTAGTAAAAAAAATTAATGTCTTTTTAGTTTCGATTTTATTTAATGTAAAACAGTAGGTAAATGAACACTCACGTGTTATAATGACCGTTGGGCACGCCGGCGCCGTTTTGCCCACGCGAAAGCGTCGCGTCCGACATCTGACTTATTCCCGAGTCTTTGCTGGACATGTGGTTGCCGCATTCTGCTACAAACATGTTTATTATTAAATAAAACCAACATATAATTTATTCAAATAGATTTTTGCAAGCTATTTTGAAACTGTAAAATATTCCGTGAAGGAGTAATATAGTTTGCTCAACAATAAATTTATATTTTTCATTCGATTTTTTTTATTGGCAGGCTCAATATAAAATGAAAAAGTACGTTAATTTTTTCGTTATCATTGATTTTAGGGCATACTACTTTGATTTTAGGCCATTACCATTGGTTTTAGGGCATATTATCTTCGATTTAAGAGCATATTACTATAGATTTTAGAGTTTATTATTCATTATAACATATTCACCGTTAGAGTGCTGAGCGGTGTACGTGTGTATCTCGTTGGTGGTCTTCCTTATGCGGGAATAGACGTCTTCAGCATTGCTTGAGTTAGACGTTGTTCTTAGTGGGCTGTCGCTGCCGGCTGTGAAGAAATTATTATTTTTATACTAGCTACGTTTTAATGTTAGTACCATGGGGTCACATCACGAACAAAGTGAAATTAGTTAAAAAAATTATAATAGATGGCGTTGTATGTATCGATTTGTTTTTATGTTCATGTTAAATTCAAAATTTGAAAAAAATTAAATGCGAAAAGCATATATTCTAACTTTTAAAATAATACCTAAAGTAAGAAAAAAGGAAGTAATGGACAAAAGTATAATGTTTTTGAAGTTTTATAAAATTTAATAATATCGTTATATTTCTGGCGGCAATAATGGGTACTACATTGTGATAGCACGATCTTTGATAATAATTATGTAAACTGTGTTCATAGATGGCGCTCAATATAATAAAAAGTTTTGTAGCACTCAAAGACAATATCTTAAAAATATAGTTTGTAATTGTCATAGTAGCCTTGAGAGACCTTACATAGTTACCTACAACATTGCGCAGCGGCAGCTCGGGGATAGATACCCTTAGCTTTTAACACCATCTATCATTTAGAGCCTTTACATTTACAACTAGAGTTGCTAGATGTCGCCTTATTTTTAATTCTCACTTGCGCCATCTATTATCGTTTTAGGACAAAAACAAATAGTGTGTCCAACAGCGTGAGTTAGCGATGTCCAAATATTTGTATGGGATGCACTATCTGTACTCTATATATGATCTGTGGTTAGTACAGATTTCTCAGTTGAGATATTTTCCCGCAGTAAAAAGTTTCATATATGTTGATCCCGATACCCAGCTATCATCATACCAACTTTCATCAAAATCTGTCCAGTGGTTTTCTCATGATGCGTTCCCAGACAGATAGACAGACAAAAATCCTAAAAACTATAGAATCGACCTCTGTACCAATAATAATGACTATTGCAATAAGATTTTCCAAAAATATTTAATGTACAGATTCGAATCGCTAGAATTTAATTATGTGTATATGTCTTAAAGGGCCTACAAAATTTTCTCACAGGTGCAAATTTCAAAATGTTTTCCTTCACCTTAAGACAAGTGATAATGACGTTGGAAATGATTCGCTCATGAAAATATCAGAGGTGCGAGACTCGGGAATTAAAACCGCTTCCCTTGGTTTCCCGAGCGAGCACATCACCACTGGGCTACCACTAACTTGGTCAGCATAAACAATTAAGTACATATATATGAGAACATACTGCTAGAGGTGCGTCGCACATGTTGCTGCACGACGCCATTGACCAACGACTGAGTCTCCGCCGGCAGCTCGGACATTAGCGCTGTGAACTGGAAACAACGTTATTATATAATCATTTGTATAGCATAGTAGTTATTTATATCAGTTAAACAGTTATCAGTGAGAAATAAAACGTAACAAAAAGAGTAAATAAGCAAAAGTGTAAACTATTGTGGTTACTTCGTATTTCGTTTCTTTTATATTGATTCAATGCCCAAACAGATCTAATAAATTACAAAATAAGAAAAATATAAAATGTATATATATATACCAATATAAGTTTTATATTTATTAAACATAAAGAATATAACTTGAAGATAAAAAAAAACTATTAAACACTAGCGACTCACCCTCGTAGCGTTTGGGTTCGTCCCTAGGTTGCTTCTCCATACAAACTTTCAACCACATTTTTAAGCCCTTAAAGGATTATTTCCAGGACAAAAACTATGTCCTATGTTCTTTCCAAGGTCTCAAACTACCTTCTTAGCAAATTTCATCTAAATCGGTTCAGTACTTTCGGAGGCTATTCGGTACAAACAAACAAATATTTCCTCTTTATAACATCATAAAAAAAATATTTTACATATCGATCCAACTTAATCTAAGCCTTAGTAAAACAAAAAAAATATTTCTATTTTTTTTAACATAAAACAACAACAAATCTCACCGGCACTGGGTTGCAGTCGTACAGGCAGGCGAGCGCGCGGCGCGCGGCGTGGCGCACGTCGGCGGCGCGGGGGTCCGCCGCCAGCTGCGCCGTCTTGGCCAGAGCGCGCCCCGCCACACCAGTGGCTCCACCTGCCAGACACACACATACATTGCGTACGGTACAAACATACATACTGTACGTCAATTCAAATTTTAATTTAAACTATTTCCCATTTGATAGGATACCGAGACCAAAAATAAAACCACGAAAAAATATTTTTATCTAAAATTTACATTTCTATTATTCAATCATCGTGACTCGTGAAGTGAGTGACTGAGTGAAGTGAATGGATCGAGTGAAGTAAACGCGTACGCTAGTGAGTGAACGTGTAAGTGAAATAAGTAAGCTAGTAAGTGTATGTGAGAGAACGTAAATAACTAAGCTAGTAAATGAAAGTCTGGAGTACGTGGATGAGTAAGTTAGTAAGTGAATATTATGTGAAAACGTGAGAAAGCTAGTGAGTGAATGTGTGAGTACATAAATGATTCAGTGAAGTAAATAAGTGATTGAGTCATACCGTGCAAGGCGACGGCGAGGCTGTTGGGCGTGCAGTAGTCGTGGGCGAGGTCGGCCAGGAAGCGCAGCGCCGCCACCTTCGTCTTCGGCGTGGGCGCGGTCGCACCGTCTGCTAGGAATCTGGAGATAGACACAAATATTTATAGGACACTAGCGAATTTTAACGGTGTATATTATATATTTGTACATTGGTATAGAAAAGTAGGTAAGTACTTTAAAAGACTTGAAATCATCTCTTATATTACCTTGATCGGTAACAAAACGTGAACATTATTTATTTCTTACCAAAATTATAGGATATAACAATTTTTACGTCCTTAAATTGAGAAATTATTTATTTTGTGAAATCATTTTAAACGGTAGAGACGCTCCCGTCACCATGATTGCTGTAGAACATTCAAAACGTCGGGAATCAAAAATCAAAATAAGTCAGCGAAAAAATCCGAAAAGATAGTTTTATTTAAAACTCTTCAACTTTACATTAGAACAAAGAGGTCACCTAAATATATTATGAAGTTGCAACTCTGCAGGGAAGCACTCGTGTATCACGTCCAAAGTCTTCATTATCTTGCTTTGCACCGACCCGAGGATATCAGTGCCCAGTTTCATTAGTAATCTGTTGTCAAATAAAAAAAATATATATTTATTGAAGAAGGCAGAAATAGGCTTAGAGAAAGGTTAAACTGAGGTTTTGATACCGAAATAAACCGGTTCATTAATTCATAAGAAACGTACTGAACCCTCTAAGCAATTCACCGTTAGCAAAGATTCGCCAAATATAAACGCATAATAACTCATTTTAAGCGGTTAATTTCGTTCAAGGAACCTAAATTCGACAAAAACCGTTTTCCGCCTTTTAACCGGTTCAAGAACGTAACCGAAATCTTAAATCGGAAGGGTTTTTCACTTTGGGTTCGATGACCAAAACAATTTAAAAAATCAAAATGGTTTCCCGAGCCCTGTAGTACACTGGTAACTAGAGCTGACCTGAACATCAACTGGTATAACCAGTCCCGTAGCTGATGCCAGTGCACCAGGAGCAGTTCGCACACAGCGTCCAGGAGCAGGGAGAACACCTTGGTGTGGGCATCCACGAACATCTTGTTGAGGAGTTCCGTGAGCCGCCGGAGCTGGTCTTCCGTCAGGAGACGGCCGCTGTTTAGGTAATTGGCCTGCGGGGAATATGGGAAATAATTAATGAAAGCTGTTGTAGGATCTTTAAATAAAAATAATAAATACAAAAAAAAAAAACCAACGGACACACAAAAATCAACATAATTAAGTTTAATTTAGTAACGTGACCCCCATTATATTGAAGGGCCCAAAGCCAAAGGGCTAAATACATACATATATACATAGTAAAGAAGTTAATCATGTCTATTACAAACACACAGCACATTTTATAATCAATATTATAATTTCACTTGATCATCAAACACTGTCTTTGGGACCGAGAGAAGGAAAGAGAGCGAGAGAGAATAGAAAATTCGATAGAAAGAGTGAAAGAGAGAGAGAATGAAATAGAGAGAGACATACCAAATGGGTGAGGCCATCCTTCCTCTCGGTCCAGTGCGTGCAGGCGCACAGCGCGATGATGTCGTCGGGCGGCGGCGGCGGCGGCGGCGAGCTCTCCCAGCCGAGGCGCGACCCGGAGCCCGACCACGACACGCTCTGAGGAGAGAGAGGAGAAATGAGAGAACTATATTTTAATTATTAAGAAAATATACTACATAACTTTAAAAAAATTAAAGTCGCGTTAGTAACGCTAACTACCAAAAAACATACATTTTAGGCCATTTAGAGGTTGAATTTCGAAAAGTCCTTTCTTTTCTAAATAAATTTAAAATGTCAAATATTCGCGTAAATCTAAGAAAGTATTATGGAAATACTAATAAATAACAAAAATAAACAATTCACTCACATCATGTCGTCGATACGAGTCGAGACTCCTCTCTGAGCAGACGCTGGAAGCTTCCGAGTCATCGTCCCGTCTCCCCTCGCATGCAGAACTGTCTTCTGGGCTCTGATGGTGGGATTTATCGAAAATTTTGTCATAGTATATAATATATTTTTATGTTATTTGACTTGTAATAATATATTTACGCTTATGATATGCATTTATTTATTTTAACGTATATATTTTAAATGTTATTAAGCAAAAAAAATGTTAGTTGTGTTGACTTAAATTCGCCCTTTCTAATATTGTATGACATCAAATAAAACAATGTTAAAACAAAAACACATTATTACCAGCTTTGAATTTATGAATAATACACTAAAAATGTTAACACATTCTAAGTATTAATGTTCCAAAAATAAGTACTACCAAAAGCTACCAATGGTAGAAAATGGTAGTTTTCCCTAAAAACATAAAACTCACTCTGAGTGTTGCCTCAGCGTCTCTAGTCTGTTGTAAGAGACGCAAGGTGGCGGCGGGGGCTCGCTGAGGCCTCTCCATGGACTCCCGACGGCGTACACTCACTGCTCCCGCCACACTACTCGATCGTCCGGTCCTGAATGAGCATAAATAAATATATATCGGTACATAATTAATTACCCCAACACACTATTTCTTTGAAGTTAAATTTTTTTACGCACGCTTGACTTGGAGGGAAAATTTCAGCCAAGGCGGCCAATCTCATTGAAAATAGCCAACTATTATACATATAGGTACGAGTATTATGCGTCCACACAATGTTCTTTAACATGCACTTTCCATTCCTATCATTCTCACACTCTGGTGGAAAGACACGACAAGCAAAATCTCAACAAAAAACCCTGATACCCTCGGCACGATTCAGAATTCGAACCCAGGACCCCCATAGCAATTCCACGTGCCAGCAACCAGAACACTGTGGCAGTTTGTATGACTCACACACTCACCTAGTAGGACTGGTCTCCCTCGAGCCGGCTAGAGAACGTGGTATACCAGAAGGACGTCGCCTCGCACTAGACAGCGACATCGGTCCGCTTCGCGATGATGGAGATGACGAACGAGATGTGGCTGATGATGAATCAAAAAACATTCAGATATCATCTTATTAGAGTGTACCTCTCTATTTGATAGGAGATTAACAGAAAGACTGACAGATATAATATTTCCAAAACAATAATAGACGTTTTTTTTTCAATTCCCTACAAGAATATGTTTTAAGATATAAATTTTTGAAATTGAAAAATATTTTTTCCCATGTTATTTCTATGGAAAATGGAAATTCGCGATGCGCGACCTCTAAGTATTAACATTACGAATTCCGGTTTTTACAGGCATCTTTTTTCTGTTCCCTGAATCTATTTCGGAGGGGATTTCGAGAAAAAATACATGTCGTTTTTTTTTTTTGAATCAATCTAAATTATGTGTTTGCACCTCATTATTTTTTTTTCTCACGGTCGAGGGTTTCTGATAGATCTCTTGAAGAGATAAGTCATCCTTTGTACACAATTATATGTTCTCTGTTTTTATATGTATTCTTTTTGTGGTACATAAGTAAATAAATAAACACTCACGCTGCGACTGCGACACCCCGGGGCGGGAGCGGGAGCGCCCGGCCACGCGCTCAGGGCTGGGTGGCACCGCCGCGCTCACCGGCGACCGCTTGGCGCGAGCTGCCATTAAAATAATAGTTGTTTTTAAATTTACGCGAATATTTGACATTTTAAATAAAACTCTTTTCGCAGATTCATTTAATTTTTTGGTTCCCGACGTTTCCACTTTTGCTTTACATCAGTGTGTCCCATGACCATGATTGCTGTAAAGCATTCGAAACGTCGGAAACCACAAATCAAAATAAATCTGCGAAAAAAGATAGTTTTGTTTAAAACAGCCATAAATCATGTCTTTAGAAGAATAATCTGTCTAGAAACAAATCCACGGTTTGCTCGGCTGCGTCCATAAGAACCTAGCAGTACCTTAGTGCTTATCTGTTCAAACCACTAATACTTGTTGTACTTTATAGTGGAGAGGTTTTTTCCTCTATCTCAAAAACAAATCTTTATTTCTAACATTCACATATTAAGTTAAAATACGTATTTTCAGCTTTTTTTAAAGTAAAATGTGTATTTAATGCAAAGAGAATTGACAATTTAATGTCAAAAATTCTATAATAAAAACTCTTTCAGTAAATTCGTCGTTTGGATAAATCAGCACTGAGACGACGTTTAGTTTTTTTTATACCACGACGGTGGCAGTCAAGCATACGGCCCGCCTGATGGTAAGCGGTAACCGTAGTCTATGGACGCCTGCAACTCCAATTCATATTATATTTGTTTACTAAATTTCATCCAAATCCATCCATTCCATTTCAAAGTGAAAATAATTAAGGACACTAATGTTAGTGCAGTGGTCGAAATTCGATTAAAATCTTATTTTTTATTGATAGCACTAACGCATAAGCTTTAGTGTTATTAATAACGAAATATTGTTATCAAAATATTTTTGATAACAATAGCTACTAAACAAAGAAAAAAAAAGAAAATCGGTCGACAAACAGAAAGTAAATATAAGATTCATATTTATATAAAATACTAATGTATATTTTTGTAAATTTTAAATAAGACAGATTTTTAATAAGAAAAGTTTCCCATCAGTACACCATACAACCAAAAGCCATTAAAAATAATATATACATATAGGTACTTGATAATAGAAAATATTTAAGATGCTTAAAATTAACCATAATATTAAATAAACATATAAATATATAAAAATAATAATAATAACCAACGCAAACCTTCCAAAGGACCGGGCTCCTTTGAGCCCGTGAATCCTAAAAGGTACAAACATAATCTATATATTAATACATACGTGAAGCAAAAACTTTGTACCCCTTTTTACGAAAATTGCGCGAACGGAGGAGTATGAAGTTTTCCACACTTATAGTTTATATAGAGAAAGAGTGCAGAATGCTAATATTTTTTTTTAAATTATGCGTAATAAATACATTAAATCAATAAATAAACATTACACACATTACCATGTATTTGACACACACACACGTTAAAGTCTGTGGTCAAATTGAGAATAGATCAATATTGTAATATACGCAAGAGAATAAATATATAACTTAATGAATTATGGTTGATTTTCAACAACGCGGCGGTCACTAGTAATAATAAAACTGTTAAGTAGGTGGACGTCCGTAAGCTCATCCATTTAGTCCATCCAAACTCCATTTTATAATCCTAATGTACCGGTTCTTGTCAAATAATACACTATTAGATTGTTAAAATGAAAAACGCTTTGGAATCACCACTTGACACTATTTATTGTCTGTAGACTTATTATTAAAAAGGACATGTGAGCACGCGCGGCTTACTTGCTAGCGATACGCGAACCAACTTGATTTTATGAATTAGAGTATGACGCGTATCGAGTAAAATGCTGAATTGCCATATGTTACGGTTGCACCCCACATCTATATAATTTTCCATATTTTCCATAGTTCCTACGCATTAGCCGAAGGCCATATTTGGGCTTCCAGATGCGTCACATTAAACAGACTTGTATCTCTTAAAGGCTGAACCCAATAGAGTGCCGACCACAGCCCGTTCTCGGTTCGATATCAGTCTGGTAAAGTATTTTCATACAAGAAACGTTGCTGTAGTGTTACTCGACCGGAACTTGAATTTTACTGATGGTGTGAATGCACTCATTATTTCCTGTATAAAAATACTTTACCAAACCGGTATCGGACCGAGAATGTACCGTGATAGGCACTATAGTGTGTATCGGGTCTTACTGATAGAGTGAATCCACTCATTGTTTCTTGTACAACAATACTTTACCAGGCCAATATCGGTCTGAGAGCGAACCGTGATCGGCACTATAGTGTGGATAAGTCCTAATTGTCCCCATGCAAGCCTTCCAAAGGATCAGGCTCCTTCGAGTCCGTGAAATTCGAAGAGATACAAATAATAATAATAATAATGTCTTTATTAGGAAATAAAAATTACATACATCATTTATATAACTAATTGAGCTAATAATAAAAAAAATGACAAGAGAAAATGTAATGTTGCTATATACAAAATTAAATTTTGATATCTACCTTGTTGTGCGACTTCCCCTTCTTCAGAATGGCATATAAAATATAGATTATATTTATTTTATTATAATAATAAATAATTAATTATAACGTGAGAAATGTTTATAATTTTAATATATAAAATTATTATTATTATCGAACGTGAAACTGTCCATCGGATAAATAATATATAATTAATAAAGGCTTTACAGAGTAGCCCTTTTTAAAATTTTTAATAACATTTTTAAAGTAATATTTTTTATGACATATTAAAAATAATTCTATTTCTATATATCCTTAACTTTATCAGCGAATTATGTCTGTACATAATTATGTACATATGTATATATATATGTTTAAACGGCTCGTTGGTCTAGTGGCTAGCATGTTCTGCTGAAGATCCGGAGCTCCTGGGTTCGAATCTCGTAGTATTTGTTTTTTCTAGAAAGAAAGGTGCAAATGAGCAGATAATCTATCTGACGGCAAGTGGCTATAGTCGCTCATAAGCCTTCCAGAGACGTAAAGACACGCACGTCATTTAAAGAGCCCCATATTATAGTTTTGAGAAACCTCAGGATAAATTTTATGTACTGTGTAATACATATATGTGTTATGTGCATTTGTTTATATACATTTTTTTATGTCTATATATATTTTAAATGTATGTATCTATGTATGTATGTTTGTACTGTACTTACGCGAACCAGCAATCCGACTATCTCCGACTAGCGACCTACGTCTGGTTCGCTATGCTACGTATACATGTCTATATATACTTAAGTAGGCTAGTAATCCTTGCGGCAAGTTATATGAGTTGTTGTACTTATATATGCATATACGTATGCTTATATCTATGTATGTACGTCCGTTACTTACGCAAGGTAGCAGTTCCAGACCTTGGACCAGGCGAGGTGCGAATACAACGCGTGCGCGCGCACTCGCCGCACCATGTATATTATTACAAGTGTAGGCACACAAATGTTCATACACATATACATATTATATATATATATATATATATATATATATATATATATATATACATATCCTCTTTTATACTTGTACATTTTTTATTAAGACCTTTTTATTAACTTTTTTTTTTATAAATAGTTTTTTGTGACATATGAGTAAAACATTGAACATTAAAAGGCGTATAATAATTCAATGAAATTATTTTATTTATATTTCAAGTAAAATAGAGAAATATAATAATATATTGTCTCTACGACCATACAAGTATATATGTCAAGATATACGTATGTATGTTTTTATATGTGTGTTTGTATATGTATGTGTGTATGTATGTATATGTACGACACTCACGCAGGCTAGCAGTCCCCGCCGCGACCTTGGAGCGTGCGAGGTGCGAGTACAGCGCGCGCGCCCTCGCCCGCTGCGCCGCCGCCGCGTCCAGCGCCGACACCGAGCGCGCAGCACCGCTCGAGGACGGGGAGCGCTCTGGTGGGGGAGGTGGGGGAGTTTAGTTAGTCAGTTAATGGAATATAGCTTATGTGTACGCCTTATAAATACGAGTTTATATACATATATATGTAATAAATATGGTATAAAAACAATTCTTTTTAAAGGAGCATAGCTATACAATTCGTTACCTAAAGCTGTAGAAGATGCAAAATCTATTAATATATTTAAGAAAAAATTAAAGAACCACATACTTTTCGAATTAACCAAAAATCCGATTAAGTAGCACTACTGCATGATTAGTTGTATAAGATTTTTTATTATATAATTTTCCTAATGTTAAGTGAAATATGTTCTTTTTTTAGAAATAAATGTCTTTAAACCTAAACCTATGTATGTTTGTTTGTTACCCCTCCACACTTTATTAAGATAGACTAATCGTTACAGTGCCATGGAGCGTAGTGGAATCGCTTGAACAGCTCATAACTTTGACTAGCGACTTACCCTCGCTTTGCTCGAATGCATTTCTAAATGACTTACGCCTATGTCAGTTCTGGTACTTCACGTCATAGTCTATCATACATAGCAAATATAGAAACTTTCGTACTTATAAGTGTAGTCCAATCCTCTTATTTATTAAGACTTCTTTGCATCGTCTTTCGAAAACTATCTACATACATTCTCACAGAAATGAACTTTTCCTCATGATGTTTTCCTTCACTATAAGACTATGGAATATAGAAAATGATTCATACATAAAAATATCAAGAAGTGCCAAACTCGCGATTCTAAACCGATTCCCTTAATCTCCCAAACATATTTTAACACAGGTCTATCAATTATTAATATCCACATAAGCCCACGGGAATTGAACCCCAAATAATTTACCATAGAGTAAGCTATTTAACATAAACCTCTCATAGCGACTGGTATGTGCGAGATAGGGGGTCTCTCTTGAGACGCGCGTCGTCGTCTCAGAGAGTTGCTCCTATTCACGCCGGACACTAAATTTTCAGTGGACGCTTTAAAATATAAATTTAAATTTACCAAAATCCAAGAAAGCGTGAAAAAGAGATTTTTTTAGTTAAAAAAATATATAATAATATGATTATTAAAACACTAAATTATTATATTTACATACAACAATAATTACTCACCAGAAACACTGGCAGATGGGCTTCTAGGACTCGTAATATTTCTTCGTTCTAGAAGAAAAAATATATATCAATAATCGATATTATAATTAATTTTATCAATAATTAATCAACTTTAAGAAAAGGGGGAGATTTCAAGAAATTCAGTACACATTTATATAAAAAAAAATGTTATTAGTGTATATGTACATACAATGTACGTTTTCAGCCACACCGGCTAATCTTACTGAGACTAGCTAGATGTGCAGGAGATATTATAGCGCAGACACAGTCACTCTCATACTCCGATGGGACAATAGTTCACACGACCGGTGAGAGTTCAGGCTTTACGTGCTCTGCCTCGACATGCCTTTTTTTAACGTTGGAAAATGCATTTAGGCACGAAGTTTGGGACTCACCGGCAAAGCCAGTATTACCCACTAAAACCCAACGGAACTTCCCCCGTCTTAATGGGGCGTCGCAGGATCGCTTACGCATTTCTTCTTTTTACGCTTCCGACTAGGTTGTGCCTCGGCATGCCTGGTGAAACACCACCACTTCCAAACTTCGCACTATCACTGAGAAAACTAACAGAAATACTCAACAACTAAACTTGTTTTGATCTGGAACTCGAACCCATGACCTCAGGCCGTACATGCTAACCACTAGACCACTTAGTTAACACTATAAAGACGTTTTAAATAAAACTATCTTTTTGGATTATTTCGCGGATTTATTTTGATTTTCGGTTACAGACGTTTCAAATGCTTTACAGCAATCATGGTCACAGTAGAGAGTAAAGTTTTGGACGTCTCGAAGGCATTATATACTTGTTACAGACAGTGCCTACTCACAATTTTATAAATTGATGTTAAGAATTCATAAATGGTACCGAAGTACCCCACAATATTTGTTCATTTTAATTCTAAGCATTTCAAATTTTTTAATTAGTATTATAATTAAATATGGCAATATTATTAATAAAATTTAAGTTGTTATTATTATAAATATTACGTTTTAAAAAAAAAAACTTCATTAATTAATTAATAATATTATTTAGTGTTGCTATTATTAAAATATGTATAACCACAAAGAAAATAAAAAAAAAATATTAAGCAAAAGATTCGAAAAGATACGATACGATTAAAAGACATAATAGTTTGTTGTTACATAAGCCTGTTGAAGCCTCTGACTCCCAAACTAGATTAAACCTGTATGTCAAGAGTCATCGCCCTCTTCCATCACCATTTAGAGAAATTAACTATAGAGCCGTGTACATACCAGCTGTAGAATGCAGAGTGTGAAGACAGTCGAGGGAGCCGAGCCGCTCGCGTTCTATCTGCTTCTGTGCGGCGACATCGAGGCGCGAGAACAGCGCCTCTGCATCCGACGGGAAGTGCCGCTTGTACGCTATGAAAGCCCTGCACATTCGCGAAAGTTTCATCATTATTTGTTAATTAACGACAAAAACAAATCCATCCTATGGAAATTGTACATTTTTTCGGGATAAAAAGTAACCTATGTGCTAATTCAGACTATATCTATCTCTGTGCCAAATTCCATCCAGATCAGTTCAGCCGTTCTGGCGTGATTGTGTAACAAACATCCATCCATTCAAACTTTCGCATTTATAACAATATTAAAGGATGGGATGGAATGAATATCGAAATTGAAGTTAAACAGACACAAAACCGTGAAAAATCGTTAGGATGGTTTTATTGTAAATTGAAAAATTATTGTTTTCATTTTTTAATTCACCCTTTCTTAATTAGTAATTACGAAATTATGTATCGTCAGTACAAGTTTTATCAAACAAAATATAATATAAGCATAACATATTGTTTGTTTGAAACCGTTGCACCATTTTAAAGTAAAAAAAAAAAAAAAAACTTTTACATTTATACCACTAAGCATGTACTTCAAGTTAAACCAAAAAAAAAAAAAAAAAACATATTTCCATATTTTTTTTTGATGAAAAGCATTCGAAACGTTGGAAACCAAAAACTAGGCAGTGGTCGCCTAGTGGCAATGCGTTCGCTTGAGAAACCAAGTGAAAGTTCAAATCCCGTCCCTCGCATCTCTGATATTTTCGTATGTGAATCAACATGTCTTACAGTGAATGAAAATATCACGAGCAAGCTTGCATATCTGAGAAAAGCTAGCAAGTTTTCAAAAGACATATGAAACGAAGTCGCATTTGAACAGCGTGGTAGACTATAATCTGATCCCCCTCCTCAAGCAAAAAAAGCTCGTGCCCAGCTGGCGGGAGTTAAGAAAATGGCTAAATACAGTACATGTGACACCCTATCACAACATATCACGTCACACCCCATCACCCCACACGTACTTGCGAGCGTGATTGCGCGCGGTGCTGTCGGCGTCGCCGCAGGCGCGGCGGATAGCATCCCGCACGGCCGCCTGCTGCCGCTCCAGCACCTGCGGGCTCCACGTGTCCAGCAGCAGCACCAGCACCTCACTGCGACGTGAGAGATGAGAACATTATATTTATATATGTAGGAGGGTATTTCTTATATTTTAAACATTAATTTCGGCGTGAAAGTGTAACACATACACACATATACACATATAAACTTTTGTATTTATAATAATAGTCCAAAATTCACGCCCCGTCAACGTCAAAGACTGGGGAATAAAGGTCAGTATTTAAAAACGTGTCGTTATCTATTATGTAACAGCGTTTCATATTTTTATCAAGTGACTGGTTATTATGTTAAAATTGTGATTAAATATTAAAATAAATACTTTTTGTTAAAAAGTGTATGGTCGTTGCGGCAATGTATTATTATATTCCTCTATTTTATTGGGAATATAAATAAAATAATTTCATCGAATTATTATACGCCTTTTAATGTCCAATGTTTTTCCATACGCCACAAATATGTTTCATAAAAAAATGGTTACTAAAAAGGTCTTAATATAAAATGTACAAGTATAAAAAAGAATACATACATATATATATATATATATATATATATATATATATATATATATATATATATATATATATATATATATATGTATGTACATTTGTGTGTGCCTACAAGTGTTTCTTTATGAGCCACTTCCTTTTAATAGTTTGCCTACTCCAGTTAATGTGACCTATCTATGTAATAGATTTCATCCAAATCCGATCAAACATTATATTGTGGATAAACACACAAGTAAACTGAACTTATGCATCATACCCTCCTTGCTCTTATCACACGCAAACGCGCGAGATCTCTTGTGTGAATATGTGTGAGAAAGTATGAGATAGAGTGTAAGAGTGAGAGAGAGGGAGTGCGTGTTTGCACGTGTGTGAGAGAGTGAGAAAGTGAGTGTATGTGTTCGTACGTGTGTGAGAGAGTGAGAGATATTGACCTGAGCGTGGCGCGTATCTCCTTGCTCTTGCTGGCGGTGAGGTTGGTGGCGAGCACCGGCACGAGGCGTGGCGCGTGCACGTGCTGCACGATGTAGCGCACGCACACCGTGCCCGCTGAGGACACCACCTGCGACACACAGACAGACACAAGTAAATTGTTTGTTATCATATTTCATTCATTGGTTTCGATGTATTGTAAATGCCTGTATTGTAAAGATTTTTATTATTATTTTATTAGACTGTAAAGCGAATATTTGACATTTTAAATAAAACTATCTTTTCGGATTAAAGGCGTTATATACTTGTAGGTAGGCACTGTCTGTAACAAGTATATAACGCCTTATTTTAATTATTTTAATTATTGATGTTATTAATATTTATAATTATTTTCATTATTGTAATTTGATTGCTATTGTTATTATTAGTTTTAACTATTGATCAGTTCTAGTTAAAACTAATAATAATAATCTTCTCTTCATTTTTTTTTTCATCGTCACTGCTTAATTTACGAAATATTTTTAAGTGGGAACTTAACTGGTTTGTGTTTTATATATAATTATTTATTTCTATGTAATACTGTACTGTATGTTTCCCAAATATATTTAAAAAAATAATAATAATAAAAAAAAGAAAATAATTTAGTTAGTTAATTAATTTTCTTAAAGTTGTACATAAAATGAAATTAAACTTTTTTTCAATAATAATTATTATAAGCAGTTTTGAATCGTCAATTTAAAGAGCGTCAGTGTAGACAGTGTGTGGAGGAAGCTACCACGTCGATATAGCAAATCCTTTCGGTGGGATTCTGTTTGACAGTAGATACGTGGCGTTCGATTACAAAACCATCGACTCTGAAATCCATGTACGAGTATTTCTTTGCTAATCACTTGTTACTTTAGTAATACGATTACCGTTAGCACTAAATTAATTGTAATGGAACAATTTTGTTGAAGTTATTTCAAAAATCTATGAAAGCATCATGAAAAATCAATAATGAGATTTTATATTATACATACAGATAGACAGTTATATTACATATAGGAAGATAGTATTTTCAACAATTTCACTTAAAAATGAAAACGTTCCTTTATTTTTGACCGACTTCCAAAACGGAGGTTCATACATTAATAAATGAATTTCAATATTTTATAGAATCTCTAATGTCAATACTCGACAAGTACTAATTGTAAGATTTTTTGGTTTTCTATAGACTTTAATGGTGAGATACAACTACTTTAGGACTACTTTGGGCACTATTGATATGATCGGTAAAATAGTAGTTATACTTTTTAGTGTGGTTCATTACCCGCTGTGGCAAATTTAAAAAAAAAACAGTTATTAATATTTAAAAAAATAAAAGAATCATTTGGGTGAAATTAGATATCTTCAATATTTAAAGTACGTTTTTCCTTTCTTAGATTTACGCAAATATTTGACATTTTAAATAAAACTATTTTTTCGGATTTATTTCAATTTTTGGTTCCCGACGTTTCGAACGCTTTACAGCAATCATGGTCACGGGAGAGACTAAGGTTTCATCTGTATCAACTATATAATGACCTTTGAGACGTCTAAACCCTAGTATAATATAATAGAAACGAACCTTTGCAGCATTTTGTATGAGGTTGATCAGCTCCTGCAGTATGTAAAGGCTGAACTGCTCCAGCTTGTTGCGCAGCACCTTAGCCATGTGCGCTATCGTGATGCACGCCTCACGTACCACCTGCAACAATTAATATACGTTACTATATTATATAAACAACCACCCTCGATTCGCTCAGGTTCGTCCTTAGGTTGCTTCCCAAAACAAAATTAATTAATTAATTTGGTTTTATTTTCGTGGGACCCTATTTTTTTTTCTAAAATAAAAGTAGCCTAAGTTACTCCTTATTACATCAGCTATCTGCCAGTGGAAGTCCCGCCAAATCGGTCCAGCCATTTCAGAGATTAGCCGGAACAAACAGACAGACAAAAGTTGTAAAAAATGTTGTTTTGGTATATGTAGGTACCGTGTATAAATCCATATGCATTTAGTCAAAAGAGGTTATTTTAATATTACAAACAGACACTCCAATTTTATTTATCTGTATAGATTATATGCGTATATGAAATTTCATGTCTCTACTGTTAATCGCTAAGGAGTTGGTTCGTCCGGAGCCAATCCTAGATGGAGAATCGAGTCATAATTTTCATAAAAAGTCATTGTCATCAGCCTGAATCCTAGAATTTTAGATGAGAATACTATAACTTCTGATAGTCACACAACCAGAAACCACCCTGAACGCACCAGACTCCTAGCATTTTAAATAAGAATACCATAATTTCTGATGGTCAAATAACCCGAAATCACCATAAAGAATCCAATTACGTTCCTCTATAACTGCCTTTAAAAAGAAAATAAAACAGCACCTTCTTACCCAAGTTAATCCACAATTATAAGAAAAATTATTATCATGCATTACATTATATAGATATGTATTTGTTATCATATATAGTGTGTATAATATTTTATTATATACAAGCGACTCACGTTCGCTTCGCTCGCGTTCGTCCCTAGGCTCGTTTTCACGGTTAGCTATAATTATACATAAATAGTAGCTTGCTACTCCTAAGATATTCATTTAATTTATATAGCGATTTATCCTCGCTTTGCTCGGGTGCGTACGCCGTACGCGGATTTTGTTCACAATTTCATGGGTTTTTTTTTTTGCGGAACCCTGATTCTTTTTCTAAAATAAAAGTAGCTTAAGTTACTCCTTATAACATCAGCTATCTGCCAGTGAAAGTCCCGTCAAAATCGGTCCAGCCGTTTTGGAGATTACCCGAAACAAACAGACAGACAGACACAAATTGTAAAAAATGTTGTTTTGGTATATGTACCGTGTATACATCCCTATGCATTTAGTAAAAAGTGGTTATTTTAATATTACAAACAGACACTCCAATTTTATTTATCTGTATAGATGAATATATATTTATTTGAGTATTTATATTTGAATAACTGAACTAAAAGCCTGCTTTTTAATACTACCTCTGTATCTTACTTAGGTTGACTGGAAGAGATTTCTTGTAGAGATAAGTCCACCTTTGCAAACTAATTTTACTTTACGTTAATTTCTGAATTTGATATATGAGTGCAATAAAGAATAATATATAAACCTACCTGACTCCTGAGATCCTTGATGACGACGAGGAAGGGCACGGAGAGGTCCTTCAGATGCGCCGCGAACTCCGTCGGGTACTGCACGTGCGCGTTGGCCGCGAGCAGCGAACGTATTTTCTTTAGCTGTCACATACAAATATTACAATTAATTTTATTATACATACATTGATTCCCCATACAAACTTTCATCCCCATTTTCACCCCCTTAAGGGTTGATTTCCGGAATAAAAAATATCCTATGTCCTTCCCAGGGTCTCAAACTATCTTCTTATCAAATTTCTTCTAAATCGGTCCAGTAGTTTTTGTGTTTATTCATTACACAGATACAAAAATACAAATCTTTTCCCTTTATAATATTAGTGCGGACTAGCGACTTATTCTCGCTTCACTCGAATTAATGGTTTAGGAACGCATAAAAACAAACGTCTAAAGAAAAATCTTCTTTTTTTCTTTATATAGATTTATGCGTAACAATAGCCTGTGTCTTAATCCAGGGCAGTTTAGCTGTGTACCAAATTTCATCAAAACTCATCCAGCCGTTTCAGCGTGAAGGGGTAACATAAAAATGTGGAAGGGGATCATTGAAAAAAATAATAACTAAATTAAAAGTGCGTGTGTGCATACACACACATCGTATGTGTAGACGAATTACTCAGACTAAATAATTATATAGACAGAGACCACCAAAAAAATTGTCAAAGTGAAAAGTAGTAGCGTGATTTGCTGTTAATACCACTATTTATGACGTGCGCGACTGCGCAAGTGGCCGATGCCGACCAATGTGTTATATATATATATATATATATATATATATATATATATATATATATATATATATATATATATATATGTATGTATGTATGTATGTGTGTGCATGTGTATATGTGGATGTTTGTGTGTGGGTTTGTGCGCGCGCGTGCGTGAGTGTGTGCGTATGTGTTGTATACTCACAGCGTCAACCCTCTTCTCCCAGTCGGCAGCGCGGTCACCGAGCAGCGCGGCGGCGTGGCGGCACAGGTCGTCGAGGCCGCGCGCGCCGTAAACGGCGGCGGGCGCGGTGCTCGCGAACGCGGCCTCGAAGGCCTCGCTCGACACCGCACCCGCCTCGCCCGCTCCTGCCGCTCCGCTTGAGGCTAAGGATTGGTATAGTTTTTAAAAGGAAATAATACAAATTATCTTTATTCAATTAGATTTAAGGCAGTGGTAGCTCAGTGGTAACGCGCTCGCTTGGGAAACTGAGTTAAGCGAGTTCAAATCCAGGGGCTCGCATCTCTGTTGTTTTCTTGTGCGAATCATTTCCATCATGATTACCATTTGCCTAATGGTAAAAAAAGAAAACCCGTACGTCCGAAAGAACCCAGCTAGTTTTCGAAAGACACGTGAAGTCCACCAACACGTATTTGGCCAGTGTGGTGGACTATGGCTTGATCCCCCTCGTATTGAAAGGAGGCCCGCCGCCCGTGCCCAGCAGTGGAACGTTAAAAAGGGCTGGATACAATCAAATTTTTAAAAGCCCTTTTGAATCCTCATAATATAAAGAGTCATTGTAGTGAGTTCTTAATACAAAGTACCTACTAGTAATAAGTCTACTTGAATAAAGTTTATTTCATTCATTCATTCAAAGAAAATGACGCTGACTAAAACTAGTAGGGCAGTGAAGAGGCTACGATAGCTTAAAGTAAAATTTGTATTTAATACCAATAAAATTGACATTTAAGCCAATACTAATTCTATATTAAGAACTCTCTCGGTGAATAAGCACTGAGACGACGATTTATCGACATTTACTTGACTAAAACTATATATTCGTATAAAACTATCTTTCCGGATTTTTTCGCTATGATTGCTGTAAACAAAAATCAAATTAAATCCGCGAAAAAATAGTTTTATTTCAAAATGTCAAGTATTCGTGTATATATAAGAAAGTATTATACTTGTATAAATTAAAATAATACCAAAATACAAAATACAAATATGAAAAATATTTTCAAATATCAAATAAACACTTACCACTAGCAGAGCTGGTCAGTTTAGTGGGTGGTGGGGGTTTCCTGCTAGATGAGGGCAAGCTGTATAACCCCGCAACTGTGCGCTTTGGGGGTTCGCATGCTGTATGTTTGTATGTCGGGGGTCATTTGTGTTAGGGGCCGTATTTTTGTTTTTATATATTTACCACAATATTGGGGGTTTGGTTTATTTTTATTGTTTGGGGATTTTGGTGTTTAATTTGATTTATGATTCATTTAAGTTATTATAGTGACCCCAATGTAATTTATTATATATTTTAAGGGGTAAATGTATGATTTATTGCAATTTTTTTTAATGTGAAATTATTTTTTGATCGCAGTTAGTTAGAATGAAGTTAAAATTAATGAATACCAAAATGTTCATTAAGTTCATTAATTAATGATAGAAAGGTGTTTTTTTTTATTAGAAAGGGACAGAACGTGTTAAAATGTCGTGTATATTACCAGTGCCGATGAAACCCACAAGTACATGGCAAAAAAGAGAATAAATTATGTTAATATATTGTTATATCTACTCTATAATTGACGGTGTTATGCAATCAGTACTTAAGCAAGCATATTCAATTAATATTATTTAATCATTTAACTAAGAGATTACAAAGAATAATGCAATATAATGCGAAAGCGTTATTGTTTTTAATGAAATTAATGGTGATTGCATAACACCATCCAAAATGAAAGTGCACAATGGCTGATGAGAGAAAAATAATGATAATTGCTTATAAGTAGATAATTAGACATGAATAAAAAAATGAAAATAGTTTTGTTTCAATTCTACTTCCAAATAATTTGTAATCTTCCTTTAAAACTAATACAGATACAATACATACAGATTTATAGAATGTATACTATATTATGTATTTATATAAACTACTACAACAATTTATTTATATTATAATTTCGTTTGAATAACCAATATAGCAGCTTACGTTTAAATTTTTCATGGAAAATTTAATCATCGCCATATTACATTAATCAAAATCACAATGACAAATATAAATCATGTCAATCAATTGTTAAAACCTCATTTTACATCAAACATATACATATTTAGGATATTTAATTTTTTTTATATTTTTTTTTATTACGGGATTCTTACCGGGTGTGGAGGCACCGGAGCTATCTCCATCCCGGGATCGGGCCGCGGTCGGGATTGTCATTGTTCGCTTCACTGTCCGGGATACGAAGTCTGCTTCGTCTTGACCTTGGTTGGCTGCGATAGGAAATCAAAATTCATAATATTATTATATAAATGCAGAAGTACCTCTGTCTATATGTTACCCTTTTACGCGTAATCCGCTGAACCGATTTAGATGAAATTTTGTATGGAGATAGTTTGAGACTCTGAGAAGCACATAGGATAGTTTTTATCTCGGAAATCATCCCTTAAAGGGATGAAAAGAGGGGTGGAAGTTTGTGTGGGCAAGCTCAGTTAAAATTTTATTATAATATGTATAGATGAAGGAAAACATCGTGAGGAAACCTGCATGTCTGAGAGAACCTAGCAAGTTTTCAAATGACATGTGCTGCCCCAACCCGCACTTGGCCAGCGTGGTGGACTATGGCCTGATCCTCCTCGTATGGAAGGGAGGCCCGTGCCCAGCAGTGGGACGTTAAAAAGGGCTGAACACATGTATAGATGACCAATTCTTGTATATAAATTTATTTCGTGTATCTCGGAAACGGCTCTAACGATTCATATCAAAACTTTGTGTTTAGATAAGGTTTTGCTTTTTAAGTTTAAAATCTTTTCTAAAAAAAAAAAAAACAATTTTCCACAAAAACAACGTTTTCTATCTACTTACACGCTGACAATGTCACATAGCTATCTCGTAAATATTTGTGGTACTTGCATGGTCGCCAATGGATGATAACCTACTGGACGAGTGAGTATGCGTTTTAAAAAAAATATAAACGAATACATATCCTATCGTCCTAGGCAAACCCAGTTACATTCACGAGTATAGCAACTTAAACTGACGTTATAAATAAAAATATCTTTTTGGATTTTTTCGCGATTTATTTTGATTTTTTGCTACCGACGTTTCGAATGCTTTACAGCTGTCATGGCAACGGGAGAAATGATTTCTAATTTTGTAGTTAGGCAATGTCTGTAACTACTATATAAGTACTATTGAGACGTCTAAAACCTCAGTCTTTTTCGTGACCATGATTGCTGTAAAACGTTCAAGGAATCGGGAATCAAAAATCAAAATAAATCCGCGTGAAATGTGATATATTCGCATAAATCTAAGATAGTATTAACTCAAACTGAGCCTCACCAGACGGTAACAGCAGGCCCGCCTCGCGAGCCTCGTCGAACTTCTGCTCAAGGAGCGCCAGCTTAGCGGCGGGCACCAGTTCCTTTTTCTTCAAATCTTGTCTTAATCTTTCACCTGGAATAATGTTTTAAGTAATTAATGGCTACTCGTGCTTATATACATACATACATACATGTATATATGTAGGAAAGAGAAATGAAATATTGAAGCGAAACGGGACAAGACAATCTTTACGACATTGAGATGGTGAATTACTTGACTTGAACAAAAACTGAATTAGAAACATCTACACATCTGAATTTTAAATAACTATTCTGTATTCAGAGGCACGCAAGTTAATTATGTACATGTTTAAATAACATATGGCTGCCCCGTATATTTTTTTCTTGTAATTTTACCATTTCAAAAATTTTGCTCAACAATTTAGTTTTTAGTTTTATATCCCTTACTTGAGAAATAATTGTATCCCATACAAACTTAAACCCCTTTTCATCCCCTTAATGGATGATTTCCGGATAAAACTATCTATCCCACATCCTTCCCAGGGTCTCAAACTATCTTCATACCAAATTCCATCTAAATCGGTTCAACGGATTAACACAGACAATTGCTTTCGCATTTATAATATTAGTATGGATCATTTTCTCTTTATAATATAAGTATGAATATATAACGGAACATGTACAGACCGACGTGCCGGTACACGTCGACGAGGAGCTGCAGCGCGGCGTCGCGCACGGCGGCGCTGGGGTCGCCCACCAGCGCGGCCAGGCTCGGCACCGCCGCGCGCAACTGCAGCTCCGCCGCGCCGTGCCTGTTGGTATGAAACAAAAATATAATAAACAACATCTGTCATAAGGTACAATGATAAAAATAATAAAAATATATAGATTTTTTGTAAAAAAATAATAATAATAAAAAAATATATGTATAGTGATAAAGGATAATAAAAAAATAAAAAAGAAAATGATGGGTTGTTTTTGTACCAGACGTTATGTTGCTTGAAAAAATACAGAAAAATAATTTAAAAAAAAAATGGAATCATATACAGTGATATACGATAATAATACCTAATATTATAAAAAAAAAGTTTTGTTGTACCCAACGTTCTGATTACTTTTAAAAAGTACAAAAACATAATAAAAATATAGCCTGTTGTAATGAAAACATACACAAAAATATAGTGACAAAAGGTAATGGAGTGGGATTGAACGAATAAAAAAAAACAAAAATAGTATGGAGGGAAATAGATTTATAAACGCGAAAAAAATATTTTTTTTTAGTGATGTAACTACAAATTTTCGGATTTTTTTACCCTTTACTTATGCTTTGAGACATTGTTTCTTGAAATTTCATGATTCTTAGTCAACGGGAAGTACCCTATAGGTTTTGATTCAATTGATTTTTGTTTTGAGTTTCAAAATATGCGGCATAAACTATAATTTTTTATCTTTGATAAAATTGACTTAGAATTTTGATTTCTTCACATCCTCCAAGGGATTGCAGACCTGAGTTTTTCATAAATTAATTTTAAATTGATACCTCCACACGTTCCTGTGAAAAAGGGTCTTGACAGACAGACAACGCAGTGATCCTTTAAGGGTTCAGTTTTTTCTTTAAGTTTCGTAATCCTAAACAGTATACAACTAAAAAAGCAACTTACGAATGAATCAAAGTGCCGATACACTTCAAGGTCTCCTCCCTCGCGTGCGCCGCCTTGTGCTGCAGTGCGGGCAGCAGCCGCGCGAGCAGTGGCCGCGCGGGCGCCGCGCGACTTTCCGAAAGCGACGAAATACACGCGCGGGCGGACACGCGTACACCCTCCTTTGTATCCGCTAGCCTGGTATGGGTATGTTTTAATTTACTATAGTCTATATGTATACATATTGAAGAGAACGTGTTTCAACTCCGGGGTCTCGCAACTCTGATATTTTCATGTGCGAATCATTTACAACATTATTATCGCTTCCCTAATAATGAAAATAGGAAACCTGCATATCTAAAAGAATCTAGCAAGTTTTCAAAAGACATATTCAGTCCGTCCGCACTTGACCGTATGGTGGACAATGTAGTCCACCCTTTAATACAAGGGGGATCTGGTCATCCAGATGTCCATGATACAGTATAAAAGGGAGGCCACTTCTAGCAGTGGAACGTTTAAAAGGGCTTAATACATACAAACATGATTTCTTTCACTTTGGTGAAATTTAGTGCACAAATAGACTATGATCTAGAGTGAAACAAAAGCTACTCTTGTAGAATTACATCTTATCCAAACTCCTCATAGTGAATAGTAAATTTCAATGAATGCAAACTCTTCATACACATTTAATAAGCTCTATAGGAAATGACGTTAGATGCTTAGTCGAATGTGACATATGACTCAGTGGGATCGGCTATTGTTTATTATATACCTACATATTATATGTACATACCTCGTACCTACATAGAAATAATACAGAAATATATACATAAAATCCTTACCAATCTATTTATTGAATTTCTAGCAAAAGTTTATATGATTACATTAAAAAAATCATAATAATCTAAAAAAATAAGTTAAACTAATGCATTCCTAGGTACGTACATATACCGTTGCTACACTTTAATAGATGTTGACAGACGTTGTATTTATATAACTATATTGGTAGGCGCGCCAGTGTAAAGCTCCCATTCAGCATAATTTTTTCCGAAATCTTCAGCAATCATCGTCATATTTCAGAAAATTTACACAAAACCTTAATGGATTATACACCTAAACCTTCCTTATGAATCACACCGTCCATTGGTGAAAAGTTTATCGCATTTGTTCAGACAGACAGATGTAGTGATATGTTAACTTTTTTAATATTTTTTTTTTAAATAACTGCCTGTATGTCTGTTTATGCGTAAGACAAAAGCATATATAACATTAGTATTAACTTCTTTTTCAAATTATTAAATCTGTGAGTTAGGCCATTTTTGCATTACGCAGGATAAAACAAAAATAAAACAGTATTCAGTTACTCGGGCGTTTTGTTGCGGTTTCAATACGACTACAAGTAGCATTTAAACAGATTATATTACGTTATAAAAAAAAGATGGTACATACTGTATATGTACCTACATACTATGTGTGCATATACATAAATTATCAACATAGATATATAGTA
Organism: Fabriciana adippe; assembly: GCA_905404265.1. NCBI lineage: Eukaryota > Metazoa > Arthropoda > Insecta > Lepidoptera > Nymphalidae > Fabriciana > Fabriciana adippe. Next base: position 7,775,310 of record FR989982.1, on the reverse strand, counting down.
ACATAGAGTTTATGTCGACGTCTTTGTTTATTTTATCAACTCCTGGATGTGGCAATTTCTTTGGAGAACCCCACGATAACTATAGGTACATAAAACGACTCGGGAGTCGAACCCAAGACCTCTGGATCTTCAATGTACTGGGTATGGGACATGTGATGGGTTATTGCTGAATACAACAACACATATAAAAAATCATTAAATTAATTTCTTACCTATCAATGATATGCGGCAGCACAGTCGGTACGTAGTGTGAGAACTCTTGGCCCATGCATTCTGCGAGTGCACCTATCACCTCTAAACCATGTTGGGCCACCTGTAAAGAAATGCTTCTTGACTAAAAATTTTCACTAACTCAAAATTTACTAAAAAAAACCACCCATAGTAGTGGCACTCAAAGGAAAGACTATTCATTTGAAAAAAATGTCACTAAAATCCTTATAGAAAAAGATATAGCCCATTTAAGTACCTCTTCCTTATTGAAGTCGATTAAATATTTATCATTTAATACTAACAAAATTTTCATATAAATTCATATCACTTTAGTTTTACATTCAGTCAAATTATAACTTAGTTTATTAACTTTTATTTAATACTAGCGGCTCACCCTCGCTTCGCTCAGGTTCGTCCCTAGGTATGTTTTGACGCTCAGTATGGAATAGATTTTTTTCATTTTTTTTTTTTGGTGAATTTTTTCGATGTTTTAATAGTTATTCTGCTATTCGGGGTAAGACAAATCCAACAAAATAAAGATCATCAAAATCAGTCCAGCAGTTTTCGAGTTATAAGTGTTGTAACAAACCCGACTTTGTTTTATATATATAGATGATGATTGAAATATCTGTTAAACATTTTGTTCTTTAACACTTAAAAATTGTAATAGGCAAAGACAAAACTTTTTAAAAAAAAATAAAAACCGACTTCCTGGCACTGAAAAGTAAAAAATAACTAAACAGAGGTTTTCATTTAAAATAGATACCTAATCAGATATTTTCGAAGTCGGTGCCAGCCAATACAAATCAAAGCACACCGACTTCGAAAATATCTGATTAGGTATCTATTTTAAATGAAAACCTTTGTTTAGTTATTTTTTACTTTTCAGTGCCAGGAAGTCGGTTTTTATTTTTTTTTTTAAAGTTTTTATTTTTCCATTTTTAGTGTAGACGTAATAAGCAAGTAATTTGTAAGAAGAAAGATTTTTAATAAAAACATAATATTCGATTAAGCCATTTATTTAAAAACCGCTTGACCGATTTCGATAAAATTTATATGGGACCACCGGGGAAGAATACTCTTTAAAACAAAAAAAAATTTTCCAAATCGGTTCAGCCGTCTTCGAGAAATCCGTGAACATACATAAAAAAAAAAAAAAGATTCCGACGAATTGAGAACCTCCTCCTTTTTGGAAGTCGGTTAAAAAGAGCTCGTGAAATCTGCTACTTTGATTTATAATAATAGAGTATGACACTCGCGTTATCAAGACGAATCTAACGATATATGAACCAGCAAAATCGGTTACGCAGTTTAGTAATTATAAGGGGTAGTAGGATCGGAACATACATACATACATACATACATATAGATCAAGCACATAACCTGCCTTTGGGCTTTGGGCGGTTAATTTTACTCGAAAGACGTCTTAAAGCACGCTATAATTTTTGGGACTCGAAAAAAATCGAAGAGCTCAAACTCGAGGGCTTAACTAGTACTTAGCCTATTAAAGAGATTCACCTCCTAGCTCCACCAACAGAACAGCTCAATGGCACCATTATTGTATAGACATCTAAATTTTACATACTTATACAGTTTCAAACCACATGACATTTAGAAGAAGGTTAAAATCGATTCCCAATATTTGATTAAGTATTTGAGTGAGATATTATAAACAAAAAAAAACTTACAATATTCCCGAAACAAAATATTCACAATAGATAGGTATCAAAACTCTTATCTATCACGAAGGTAGAACTTTTCGAAGGTAGAATATCGTTTATTTATCGCAAAATGTTATCTATTCCGCACAACTAAACTAAAGAAATGAGATTAAGATACGCCCATATGGCAAGATGTTGGTGGCCTTATTCTGAGAACTTACTACTTGTTTTTAGCCGTGGCTCCACTTGCTTGTGGTAGGTTCAGAATATTATCTCTCTATTTGAAATTTAACTACAATAATTTAGCCGTTACATACAGCACGAAGAAAATAATGTAGGCATTTATAAAAAAAACAATCAATATTAAAACCCGGTATAGATCTGAAGTCCAAAAATACAATTAAAAAAACAAATTGATGTGATTTTTTTGGTTTCTTTATTCTGACCTCTTAAAGCAATCTAATTCAATGTTGCATGCAATTAATACAAACCTTGCCAGTATAATAATAAAAATTATTATACTTATTATAATGCCAGCGATTTAACCCGTCTTTGTTCGAGCATGAATTGTTTAGAATCGCATAGAGGACAAGCATACAAAAAAAACTTCTTTTTTTGGGTCCGAAAACTTCACGTACAACAAACAACACATCTAATCAAAGTTTTTACAATCGGATTAATTTAAATAGAAAAAGAAGATTCGTTATTAATAAATTTCATTAGACGAAAATTAATTTTCGCGAGAGACGATCAGAATAAGCCGGCAGAGCGATGATGCGTGGAAGTAATCAGAGTGTGTACGAAGCATCCTACCGTTTTAGATTAACCGACTGCGGTTATTACGTGGCATGATATTTTGGGTTTCTTTTTATTTATCAACTTACGATTTATGACCTAGGTTCGCTTGAATTCTTTCCTAGGTATCTAAAGGAAGCCCACATGTCACTCCAGGTATAGCCATAGTTTATCTGTGTATTTCATTTTCAATTTAAAATTAAAGAATGATTAAAAACGCTTCAGCACTTTCAGATTTTATAGATTACAAATAAAAAAAAACAAACAAACCCTTCCAAAACAAAATGAATGCATGTATTCAAGTACACCGCCTACCATTTCGTATACTGATTCTTCTACCTAAGGTTGCCTAAAAGAGATCGCTTCTAGCGATAAGGCCGCCTGTTATATTTTATACTCTTTTTTTTATTTTTTAAAGGGTTAGCCGCTTGCCCTGTTTGTTGGGTCAAATTTAGTAATTGAAGTTTTACCCATTTCCTGTCGATAGATTGTTCTAATATTTGGTACACACCTTTAATTCTGATGACAATACAATTGAACATTATATTCAGTATCATTGTAAACCCAAGATGTCCGCCGCCACAAAATGGCGGATTACATATTTTTTTACAACCCCCTCAATATGGGTATCAAATGAAAGGACTTTACAAGTAGAATACAGTGCATGGCAGATCATCTATAGAGTTTAGATAGTTTAAAATAAAAAAAACCTAAAAACTTGAAAAAAAAATAGGTAAAAAATGTATATTGAATTTATTAAATGTAAAGATGATCAAATGTTAGAAAATATTCATTAAATAAAACTAAAACGATTAACAAAAGTAGCTAGTATAAATATAAAAAGGTCATAAGTTATTCTCAACCAGGTCATGCGAGGGTCGAATGTAACAAACGAATATAGATAGCCGGTGACATAAGACTATTTTCTTATTAAGATTCGCCGAGGCGGTTAGCAAAGTTTTGTACCTATACTTTGAGTTTACGTTCAGATAGACTGAAATCTAGACTCAAATATCACCCTATATGTTTATAGAAATCAGACAAAATTAGTTTTTTTAAAGGAATTTCAGTCTAAGTACTTACTTTTGATTGATTTTTTATAGGACTATTATTAGCAAAAATAAATACACCCGAATTGAGCACACCCTCTAATTTTGAAGTTTATTTTTCTAATCACATAATTCTATATTACTAAGATAAAAACAACTCTTTTTAACGTCGCGTTGGGAAATTCATTTACGTATACCACCTAGCCGGTGGTATGCCTGGCTAGAAAAGCCAGTAAGTACTACCTACTAAAACTCAACGGAGAGATCGCAGGATCAGTTACAATTAGACACTCAACCACGAAACTTCGACAAATACCAGCACCATGATACAATCCCATGGGAAAACTATTCCAAAAGCAACATTACTTAGAAATTCCCCATACCCCGTGGGATAGACATTTGGGATAGTCACTAACCAGAAAATTCCCATCATTCAACCAAGCCAACATAGCATCGATGATCTGAAGATCCAGTTTTTGAGTAATTTGATCCCCGTACACAAGCCTTTACTTTATTCTAAACAGATATCGATTCTAAGCTAATACTACTTCTACCCAAAGGTTGCCTGGAAGAGATCGCTCTCTAGCGATAAGACCGTCTATTGTACTATTCCTACTGAAAATGGGGATGAAAGTTTGTACGGGAAGTCCACCTAGGGACGAACCCGAGCGAAGTGAGGGTGAGTCGCTAGTGTAAAATAATGGCGTGCAATAAAGAATACTTGTCTTACCTAGAGCTAGTATTAATTCCATGAGATATAACTTTCATAGATTTAGGACAATATTTGACATTTTAAATAAAACTATATTTTCGGATGATTTCGCTGATTAATTTTGATTTTTGATTCCTTACATTTGGAAAGCTTTACATCGAACGTGGTCATGGCAGAGAAAAAGGAGAGTATGTCTTAAAGCTAGCCACTAACCTTAAAGTTCCCACCATTCAACCAAGTCACCATAGCATCGATGATCTGTGGAGCCAACTCATGGTTGACCTCCTCTCGTCTCACGAGAGCCGCTAGACGCTCCCCTAATTGCTGTCGTAGCCGAGGATCTGGGCGAGAGAGCAGCGGTATGGCCGCTTCTAGCGTCGCCGGTTGCGGATAGTGCGCCATCTAGAAACGATCTGAATATATATAACATTTTAATTAATGGCATTTCGTTTTTAGCTTCAAAATCATTAAAAAAATCTCAACAGTTCCATACTTAAGAGTAGGCTTTTCTTGAAATTTATATGAGATCATTCTACCACAACCTGTTTATTATTAAATATTTAAAAATAAAAAAAGAAAAATAGTTAACTTAAGTCTAGAAAAAGATAAATAATCAATGTGAATATCTATTTCTCTTTCTTATATACACATTTCTTGTGTGATGTCCAATAAAGTGTCTATCTACATATATACGTGATCCTCGAGCAACAGCCAACAGTCAATTGTCTTTATAAATGTGTGACCATATAAAAGCTCGCACTACGCCATGTGTATTAATGCTTAAAAAGGGCTAAAATATTTTCGTGTCAATGTATATTTACGTGTCAATTAACTAGTATTATAATTAAAGATCTCTGGCAAAGGCACCAAAAAAATTGAGATAACGTAGAGTCTCATAACATTATTTTAAAATTTCCGCCTATTCATAGATTAATATAAGCATTTACCGCGTACAGGCTTCGAACCCACGACCATTAATAGGCATATGAACCTAAATATATATACAAGATAAGATTACCGTTACCAACAACCCATTTTGCAAGTCCTCACAAGCTACAGCTTACATACTAATATCGTATTTATAATGCATTGATTCTGTGAACTTACGTGAACTGAGTAGTTTAATGACATCTATCTGACTACCACTGTAGTTGCGAAAGTTTGTATGTATGTCTGTTTGTATGGCAGTTAATTTTTCACGCTGAAACGGCTGGGTGGATTTGAATGTGTAGTATACAGATAGAATGTGACCTGGAGGAACACAAACTACTCTTTCAACAACCATGGAAGCACCCAAGCGAAGCGAGGTTAAGTCGATAGTATATATTTATAAAGCGAAATACCACTCACTGGTAAGCAGATTTATCATCATAGAGAAGATATCCGCTAAGTATTTTTAGAAATTCAACCCCTAAAGGGGTAAAAGAGGGGTTGGAAGTTTAGGTTTTTTAGTATGAAAATCCGTTATTTTTTAAATACGCGGGCAGAGACGCGGACAAGTGCTAGTGCTTGTTTATAAATAAAACACAAGTGTCAGTCTGTGGTTCTAAAATAACTGTCCTTTATGATCTCACCACATAGTTACAGGATAGCAACAATTAAAACAGTTTTGACTGTCTGTTTGTCCGGTCGAATCTTCTAAAGAGTATTTTTATGAGATCTGCACAGTAAAAGTTATATTTTTTTTGTTTTTTGCGGAAAATATTAAGGTTCCATAAGAAAAATTCTCATCAAATCAAAAATTAGACTTTTACTAGTACTTATGAATCGTCCACTTACCACCATCAGTTCGGAACGCAGTTCTGCTGAGAAGATCCGATATTTATCGATATCAAAAATATCGATATATAATTTTGTTTTAAAAAAGATTTAAAACAATATTTTATTTAAAGTCATTTTTACGAAATAGTCATGTACAAATAAAATAACAATGGGGCAAATAGATGTTTCAGTACAAAAACTGTTTCAAAACAATAAAAATCGACTGCAAAAAACACAAAAATATATTTTTTACTTTTCAGTGTTTTTTGTTGTTAGAAATCATTTTTTATATTTTAATATGCTTTTATTTTTTTAATTTTTATGGTAGACATAATAGGAGCAAACTAAGAATAAAGTATTTCAATTAATAAAACATTCGCTTAAGCTGTTTAAGTTAGTTTGATGCCATTTTTTATATGAAGACTGACAAAATAAAATTCGCTCTAATTAGCAACACTAAATGAATATTAGGCTTAAAATATAATTCTAACGTATTGAGTTTGTCAAATCAAAAAAACAGGCCTAAATTCAAATTATCTACCATTAGCCGTTGAAGAGTTCCACTTATCCACCTTCTGGCCTTACCATCAGATTAGGTCGAAGATACCGAATCACTGCATTATCAACGGCATTAGAAACACTTTCAGAGTTTCAAATCAATGTGACAATTAGACGTAGATTAAATTTTCATTAGCTATTTTTCCACCCTTAGAGGTGGTATTTTTTTCAAATTTAAATGGGACCAAACTGGAAGTATACACTTTCAAACAAAACAAAAATTCTCCAAATCGGTTAATAAACGACGGAGTTCTGAGGTAACAAACATACAAAAAAAAAATACAGCCGAATTGAAAACCTCCTCCTTTTTGAAGTCGATTGAAAATTTTGTATATTGTAATTCCATAAACGCTTCATTTCTAGTACGGTTTTCATTTTACTGAATCTTTTTATTTTATGTCCTTAGTATTTACATGAAAATATTTTGTCCATCTCAAAAAGTTCTTATATAAAAACTTAAAAATAAACAGACTCCAAACAAAGACTTTTTGTAAAAATTACCGATTGGTAGTTCTCATTTACTATATACACCTAATTAGATATCTTCCAAGTCAGTGTTCTTTAATTTCTTTCGGCTGGTATCGACTTCTAAAATATCTGATTAGGTATCTATAGTAAATGAAAACTTTCAATTAGTTATTTTTTAATTTTTTTGTGCTTTTTTTTGAAGTAAGGGTTTTCTTTTTTAAGTTTTTATTTTTCCATTTTTAGTATACACATAGTAGTAGCAAAGTAAGAAGTAAGTATTTTAATTAATAAAACATTCGCTTAAGCCGTTTAAGTTAGTGTGATGGCAATTGTACATGAAGACTGACAAACTAAAATTCGCTTTTATTAGCAACACTAAATAAAAATCAGGCTCTAAAATCCAATTCTTATATATTGAGTTTGTCAAATCAAACAAAATAAGCCTAAACTCAAACTATCTCCTATTAGCCGTTGATGAGTTCCACCTATCCACCTTCTGGCCTTGCCATCAGATCAGGTCGACGATACCGAACCACAGCATTATCAATGGCAATAGAAACACTTGCAAAGTCTCAAGTCAATATGATAATTAGACGTAGGTTAAATCATTAGCTACTTTTGGGCCCTTAGAGGTGGTGTATTTTTTTAATAAAAGACGGAGTTCTGAGGTAGCAAAGATAAAAAAAAAACAGCCAAAGTGAAATGGCCAAATTACCTCCTTTTTAAGTCAGTTGAAAATGTCGTTTATTCTAATTCCATAAAACGCTTTATTTCTAGGACTGTTTTCATTACACAGAATCTTTTTATTTTATGTCCTTAATATTTACATGAAAACATTTTATCCATCTCAAAAAGTTCTTATATAATAAATAACATTAAAAAAATATTAAAACCGACTTTAAAAATACATGAATTAAAAAGTACAAAATAAATGATTGGTAGTTTTCATTTACTATATATAGTATATCCATAATCAGATATTTTTGAAGTTGATGTGCTTTAATTTCTATTGGTTGGCACCGACTTCGAAAATATCTGACTAGGTATCTATAGTAAATGAAAACTACCAATCAGTTATTTTATTTTTTTTTAGTGCTTTTATTTTTAAAATCAGGGTTTTTTTTAAGTTTTTGTTTCCATTTTTAGTGTAAACATAGTAGTAGCAAGGTAAGAAGAAATTATTTTAATTTATAAAACATTCGCTTAAGCCATTTAAGTTAGTTTGATGCCAATTTTTATGTGAAGACTGATAAACTAAAATTCGCTTTTATTAGCAACACTAAATGAAAATCAGGCTCTAAAATCCAATTCTAATGTATTGGGTTTCTTTAAATCAAACAAAATAAGCCTAAACTCATAGTATATACTACTAGCAGTTGAAGAGTTCTACCTATCCACATTCTGGCCTAATCATCAGATCACATCGACGATACCGAATCACTGCATTAGAAACACTTGCAAAGTTTGAAGTCAATATTGACAATTAGGCTTGGTTAATTTTTCATTAGCTATTTAAATAATATTTAAAGCTAAAAAAATACCACTCGTAAGGGATCCACCCTTACGAGTGGTTTTTTTTTTTCAAATTTAAATGGTACCAAACTAGAAGTATACACTTTTATACAAAAAAAAAATCGAAATCAGTTAATAAATAACGGAATTCTGAGGTAACAAACATTAAAAAAATACAGCCGAATTGAGAACCTCCTTCTTCTTGAAGTCGGTTTAAAAAACCTTAATGCTCACTACTACTACTACTAGTTATAAAGAAAAAAAAAACAGAAAAAACCACTCACCGTTTACAAAATCTGGTTATTTATAAAAAAATCCAAAAATCCCTTTCTCGTGTCACAGAGTGTCCAAATCCATATACCAGTCATTGCATAAACGCCACTCTCACGCCGCAATTATCGGCACAGAACTGACACGGTGAGCACAGAACACAAAACAAAAAACACAGTTTAGAGCACAAAAACCACGAAATGAGCACCGAGGGAGCACTGGTTTGATCACAGGTTGTTTTTGGAAGAATCACTGGTGGTCGTCATGGTTCCTTTACTGGATGCTGTAAACCGAAAGAAAAAAATATAAATTTAGTAGAAAACTATTAATACTTTCTTAGATTTACGCGAGTATTTGACATTTTAATTGAAACTTTTTTCGGATTTTTTCCAGGTTTTATTTAGATTTTTGGTTCCTGAAGTTTTGCCTTCAAGAATTTTTCTTAAAGTGTTAGCAAAGTGATAACGCGCTTGTTTGGGACACCAAGTAAAGCGAGTCCAAATCCTGGATCTCGCACTACTGATATTTTTATGTGCGAATCATTTGCAACATGATTACCACTGATCTAACGTTGAACGTTACGTGCTAGGGTGCCGCTACCCGTCAGCCATACCTCGACTATCTTATTTAGAGATCCTTCAAGGACAATTACAAAATTTTCTGTAGTGCCTCAAGAACCTACCCTAAAATGTTCATCAGCTCTCAGACTATTAGTTTGGTTTGACTTAACATCACATGTCGACGCCATTTTTTTAAAGAGATATTTGTTAAGAAATATGTATATAGGTTTTTATATGTATATCAATGCTGTTTGTTTATTTTCTTCATAGAAGTAAACTTAGTGTGCTTGCCAAATAACCTAACATAGATTTCGACTATTTGACTAAGTGTCAGTAACCTTTTTCTAACATAAACATACATAATACATATATCATTTTGACATCTGAGTAAAACAAATTACAGTGCGCATAAAACTTGATGCACTTGAGTGAAGTTGGCCTTTTGAAAGAGAGCAAGTACCTACTGTAGATAGCAAAATTATTATTGCGTTATAATCTATATATTAATACGTGAAGCAAAAACTATGAACCCCTTTTTACAAAAAATGCGCGGACGGAGGAGTATGAAATTTCCCACACTTATATTTTATATAGAGAAGAAGTGCAGAATGCTAATATATTTTTTTTAATTATGCATAAAAAAATACATTAAATCAATAAAAAATACATTACACACACTACCGTGTATTTGACACACACACGCATATATACTCTTTTGTTTATTGTTAAAGTCTGTGGTCAAATTGAGTATAGATTAATATTATAATATACGCAAGACAATAAATATATAACTTAATGAATTATGGTCGACTTTCAACCACGCGACAATCACTAGTTTCGTATTAATAATTATTCCTTATTCAAATTCCTATACAAAAATCAGCATTTAATGATTACAATTGTTTACTAAACGTTAAGTCTATCACCAGTTAAGAAAGAAAGTCTCTGTCCTAGGGAGAACTGGCGACAAAAACTCAGCGGGTCTATTTTTTATTATTGTTTTTTAAGTAAAATTATTAATACTTTTTATATTCGTCTAACCCTCCAGTATAGGTAACGCAATGTTGTTTCTCATTTTATATCACAGCCATTTTAGCATCCCACTGCTGGGGGTGGCCCAATTGTGGATTGGTGGACTTCACACGTCTTTCGAGTACTACCCATGTTTCCCCACTATGATTCTAAACCTTCATCGTAAGCCAAGTGGTAATCACTGTCTTAACCGTTTTGTCTATGTTTAAAAAAAATATATAATAATTTATGTATTTAGACATAACCTTCATTTAAATAAACAAACGTACATATTAAATATTTATTAATAGAAATATTGGTATATATATGCATAAAAACATGCAAGCAGGTCAAGCTCAGTGTTATCGCTTCTACAGCCACGACCTTGAGATAGGTAACGGGTTCATTATGATAAGTAGCATGACATCATCGCCAAATCCTACTAACATTGACGTGAAAGTTTGTGAGGATGTATGTTACTCTTTCACGCAAAAACTGACTTTGGTGAAATAAAAAAAAAAAAAAAGTTACTTTCGCTAATAAATCATAAAATAATTTATTGACGCTTTCTTTAGACCTAAACTTCTATCAAAGGGCAGACGTTATTAGCCTTCCTAGCGACTTACCCCCACTTCGCTTGGTCTTGAGTCTACTAAATATTACTATCCAAATTCGTCAAGCCATTTCAGCGTATAGGAGTAACTAGCAAACATTCAAACATACACTCATACACACATACATTTCGCATTTATAATATTATTAGTAGTAATATACGCTGTATATTACTATGAAGAATATGTAAGTTTGTGAGGGACATACATACACATGTATGTACAGACATATAGTCCACTTGATTATCTTTCATTTTTAAAGTCGGCTAAAAGCTAGGCACCTATTTTTTAGCATGATCTTTACATATTATAAAATACCCACCTACATTCGCAAATAGGACCTTAAAGATCAAAACCCGTCAGCTAAGTTTCACACTGCTTTCTAGTTAATTACGGTCGGATGCTATTGTTTAAAGCACTCTCATCTCATATTATATTATACTTTATTAACGTTAATAGGACAAAGTTTTCTACTAATATGATCTATCTTATGTATGTCTGTCTGTTCGTCTGTCACATCATATTTTTAGACAGCTGTTCTGATGACCATAAGACTGTAATACCTTTTTCGTCTACTTTGGTCTATAACTGATCCCCTGTAAATTAATAAGTCCGTCCCAAAAAGTAGAGATTTACTTTCTTAGATTTACGAGAATATTTTGAAATTTTAAATAAAAATATTTTTTCGGATTTTGTCGTGGATTTATTTTGATTTTTGATTCCCAACATTTCGAATGTACAACAATCATGGCCACGGGAGGGTCTAAAAACTAAAAATCAAAATACATAAATCCCCAAAAAAATCCTAAATGATAGTTTAATTTTAAATAATTTCAATGATTATAAAGTACATGACCATTCCTATTCAAAAAATCAATAATATAAAGGCTCGATACAATTATTGCAACATAAATCGAATCTACGACCTCAATAGAGCGCCAGAGTCGGCAATTTTCAATTACTACAATAATTAATATTCACCTTAAAGGTCGACTTTGAAGGTTAGGTTTTGTGGTATTTTATCAAAATATTTTTTTCGTAATCACGTTTATCACGCAGTATTATGTATACGTTAGTTTGTGATTATATGTAATACTTCTTCACGCTGTAATGGCTAAACGAATATGAGTTAAATTCTAAATGGAGATAGCTTAGTCCTCATTTACTGGCTAGGGAAACCAGTACTACCCACTAAAACTCAACCGTGTCGAGACCACAACAACCAAGGGTTACTCCCACGGTTCATTCTACTGTCAGAGAAGTACCAAGAGCAAACCGCATGACACACCGCCTACCGAAGTGGACCTCCTAGTCTGACTCTTTGCTTCACGACTTTTTATCATCATACAATTTATCCGATTTTTTTTTAAATAATGTCATCAAACTTGAACTTTCTCGCAATTATATTTCAGAATTAAAAGATCAAAGTTTAGCATCTGGCATTTTGTGAAATGTTAGTGATTGGCTATTGGCTAGGTATACAATAAAATGTCAAATTTTGCCAATGCTCTTGTAACGGTCGAATTTTTTTAACGAAAGGACGTAAAAATATATAACAAGAACATAATTTAAAAATTAAATGAATGAAAAAATTAGTAATAGTATTATAAATAAAATATAAATGATTTTTTTTAATTGTTCTGAAATCAAAATTGTTGCTATATCGAGTTACTTGTAATTTGCCAGTATCAAAATATGTGTTTGCCCTTCTTAATTTTAGAGCTCGTCAATAGCTACTAACTAAACAAAAAAAAATTGGTTGACAAACAGAGAAGAATAAGGCACTATGAAAATCCGAAAAGACGGTTTCATTTAAAATGTATAATATTCGCGTAAATATAAGAAAGTCTTAGATAATATATTTATTCAAAGGAATTTGTGATCATTTCCTGAGATAAGATATTTATAACACTGTTAATTAATTTACTAAAACCTTTGCAATAGATTACATTATAAAAAACAAAATTGACATTTACATATATGTATAAATAAAAATAAATGTTTTCTTGTATGTTTGCACTACTAAACCATTCATCCGATTATGATGAAATTTTGGTTAGTTGTTCTGCATACACCCACGGAACTTTCTGGCCAAAAAAAAAAAATTTTATGTTTGTCCTCCATGCGTTCCTAAACCATTCGTTACTGGGGAATTAAGTAAGCCACTGTATCTAATGATATAATTAATTTTGAATTAATAAAGTACACCCAAATAAAAGTTATCATTCGACTCATAGAGGTGTACTTTTTTTATTGCAATTTTTATGGAACCACGTTCAAACTAAAAGCTTGTTTATAAAAAAAACAACCAAATATATAACCTCCTCCTCTTAAAAATTGGTTAAGAAACAAATTTGGCAGACATTTTATAACATACACAAAGAAAAACTGAACCAAAATGTGTAGGCCAATCAATCTAAATATCCTACCTAAAAATCCCAAGATTATTCTATATAAACTCAATAGAGAATATTTTATATAGAAGTTAAAAGTAATCAATGCAAACTTAATTGTTTTATCCAACAGTCTGACTCCCACTCATTTACATTTTTATGGTCCGCATAACAATTAGTTTCATATAAAGTAAACCTTATTTGATTAATTACTTCAGTAATATTTAAATCCCGTACAAATATTATTAATGCGAAAGTAACTCTGTCTGTTTGTCTGTTACCTTTTCATGCTTTATCTGCTGAACCGATTTAGATGAAATTTGGTATGTAGATAGTTTGAGACCCTAGGAAGGATATAGGGTAGTTTTTGTCCCATAAATTATCCCTTAAGGAAGTGAAAGGAAGGGAGAGAGGAGTGAGGGGGGGATAAATGAATTTTTGTATAAAGAACCAATCATTTTCAAGCAAGGGATATTATAAAACTCATCATACCTATGTATAAAATAGTCTATGTATTCCACATTATATAAATAGTCTATTTATTCCTTATCGACAAAATGTACCTAGGGACGAACCCTAGCGACGCAATGATGAGTAGCGACTCTAGAATTTATTCACTAGTGCGCGAATTTATAATTTAAATACTTTATCTATGTCTCAATCAATATAGCGATACAATAAATAAAACTGAACCACAACCATGATTTCCGCGAAGTATTTAAGACATTGGAAACCAAAAATTAATAAACCATCAAAAAATATCCGAAAAGACAGTTTTTCAATATCTAAGAAAGTACCTATTATAATCATCTACATTTATATAAAACAAAGTCGCGTTTGTTACACCATTTATATCTCAAGAACGGCTGGACCGATTTTTATGATCTTTGAATTGTTGGATTTGTTTCTGCCCTGAATAGCAGAATAACTATTAAAATATCGAAAAATTCACGAAAAAAAAATTACATAGCTAAAGCTGGCTAATAACTCATATAATAATTCATATCTATTTAAAACGTACCTAGGGACGCACCCGAGCGAAGCGACAGTAATTCACTAGTGATATGTATAAAATAAGTTGTTCTGTTTATGATTCATTCTTTAAAATAAAGAAGTGTGTTATATCTTTATAGAAGTAAGAATTCTAAAAAATCACACTCTTAGAGATAAATAAAGTGATTTAAAGTATTTATGGTAAATAATTTCAAGAAATTCTTGCATTAAAGCTTTTTTTAGTCCCACAGCTGGGCATGGATCTACCCTCAATGAGAGGGGGATCAGACCACTCGCCACATTGGCCAAGTGTGGGTTGGTGCATATCACATATTTTTTGACATTTTATAAGCTCTCTCAGCAAGTTAAAGTGCAAGACAACACAAAGGTTGGAAAACTTTCATCACAAATGATGAAATAATTAGTTTTAAGATAAAGATACTTTTGAGGATAGTATTATTTATTTACTATGGAAGATTCTACACTGTTAAGAGCTGTCATTGTACCATTTGACATTATGATTACAGCAGTAATATTTCCCAGTAATAGCCAAAGTGAACATATTAACAAATATAAGTTTTAAATTTAAATAATTTATGTTCAGTTGTAAAGAATCTATATAACAGGAGGAACGCCATTGATAATGTTTTAAGCATTAGAGATATTATTTAGCACATGTAGTCAATGCTCCTATCCATGACCCCTGCTTTGTATGAGAGCTTGTAAAATGTAATGTTCAAGCTTTTATCTTTGCATTTACTTATCAATTTGAATAAAACATAGTTTTTTCCCTTTTTAATATAATTATGTATTGTGCAAATTATGTTAAATTAAATACATTATTGTTCATATAAAGAATTGTTTGTTTTTAAATAAAACTTAAAAAATCTTTTCAGATTTTTCAGATCTCAGATCATTTGAAACATCCAGAACCAAAAATCTAAACAATCCGCTAAAAAACCCAAAAAGATAGTACATATTACATTTTAAAATGTCAAATATTCACATACATTTAAGAAAGTATAATGAATTGTTTCTTCTTATTCTGTTATTATTTCTTATGAGAAATAAATGATTTTAAACCTGATTTCACGATATAAGTGACAGATAAAAATGTAATAAAATATGCATTTTAGTTTTGTTACTTGACAAAAATACAATTTTATGAAACAGTTAAGTGTTGTTGAGAGAACACTCTCTTTTAGACATATTTAAGATAATATTAATTGACTAATTACAAAAGTATGCAGGCAGGTTTTGCTACTACTACATGCTCTAAAAGCACCTCAAATTTAATGGAAATTTGTAATTGATATAGATTATATCTTAGATGAATACACTCATCATGCCAGTAAAGTTATGGACAAAAACTAGTGCACTATAAGTCCAAATGGTTAGTCATTTTAAAAATGTTGGTCATACGCATTTAAAAAGTTGTAAACTTTAAACATGACAATTAATCACTGTGCGCAATGAGCTAACTTTTTAATGACGCAGTGACTAATAAGCTATGCTTTAAATAGCTTCAAATGGCAATAGAATGCACTTTGATATACTATTAAGAGACTTTTCCGATTTTGTAACCATTTTAGTTTAGTAGCTGAAGTTTCAGTAACCAACAATATATTGAAATGAAGTATAAAACAAACTTTAAAATAAAATGTATTTTAAAATAAAGGAAAAAACAAGACTCAACATTGCATTTCATTAACATGATAATATATAGTTATAAAACCTAAAACATTTTCTCTAACGTAACTGATTCTCAGTAGAATCCAATATTAGATAATAGTAATTAAACTGTGCAGGCAGTGGTAGCCCAATGTTAGCATACTTGCTGGGGAAACTGAGTAAAGCAAGTTCCAATCCCAGGTCTCACACCTCTGATATTTTTATGTATGAATCATTTCCTTCATGATTGCCACTTGTTTTACCATGAAGGAAAACACTTTGAAGAAACCTGCATGCTTGAGAGAACCTAGCAAGTTTTCGAAAAATATGTGAAGTCCACCAATCATATAGGTTGGTGACCATTGTGGTGGACTATGGCTTGATCCCCTTGATATTAAATGGAGGCCCATGCCCAGCAGTGGGACAAAAAAAAAAGAGTTGAATAATTATACTGTATTATAGAGAAATAAAACATAATATGTGTTTGCATATCTCAGAAATTACTAAACCAAATCAGAAACTCTCTCACTAATAAAAAGCTACACTATCTAATATAAGTAACAGTGGATACTAAAGCTAACTTATTTCAAATAAATCTTGTTGAGCAAAATAGATATGAAGAGTATATACTTAAATTTATACTAAAAGAAAATCCAAAATCTATTCATTAAGATAAACCTAATAATAATCTTCCTTTGTATTTCTCTTGTAAGTGAATTTTATTCTTTTAGAGAAATAAATATCTTAAACCAAAAACTATAATTTATATTTTTAGGATTTATTTAAATTCATTCTGGCAAATTGTATATATTATAAATCAACACTATATTTGGTAATGTACCTAGAAATAACTGATGTTTTTTTTACTGGAAATATATTTACTACACTTTTATGTGAAAAGCTTTGTCTCAGGATAATTCTTTAGTCTTTTTATTAGTGCACTTGTAATATTTATACCTACTGGTCATGATGTCATCGTATGATGCCAATTGAGGATAGCAATAATGTACGTACGCACCTTCTATATTATGTATAACATATATTGCGACGAAACCTACTTTCTTTCTCAAACTTAAGTTTTTTAAAAAGTACATGAGATCAATGATGAGTTAAAAGTGAAATCGAATCAGCGATGTGTATTTTTTGTACAGGCTTGACATAAGATTTCAACAAAGCAGTGTCAAAATTTCATCAACGTTAGCGACATATTTTGTACAGTACATTTGTTTATAAAGTATTCGATAAAAATATAAATATCTTACGCATCCAACCTCGAAATTCCGATTCACAAAGGTAATAATACACAGCTTAAACTATTCAATATTAAAATACGAGCAGACATTGCCTTGTAAAGATTTGACCTTTATTCCTAAGCACTACCACTGCACCATTCATTCCACTGTCACATTTCATTAATTTATTTAAAAATCAAACTTCTTTTAAATACAAAAGATAATTAAAAATGGAGTATTTTAAGAAAATCTCACCGTTTCAAAATCACACAGAAAATATTCGGTCGGTAGTCGCGCATGCCCAACAAAAATTTACATCACGTGACCTGTCATGGCGTCATAATTGTCGTTTCATAATAATGTCTGCTGTGCTATGGTAGTAATTTATTCAGCCAAATATTTAACAAGATGAAACACCAATATTATAAAAAAACTATATTATGTATTTTAAATCAGCTCGTGTAATTTTATATTTTATTATGTATGAAAACACACATAGTGTAATTATTTTTATATTATCAAAATTTTTAATTGAAAAAACTGCGCGAAACGTAACAATAGAATAGAGTATACTACAGAGTATAGACTATAGAGCATAGATTATTATGTCTGTAAAAATAAATATACACTAATTATTGCATAAATCGTATTTAGTAATTACTAAAGTATTAAGTATTTACTTGTGCTCTGTATGTAAGAGAGTACTCTGTGACTTGCGCTTTTAATTTATGTCTACAACTGTTCCACACTACCGACTACTAGCTTTTTCATGGGTTTTTCTCACGATTTTACCCTATAAACAGATAATGCAAAATTATTTATCTTACACGTACGTATCACAGTTAAACTGTGTAGAAGTTGAAACATTGCAATGCCATCTGGTTGCGAGTTCGAACAAAATAGATAACATAATAATTTAAAAAAAAATTAAACCGACTGCAAAAGAAAACACTAAAAAGTAAAAAATAATTGATTCGTATAAAATTATTGGAACTGCACAATATTCATATAAGATAATCTATTAGGTCTTCCAAACAAATATACAAAATTTTATAGGTGTATGTATGCATGTATGGTTGTATGTATGTATGTTTGTCCTCGCATTTATCCGAAACTAGCAATTGAATCGTGATCTATCTTTTTTTATTTGCTTAAATTTTTTTCAATTTAGGGAATTGTAAAGATTTCATCATAATCGGTTCAGTAATAGTTTTTTTAAATTATTATTACTTAGGGGCCATTCAAGTATTACGTATGCAAAAATTTAGTAATTATTAACCCCTCCCTCCCTCTTGTCAGCAAAAGTAAAAAATGCTCTTACTCCCCCCTCCTATGATTAGGTACGTAATTACATTACGTCTCAGTTATTTCGGGGAATCCCTGAACATGCTTTTCACTTTTGAGCTTAGACAAGTAACCCTACTGTCATGTGTGTTCTAAGCACATTGATTTGACAAAATTTACTAAATTTTAATTATTTTAAATAAATAAATATTGCTGACGTACCTATTCCAGTTTTCCCCGACTTCTATGTCATCAAACGTAAGCAAAGCAAATACGCCCCAGCCCCCCTTTGGTGCTTACGTAATACTTGAATGGCCCCTTATTACAAAAACTATTTCAGTCCTTACTTAAAACTAAAAATTACAAAATATGAAAGTAATTTAAAAATATTAAGTCGACTTAAAAAATAAGGAAAACCACGTAATTAAAAAATAATTGAATGGGGATTTTCATTTATTATAGATACCTAATCAGATATTTTCGAAGTCAGTGTGCTTTGATTTGTTTCGGCTCGCACCGACTCCGACAATATTTGATTAGATATGTATAGTAAATGAAAACCCCCGTTCTGTTATTTTTGATTTTTTAGTATCTTTTGTTTTTTGAAATCGGTTTAATTTTTTTAATTACTTTTTTATTCATACATGAAGGCGGTTCTTCTTTCCATAATAAAAACTTTTTTCATATAAAAACACACAACGATAAACGTTTTTTATCGGTGATAAACTTTCTGAGATTTGCAGTTTTATACAGACGTACATATGCAATTTATATAGATGCAATATAATTTCTTCAATTATAATAAAAGGTACCTAACAAAGTTTTGCTAAAATTAAAATAAAGAATGAATATGAATAAGTAACGATTAACCAATTCGAACAGAATATGTTATGTAGCAGAAGAGTTTTAGTTAGCAATAAAAATAAGAAAATAAGCAAAAGTTAAATCCTATTATTAAAAAAACCGTTTAAAAAAATGTAGAATGGTTAAAGCCTGAAAAAGATGAGATATTACCTTACATCAATTTAAAAAGCATTTGAGACCACCACATTACCAAAATAGTGAACCAAATATAACCAACCAATAATACCAAATTTAGTTAAGCTTAAATATAAAATTTTATTGGCTTATGCTCCGCGGTTGCGCTCGCGTAGTAGAAATAAAAAAAAAATATATGTATAATTGTTTCTAAGGGTCGCTGGGCCATCTAAATATTTTTTTCAATTCCTACTGTTATTTTCAGAGATTAGTGCGTTCGTTCATGAAATAAAAACAAACGTCACAGTTTTAATAATATATTTGTTAATGTTTGATCTTTATTTAAAGTTGAATAAATATATTATTTATTTGTATTTCTATAAAAGGTTTTTTAACAACGATTGGCCATAAAAGAAAAGTCTGTTTATTTCTCAAATGATTAATAATTCAGGTTTTTTTTTTATATTTAAGTATAAAATTACCCAGAACCCTGTGTAATTAGAATGAAATTTGGATCGTAATTAGAAAATTTTAGACAATATATTTATTTGTATTTAAATTATTCTCAACATATTATATATCAGACCAGCGGCTCACCCTCGCTTCGCTCGGGTTCGTCACTAGGTACGTTTTACGTAGATATTTAAAATAGTTCTTTGCCAGGGTTAGCCATATAAATTTTAATATTTTTATTTTTTTATTTTTCTGATGTTTACTTATTATCCTATTCCGGACTAAGAGAAATCCAAAAAATCAAATATCATAAAAATTGGTCTAGCCGTTCTTGAGTTATAAATGGTGTAACTTTGTTTTATTGTATAGATTATTATAATATTGAAAATAGCCCCTCAAAATTTATATTTTACTTTTTTAAATCTAGTTTGTCGTAAATCAGTAAAAATAATAACCGGGGTAGCGATACATGCCACAATAAAACGGATGAACTCTATTACAGAATTTACAATATTTTCGTCTATGTTCAGAACCATGTGATTTTTGCCACTGCTTATTTTTTTTACCGCAGCCACATTGAATGCCTTCGTCGTTGGAAAAATCAGGTCTAGATCTTTTTATTTGGGCTCTAATTTCTTGTTGACTTTCATCAGGTTCTAAATATGAAGGGCTGAAAATTGTTATCGAGGGTCGTCTACATGTCCTACGTATATTGGGATACGATATTGGTTTTTGTGACATTCTCACAGTGGACGGTAAAGGCATCGAAATGTCGTTTGAAATTTGCTCAGTTCTTGGTACCGCAAAACTTCTTCGAGCAGCTGAATTTTGTCGTTTTAAAATATCTGAGTTAACATATTGATCAGGCTCTAGGTTAATTACAGGAGTTTGCTGAAATGAATCTTCTACATGTCGTCTAGGTACAGGATGTGATATTTCACTTGATTTTATATGGTGCTGTAAAAAAGGGGATGTTTCGATTTGGTTACGATTCCCATCTTGATGACGCATATAATCTTGATTAGAACTGGATTGGCTTGGCTGAGGCTTATATTGTGAAGGAGGCTGACTTTGTATACCTTGCATGTTGTAACCCCTTAAATAGTTAGATTCAGATAGTTTCGAAATTTCTGGTTGTGACGTTTGCTTCTGTGAATAATTTTGGTCGGCACTATCGTAGCCAGGAATAGTTTGATCATAGCGACTATTTTGATTCTGATCAAGTCTATATTGGTCATTTTTTGACTGGAGCCTTTGCATGGGCTGATCTTTATTTATAGATGATGTAACGAATCCGCTTTCGAATTTTTTATATGTTGTCATTGATTTACTCAAGCTGTAATATTTATCTTGACTGACTTCTTTCATATTTTCACTTTGTGGAGTTACTGGTAAAAGAGAAAGCCACTGTTCGTTCCTATTATTTTGATTTGATAAATTACTTTGTATTATTCCCAGTGAGGCTTCATGTTTATCATTTAGACTTATCAAGTTTTGCTTTTGAGCATTATTTGTGTTAAAATTAGGACTGTTTTCACGAGAATTTTGATAAATCGAAATTCTATTTGGCTGAGTACTTTTTAATGTTTGTATAAAAGAATCTACTTTTTCAGTTTCAATATTGTCATCTATTTTTTTAAGACATTTTATTATTTCTGTTTTGATTTTGTGACAGTTCTCTGTAGTGTAACCTACATTTTCGAAATCAGTTAAGCGTTTGGCCAAAGTAGCTTTTATCTGATTTTTAATGGCTATCTTATCCAAACTCTGAGGCAGAGACAGCTCATTGAAAAATTTTGTTATTTCAAATTTCATGTCTATTTCTTTAAGTTCTTTTATAATTATTGATTTACTAGGAGTAGAAATTTTACTTAATTCACATAGCAGCTGATTTCTTTTCATTAGTGGATCAGACAGCTTTGTGGTATATACGTCTTCATACTTTACTAGTGAAAAAAAATTTTCAACAGAATTATCAATTTTTTCCTTCATTTGTATCCCCTCATTATCATATTTATGATAGTTGTATACTATATAGCTATCTGTAATTTCATCTGTTAAGGAAGCTAACGCAATACTCGTTATATCACTTTGATTCATTGGTGTTTTCAAAACACTCTGTATTGTATTTTTTATATCTCGTCTGTACTCATATCTTGCTTTTTCCTCTTGTATAAGGGGTTTAATGCCCTTAATCGCGTTAATTAGTTCATATTTTTTGGTATCTTTATTTTCTTCAAATTCATAGGATGTTGGCAAGGTAGTCAATATATTTTCTAATTCATCATCAAGCAAAGCGTCATATAAAAAGTCATCTTCAAAAGTTTCAGGATTCATGTTTAGTTCACTTATTTTCATAATTATTCTAATAGCAATATTTTCTTTCATAGCTTTAATGTTTTCTTTTTCTTGCACAGTGTTTGCTGGCATCGGAAGCTGTCTACACCAATCTTCTACAATTTCTATGATAGTGTCTGCTGGTTTCTTAACAACCCGTGGTGCATTTGTACGACAACAAGCTGGTAAAGAATATGACGGAGGAGTATACCATATATCCTTGTCGTTGCTTGACGCAGCCACTTGACTAGTCGCCAAAATTCCTTTGTTTTCAATTTTATCATTTGTCGTAGTTTGGTGAGATGTATTCATGTCTCGAGTCACACATTTTCTGTCTTGCTGACTACCTTTTAATCTCATTTGTAAGTCACGTGTAAAAATATCAATGTTAGTTTCTTCACCTGGTAATAAAGGCAATCTTAGCAACCACTTAGAAATTTCTTTATGCATTTTATCATCTCCGCCTTGTTTATATTTTTCCATTTCACGAAGTCTCTTAGCTAGCATAGCTAAAATTTGATTCCACTCCAAAAGCTCACCTACACCATTAGCTTCTCTCAGAGGCAATGTTTCAAACCAGTCATCTATTTCGCACCGTGTTTTAATTTCTTCGACCTCCTCAGAGATTGAAGATTCATTAGGAAGAGGAACACTGAAGAGAGCACTGTACAGTTCATTGTAAATTTGTTCTTTAGTAAGAGGAATAGAATTCCTCATTTGAGCGTCTCTAAAATATTTATCTATTTCATTTTTTATTTTATTTTCATATTTTAATTTCACAGCATCATTACCATGGTCAAAATTTTCCAATATAAATATTGCTGCTAAGCGGTCTTTATATATTTTAAAACCTGGACTATCTTCCTTATATATAGGTATAGGGTATGGCATCGATATTTCTATAGTTTTTTCTAGGTCATGTTTATATTGTATTGCAGATGTTTTCTCTTTAATTTTATTTCGCTTGTCAGTAATAGCTTTCAATAACTGTCTCTTCAATTCATCTTTAACAGTTTCAGGCATAGAATTTTGAGGAAGATTATTAAGTAGTTTTTCTATTTCCTCACCTAACAACTCCTGGTACAGTAGATTATTATTAAAGTATTCAGGATTCATATTTAACTCACCTACTTTCTGATAAAGTTTTGTAGCTATATTTTGTTTTAATTCTCTATCAGTATCTTCATTATCTGATTCTATGGGTAAATTTGAACACCATTTTTCTATTTCATTGATAACAACAATTCCAAGATCATCTTCGTGGTTATTTGTTAAATTTTTATTACTGTATGCGTGTGAATATTTACACATTTTACTTGGAACGTTATTTTTTTCGGAGTCTTCTTTATTTTTGTATGATTGGTGTTTATTGACATCAACCCGTACTATTCTATTTAATAATTGTTGAACTGCAACAGGTAAGATAATTTCTTTACTCGAATCTAGTGGTAGTGCAGTTATCCAATTAGTGATATAATCAATTAAGCTACTGTCGATTTCTGACGGTTCCTTGTAATCTATTTGCACTTCAGATATTTTCTCGGCTAAAGTGCTTATCATATCAGCTATTTGATGTTGTGATTCTATATCAGAAAGAGGTAGTAAAGGTAAATTTTTAAGCCATTGAGAAATCTCATTTGCGTATCCTAATTCAAAACTAAATCTTCTAGCGGTTTCATTTTGCGATTTTGTCTTATTAACTTGGTGAGTGACTTGTGATTTACTTTGAGCCGTTAAATTTTCTACTCCTTTTTTATCTATTAGTTCGAAAAATCTTAAAACACAAGCTTCTAATTTTAAGTCATCTTTAGATATTTCGTTACTATTGTTACGAATATATTCCTCGATAAAATTTGTTAAGTTATGATCAGTTATGTTTTCGCTTGTTGCTGAGAGGTTTCGATTTGTAAATTGACTACATGATTTAGTTTTCTTAAGAATTACTAATTTGGTGCGTAAGGTATCAATTATAGAATTAACATTTCTTCTATAATGGTGTGATATTGGTAATTGTTCCAAAAATTGGTTAATGAGGACTGTTAAATATTTATTATATTCGTTTTCATTTGATGAACTTATCATACTTTCGTCTAAATCGCTTATGTCTCTCGCTAATTTATTTATTAATAGTGCAAGAACTCTACGATCTATTTGAATAAACGAATCTTGCATAGGTAATGTTTTTAACCAGTCCGTAATAAGATTTATGTATTCTAACTCCTTAGACAACTTTTCGATAATAGCTTCCTGCTGATAATTTTTTATCATGTCACCATTTGTGAGATCTAATGATGAACTAAGTTTATTAAGTTCGCTTTTCAATAATTGACTAAATGCGTCCCTAGCAATTGAGTCTTCTGGATCATAGCTATGTTCTAAGTACTTAGCTACATAATCCTTTAAGATGCTCTCTGTTGCCTCCATTTTATTATCAGTGCTACTTGTACTAACGGCATTTAAATTGTCGTGGCCAACAATTTCTTTCACCCTTTCTGTAATTTTTTTGCTAAGTTTAAGTATTGTTTGTTTTTCTTCTGAATTTATTATTTGTTTAAGCCAGTTATCTATTGCTTTTGAAATATCATTCAAAGTTTGTTTTTCAGTTTTCAAGTTATGGATTGTTAATACCAAATCGTTAATTAATTTAGTTTTCTTAGTGTTATCTTTAACTAATAGCATATTTTGTGACAGATTTAACAAACTTGTAATTTCATCTTTCAAGATTTTCAATTCTCCTTTAATTTTCTTTTCTGAATAACTTAAGCTGTTATTATTTGTATTTGTAGGAGATTTTTTTACAGGCGGCTCAGGTATATCTTTTAACATTTCTACAAGCTGATCCACAAATGGTTTGGCTTCATCAATGTTTTCAAAATATTCTAATCTATTTAACCATCTATATATAAAAAAAGATACATATTTGTCTTTTTCATTGCTTACTTCTGTTAACTTATCCAATTTTACTTGATCTATGATATCAGTAGCGAGGTTATCTACAAACGTGTCTCTAGTTTTCTTATTTTTTAGTGAATTGACGGGCAAAGTATCTAACCAAGTTATAATTACAGCTGTTATATCTTTCATATACTTTCTTTCTCCAGGCTGTAATTTGGAGTTCTTCTTTTTCAAAATACTCGATCTCCTTCTATTAGTGGAAGTATTAGAATGGTTTGACTGTCCCATTAGTTCATGTTCCGATTTATAAACGGAAATAACATTACCATATCCTAGTTCATTAATATCTTTCAAATCAAAATAATTATTTATTGTAACAATATCGTCTACTATATCGTCAATTATATTATCAACATCATACTCAGATAATCCTGTAGAATATTTTAAGGTCGTAGACAGTTGCTTTTTTAAATGCTGATTTCTATTTACGTTAATCGACCCCGTGTTTTCAAATATACATTTCGTCATATTATTAATCAGGCGATCTGAGTAAATACCATGATTTACTAGAGCATTTACAACGGTATCATAAATTGACCTTAAAAAAAACATATTTTCTTTATTACTGCTTCCGAAATCTTTATTTATTCTATTTTGGAAAAATATACTCTGGATCATTCGATTATTTTTTTCTATTAAGAGAGTTATTGCTAAACTATCGGCTAGTTTATTCAAGTGTGCGATATTCGCAGTGCTTAAAGATGTATCAATATTTCTCATTAGAAAATTCAATATTTCTCCTCTCAATAAGACCTTGCTGTCAGATGTGTATGTTTTAGTCTCTAAAATAGGTTGTAAGCGATTAAAGAAATCCTGAATTAAAAATACTAAATTTTTGCTTTCTAAATTAATGGTGCCTTCATTTCTTAATTCAAGTATCCAGTCTAAGATCTTTTGTTTGAAAATATTACTACTATCATTTTTTTCTACATCCTCTTGCAATATCGTATCTTCATAAATACTTTCATATAAAGGCATAATATTTGTTAAGCTACTCTGAATTTGAGTATCAACAAATTTCTTATCTCTTTTTTTAACATTATCATATTTATCCATAGATTCTTCTATGGGTGTGTCAACAGATGAGATCTGTGTGCTTGTATCACTGTACTGCACTCTCGGATTTTGAACTTTACTTTTAAGATCAGTGGTACTCAATGCAGTATCGTTTGTTTTAGACCTGATTACGCCTGATTTATTTTTATGTTTTGTAGCTTTTATGTCAGTATTCATCATTTTCTTATTAAGATCATGTATTTTGTTAAGCAATATCTCCCTCAAAGTTAACATATCTAGTTCATCGTCAGCATCAGTTCGAATGGAATTCAGAAAGTTATCTATTTCTTTGCCGAGTTTTAAATCATAGTATTTATCATTTATTTCTGAATATAATTCGTATATTTTTTCTAACAATTCATTAAGCACATTTTGCTTTGCGTTTTCCTCATCCTCGATGAAAATTGGTAAGTTATTGGACCATTCCAAAAGGAGTTCTTTTAAATCTTCCTTGTAGTTGGTTTTGTATTTTCTTTTACCAGGTCGATTTAGACTAAGGTCAGATGTTGATGTTTGTTCTTCTAATTTTACAATAGAAATGTTACTTTCCGATGGCATTTGAAGTCCAAACTGAAAAAGAATCATAATATAATTTAAAGCGTAGTAAAGGTTTTTGTATAATCAAAACTAGTATAAATTCTAAATAAACTATAACTTCATATATTTACAGCTTTACGGTGAAATTTTATCTGCTGACTGCTGCGAGTACGGGATATAGTTGAATGATGAGATAACACATGGTGGTCGAGACGTTCCTTAATAATTGGACATTGGTTTTCATTGCAAGACTGTAAATAAGGCATAAAAGTAAATATTTCCAACAAGAAAAGCTAATGGTAGTTGATCTCAATGTCTCCCAATGGTAATAGAAAAAACTCAATGAGCATGAGAGAATGTACAACCTAAAGTTATAGACTAGAAATTCGAAATTTTGCAAATATCTTTATGATACCTAGCTTTTCAAAGATATATTTCAGTTCTAAGTTAATAATGCCTAAGTTTTTAGTTACCAAGAAACAAAATATACGTCTTAGAATATCACATTAAGTTTAAAGATTTCTTACAATACATGATTTGATCCTTTCTTTTATTATACTGCGTATGCTCTCCATGTATCAGTATAAAAAAATACTAAAGTAACTTTTACTTTAGTATTATTTTTTAATAATAAGCCTTAGATTGTAAAAAACCATGCATTGTTTCTTTCTTTTCTTTCTTTATTGAATTTATCTATTATTTATGAATTTCTAATAAATAAATATTTCAACTTTTGAATTTAAAAACATTTTTGCTATATTATCTTTCAGATTTTACATCTGTCAAATTATTTTGATAGATTTGCTTTTTTTTATGAAAGAAATTTCGTTTCACACACAAATACTATTATTTATTACTGTGTGGTTCATATCGAAAATTAAATTATTAACGAAATTATTCTACAAAGGAATTTAAACGATTTTTTCTTTAGATAGCATTAGCCAATCTGAAATTAAGAGTATGGATGGAAATAAAATTTATTTATTTTAAACTAAGAAGGAGCCTCCTAACAAAGTTATTATAATGATAAATCTTCCTAACCGATTTCGCCCACGGCGGCCAATCTCACTGAGATTAGCCGCGCAGGAGATATTATTGTGCATTAGTGTGAAAACAGACACAAGTGCACTTCCTTTACTTTCAAACACAAACTGCAATGGGACGACAATTCAACACGACCAATGACAGATCAGACGCAAGACCGATGGCTTTACGTGATTTGCCTCAGTTTGGATATCAAATACCGCCAACTTCCCAACTCCAGGCTTATTATTGATAATTTCTGAACAGAAAAACTCAATAATTAAAAAATCCAGATCTGCAGCCGTACATGCAGAAAGGTCAGTAGGTGGTTGAGAGCCGAAAATAATTTTGAAAAACGTGATAAATATTTTTACCCGACTGCGGGGAAGCGCCCAAAGGAGGGTTATGTGTTTGATATCTGTAAATAAATAAAATACTGTCTGATATCTGTGTGTATATATATATATATATATATATATATATATGTACTCGTATGTCCAATTCTATATTCCCTCGTAATCACTATGTAGATATTATTAAAAATCAAAATGGCGGATCCTAGGCGCCAATTTGTGTCTTGAAAAAAATTTTTCGTCCGAATCAATCGAGTAGGATATCAAAATACAGGTTTTTATGAGACGATTACAAAAATATATATAAGTACAACTTATAAGTATAAAAGTAATTTAGGATAAGAAATTCTTAAATAAAACTAAAAATATGTAACTAGCTCAAACTAAAAAGCTTAAAATAAAAAAAATGTTTACAAAAATAAAAAAAACCGACTGCGTAAAAATCTAACTAAAAAGAAGAGAACAAGTTGACGAAGGATCATAGTATTATGCAATCGGAGACATACACACACGCAGCTAAAAATTAAAAAAAAAGTAAATTCTAAAACATGTACATATAAAATTTACCATTACCATAGACTTAGGTCTATGGGTATTACCAACATTCAGCCATTTTTTTTTCAAAAAGGTAGTGCACAATGAAACCGAGATATAGGAAATTCTATAAATAAAATATAAATACGAAAGTATCAGCAATATAACGCCCTACAGTGTCACGTTTCCAAAATGTTTGAAAGTAAAGATCGCCATTTGAAAATAATGACAAATCATTAAGAATGAACTCATTACGTGTCAGTTACGAGTATATTCAAAAAATAGTATCCATACTTCTCATGTAAGCAATTTTTATCTCAAAATATCTCAGAAACGTGACACTTTATGGCACACTATTTCCAATTTAATTGTTTGTTATATTGTGCTCTATCCATCCGTACTAGTTTAATCCTGAGCCGCTACTTTGAAATAAAATTAAAATGGTTGTAGATTGCTGATGCTAGCCTCCATAGAAAATTTTGGAACTTCTTGGGACATTTATAATACTCTTAAACAAACTGGCTACAAGATAAAAAAAAAACTTTTGACAGAAGTAGGTGACAGAATTTGTAAGAAGATGACGATAATTAAACTCTAAATTTTTGTTGCGTTAAAATTTTGCGTTTAGTATTTTTTTTATTCCAATTTTTTCGGGAAATGTGAGTATTTGTTACAAATTTTCTGTAGCTATCTTAGATGAATTTTGGCAACGATAAAAATAAGATTCTAAATCTACATATGCATATCATAGTAAGATAAATAACTATGGAGTGTACCCCTAAGCAATAATACGACATATTACAGCTGCAGGGTTCAGTGGTTTAGTCTAATACTTAATTTAAAAAAAAAAATATTTGATATTTTAAATTATGGTCATTAATCATGGTCACGGAAGAGACTTAGAAGTTAGATGAGCTAAAATAGAATATTGTAACGTACGCTTGATGTTTATTATACCTTAGTACCTACCCGTAATTTTTTTTATGAACTAAGTCATGAACCAAAGGCAGGCAGTGAACGAAACTTCGTTCCTACCAGGTGTCCCACGACATCTTCCGTTTTCTTTTTTAAAGTAATATCTGCTGCGCAGATGTCTTGCCTCAGTGAGATTGGCCACCGTTACTGAAATCAGCAAGGAAGGTATTACTTTATAAATAATAATTATTAAAATCGATATTCATAATACATTCGATGCCAGTAAGGTGATAAGTAACTGATAAAATATAAAATCATTTAGGGCGTACTGCTCTATGCCTAATAAAAGTTTGACATTCACGTTGTATTAGTTAACCGTAGTACGATTTTTATTCAACGATACCATACTGTATAATGTGGACAGTCTCGATGTTCTCATGGAGATTATACGTGCACAATTTGTCTATAATATATCACATCTAGATATAGATTTTAATGAGATAAGTCTCCATAACCAAAAGTCAATTACGACATTAAACATGAAACTGAATATCTTACATTTATTTATATTTAGTGTATTTTTTATTTACAGGCCTATACCCAACTGCGAAGTCTGGCAGGGTTACTATCGGCCCGAATTGTGCTATTCTTCATCTCGTGTTATTAAGATGACGGTTAGTAGGAAATGTTTAACATAACTCAATAATATTTAAATAAAACTATCTTTTCGGATTTTTTCGCGGATTTATTTTGATTTTTGGTTCCCAACGTTTCGATTGCTTTACAGCAATCATGGTCACGGGAGAGACTAAGATGTTAGATGTCTCAAAGGTTTTATATAGTTGTTACAGAGTTTATTTGTGGGTAGGCTGTCTGTAATCAAAATAAATCCGCGAAAAAATCCGAAAAGATAGTTTTATTTAAATGTCAAATATTCGCGTAAATCTAAGAAAGTATTATAACTTAATAATAACTGGGTTTGGAATTTCTATGCCTTTTAGTGCTTTCGTTTAAAAAATAACTAACATTCAAAGTTTCATTTATGTTCGTAATCTACTAATATATTAAAAAATGATTTCAATTAGGTAATATCCAATTTCTAAGGTTTCTTTGCACCTGATAGTTGGAATTTCTTTATTCTAAGTTATTCCATCGCAAGGGATGGAATGTTTTATAAATTTGTATGGTGTTGATGATATATTTATTAAAAGAATTACGAATATCAATTCACAAATGGTGAATTTATCTACATATTTATAGTAAATTTGGTGAGGAATAGTGACTGTACATTCTTGCGAATACTTTTGGAAATAGTCTTCTTTGTCGATATAGATCATGTAATATTTTTTTTAAATCTCGTGTCTGTCTGTATGGTAATTTATGTTTCATGCTAAAATTACTAGGTTGCACTATATACTTTTTTTTTGTACAACATTTTTTATCCCAGAAATTAGAAAAAGTTCGTCCAGGAAAGAAAAACTAGTAGCATATGAAAATTCTTGAATTTTGCAAATAACTGTTGCATTAATTTTAATTTAAAATAGTATGGTAATTATTTA
Source organism: Fabriciana adippe (assembly GCA_905404265.1). Taxonomy (NCBI): domain Eukaryota; kingdom Metazoa; phylum Arthropoda; class Insecta; order Lepidoptera; family Nymphalidae; genus Fabriciana; species Fabriciana adippe. The sequence continues at coordinate 7,743,859 of FR989982.1, read as the reverse complement.
GTAGACAAGTGACTATTTATGGTACTTTTTATGATGTAGATTTACAGAATTCCTACCTCCGGCAAAAAGGAAAATAATTCTTTTATTATGTAGAAGTACTGTACTGTTGCATGGATTTTCAGTCTTACGTAGATATAACGTTAAAAATCAGCATAAGATAGCTTAAGAGTAAACCCCAAAACTGTTTTGTATTTCAATATCTATACATACTCGTATAATAAAACAGTATCTTAGCGAAATTTGTACATGAAATATTTTTTAAAAACAATGACTAACGTATTGTGTACAGAATGTAGACCCTAAAACAATAGTTATTAAAAATTTTGTCTGTTTGTCTGTATGTCTGTTTGTGTGTTTGTCTGTTTGTATGTTCGCATTTCATGCAAAAAATACTGGACTAACTACTCTGGTCAACATTTAAGATACCTTTTACTATTAGAAATTTGCATGTCTAACGCTGGCTAAAACTTAAGGGGTGCATCAAAACAATGTACTAGAAAATTATAGGCCTTAATAAGACCTACTGAAAAATCTGCAATACCATAAGTCTTTCTTCTAAGGTACACTCGCAATAACTATTCATATCTATTTACAACTTATACTTACTAAAATTTGTATATGCGAGATAAAACTATCACAGACAGAACTTACACAAAAAGGTTTATCAAGAATACAAGAAAATAAGAATACCCAAACAATTTATTAAGATTAGCAAAGATAATTTACATTTCACAGCATATCCCCATCTATCCTCAGTGATGGACAGCGAGGGAACTGTGGCTGTGGTACGCGGCTTGCCGGGCGCGGGATTGACGGTGACACTGGTCGATTCTGGACGACAGTATACTTTATTACCTGAAAATTGTATGTTTTCATAATTTACATAATTGTATCATTTTCCATATTTGTATCATTTTCCATATTTGTATCATTTTCCATATTTGTATCATTTTCCATAATTGTATCATTCCATTTATATCTACGCCAACACGTTGATACCTATTAAGATATTTCTGCCCATCTGTTCCTTTCTGTTAATCTCCAGAACAGCACAGACAATTTTAACGAGACATTCACTGGCTTAACGAGGATTATTTTAAGAGTTATAGGCTACCTTTCAGACTGTAACAGGAGCGCGAAGTCACGGGAGAAGGCTTGTATATCAATATACTTATATTAAATAATTATGCCATAAAGTGGAGTCTTTGTCAAATTGTTGAGTATTTTCAAAGAAACATCTTCATAGAACGAAGTGAATTTTTAGTGTTTTAGAATATGTCAATTATAAATTATTATATCGCAAAAAGATTTTAGAGACGTATGTCAGCTGTTTGAAAAATTCTTCTTTAATCAGTTACTCATCCAATATCGAATCCAAGACCTCATGAGTGTCACACAACGGCATCACAGTGTGCGAGCTACGTGGCGCAACGGGAGAGCGGTGTGCAGGCCACGGATGGGAGATACGCTAGCACTTACAAGGTATGTATAATGAATATTTTATTTATTACTAGCGGACTCATCCTCGCTTCCCTCGGGTTCATCCCTAATTATAAACGTCATTTTCACATACAGGCAACGAATAAGCGGCTATTTAGCGCATTTTACTCTGACTTCATTTGCAAATATTAAGATTGAAAACTGAAAACTTTTTTAAATCAAAATAAAATACAGCCTCTGACCGTTAAGGATAGTGTAGTTTTCTATTAGTAATAATTTTTGGAATCGGTTCAGTAGTTCCAGATGTTACCTCTTACATATGTACAAACAAAGTTTACCTCTTTATTATATTAGTATTGATTACATATAAATATTTGTAAGTATATGAAAAAAACGTCGTGTGAAAACTTGTATGTATAAGAGAACTGGAGAAGTTCTAGAAAGATACGTGAAGACCGCCAACACGCTCATGCCCAGCGTGGTAAACTATGCTTGATCCTTGCATTCTCCAATACACAATGGCCTGTGCTCAGCGGACAGCAGTGGGTCGTTAAAATCAAAAGGGTTGAATTATATCTACGAGCGCAGTACACATCTTTCTGCTAAAATAGACGATTATGATGACCCTCCTTTTTAAGACTTTTTGAGACAATCTGCTGCACTTTAGCATTGATGTCGTCTGTTACTGCCAATGGCGAAGGAACTGCTTTGTAATTAGCACAGAAAGTATACTGCCAATTGCGAAGGAGTTTACGGGTTCAATTCTCGTTTTTCTTATTAAGTCACTGCGTGACATGACTCAATTGCAATATAAAATAAACACTTTCGCTATCATTATTATTATTTGTAATTTTTTTTAGATGATGCACTGTCACATGACACCAACCTCACCACCGGAACAAGTTACAGAGTTCCCGCCACAAAGAGCTGAGGTTTGCCCGGGTAACTTAGATATATACTTTTATAATTTTGGTTATAATAAATAAAAAAATCTGATTATATTTCTAAAATTCTAGTTAGGTAAGCCATCTATAAACATAGGTAGCCTATTAGGTATTCACGCTAAAGAAACTACACACTTATTTGTGTAAACATAAGTACATTCTTTATTTCTTTACTTTCATAGCGTTGGTACATAATATAACAATCAACTCTTGGATACTCCTGAGTATTTCTTGACAAAACTTCCTTTACAATTTAGGTTGATCTGTGGGCATTAGATCAAGACAATAGTTTGAGATAAGAAGATATATGTCTGGGTATGAAAGTAAATTATTAATACTTTAAAACTATAAAAAAAACTAAAACTAAACAGGAATTTTAAGAATCTTATTTAGATATTTGTCAATTTTTGTTGATGTAATTTTAAATAGGTCATGTTAATTTTCTATATATTAATTCGTGAAGCAAAAACTTTGTACCGCTTTTTACGATAATTGCGCGGACGGAGGAGTATGAAATTACCCATACTTATAGTTTATATAGAAAAGGAGTGCAGAATGCTAATATTTAAAAAAAATTATGCTTAAAAAATATATTAAATCAATAAAGAAACATTACACACACTACCATGTATTTGACACACAACACGCATATAGACTCTTCTGTTTATTGTTAAAGTCTGTGGTCAAATTGAGAATAGATTAATATTGTAATATACGCAAGACAATAAATAATATATAACTTAATGAATTATGGTCGATTTTAAGAAAAAAGTAAATATTATTAGGTCATGGTAATTTCGAAGTCGGCGGACCAGGGAGTGGAGAGAGCTTCTGTCACGCTACAAGATGCAATGGGTACAGAGGAGGGATGTGTTGGCCAGATAGAGGTACTTTATTGTTTCATAAATGGTACTTTTTACCTAAATTCAACTTTCAAAATCATATTAAAAGTTACCAAGTAAGGTTGGAAATTATCTTGTAATTTATATGGTAACACGCTACATATATGATATTGGTCTATGCATTATAACAAACTACAAAAATGATTTTGATATATGTATTATCTATACAGATAAATAAAATTGAAGTGTCTGTTTGTAATATTAAAATAACCGCTTTTTACTAAATGCATATGGATGTATACACGGAATATAAACCAAAACAATATTTTTTACAATTTTTGTCTGCCTGTCTGTCTGTTTATTCCGGCTAATCTCTGAAATGGCTGGACCGATTTTGACGGGACTTTCACTAGCAGATGGCTGATGTAATAAAGAGTAATTTAATCTACTTTTATTTTAGAAAAAAAATAGGGTCCCACGTAAAAAAAAATTAAAACCAAATAAATCCATAATCAACTTCAACTTCTTTCATCTCTTTCCAGGTTCAGTCTTTAGTCCTAGACCCTCGCTGCAACCAGACTCATTTGCAACCTCCCTCCGCAAATACCCAAGCCTGGCTCCAGATAGATCTTCGGAGATTGTAGAGCGACTAATAAACTTTACTCAAGCTAAAAACGGTATGATATATCATTGTTATACATACATTTATGAGAGCACTTTTTCAGATCTCTTTGTTTATATAAGTCGTATTCCCGACTTTTGTCCAAAGCTGCGTGGACAAATTTCATTGAATTTTCGTAGGTCACTGAAATTTCGCAAAAGATATGCAAATGTAACTAAGAAGAAATGATTTTGATAAAATCCTTTAGGGAAACGGGTTAAGTATGGATAAAATGTTTCTATGAAAATTCATCATTTAGTTCGTTACTAGAGACTTACCCTTGCTTCGCTCGGGGGCTTTTTTAGGAAATAGACATTTTTAATAAAAAAATTTTTTGTATATTTGGTAGGTATGAGAGTAGATCGTGAAGTATTTTTCACCCTCCTACCCTTACCCCCCATTTTTAATCGCGATTTTAGTTTTGTATGAACAATAGTATATAACAAAACGACGAACCCGAGCGAGGCGAGGGTGAATCGCTGTATAGCATAAAGCCAAAGAGTTTTTTTTGTAGATTGAACGCGGGCGTAGCCGCGGGTTCTGCTAGTTTATATATAATCAAAAGTACAAAAAGTTTCTATGTAGTTTTATAGTTTCATTCACATCCATCCAATCACCAAAGTTAGTTTCATAAGTGAACCATTGTTTTACTTAGAGTACCTACCAGATAGATTGAAAAATTGTACATAAGAAATGTTTCTTTATTATCCAAGATCAAGATTTTTTATCTTTGGGTACTTAAGTTTTCAGTTGTGCATTCACAATTCATATCGAATAACATGTTTGATTTATGCAAAAGTAATGGCACACTTCATGCCATTGAATATATTATCTAAATTGTTGTTTGTTGTGTATTCTATTCAAGAATACGGTGTTTATATCCACATATCTTATCCCGAGTATTTTTGGGGACATTTTTAACACGCTTTTATTAGCTTCTCCTGAATTGTTAATTTTTCTTTCTGGAATTAAAGTAACTTGTGTCTTATCGATTTTGCAAATATGATTAATAACTATGCCTATAAAGTAATTTATTCCATTGAGCCGATCTGGTGATAGCAAAACTATTAGATGGATTTTAGTAAAACCCTCGAGTTTGGGTTTATTTGGTTTGTTCTTCAAGCGCATTACAGTTAAAAAGCGTGTATTTTTTAGTTATATAAAACTATAATTATCTAATTTCATTATGTGATTAGTTATGGAGAAAGGAAAGGTTAACGTTACTTAGTAAAAAAATTATTTTTTCCATATTTCAAGTTTATAAATAGAGATCTCGTTTTACATTCTCAATCATGGTAAGAGATTCTTAATAATTTGCTATAAAATACTAACATACTTTTAACCTTCAGCGTCCAAAATTAGCAAAAATCATACATCTCCAACTCGTCACATCGACTCAGATCAGTCCAACCAAACATTTTGTTTGGAAGGAAGTTCGTCTCGCAATACGGCGGTGAAGTCTGTGAGAGGTTACGAGCCTGAAGTACATATTAGACCTAAAAGGTATTTTGATTTGTTGCTACTTTTAGAGGACTTATTATTATGATATCGTTTATGAGTAAGAAAGAATACTTACATTAGAACTAGAGACTTACCCTCGCTTTGCTCGGGTGCTTCTCTGTGTGTCTTTTTGCCATACATTTTATTGCTTTATTTCTAACCGTTTAAATAGCGCATACCAATAAAGCATTCAATAGCCAGTCTTTTTTTGACATAAGTTAATATATATGTATATATATATATATATATATATATATATATATATATATATATATATATAATAATATTCCTCTCTTGTGTAAAAATAAAAGCCTAATTGCGTTTCTGTAACAATAATAGATTTATTTCACTTCTTGAATTTTAATAAAAAAACATTTAAAAAAATACATTTACAACTTATCAAAATATTATCTTACCTGTAACAATAATAGAAACTACATTTAAAGCCTCTATTTTAATCTCTTTATATTTTAATATATTATATTAAATAAGATTTGTAAGTACGTATTTCTATTATTTTATTAACATGTCAAATATAAATAAAAAATAAAAAAGTTAAAAGTAAATTTGGAATTAATTAAAAAGTATTTATGTATTATATATAAACTTATGAAAAGCACTCGCTTATGAAGTGGTTTTCTTTACATCTCCCCCCTTAGAAAGAAACAATTACCAGTACGTAATTGTTCATTTACTAACGAACACCGGAGACAATTTTGTAATGTGGTAGAAGTTTGATTCCGTCTTTTTGTGTCCGGTGTCAACTTCATAGATTGAATTGGAAATCTTCTTCAGAACTTTATATGGTCCAATCCTCAGTTCATCTATTTTCTTTCTATTTAGTCGATTTCCGTTTTCCACATAGACTATGTCTCCTACTTCCAATTTATATTCTTCCCTATGCAGATCGAACATCTTTTTATTATAATTGTGAGATTTTATTGTGTTTTCAAGAGCTAGTTTTCGATCTCTTTTCAGATCTTCTTTTGTACATTTTGACTTCAATTCTAATGGTAGAATACTTACATTTTCACCTTCCAAAAGGTATTTTGGGGCAAACCCCGTGACTGTGTGTTCTGTTTCATTATATTTTCCTACACATTTCTGTGCAATAGTAGTCCATGCTATTTTTTTATCACTTTCATTTATTTCGCATCTTATTTTGTTGACTAAGGTTTGATTTAGCCTTTCATTAAGTCCGTTTGAAAATGGTGTATCGACAGTTGTGAAAACCATTCTTATGTTTTCTTTTTTTACAAATTCTTTAAATTCTTTGGAATTTATGCCAGGATATTGGTCCGTTAAAAGCATATCAATATTATAATTTTCTGTCACATTTTTTATTAATTTAATAAACTCACTGGCGCTTTGATTTCTTGATGTGAGAATATAAGCATACCTTGTGAAATGATCAACCAGAAGATGTAAGTATTTTTTCGTTGACCGTGATCCTCCAAAGCCACCAATGGTATCAATAGATATTATTTCAAATGGGCGTGTTGCTGGACCTAAATGTGACATTAATCCATATTTTGACTTCCTTCTTGATTTGTTTTTTATACAAATTTCACATTCATCACACATATGTTTAATGTTTGCGATGATATTCTTTGCTGTGTAGAATGGTGTTATTTTATTTATCATCTGGGTTCTCCCAATGTGACAGTAAGTTTTGTGGACATCTTTTATTAAAATTTTACTTAGTTCTTCTGATAAAATGATTTTTTTCCTTCTTTTACATTTTTTGTAATAAATTTCATTCTCCAATATATGTTTTCCATTTTGTACGTTTAGATTTGTATATTGGTCATTTTTAATGTCTTCTAGGCTTATTAAATTTACTACTTTTAAAAAATCGTCAGTATTGTCATAAGGTTCTAGAACTGGATTTCGGCTTAAACAGTCAGCTTCTTGGTTTGATTTTCCTGGGTTATATTTTATAGTAAAGTTATATTGAGATAAATAATACATCAAATCCCCTAGTTCCTCATCAGTTCTAGCCTTGATATTCATGTTCTCTAGTGGTTTATGATCTGAGTATACCGTAAACTGTTTTCCCATAAGCCAGTGCTGCCAATATTTAACAGCTTCTTTTATTGCCAGACATTCTAGATATATTGCCTTCTTCCTTTTTTGAGCTTCAGTTAATTTTTTTGAAAAATATGCAACCGGTTTACCTTCCCCATTTTTATCTTCTTGTTTCAATACTGCTCCCACACCTTTGATACTTGCATCTGTGTAAATAATTATTGGTAGTTCAGGGTCAAAGATATTCAGAATTGGTTTTGAACATAGCAATTCTTTTATTTTATTAAATGATTCCTGACATTCTGCAGACCATATGAATTTCACGTCTTTCCTCAATAAATTGTGTAAAGGGTCCAGGATAATTGCACTATGTGGTACAAATTTATGATGAAAATTTATTTTTCCTAAGAACTGACGTATATTTTTTCTTGTTTCTGGAACTGGAAAATTTTTTACAGCGGTTAAATAATCTTTCAGAGGTCTGACTGAATTGTTTTCTATTATGTGACCTAAATATTTGGCATAATTATTAGCAAAAGCACATTTCGAAAATTTTAGTCTAAAGCCTTCTGATTGTATTGCCTCCAGTAGTTTTGATAGATGTTCTATATGTTCTTTAAAAGTTTTGGAAAAAATTAAGATGTCGTCTATAAAATTTACTGCAAAACTACAGAGTTTGTGTTTTCTTAGGATGTTGCTCAATATTCTTTGGAAAATGGCTGGAGCAGTCTTTAATCCAAATGGGAGACACGTCCATTGAAAATGGCCTTCTTGTGTTACAAATGCAGTTTTGTATCTGTCTTCAATTTTCAAAGGAATTGACCAAAATGCTGAATTTATATCAAAAGTGGAAAAATATTTACAGTTTACAGTTTTTACCATTAAATCCTCAATTAACGGAAAAGGCTGTGATTGAGGCATGACAATTTTGTTCAATTCTCTAAAATCTATACACAATCTTGTTTTTTTTTCATCTTCTTTTTTATATGCCAGAGTTACTGGAGCAGCAAAAGGGCTATAAGATTCTTCAATCAAATTCTTACTTAATAATTTTGAAATTTGACTTTCTATTTCTTTCCTATCTTCAGTTGTGCATCGGTATGGACGTTTGTAACAGTATTTATCCACCATTAGATCAATATGAGCTTCATAATCTCGTACTGTACCGATGTCATATTTATCTTTAGCGAATACAGATTTGTATTTTTCTATCAACTTATCAATTTCTGATTGCTGACATAAATCTAGATGGTTTACTAACATTTCGAATCTATCTGAATGTATGTGTTCATTGAAATTTATTTCACATTTGTTTACGTGTTTTGTTTCTTCTTTTAATACTTCTTCATTTTTGTCACCTAGTACATCAGGAATTTCGACATTTGTTAAGTTTTTGTTTTTTATATCCTCTTCATTTAAGGTAACTTTTTTTTCTTTTGGATTGTAATATTGTATGATTTTTAGTTCTTCATTTTGCACTAATTTAAAATTTTTGATACAATCCAAACCAATTAGAAAATCATAATTAAAATTTTCATTATCTACTACAAAAATATCCATAATTCTTTCAATATTGTAGATTTTAATTTTTAATGTTACCATACCTTTTGTTCTCTTCTCACCATTAATAGTCCTCAAGTTTACTATTTGAATATCCCTTATATTTTCTGTTGGCTGTATCTTTAATAATTTTGCATTAATTAATGACACATTTGAACCTGAATCATAAATTCCAGAAACTTTTAAAGTATCATTTAATAGTAACTTAACTTCTATTAATGGTGGTACATCTAGTTTTTTGGATTCTTCTCATTAAGTTCCACTTCCAACTCTGAGTTATTTACTGTTTTTACAATTGCCTTTTGATTTTTCCTTTTAAACCAACAACTTTCCTCAGGATGGTAACGTTTCCCCTTTTCCTCGTTGATACAAATTTGGCATGGCTTCTTTTCTTCAATTTTATGGAAGTTGTTGTCAGAATAAAAAGCGCTTTTTTTATAGGTCTTCTTCTTCTCAACCAGATATTCCAATTTTCCTATTTCATTGTAGAGATTTTTCGTTTCTTGTAAAGTTCCTCTGTCAATTTTATCAGATACATAATTGGGTAAACCGAATGCTATAAGGTCTATAAGTGTCCCAGTATCAATTGATCTTCTTACTTCTAGTAACAATTTTTCTTTTTTTAAAGCGTATTCAAGTAACGAACCTGTTTGGTATTTAAAGGCAAGAGCATATCTTATGGGTGACCATCCTTTATTTGCGAACGTGTCACAAAAATTTTTCTCCCAACTATTCCATTCCGATTCCACTGTAAGTTTTATAAGCATATTGCTGTACCAATCGACACTAGAATATTCCAAAAAAAATTTTAATATTTCAATTTTCTTTTTGTCTTCATCGATATGGAAACGTTCACATTCTTTGTTAAAAATCTGAATCCACTGGTAAGCATTTGTGTTTCTGCCAGTGAATTTCTCAATCGTGAAATCTTTTGCAATTACCCCTAAATTTTGAGTCTCAGATTTTATTTGTTTTTCTTCGAGCAATTTCTCTAACAGTTTTTCCAACGTCTGATTTGAGCTACTAGCTATAGATTCACCAATATTTGCTTTTTCTAAATTTTCTTCTAGGTAAAAATCATTAAACTGTAAGTTTTGTTCTTCATCCAAATAAATTTTTGATATATCATCTGTCAAAGTTATCCATATTTTCCTAGTTTGATATCTTTTATTTAATGATTTTTTGACCTTAACATAGTGGGTAGTTTTTATAATTTCTTGATGAAGATGTGCAGGTTGGTACTCGGCTGGTATTCCAAAAATTTGTCCATCAGGTGTAGTTATCGAGGTTATACATATGAGGTTTGATTTTCCATCTGCTGTTGGTTTCACTGCAAACTCAAACCTCAACTTTTCCATGTTTCTTGAAATATTTGCAGAAAATGTAGTTTTATAATAATATTCCTCTCTTGTTTAAAAATAAAAGCCTAATTGCGTTTCTGTAACAATAATAGATTTATTTCACTTCTTGAATTTTAATAAAAAAACATTTAAAAAAATACATTTACAACTTATCAAAATATTATCTTACCTGTAACAATAATAGAAACTACATTTAAAGCCTCTATTTTAATCTCTTTATATTTTAATATATTATATTAAATAAGATTTGTAAGTACGTATTTCTATTATTTTATTAACATGTCAAATATAAATAAAAAATAAAAAAGTTAAAAGTAAATTTGGAATTAATTAAAAAGTATTTATGTATTATATATAAACTTATGAAAAGCACTCGCTTATGAAGTGGTTTTCTTTACATATATATATATATATATATATATATATATATATATATATATATATATATATATATATATATATATTGTGATTTCTGACAATAAACATATTTTTATAAATGCACGAAATAAAAAATAGTCCCTACAATGGTAGCCCAGTGGTAACACGCTCGCTTGGGAAAAACAGTGATGCGGGTTCAAATCTCTGATATTTTCATGTGCGAATCATTTTCAACATTACAATTCAATTACCACTTGACTTACTGTGAAGGAAAACATCGTGAGGAAACCTGCGTATATAAGAGAATTTAGTAAGTGTTCGAAAGACGTGCAGTCTGCCAACCCGCACTTGGCCAGCGTGCTGGACTATGGCCGGATCCCCCTCATACTGAAGCTACATTTAAAATTTCAGGCTAGAAGAGTCTCCTACACGTGAAAGACCCAAGAACACCCGATCACCCGATTCAGACGCGATGGAGTCTTGGAAAAGATCGACATTTTGTAAAACGAATGATGTCAGGTACCTGAAAGATGTGTCGAGAAAAGCCAGGGAAGGCTTTCGGAGTCTCTCAGCACAAGTGAGTGTGGTCTAGTTTTAGGTTTTAAGTTTTAAGATATTCTAATTTTTGACTGTGACTTCGCACACGTGATACAAAAGCCAATATTCCAGGGTGTGAGCTATGTGTATTCGGAATTTTACCCAAATCCGCTGAATAATACAACAATTTACAACGACCGATCTTACCTGATGATGTCACCATCATCATCAACGGGTATAAAGAGCTTAACTCTTCAATGTCTAACAGTAAAACCTCATAGGCTCATTAACTTTTGTTAACAAGTTGATCAAAAGCGTATCTTTTTTCAACTTATAATTTAGACACTATTTGCTTTAATCTTTACAGGCTAGTAATCAACCAGAACGACTTAATCCAAAAGAAAAATGTGATTCGGCTAAGCTTAACCAAAGAAAACCTGCTGCTCAATGGGTTAGTACTAGACTATTATTTAAACTATTTTGATCGACTTCAAAGAAGGAGCAATCCATTCGGGTGTAGGTTTTTTGTGTACTTTACGCGATATTCACCTATAGTAAACATTTATTATTAAGTATTGTTAAAATGTCCATGATTTTTAACGAATAGGCGAAAGAAAACGAAGGAAATCCATCCTTAAGGGTCCAATAATTATAATTTTTCTTTGGTTTTTAAATATAACATGTCTTACTTTAAAGTATCACATTTTTTATATTCTACTAGCGGCTCACCCTCGCTTCGCTCGCGTTCGAGAACTGATAAATAAAAACAAATGTATCCCACGGGAACAATACATTTTTTCGGGATAAAGAGACTATCTATCTTTGTGCCTTTCATCCAGATCCTTTCAGCCGTTCTGGCGTGATTGAGTAACAAACATGCATCTTAATTTTCACATTAATATTAGTAAGATTTCTTTAATAAGAGGTTTGGGACATTGCATGGATTCTAACGAAAGTAATTTTGTAGTTTTGTATAAACATCATGATGTCCCAAGTTTGATTCCTGTGTATGACACACGCTTGTCCCAATCTGTTTATGTCAAGCCAGACTTATACATGTACTTGACACTATCAAAATACACATTTTCTCATTATAATATATATATACGCCTATAGTCGCCATATATCATTGCAATTTTTTTATATCATTAGATTTGCACTTACTATACTTAACACTATATATACATAATATGTAGGTTCGATATGTGTTTTCATATTCACCAAATGAATTCAATTTAACTTCCATAATCTCTTTTACAGAGTACCAATTCGGTGAATATGGAAATACAAGGTAATTAGCAATCTCTAACTTCTCTTCTTCTTTCCAACGCTTATAGTATGTAGTAAGTCAACCAACTATGAAAGTGTCGAATAGCCAAAAGACCACTGACAACTTAAATGTTGTCATAACAGGCAACATTTCGTTTAATGTTCTTGGAAACACCAAAATTCCTAAGGCCCACATTAATGGTCGTTCTGAGACCAATTTCGATCTGATAAAGTGTTTTTATATAGTGTGTATCGGACTTAATCGTTCTAGGTACCTATTAAGTGTATGCAGGCAGAAGATTTTGTTTAGGTTTAGCAATTTTAATTTTATCAACATCTATCGAAATATCTTATGTAATTATATTATAATAATATTTATTTATACATGCAATATCTATTTGCAGCGGCCGTACAGATGATATCACGAGAAGTTGTGACTGTTCCGAGAATTGTGCCATCGTTAAGAACAGTAAGCATAATTAATCTGTAAAAAGTATTATAGTTTGATGACTTTGCTGATATATCTTATGAAGCAGATTTCAGAGAGGCCCTGGACTAACACTTCGCGGGGGCCTAAAAATGACAATTAGTTTTTATTAATAACAATTAAAGTAATTGTCATTTTGTCTTTGCAAAATCTATATTCATGAATGGCATTAGACGAAATTAAGGTAACGGTATTGTTTGGGTCTGGTTAATTCATTTCAGGGGTATGGCCCTAATTTTTTTTTATTATTTTAGATAAGCTTTTATTTTAAGTATACAATTTTAAATAATACTATCCATTGTTCTCAACAGGGGGCCCGTTATATCTTAATGACCCTGGACTGCAGTCCAAAAATGCCTAATTTATTACAAAACTAGGGAACTAAAAGAAATTAACTTATTTTTTCAGATAGCTGTACCTCTAACACCAACGCCATCTAAAATTAAGGACCAAATAGACAGTGAATACCATCAATTTGAACAAAACAATATAGATTCAACATCGATTGTTGAAACTAGGCTAGCTCTAACTGATATGACAGTACAAACAGTCATAAGTAACACAGCTATAAACAACGAACGAAATAATAAATTTTCATGTAAGAGACGTAGTAAATCTGAGGAAGAAATAAAGAATCTAACAAACTGTAAAACTACACTAGGCTTCCATAATGCAAGCTATTCTAAAGCTAGATGCAACCACAAGACTCATAGATATAATAGATCCTTTAGAGCTTTGTTAAAGTTGGCAAAGAATGTTGAAAATTATTCAAAATACGATGAAGCGAAAAGTTTTGCTGGAGCTAACACAACTTTTAAATGTTTATCAGTTTCTAAAATATGTTATGCCAAAATTGCTCGCAATAAAATTGTAGATGAAGATGTTATAGTTGAAGTGTTAGAGGATTGGGTAAATTTGATTCCGCTGAAAATTAATAATCCTTATGAAAGACAAATTGTGAAGGAGTATGTACAGTATGATTTATTTGATTTAATCAAAAAATCCTTTTGGTATGTACAGCTAGATGGCAGCTATAAATTAGATAAATTAAAATGTGATATTATAGACAGATTAGAGATTATTCCGTTAGAAATAAAAGGCAATAAGAAAGTAATTTTACAAAAATTGGCTGATAATTTACTTACTAAAATAAAATATAGTGGATGTAGAAAATTGAATTATTATAAAATTCAAAGCGACAGTGCACATAAGAAATACAATTGTGTATTTCAAAGATATATCGCACCAACAGAAAATGAAATAAGGAAATTTATATCTCAGGAACTTGGACTAATTGAACAAAGTTCTGATCTTAATTTAAATGAACAAAAGTGTAAAGATATGGAAGACGATTTAGTTGATGTTGCCATGATCGCAGTGGAAGTGATACGTTGTGGTAGTGAAAATCACATTAAAAAAGACATAGCAGAATTATTTTCTGATTATGGCCTATCCGAAAAGCGTGCATTTTGTTGCGCTAATATTTTGGTAAAACATTTAAAAGATACATTTATTTACAATATATATCCGGATAGAGTTAAATCGGAAACAATCATCGTATTACCTAATTATCAAAATGTGTATCACAAACCAAATCTTAACGGATCTAATTTCACAGTAAAAAGTATAACTGATGATGAAATAACAGCAAACCTTGAACATTACATGAACGAATTGTGTAAACAAATAGACGAATGGCTTTCGACTTTACATATACAGATACCCCAAACACAAGATACGGGACTTCGAAGAGTAGTTGTCAATGATTTAGCTGGTGATATAGTTGATAGATATAAGTATTTACATCTGAATCCAGAACAGAAAACTACTAATGAAATTGAACTTGAGCATCTCAAATATCAGATATTTAAGTGGATAAAAAAACTTATTGGGGAAGATAATTTAGAACCATTAAAACATGCTATGGAATTAATGAGTCGAATCAGACAAATACCTGTCCCTATACTTTCAAAAACTGCAAATAAATCTTTTAAATATGATACGACATCTAACAACATAAGTAAACATGTCCCGTGTAAAAATATAATATGTAATACTAATATGGTACAAACGAATGCTCCACAAAGGAGTGATAAAAATTCTATGAATGCAACACAAACGCCTAATTTGTCTATACCAGAATATAAAAGCAACAATGCACCTATATCACGAATAAGTTCTTGTTGTCCTGATATCACAGTTGATAATTCAAAGTCCACAGAACAACTCGAAGCCGAATATGAGCGATTTGTAGAAGATTGGGTACAAAAAATACCTATTGAAATCCCTAGCGAGGGAGAAGAAGACATTACCGAAAAAGCGAGATTAGGAATCTATAATGGTCTATGGAAAATTGTTTCAAAATTAAACTGCGACCCTGCTACTTATTATAACAGATTTTTATACGAAGATTTATTAGATGATGCAATTGACGATCTCTTAGACTGCTTACCCCAAACAACAGTGTTACAATCAAGAAGACATATACTAAAAGTTGAATTTATTGAAAAAACAGTTGACATTAACGATAAAATAAAAGAAATTGAAGAATCATCTTTTAGAAATAAGCTTATGAAAAATCTTGTTACAAATCTGCGCAAACAAGGTATTACGGAAAATCGAGGGGAAGATCCTATAAAATTGCACGAAGATCTACAAATAATAAGGATAGTGGAAGATTATCTTTTGTCTGCAAGATTCAGTGATGAAGATAAAATAAAATCTGAAGTGTATAAAAAGAAATTAATTAAAGAAGTAGAAGATTTCGTAAAAGATTTAAAGCAAAACCATTCCAAAGAGTTGAAAGACATTGACGTTTCTTCATACAAAGCAGATATTGTTAATATTTTACAAAAAGTACCAATACCGAGCGAAAATACTATAAAACAAGAAGCTGATGATGTACTTTTAGGAATTGAAATAGAACAGTGGTACAGTGATTTACCAATTGTTCCAAATGATGACTACACTGAGCAATATCAAAGACGAAGGCAGAGAGATATTTTGGCAAAGAAAATAAAAGAATTGAAAGCCAATGACGAATCTTCAGAAAATGCACTTAAGAATGAGGTTTCTAGATTTTTAGAAAAAACGCCTTTAAAAGAAGGGGAGAGCTTAAATATTAACTTTATGATAGATGAGCTAGTTAATAGGATAAAAAATAAATATGAAACCGATCTGAGCAATAAAAAAACAATATTTCAGGCCCCTGAAAATTATGATGACTTTAGCAAAAATATACCACTTTGTTCCAGCTTAATCGCAACATCAACTCAAAAAAATACGTTATCTATATCTGATGATAACACTCTGAGAAATCTTGCTCAAATGTCTCAGTGTGAAAAAAATTGTGAGGGTCAGCAAGCTAGAAATATGATTGAAACGCAGCAAGGTAATAATACTCTAAATTCAACTAATAATCGGAATCGCGTTGTTATTAGAGAGCCACCAAGCTATAGAGTATTTGATGAAGAAAGACCAATCAGTTCGTCATTTAAAGAACCATCCAATCAGCAATGGCACACTATGGAAGAGAGCCAATTAGCGACCACTCGTAAAGAACATATAAGTATGCGTAGTTTACCACCATATGCTAGTTCCATACCAGGTGATGAATTAAATACACAAAGAAGGGATCAAGACTGTTGTCAAAAAGCACTTGCTCAGCTTGCATCCGAAAATAAAGCGGCACCGTCATACAGCCGAAGTGCTGGCACATCAAAAGGAATAAAGACTGATAAGGGAATTTTAGGAATAAGTCAAGTTGCAGGACCGAGTGGTTATAAACCAAGTTATTACGAAAACGCTTTAAATGATCCAAATCAAGCTCAACGACCAAGCCCTATTCAGTTTCGACGTTCAAGCAACGTTTCTTTTCAAGATCAATATTTTGAGCGTAAGGAACCAAGTCAAGAAACACTTTCAAATAAATGCTCAATAGAATGTCAAACGGAAAAAACACTTTTTCAGAACCAATATCCAAATGAAATTGATTATTCTATGCAAGGTAAAGTATGCCGAGCCATTAATACGCCAGATTTCCAAGACAATGAACCAATATTTGCATCTACTCCTCAACAAACCAAATCTCCTTCCATACCATCAGTTCCAAGTAAAAAAAGAGCTAAGTTAGCCATCGCTGAAAAAGATAATGTCAGAAGACTTCTTGATTTAGATGATACTGATGACGATGACGTTCCATGTCGGTGTATAGAAAACTATTGGAAAAAACGGCAAAATTCAAAACATTACCCTTGCGAGGACTTCGATCGATATCCTCCATATCTGCCTATATTCTTTCCTTTTCCCTATCCAACTTATCGTTAAAAGTTTCATGTGTGACTATATAAATTATGTACATGTATTTTTTAAATATTGTTATATAAATACTATATTATATATATTTATTATGTTAATTTTGTAATAAACTCCTTATTTTTGCTTTTCAACTTTTATTTAAGTCATATCACTGCATCGGCTTATTTTTATTATTAAAACAGTTTAAATATTCACTACGCTGTTAATAGAAAGTGATAGCTTTATAAATTATTAACTTCCTCTTTGGCCTAATGGCTAGTATGTACGACTGCAAATCCGGAGATCCTGGGTTCGAGTCCCGTGTTGGGTCAAAATTGGTTATCGAGTCATTGTGTAAGGAAAGTCTTAGTAGCAGCCCGGTGTTTGTAAGTAGGCGGTATTTCACTCCCATACCTCGCAGAGCATGTAAAGCCTTCGGTCCTGTACCTAATCTCTTAGAGAGCCCGCGCACTAGGCAGCCAGGCTGCGGCAGCCAGTCGAATATATGGCGGGATATGGGAGCCCGTGCACTAGGCAGCCACCGCTGCCTGGCTGCGACAGCCATCGGAACGCGCCTGATTACACGGCAGCCCATTGGCTGCGCGCAGCCAGAGCGAGCGTAGGCGAATGTATGTGGTTGCCGTCAGTCTCCGCGCACTTGTTGTAGCAGCCAGATGTATTTAGTGTTCCGATTATTTTTCACAAAATGACTTTCGATACCAATGGCTGTCGATTGGCTGCTCAATTATTTTGTCTGCCGCAGCCTGATTGCGCAGCCAGGCTGCTTAGTGGGCGGGCTTTTTTACTGGTCATATGAAATTATTGTTTGAGACTGATAGGATTAAAGAGTGTAGTAGTGTCTGCGCGTACACGCCCTGCGCCGCATCTCCTGCACAGTTGGCTAGTCTGAGTGTGGCCTCTGTAGTCAAAATCGATTGGGAGGACATCATTTACTTTTATTATTATCCTATGTGCCATGGCCTTAGTAACTTTACTATATATAGAGAAGCAATAGACGTAAGTTATTTCTGACAGCAAGGTTATTTATTGATTATACCTAGTTTCAGTAATCCGTGGAGGATCGCGGGCACGCCGGCGTGTCAGTAAACAATTTTCTTAGAACTATCTTTTTGGATTTTTTCGCGGATTTATTTTGATTTTTGGTTCCCGACAAAATAACAAAATGAATTCATTTTGTTATTTTGTGGGTAGGCTGTCTGTAACAACTATATAATACCTTTGAGACATCTAACACCTTAGTCTCTCCCGTGACCATGATTGCTGTAAAGCAATCGAAACGTCGGGAACCAAAAATCAAAATAAATGCGCGAAAAAATCCGAAAAGACAGTTTTATTAAAATGTCAAATATTCGCGTAAATCTAAGAAAGTATTATAATTTCTTAGAAATTATCCAGAAGATGGTAATTAAACCAAATATAAGGCAAATTGGATTAACTATTAAATCAATTTGCCCTTTTGAAATCAAACAACGACATAGTTTTACAATTTATATAAAAATGTACCACACAAAAATTAAAAATCTCTTTTAAAGAAAAAATTGCTCGGATGAGGACAAAAACAACCAAAACCCTTTGCACAGTGTTTCAAGTTTGGTTGACGATAGCCGAAATACATTCTATTCCTACATTTTGTTAATATACTATCCTTGCAACTACACCTTCTATCGTCCTTATGATACTGTTGTGCATGAAGATTATCGTCAATCTGTTGGTCTCCTGGAATTCTCTGTGATAAATCATCATAAATATTCTTTCGTCTTATACTTCTCCTGATATGTATATCTCCTTCAGTTTCCTCAGTTCCTTCTGTCCTTTGAACATTTTGAAAAATTTTTCGAGAGGAGATCGGATCACTTCTTACTTCTCTCCTTTCATGGTTTCGGTTTATATCTTTTTCGTTATAGTCTGGTCTTTCAAATGCTTTTTGATTATCTTCTACATAGGATTTAGGAGAGGAGACTATGGGATGGGTTAAGGTGCTCGAAGTCTGTTGAAAAGAATTTATGGTATGCTTAGGAATAGCTTCAGTTCTTGGCATTTCTTTTTTACTTGTATCTTCATGCGTTGGACATATTTTCGACGACTGTTTATTATTTATTATAGTCTTATTAGTAATCTTGTCTGTTTGTGATTTTGCTGTAAATGTAGGCCTCGGTTCTATTTTTTGAGAAATTTCCGATGGAGCAAACATATGTAAACTTTGCTTAGACCCAGAAGAGTCCCAGTAAAATTCCTTGATAACTACTTGTGGTGATAGTTCTCTCCATAAGCTGGGTTTTTCAAGGACCATGTTGTTTGACGTTTGATTCATTCCCTCCGATGTATTGCCATCAGTTTGAGTTACCATATCAATAGGTAGTGGGCTTGTTGAGACATCTTTTTGAAAGATTTTTCGACTCTCTATTCGGATATTTGATCTCGCTCGTATCCTTTGCATATGCTCTAATTCTTTGACACTTACCGTACTCGGTGGAACATTTACATTAAATTGAGTTGAAGCGTCAACTTTTAATAAAATCTTTGGACTGATATTATCTGTGGCAGAATCGCATGTATCTTGCACATCAATTGTCGGTATTGATACATTTTTTAACGCTTTATCCAAATCGTCTTTTACCTTTTCAGAATTCATTGGTATAATGATACTTTGATTTAAATAGTCTTTGCAAAATTTGTCAATTTCATAACATAGTTTATCTTTATACTTATTACGGATTTCAACATCGTCTATAGGATGATGTAATTCTATAAATGCATTTGCTAGTTTTTCTTTAAGTAAATTAAAAGATATTTGCTCATCAATTGTAGGATTATCAATAAGTGACAATGTTTTGTTTATGGCTTCATGTAGTAGAAATTTATAAGTCGAAGTAACCGATTCTTTTTTTTCTTGATTAACATACTCGTATGTCATATCTTTAAGCTTCTCAATCACCACATCTATTAATATATTCAAACAATTTTCTAATTCTTGGGTCATGGGCATATTTTTAAGTAGTTTCTTGATTTCACCTCGTAACATTTGATAAAAATCGTCTTTAGAATAAATTTGTTTCGTATTTAATTTATCAAAGAAATTTATTATTTGACTAGCAATATTCTGTCTCATCTCTTTCAATTTCACTCTATCACCATCCGAATGTCCTACATAGAGAGGAATATTATCACACCAATTTTTAATTATAGTGTGTATATCGTCTATATTGCTTATATGAATATTAGGTTGTAAATTAGCATTATATCCTAAACCAATATTTTTCTCTATAGTCATAGAATTGAAATCAATATTTTCTTTGGAGACTATATGGGTTCTCATAATGCTTATTAATGATTTTATATACTCTTGTAATTCATCATATCTTAATTGGTGTATTTTTAAAGGAATAATCTTCAATATTTTTAGGGTATCTTCTCTTAAGCGATTTTCAATACTATTAATATCCTTTATCATATAAATTGATAAAACATCAATAAAATCATTTAAAATTTGTTCTATATCTTTAAAACTTTTGTCTGATTGCAAAATTAAATTTTGAGACCAAATAATCACAGCTTTCCTAATTTCATCCTCATATTTGCATTCGTCTACATTAGTTGTATCTATAGGAATTCTATCTGATATGTCATGAAATAAACGTATTTGCTTTAAATATGTTATAAAATCATTGGCAAATGTTTGATACAAACTATCAATTTCATTGTCACACAGAACGTTTTTTATATTTTTTACTATTTCCTTAACAAGTAAATCTTCAAACTCAACAGACCATATATTTGAATTATTTTCAAATACTTTCTTTAAATCATTAGCTAACGCTGAAGTGAAATTTTCTATCAAAGACATGTTTGTCATCATATTTCTGGGAAAAGGTCGCACCTTCCTTAACCATTCCAAAGCAACCCCTCGTAAATTTTCTACTATAAATTCACTAGTATCTTGTGTTGGAATTTGCATATTTCTTAAATTATTATTTTCAGTGTGATTTAGTATAGGATTTTGTGTATCTATTATATTATAATCATTTTCTAAATGAGATTTCAAATTTTCAGCTAAATCATTTAATTCGTTTTTATTCCAAACTTTTAAAAGTTTAGGTAACCACATTAAAATTTCTTTTTTAATGTTATCTTCATTATTTCCACTTCTCCTTAGATAATATACTTTTGTGATTAAGTGCTTAATCAGATTTTCTTTGTTATTTTTGTCATTTGATAAATAAAGTTGAGATGGAATAAGATTTGACCATGATTTCATTTTACGTTCTAAGTCAGTGAAGGATTCAGTGTCAAGTGTATTTGATATTTCATTAGATTCTTTAGTTTGAGGCTTAGATAACCTTATCAGATATTGATATAGATTATTTACTTTTGCTATAGCCACTGGCAATGTTTCAGAGTTAGTGAAGTTGTACAATCTTCTATATATTTGATATTTAAACTGTTCTAGCTCATGGATCTTTGAAGTTTTTGTGCCGGAGAGTTCTAAGTATTTTTGTCTATCAAGAAAATCAAATGCAATGCTTTTAGCCAAATTGCGTTTTTCTAAATCTTTAAGGTCAATGTCAAGTGTTTTTAACCAATCATCAATAGCACTTTCTAATCGGTGAACATATTGTGTATTATCGGATAATTCTTTATTCAATGATTCCTCTTTATTAAATGATTCCTCTTTATTAAATATAATATCATCAATTGCAGTCATTTTATCACACATAGTAGAATCTTTTAATGATGATGCTAGTGGTGTGGATGTAGTAAAATTATCTTCGAGTACTAGCTTTTCTTGAAAGATCGAAGTTTGCATACTATTATCTTTATAAGCATTAGGGGTTGAAATTTTAAATTTGTAATCGCTTTCCTTATTTGTATTCAAATTTCCAAATTCTTTATCTAATATCTTTTTAGATATCGCATTTATATTTCTTAATATTGAACTACTTTTTCTATAATATTCTTCTATACTCGTAGAAGTCATTTTGTCTTCATTTTTTGTAGTGGTGTTATTTGAAGCATTCAGGGGTCTCGGACCTAAGAATTCCTTTCTAGTTTTTGCTCCAGTAAAATCAAATGTGTTATTATCATTTGTCTCGTTTTGAGACATGCGCGACTGACTGCTGAGATTTTCAACGATATCTTTGTACTTTTGCTTAGAGTTTTTGCTATCATTTGTTTTATTCTCAGGTTCATACATCGTTTGTGTGCTTTTGGAACTTAAATTGAAAGTAAAAGATTTTTTATTTTGCATGTTGTCGTTATTTTCTAAAGTTTCAACAGCTTCTGAAAATATATTGCTTTGTAAAATAATAAAAAAAAGGCAATAAAGTGGTAGTAATAAATACATATTTCAATATTAAATTTCTTAATATTGTTAAATTCATTAATATTTTTTTGTTAAAGTGGTTGTTGAAGGTAACAAGTAACAACAATGTTCTACAATACCTTTGATTTCGGCAAAATTTGATCGATTGAAACCTTCCCAACGTTTTCTAGATTTTGGTATTATTGGCAATGGTTCGGCCATATTATCTAATTTTGATATAAGTATTTTTACTAAATTATCATGCACTCTTGGGTCTAAGTGCATATTATTTCTTCTCAAGAAATTCTGTAACCAATTTGTTATCATTTTTCTCATATCGGACGATTTATTTTCCGATTCGTTGTCACGCATTTGAATTTCTTTCAATGAGGTAACTAAATTTTCAATCATCTTTTTACTTTTCATTATATTATCTTCAGATAATCCTGGTATGTTTAAAAGCCATTCCATAATAGCACCAAAAGAAATATCTGAAATACCATCTTCGTATTTTTTATTGTCTATATCACATAACTCCAATGTTTGCATCATTAATTCTTTACTTAATTCATTTTTTCTCTTTGCAGTGAAACCTACCTGTAATCTATCAGCAATCAAATTTAACCACTTTTCTATATCATCTTGTATTTTCTTTCGATTTTCCTTAACTTTAAAATCTAGTGAATTATACTTTTGTAATTTATTAGTAAGTAAATGTATTAAATCTGCG
Source organism: Fabriciana adippe (assembly GCA_905404265.1). Lineage (NCBI taxonomy): Eukaryota > Metazoa > Arthropoda > Insecta > Lepidoptera > Nymphalidae > Fabriciana > Fabriciana adippe. The sequence continues at coordinate 7,720,506 of FR989982.1, read as the reverse complement.
CATTGATTTATATCTTTATTTTTAAATTCGGATAAATTTCTGCACCACGCTAGAATCTTTTCTTGAACAACATTGGTGTCATTCTCAAACTCGCTTTCATTACTTGTAGAGTGATAAAGATGCATATGACACAACTGATCTGCAAAATTATCAGCCAGAACATCAATAGATTCACTGTTACTTTCATTTATTTTCAGATTTAAATCGTTGAGTAAATCAATTAACTTTAACTTTAATTTTTTTTTGTAAGTTTGATCATCTGTAGGTCTGTTGAGTGCTAAAGGTTTTAGTTTATTAATAAATTGTTCAATGGTGTCTTTTATGTGAGTATCGTTAATACTATTATCATCTTTAAATGGAAAATCTTGTACTTGTTTTGTAATACATTCAACAAATTTATGCTCTGCTAAATTTATGAATATTTTGATAAGTTTATTAACTAGACCATCTATAAAATTCGCTTCATCTATGGGCTTATTAGGCCGCCATATAGGTAGAGCATTAAGACATTTCACAACTTCAACTTTCGCTTTTGGAATAAAATCAGTTTGATTTAGCAAATATTTTAATGTTTTCGCTAATTTTCTTATCACTGCTTCTTGTTTTAATTTATCATTTTCATTGAAATTGGGATAAACAGGTATTTCTTTTATCCATTTACTTATTTCTTTAAATATTTCCTCATTTTCCATCTCATTGTCAAATTTTGTAAAATCTCCGGGTGCTCTAACTTCAAATATAGTTTGTTTAACTGGCTGTTTGAATTCTTTACGCTGATCTGACTCAGGATATGAATTTGTGAAGATATTATTGATTGTATCATGTCTTTTTCTTTTACAGTCACAAGTTAATGGTTGATGACAGAAACATGGTTTTCGTTTTGATTGAAAGTTGGCAATCTGAAATTGATTTATTATTCGATTTCAATTTCATTATTTTAACAATAATATAAAGTTGTGATGTACGTGTGTTTGTAATTCTTTTCTTTCTAAATGGCATGACTGATTTTGATTAAATGGTTATTTATCAAAATTGGTCTTATCGGTTAGCTTAGCTCTTAGCGGTTATCAATGATGATTCTAACCTATAAGTTAATCTAAAACATACCAAATTAAAAGTTAATGCCACTCACATTAGAAGACACACTATGTCTCAAAGTTTTTATTTCACACGGCAAAGAATCTGTTGGTGACGGTTTCAAACATTTCCCATGCCTTTTATGATGGACGTAGCGACTCGTCACTACAGGACAGTGCTATAATTCAATAAGAATGGGTTAAAAATGATGATGACAATGATCACTTTTGAACTAAAAAAATAATTTTAAATAAAAATGTCCACCCTTGGAATGTTTTTCATATAAAATTAAAAAAAAACAATAGCGAGTCGCACACCGAGAACTTCTGTTGTACAGATATATATACACACACACACACACACACACACATATATATATATATATATGTGTGTGTGTGTGTGTGTGTGTGTGTGTGTGTGTGTGTGTGTGTGTTTTACAAATACATATATAAAATACATAAGTATAATAAAATAAGTATAGGACCTCTATTTTCGCAAATTATTAAGGATTTTTCACCCAATTCTTGAAATTTTATGGGGACAATGTTTTTATGAATTTAGAACACTCGACAAATATTTATTTACACAAAAAAGTCCCTTAGATATGTACATCTAACTCCTTATCAAAGATCTGTCCAGAAATACTTATATGGACTCAAAATTACGCAAAATACGAATTAACTTTTCTAAGTGGTTAGGGATACATCCGAGCGAAGCGAGGGTAAGTCGCTAGTACATAATATAATAACCGTAGGCTTTTTATCGATGATACTCCTCAGTCCTCCGCGTATAGCCTTCTTGACTTCAGTGAAGTATCTCACATCGACCCTCGGTACCAACGATTCACTTTTTAAATAATCATACGTGTAGTTTATAAGTTCCTTTTGGCTGAAAACATATCATGTTTCTCTATAATTTGTAACAATATAGAGAGTACCTGGGCAACCGAGCTGGGCCCGACGTAGGCGCTTGTCTAAATATTTTTATTCAAAAAGATACAGTAACATTAAGATTCCAACAAGAAGATTTGTCCATCATTACGGGATTTATTTGCCATTTATTAATTAATTAAAAATCATACTATTAATAATAAGTGTTGATGAAATTTACTCGTAGTACATAAATAGACTATGGCCTGTAGGTACCGGCGGGCATCAGAAATTTTCTGACAGGAAAAATCTTATAATATGCGGCCGGCCTAAAACCGAGCATAAAAAGAAAAAAGAAATTCACTTATAGCGTTATAACGCGTAATAAACAAAAACAACCCATACTACATTCCGAAAAGCGTACGTCCTCTTTTTTTTTAAATTAAAAAAAATATAATATTTAAAAAATTAGAATCAAAGTGATTATCTCATCTCCCCAGGACTAAGCCCTTAGAATACCTCGAACATCTCTTTTCCATAGAAGCAAACGCTTGATATGATGATGTGCCAGTATTGCAGCATCCTTCCTGCGTAGTGTTCACTGCTTTCTCTCGAGAATTAGCTATTTTATATGTTTGTTGACTTCTAGATTTTATCAAAGCTCGGAAACTTTTGACATGTCTTTTCTTATCTGATAAAAATCATGTTTATATTTCATATATCTATACTAATATTATAAAGCTGAAGAGTTTGTTTGTTTTTTTGTTTCTTTGTTTGGTTGAACGCGCTAATCTCAGGAACTATTCATCCAATTTGAAAAATTCTTTTTGCATTAGATAGCCCGTTAACTGAGGAAGGCTATAGGCTATATATCATCCCGGAAAAATGTACGGCTCCCGTGGGATATATTTGTTTATGTCTAGAGACGAACCCGAAGCGAGGCGAGGGTGAGTCGCTAGTCTTCTATATAAATAAAAATGAATGTTCGTATGTTTGTCCTCTATGTGTTCCTAAACTATTGATCCGATTATGATAAAACTTTGGGAGGTTATTCTTTATACGCATGCGAAAGTCTTTATGTCTTTTACGCTTAAGGAAGCATCCGAGGGAAGCGAGGGGAAGTCGGGAAAAATACACTTTCTTAATAATTATTTTCACATCACAACTTAATTTTAAGAGTATGGGCTTCATCAAAACAAATCGAATGAGCTCTAACTCGAAATTGTTACTAGTCCTCTTGACTCCATCATCATTGCCACAACCTAACCAACAAGCATTTGTCTGACCAATAAAACTATTTGTGTATTACTGTCATTACAAAACCACAGATCACATAATACTACACTAGTATGCCCCATCCCATATAAATATATTGGACAACGCATTCTTCGGGCTATTTTGTTTACTTTAATAGACAATAGATGTCATTAATCCGCAAACTAATATACCTTATTGAGCTCTACTTTTTATTTTATACAAGCTTCAATAACAAATCGACACATCTATTGAAATTTATTTGAACCAATTTTTCTTTGTGGGTAATGAGACCCCCTGATAATATTATTACAAGAAACACTGCAATACTAACGTCTAAACTGTGTATGCTTTAATATCTTTCGTATAAAATCAGCGGAAGACGTCACAATTGGATATTTCCGTAGAGAATCCACAAATGGGTCCACGTAACATGAATTTTTGAAGAGAGAGTCTAAAAATGAAAGAATAAAATCATTGGAAAGCAAGAGAAACGTATGAATAATGCAAACTTTGACTTTAGTTTATTTAATATATCGAGTTCACCATCACCTAAGTCTTGTAATATGAGATTTGTAGCTATTATGGCCTATATACACACGACGACTTTTTCACGCGCAATAAATGCTTTGTTACGCGCGCGGTTCTCACGTTTATATATCGGTACGAACGCAATAAATCTACATTTATTTTTACATACATTATTATTGTCTAATCTACATTTTTAAAATTTATCATTCAAAAACAGACAATAGCTGAAATTAAATTAAAATTAGTTAGCTAACTTATTTTATGAGAACATGGTAGATCACATGTGAGGGACGGCTTTACGTAGTTTGAAACCTGGAATTAGAGAAAGCCACACTGTATAAAAAAACCATACAATCAATATATTAAAATCATTATAAAAAAGCCAAAAGGTAGTACTATCTATATATAATAGATATAAATACAGTAGGCTACTTTCTTCTGTACATTTATATTTTATCTTTTTCTTGAATTTAGTTTTGAATTAGGTACTTAAAATTCTAACCTGGTAGCTGACATCATATCGAGACACATGTTGCAACGTCCGCGTAGTGTTAGTCTCAACACTGGACTGACAGACTCCTGTAGGCTCTGACAAAAATATATTTCATTATATGTGAAATTCTTGAAAATTAACACAATATTACAAGTCGGCAACTATTTGCTTGAAACAAAAGTGGATTAGAAACATCTATCTCAATTTTAAAAAATTATCTTAAGATAACCTTATATTGAGTCAATTTTTTTAATTGTATAAAGTGCCACCCTCATTTTATTTTGTGTGTGTGAACAGACAGGCACGAAGAAATCGTAAGGATTCCGTTTGAACGCCTTTTCGCTACAGAACCCTAAAAAGCATGATGAAAATCAGTAAGCGATTATTGATAAAAATCAGTAAACGCTTAATAAAAACTACCTACCTAAAATATCGCGTAACCGAATAATATGTACGACGCAGGTACACACGAAAGAGTTGTAAATTAGTTAAGCCAAGCCATTTTGGGCCTAAAATTTTAAAGCCCTTACCAATGTCTACACATTTTCTTCTATTCATTTTGAAATATGCTCTAGGAAGTAACGTAACCGCCAGTCCGGCGTGTCGACAACCGCGCACTATCGCCACTACACCGTCGCCTCCTTCCATACTCACCACACGTACTAGAAATAATGATTTCATTAAAAGAAAAATGAATCTTGGACTTATGGCCTATACACGATTATTTTTGTCACTTGCCACGCGTTTGTATTGATACAAACTAATTTGTATTTTTAAGTTAATTAGCACAGAATATATTATGTACGTTCATGACACTCTTGGCGTCTAAGCCTGACGAACCTGCAACCCTTTAACCATCTATGAAGGCCCTTTTAAGTTTATCGGCGCAGATTCCGAGAAAATTGGTGCGTTTCTCAAACAGTGTACATAAGCCTTTAGTTGTAACTTGTAAGTGTCCTCATTCATAATAGGTAAAAATAGTTTGAATTCTGACTAGCAAAAACCAATATCAGCTGCAATACTGAAATAATCACCTAGTTTTTATTAAGAAAAAATCACATAAGAAAAGTTATTGTTGCTGGTGGAATTTTAGATCTTTTTTATAAATTTCAACAGGACCGCCCTTAAAGTTCACACCCGATTGTTTCTCAAAATATGAATTAAAATAATTAAAGACTGTTAAGCTCCAAATTACTTACTATTATTTTCAGTAAGCGGAACACGGCACGACAGAAATCGGGCCTGTAGCAGACCCTTGAATTTACTTCTATTCCTAATAACCTTCAAACATGATGACAGAAATCAATATTACTAAGTGGAAAAATTAAATTGCGAATTGACGCTGTCGACTGTCTTTTAAAGCATTTTCTTCAAGCAAACAAAATTAGTCAGAAGAATAGCATTATGGCTGTCAATTATTTTTTTAATGAGATCCATTGGATAAAAACCAACGTGGGTAGTACTGGGTTTTCTAACTTGGTCTCACATAACCACCTATATGTATGTAGGTGGTATGCGTAAATTCATTTCCAACTTTAAAAAATATGTTATAAAAATAAAAAACCTGACTGCATAAAAGCTAAATAAAAAGATCAAAACAACTTGACAAAGGAATATAGTATTATGCAGTCAGAGACATACAAGTTTCATCCTTGCCACGTGATGTACATACATATGTATGTCTCCGACTGCATAATACTATATTCTTTCGTCAATTTGTTTTGATATTTTTAGTTAGCTTTTATGCAGTCGGGTTTTTTTAATTTTTATTATATATGTTTTTATTTACAGCTTTTTAGTTTTTGCGAATTAGACATTTGAAGTAATATTTAGCATTTTTTTATCCTAAATTACTTTTAAAAATAAAAAATAAAAATAAAATAAAATAAAAATATTTTTGTGATCGTCTCTTAAAAACCTTTATTTTGATAGTTACTCCATTCGATTGGCTTGGACATATACATACAAGTTGGCCTCTGAAATCCGCCATTTTAATTTTTAAGTACTTTTATATAGCCTATGACACTCGCGTTATCGGCAAATCGACCCACACGTTTGGTATCTAGAACGCCCCATAGGAACAAACATATGTACATACATACATACATAGACTGATAAATATTACCGACAGACAGATTACCCTCCTGTGCGTCACGCAGTCGGGTAAAAAGATAGTCGGAGTTGGTAGGATATTCATGTGTCAACTGTAGTTAATGGAAAAGTGTAATCTATACTTATCTGTATTAATATTATAAATATGAAAGTTTGTGAGTATGGATGTTTGTTATTCTTTCACGCCAGAACAACTGAACGGATCTGGATGAAATTTGGCACAGAGATAGAGTATTACAGTCGGAAGTAACACATAGACCACTTTTTATCCTGGAAAAATGTACAATTCCCGTGGGATAGGTTTGTTTTTGTTTTCCTAGAAGCGAATCCCGAGCGAAGCGAAGGCGAGCCGCTAGTATTATAAATGTGAAAGTTTATGAGTATAGATGTATGGATGTTTGTTACTCTTTCAGGCCAGAACGCACCTGGATGAGGCACAGAGATAGATTATAGTCTGGAATAACACATAGAATACTTTTTATCCCGGAAAAATATATGGTTCCCGAGGGATAGATTTGTTTTTGTTTTTCTAGAGGTGAATCCGAGCGAAGCGAGGATGAGCAGCTGGTATTTTATAATACCACTAATGTTTCTCTACTTAGTAAAGTTCGAGTAAGTTAATATTAGCCACAGTCATTAGTTTTTTTGTATGTTTTGTATATACTATACACATACATAAAAATATCTATTAAGTTCCTTTACATTGGAATTTTTGTGTTTTTTCGAATGTTTTACAGCAAACACGGTCAAGGGAGAGCACGTCAGATGCACAATATAACAACTAATACTTATCAAATTCAAAACGTTATTATTTTTAATCTCGAAATACTTACATTGTACACCTATTAAAATCACCAAAAATTTCATCAATAATCAGCAAATAATTTCATTATTTTGGTTCCTCAAATAATAGTAATAAAGTACATGTCAACACGTCATTTTTTCTAAAGATTCTTAATTAGAAAGAAGAAGAAATATTTTGTGCTATTAATCTTAACACAGTCTATGGGTTTCATAAAGGTTTAGATAAAAACCTCCTCATTCTGATAGAAAAGTTTGTGGATTAAATAAAACAAACTAGTACAGACGCTGTCGCAAACAGTAACCAGTATAAAATAAACACGAAATCACAGAATAATTCTAATTGCAAATGCTTTTTGTATGAATAAATGCATAAACTATTGCCTTAGTTTTTATAGAAAGTAACAGTTTTGCAATCAACCGCACACTGTTCCTGAACTAAATGTCACTCGCAGTAATGACATTTGGCGTAAAAGTTGGCGGGAATTTCGCAACATGGCCGACAAATTGCGTACCGCTGCCTGTGCGTAAATAATTTTATTTAAAAATAAAAATTAATCGTATTATCTATGCTTTTGTATAATACTTTTAAAGTAACAAGGTCACTTACCTCTAACTTGCTAAACGTAATAAATTAGGCTGAAAGAGTAACTACCTACTTTATTACTGGTTCTAAATTAAAAAATAAGTAATTGATTTTATATTTGTTTAATTAAAATAAATCCTACAGCTTAAAAATAATTTAAAACTGAAATATCCTATTAAAAATCCTAGGAAACAGTTTAAAACAACTAAAAACTCATGGTAATGAGTGTAGGGTAAAAATTTGTATCAAAAATTTCTCTTTATTCACGAGCGAGAATAAAAATATGTGCAAACTCAGTTAGTAATCAAGAAGCTAGTTTCTTTTTAATATTTTGATGGGATGGATCATGGAACCGACACGAAAAGAGAAAAGGCGCAGGCCTTGACACGGAGTAGTCCAGTGGTTGTTGTTGAGAATTTCTGACAGAAAAATCCAATGACATGGACGAGTATAATGTCTTTTTTTTTTTATTTGTATTTTGCACATGTCGTAAGATATAAATAAAAAACCTCCTCTTTCTTTAAAGTCTATTTACATAATTAAGTTTTGATTTAAAGGCTATACGCATAATGAGTACAATATCCTATTTCGCAAAAGGGTCTCCAATTTTCTAATGATCGATTGTTCTAACCGTCTCGAAACGGTTACAGCATTCAATTGGCAACGGTCGCCTCTTAATTTAAAGTGACACGGATGTTGTTTGTTTTATGATTGACTATTTCTTTTTAACCGACTTCAAAAATAAACTATTGCTAATCGATTTTAATGATTTATTTTTCAAATGTATCAAAGCTGGCCAAATATGCTGCCGTCGAAAAAAGAAGGCCGCAACTTCGTTAAAGTAGATTTCAAGATATTTGAAGTTTTGTCTCAGATATTACTAGGTCAAAATTAGTAGTAGTTTTGACATAGATGCGATTTAAATGGTTATGGTATCTCCGGATTCATTAGTCTTAGAGCGTTATCTTATCACTTCACCAAATTTCATTGAAATCGGTTCATTACTTTTTGCGTGAAACGCGCACACACAAACAGACAAACAGACATACAGACATACAGACAAACAGACATACAGACAAACAGACATACAGACAACAGACAAAAATTTTAATAACTATTGTTTTGGGGTCTATATTGCGTACAAAATACGTTTACAAAATAAGATTCTTTGAGGCCAACTAAAGTTTGAGTATAGAAACACTAAAAAATTTTTCTTATGCCCGCTGCATAAAATGCCTGCGTGTAAACCCGGTCTTATGACTTACCGTAGTTTCTGTACGCAAACTTCAGTTGGCCTCAAAGGGTCTTTTGATCACATTAAAAATAGGACCGTTTGGGAACAAAAATTATTTCGACTTGATTAAACGCTTTTCCGTACAAAATGTATGGGAAAAGATTTTGGCGATTTCTGTCATTTCTAGTACTCATACTTTAAATGGTCCCATAGAGTCTTTTGATCCCTACATGAAATAGGATCGATTGACATAATTTTTTTTTTTTGGTATTTTAGCATTTTCTCGCTGACTGTACATTTTTTCCAAAATCTGTGAATGCAGTTCAGAATATCTCAAAAAGTTATGGATGGTCTCCTAGGAACATTTTCCTGTAACTATAGTATTTAAGGTACCTGCCCTTACTGTCCCGTCTCAAAAATCCACCTGTATATTCAAAGTATGTATATGGTGTAAAAGAGTAAAATAATGTGCATAAAATATTTAAAGCCTCTAACTTATTTAAAATGAGAAGGATTAATACCGTATATGTGTAAGTAGCTTTTACATAACCGCATTATAATTGCCAATTTTTTTAAGTATTAAAATGGATATAGTATGTTATCCTTAAGAGATAGATATATGCCATCGCAGACTTTGCTGTAAACCTATATAAGATACACAATTCCACCGTACATTTTTTGTTATATCTCAAAGGGTTTAAGGCAGCGTTTTCGTTGAAAGCTCTCAAACGGCTTATTTTTTTCCGACACCTCCAACAAATATCGTTATATGCCAATGTATAAAAAACTTAACAAATTACATACTAAAACCTTCTTCGAGAAGACTCTATCCATTGGTGAAAACAGCATGAAAATCGGTGTAGTAGTTTTTGAGTTCATCGCGAACAGACAGACAGACAGACAGACGCGGCAGAGGGCTTTGTTTTATTTTATATAATGTGTAGTGATATAGATTGGTTATTTTATGATTATTTATATCAAATTATTTCCAATCTATTTAAATAAACTAAGTGCATATGAAATTATATAAAGTACTTATAAGAAAAACACAATTTTTAAATTTTTGTCTGTCTGTCTGTTCCGGCTGATCTCCGAATCAGCTTGACTGATTTTGACGGGGCTTTCACTGGTAAGATAGCTGATGTTAAAAGGACTAACTTAGGCTACTTTTATTTTAGAAAAAGAATTAGGGTTCCGCTCAAAAAATTTAAAACGTACCCGAGCAAAGCGAGGGTAAGTTGCTTGTTTTTTTCTTCATAAATTTCTTTCTTTACTTATATTTTAATCATTCGGATGAGGTTTTACAATGAAAATCGCGATACTTAATTACTTAATTTATTTTGCTTCTTATCTCCGCAGCAGAAATGGTACTACAAACAGCTACCTAATTATAATTAATACCTAATATAAATAAAATGCTAATTATAATAATAGCATTTTAGATTTTAAACGCTTTTTTTGCACGCTTCGTAGGTATATCTTAATGCGCTTTTCAAGGTTAATATTAAAAAAATAAATTAATATAAATGGACATTATACCTACACGCAAAATTATCTCATACATAATTATATAATTAGGCTCAAGTTACATTTCAAAAATGTTCATCTGTATATATCTGTATAAACATTATAAATGTGAAAGTTTGTGAGTATGGATGTTTGTTCCTCTTTCACGCCAGAACGGCTGAACAGATCTGGATGAAATTTGGCATAGAAATAGATTATAGTCTGGAATAACACATAGGCTACTTTTTATGCTGGAAAAATGTATGGTTCCCATGGTATAGGATTGTTTTTGTTTTTCTAGAGGCGAATCCAAGCGAAGCGAGGTGAGCCGCTACTGGCTCTATAACTTTATGAACATTACTTCGACGACTATAGATATTTATATACAAAAAGTTAAATAAATAACCTTCTGTTTTTAACTTGGTTAAAAAATAGTAACCTTCTTAATATGGTATTAACTTACGAGTACATAAAAACTTGTACAAATGCAACTTGGTCAAGTAATGCTTTAACTTTTAAGTAAAAAGTGTGCGAACTACGAACCGACCGACCTTGTTACTTAGCCTTGGCTCTTTGTTTCGTTACATATGTTATATCATTTTGAATTCATATACATAACTAGTAAATTTACTGATTGAAAGAAAAATTTGTATATGTGTGTCAATTGTAAATATTATAAATAAATATGTTGGGACATTAACACACTGCACCGTCTAGTTCTTGTGTTATGGATACCAGACAGTTGATACAACTTAACTTTATAACTTTAAATACATATATTATAAATACTAAAATTATAAATTTGAAAGGTTGTCAGTATGTATGTATGGATGTTTGTTACTTTTTCTCGCCAGAGCGGCTGTACGAATCTGGATGAAATTCGGCACATAGATAGATTATAGTCTGGAATAATACATAGGCTATTTTTTATCCTGGAAAAATGTACGGTTCCTGTGGGATAGGTTTGTTTTTGTTTTCCTAGAGGCGAACCCGAGCAAAGCGAGGGTGAGCCGCTAGTACATATTATAAATGCAAACACACCTGACTGGAGTACAAACATTCATGCTCATCACACAAATAAATGCCCCCAGCGCGACTAGAACCCGCGACTGCTGGCACAGCAAGTAGGGTCACTACAAACTAAGCAAAACGTGTCGTCTGCCAATTATATTTCACAATCTCTAGTCCTACGAATAAATTAATTATTTATTCGTAGCTCTAGTCTTAAACATGATATGTATGAATAAATAGGCAAAGACAAAACAGTTCAGACTTCAGTACCTTTTCTCCTCTGTTTGTCAAACTTTTTTTTTTAGTAACTATTATCGAGTAATAAATCTTTTTTTTTTTTGAAAAAGTTAGTTTTTTTTTTATATAATGATCAAGGTCGAATTTCGACCACTGGCCGAATACTAATTACTGGTTAAATTGAAGAATATAAACGATATTGGACCAAATCATTTGTCTAGCTGTTAAAATAAACGCCGGGATTTCATTTAGCCCTTAACTAAAGGGCGGCTTTCAATGAAAAGGCTAAGCCGCTAATCAAAAGCCTGATTAAGCTAGCGACATATACATATGTCTAATATGTATGTATGCGCATTAATATATAAAGAGGTGTGTAAACTGTAATGCGCCATCTGGTTGTTTAAACACGTTCAAATCTGAATAGGAGACTAGCCAATTCGACACGACCTATGATTTGATGACAAAATATCTCGCCAAAAGACTTAGCCCGTCTCGGGACTCGAACGACGAACCCAGGACCTGCAGATCCGAAGGCGTACATACTACCACTAGATCAACGACGCTACTTTTTTATAATATCTATATACTATAACTAGCAGAACCCGCGGCTTCGCCCGCGATCAAACTACGAAAAAAATAAACCTTTTCGCAATACATACTTTATTACTTGCAAAAATATGTATAAGATGTTAAGCGTACATTCTGTAAATAAATTTACTCTACTTTATATCCCACACAGAAAGTGTGCACTTACAGAGAACTTGAGCCATGTTACTCTATCTAAATATGTTCAATTTTTTATTTTGAATTGAAAAAAAAAACTACAATTCATGTTTATTTAATTGTATTGAAGAGCATTAATCCCAAGTTTCAAGTAATTCTGATAATAAATAATTTTTTCCTTATATAAACACCACAACCCCTTTTTACCCTTTTAAGGGATGAATTTCGAAAAAAAAAGATATTTGTATTGTTTTAGTTTTCATTTTAAAAGTAAATACCATTTCCCGTGCATCAATTGCAGAGTTTCATACAAACTTTCATCCCCTATTTGACAGCCTTATGGGATGAATTTCAAAAAATGCTAAAATACGTATTTATTTAATTGTATTGGAGAGTATTAATACTAAGTTTCAAGTAATTCTGATCATAAATAATTGTTTGCCCATATAAACATTATCACCCCCTTTTACCCTTTTAAGGGATGAATTTCGAAAAAATGTAACACATATATTTCTTATTTTTTATCTTAAAGCTACATACTAATTTCCGTGCATTTCGCATTAAGAATGACAGAGTTTCATACAATCTTTTATCCCCCATTTTACCCCCTTAGAGGATGAATTTTGAAAAATCCTTTCTTAGCGGATGCCTACATTGTATAAAGAATATGTCCTCCAAATTTCACGTTTCTAAGACCAGCGGTTTAGGCTGTGCGTTGATCGATCAGTCAGTCAGTCAGGACATAGCATTTTATGTATATATAGATAAAGCAGTAACTTAGCGAAATCTGTACATGAAATATTTTTTAAAAACAATGACTGTAACGTATTATGTATACGATATAGACCCCAAAACAATAGTTATTAATTTTTTTGTCTGTTTGTCTGTTTGTCTGTTTGTCTGTTTGTCTTTTTGTCTGTTTGTCTGTTTGTTTGTCTGTACGCGTTTCACGCAAAAAGTAATGAACCGATTTCAACGAAATTTTGTGAACTGATAACTTATTACTCGGGTCAACATTTAGGATAACTTTTACTTTTGGAAAATCTTTGTTTCCCGCGGGAAATCGCAATAACTGGTTTTATCGAGTCCTCCTTAGGAACCCTCCGCTGGCTAAACCTAAAGACATACATCAAAACAATGTAGTAAAAAATTGTAGATCTTGAAAAGGCCAACAGAAATATCTACAACAGTATATGTCTATCTCTCAAGGTACACTCGCAATACCTATTCTTATCTATACCTATAGCAAAACTAACATAGTTAAATCGATGTGCGCGTTTCACGCAAAAAGTACTGAACCGATTTCAATTAAATTTTGTATAGTGATACCTTATCACTCGAGTCAACATTTAGGATACCTTTTACTACAGGCACATTTTTCGTTCCCGCGGGAAAACGCAATGACTGGTTCTATCGAGTCGTCCTTAGAAGTTTATATGGCTAACGCTGGCTGAACCTTAAGAGATAAATCAAAACAATGTACTAGAAAATTGTAGGTCTTAAAAAGTTATACGGGGAAGTTTGCAATATTATATGTCTATCACCTAAGGTACACTCGCAATTACTATTTTTATTCACTACTCGCGACTCACAGGCTGACTTATCAACGTTTAGCTCAGTTCAGCAGTGAAACGTAAGTATATTATAAATAGTTATACTTATATATGTAACTAGCGACTTACCCTCGCTCCCCTCGGATTCGTCCCTACTTACATTTTAACGTTCAGTATAGATTTCCAGTGCCGGATTTACCTATGACGGGGCCCCAAGCAATTTCAGGTTTTTGGGGCCCTCATTCTGACATTAATTAAATTTAAGACATTAATTCAAAATAATAAATAACCAGTTAATTTTGCAAAATCAATATATTATTCAGTTTACTTATAAAAGGTTATGCGATAACAGTGAAATAAAAGTGTTTCCATTTTTTAATCAATTATAGTACAATTTTTTTCGTTGAACTTGTTTTGATTTAAAATTGAAGTAAGTTTTTTTGTGTTATTGAAATCTGATATATAATTCAACTAGCAGAACCTGCGGCTTCGCTCGCGATCAAACTACGAAAAATACGAAATTTCATGCTAATATGTCCAAGGAATAAAAAGTTTCATACAAACTTTTATCCCCTATTTCACACCCTTGGGGGTTGAATTTTGAAAATCGTTGCTTAGTGGATACCTACGTCTTAAGATAAATACGAAATTTTAAGTTTCTAGCCCTAAGGGTTTGGCTTGTGCGTTTATTTAAAACTTTCATCCCCTATTTTCATCCCCTCTTAGGAGTTGAATTTTGGAAAACGCTGAAATACGTAACTTATTATTTTTGCCATACTAATTTCATACGAAATTTCAAGCAAATATGTACTACAAAAAACCTCTTTGACTTTTTTGCTATTAGTAATAATTTGATGGCTGTAATGATTTGCAAATGTATGATTGTGACTCGCGCATCGAGAGCTCCGTACCGCCGAATATTGTGTTGTTGTTACTTACATATTTACACATAAATATCTATACAGATAAATAAAATTGGAGTGTCTGTTTGTAATATTAAAATAACCGCTTTTTACTAAATGCATATGGATGTATACACGGTACATATACCAAAACAACATTTTTTACAATTTTTGGCTGTCTGTCTGTCTGTCTGTTTGTTCCGGCTAATATCCGAAACGGCTGGACCGATTTTGACGGGACCTTCACTGGCAGATAGCTGATGGTATAAGGAGTAACTTAGGCTACTTTTATTTTAGAAAAAGAATCAGGGTTCCGCGAGAAAAAATTAAAACCGATGAAATTGTGCGCCGCGTACGGCGTACGCACATGCGATACAAAGCGAGGGTAAATCGCTATATAATTTAAATGAATATCTTAGGAGTAGCAAACTACTATTTATGTATAAAAATAGCTAACCGTGAAAGCGTACCTAGGGAAGAACGCGAGCGAAGCGAGCGTGAGTCGCTAGTATATATACATTAATTGCAAATATAAGTTCGCGGTTCATACTATTTTTTGAAGATATTATAGAAAACAAAAACGTAAGTGATCGTAACTCAAAATATCCAGTATCTGAAAAGACATTTTACGTATTATTCTGTAAATTCATTTATGTTTAAAGTATTTAGCACGGTCCACTACTTCTATTTTTTGCACATTTCCTACTTTATCTTTTCAAAGTTGGAGGAAGAGACTACAATGATAGAACTCGCATGTAATGTTTACGACTTAAGAATCATGTAACTCGACTAACATAATATAAACAGGCTAAAATCTACGTTATTTTTAAAAATCCTTTGTCAACCTGTTCTCACCTTTTAGTTTGCTTTTTACGCAGTCGTATTTTTTTAATTAAATTTATTATTTTTATTAGTGTTTTAAGTCAGTTTTTTTTTAAGTTGTTTGTATTTAGAAGTATGTACATCAAGTTGTTTTGGGAATATGTCCATACAAACATGCTAGCACTTCGAAACAAACATAAATAAATTCTTACCCCTTTCCTCGTCTAAGAGATGGAATTTTGAATTTTTTTTTTTCATTTTTATACTAATGTTTTCACCTTATTTCTCACGTTTGGGGTTGAATTTCCAAAAACGATGAAATACATATGTATTAATTTTTATTGAGAAACTTTAATTTTAAATTTCATTCTTCTTACTTCAAAAATGACGGACTCCTCATATAAAATTTCATCCCCTATTTCACCCGCTTAGGGGATAGATTTTCAACAGCTCTGAAATACGTACTTATTTATTTCTAACCAGAAGCTTGTATAAGAAATTTCATGCTTCTTACTTCAAAAATGTCGGACCTCCCATATAAACTTTTAAGCCCTATTTCACCCTCTTAGGGGATAGATTTTTAAAAAACTCTGAAATATATTTATTTATTTCTAATCAGAAGTTTGTATATGAAATTTCACGTTTCTAACTTCGAAAATGACGGATTTCCATACAACCGTTCATCTCTTATTTTACCCCTTTAGGGGTGGAATTTCTAAAAATCCTTTCTTAGTGGGTGCCTACGTTATAAGAGGAATACGTGTGCGAAATTTTAAGTTTCTAGCCCTAAGGGTTTAGCCTGTGCGTTTACTTAAAACTTTCATCCCCTATTTTACCCTCTTAGGGGTTAAATTTTGGAAAACGCTGAAATACATAACTCATTATTTTTATCGTCCTCAATTCATAGGAAATTTCATGCAAATATGTCCAAGAAATAAAAAGTTTCATACAACGTTTTATCCCCCATTTCACCCTCTTAGGGGTTGAATTTTAGAAAACGCTGAAATACGTAACTCATTATTTTTGCCGTACTCAATTCATACGAAATTTCATGCAAATATGTCCAAGGAATAAAAAGTTTCATACAAACTTTTATCCCCTATTTCACCCCCTTGGGGGTTGAATTTTGAAAAATCCTTCCTTAGTGGATGCCTTCGTTATATGAGGAATACGTGTGCGAAATTTCAATTTGCTAGCCGTAAGGGTTTGGCCTCTGCGTTGATACATCAGTCAATCACCTTTGCCTTTTATATAATAAGATTACCTATTACTTGCTCGGTGTATTAGAGAAGATGATGCTTTTACAATTACAGCTGTTCAGACGAAGACACAAACACGAGCGACTGAAGCGCCAACTATACGCGCGAATATAGTTTTGAACTAGTAATTTAAAATCATTTGGGGACAATGAAAAATCGATATTATTTACCATATCGATGGATTGGATTGTTTTATTTTGGATTTTTTATTTTGTATTTTGTATTTTTTTTTTCAAATTTGCGAATATGTTTTCAAAATTTTGCAAATTTTGGGGCCCCTGTCCAAGCGGGGCCCCAAGCAATTGCTTCCTTTGCTTCCCGGTAAATCCGCCACTGTAGATTTCTCAGAGATGAGATATTTTCCCGTAGTAAAAAATATCCTATATGTTGACCGGGGTAACCAGCTATCATCATACCAAATTTCATCAAAATCGCTCCAGTGGTTTTTCCGTGATGTCTATAATAGCAAAGTTTTTTTTTATTATGTAACTACAGTGTGAAAATATGTATATGGCATAAACGGTCGTATCTTTTGATTGCGTTGAATTAGAAGTTTGATTTCTTCACAACTCCAAGGGATCGCCTGTGTATTTGATAGTAATGTAACTTGACACCTCCACGCGTTCCTGAGAAAAAGGGACTTGATAGAGACAGACAGACGGATGGACAACAAAGTGATCCTATAAGCGTTCCTTTTTGTCCTTATAACGTACAAAACCTTAAAAAAAGATAACAAATTAAAAGATTAAAATTGGCCGCCGTGGCCGAAATTGGCCAAGAGGAAACTAATATAATAGCCTCAATGACCGTGTTAAAAGTATTTAATTGTAATATTTATAGTTTGAAGTTTCACAGTATTGTTTTTATTATCTCTATGAAAATTAAAAATATATAGGCTTTAATGCGCTGTTTGTTCTAACACTATTTATTTTAACCTTTCTTTAGCTAAAAAAATGTATATTAGTCTCTCCCCTGGTTTTGCCTATATACGTAGTACGTCAATGAAGTACTAGTAAGGAGTTTTTTGTTCTAAGAGAAAGAATGTTTAGCATTGGTTTAGAAGTTTCTGAGTTTACGCCCTATATACACATAAACATATAATTTTTATTCTTTATAATAGTACCTACAAGCGGCTTTGCTCGAGTGTATTCTAAAATCCTAAGTGCTACATCTAGTCTAGACCTGAAAGTAGTCTATGTGTTACTCCTAGTTATAGTCCTATGTATATACTAAATTTCATCCTTGATAACGCTTTTTCAAACCAGTGTCTTAAAACTCTGAGGTTTTCATATGCGATTCATTTTACAACATGACTCCATGAGTACCTACCACTCGCCTTAAGTTGAAGGAAAACATCGTGAGAAATACATGTCTGAGAGAACCGAATAATTTCCGAGAGATGTAAATTATAATATGATTGTCGAGTGCACAAATCCGTATGTGGGCTGAGCACCATTAAATTGTATTACTTCGCAATTCGTACTTAAAATAACTTTATTCCACCCTAATTTTCTCTAGACATACTGCCGTCATAATAAAGAAGGCCCTAACGAATAATTTGGTCAAAAATTACTTAAATGAAGATTCGGAAACAGCAAAAAAATGCTTCTTGATAATATTACTCTTAATATAGATAGGTAAATTCTGTTTTTATATATTTTCCTCTCGATAATAATAATTCTTATGCCCGAATTTCGACCACTATAGATGAACACTAATCTTTATAATTAAAAAAGTTTAAATCTTTCCTTATCTTTTAAAAATATAGAAAGTGTAGGAAGACTGTGGGATAGTTTATTTTAGTAATGAAGTGAAAAATAATTAGTCAAATGTTTATTTTGGTGTATACTACTTATACTACGTTTTTCAATAAAAAAAGCAATTTACTCAAACGTATTCTCTTATACATTTTTCAATGATATCACTAAATCTACATAAAAATATGGAAACAAAACTTGGTCCGTCGTTTTTTAGCATTAGCATATATAAGCAAGAGAATGCAAAACGTACGTGAAAATAAATAAAATTATGAATATGCAAAATTATAATACGATCGTAACCTTCTCAGACTTAAGAGATTAACATAGAGGAAGCGTATATAGCTATAATAAAGTTAATTAAGCTAAAAAAAAAATTGTTAATCTCATACAGAAAATACTAACGGTTGTCTGTGGCTTCTATGTATGAACTATGAAATGCGAAAAGATTTTTTTCCTGGCCGATTTCTTGTCTTTATTACCTACTAGCGACTCACCCTCGCTTCGCCCAGGTTCGTCCCTAGGTGCGTTTTAACGGTTAGTTTAGAATAGACTATGTATGTATATTGTATATATGTACAATGTATAATGTATATGTATACAAAAGTAAATAAGTATTAAAAAAATAAAAAAATATATATCCTTGAGAAATGATCGATTCCCCATTCAAACTTCCACGCCTCTTTTCACCCCCTTATATATGATATGTTTTCCGGGATGAAAACTATCCTGTGTCTTTCCCAGAGTCTCAAATTATTTCCATACCAAATTTCATCAGAATGGGTTCAGCGGATTAAGCGTGAAAATATGACGGACAGACAGACAGACTTACTTTCGCATTTAATATTAGTATGGATATAAAAAGCTGGCTTTTTTTGTGGTGCTGGTCTATCATCGTCGGCTTGGGCTGAACGTTGATAAGTCAGTTAGTGAGTTGCGACATTTCTTTAAAGGAGTCTGCCCACTACCCCGTCTCATACCATGACCGTGCTAGGAGCGTGTCAGGCAAAAAAATATTCTTTGTATTTCTTTGTATTGTGCCGTGCATGGAACGTTAACAATTGTCATCGAGAATATTTTACCGGTGTCGGTACGCTGCGTGCCTGGCACGCGACGTTACGGGACCGGTGCGCGTAGGCGGCGCAATGGTGAGCATACACAACACTAAAACCGTTATGTACGGGTATGATACGTTGTTGATACGTTCTAGTGGGCATAGTAGTCCGTGCCATGCTCGTTTCCGTGTGTGATACGTTCATAGCACGGTCATGGTATGAGACGGTGTAGTGGGCAGACTCCTTTAATCTATACAGATAAATAAAATTGAAGTGTCTGTTTGTAATATTAAAATAACCGCTTTTTACTAAATGCATATGGATGTATACACGGTACATATATCAAAACAACATTTTTTACAATTTTTGTCTGTCTGTCTGTCTGTTTGTTCCGGCTAATCTCCGAAACGGCTGGACCGATTTTGACGGGACTTTCACTGGCAGATAGCTGATATTATAAGGAGTAACTTAGGCAACTTTTATTTTAGAAAAAGAATCAGGGCTCCGCGAAAAAAAATGAAACCCATAAAATTATGAACAAAATCCGCGTACGGCGTACGCGTCCGAGCGAAGCTAGGGTAAATCGCTGTATAATTTAAATGAATATCTTAGGAGTAGCAAACTACTATTTAAGTATGTATAAACATAGGTAACCGTGAAAACGTACCTAGGGACGAACGCGAGCGAAGCGAGCGTGAGTCGCTAGTAAGTAATAAAAATGCTATACTCGCTCCTGTGCTATTACATTTTATTGTTAGATCAAAAAATATTTAAATAAATACAATCCTAATTTAACTTTATTTCAAAAGTTTTAAGGATTAAAATCGCTTGACGAAAATAAATTGATATTAATTCACAGTACATTATATTCAAACAAGCGATCTTGTATTTTATGCTTTAAGGAAAAGATTGAATACTTTATTTGTATGATTTAAAGAAGTGAAATAAACCTTACTTCTCGAACTTCGAAGGTATCCATTACAATGTTACTAGTATAAATGTTAATTGGCAAGATTTATGCAGAAGAAATAATTGTTTTTAAATACGAAAACAATTTATGTGCCTTCTTAACATAATTTGTCGTACCATGTTATCAAAATCCAAAATAACAATCAATATAAAAAAACATCAAAACTTTATATGAACAATAGTATATAAGGATTACAAAAGATAAAAAAAATGACATACATACGTTCCGTGTTAAATGAAAATTGTATTTTAGTATACAATACAATCTATTTTAGCATAAAAAATACATGTCCATCTCCGAAATACTAGCTTATTTATGAAACTTCAACAAGTTCGAATTAGTGTTTTGGATATGAAATTTTACAAATAGATATACAGGCTTTCGTATCTATAGTAAGTAAAGAAAAAATAAGCACTGCTTTAAATATAACAGAAAATATTATCAACGCTTATTTTTTCCGTTATATTTAAATCTAACAGCTAGCAACACCAAAAGTCAAAACGAACTTCATGACTCATGTCAGTATACCATTTTTTTTGTTTTTACCATTTTATTTGTCATCCATGCAGTATACTGAAAGACGTCATGCGCGGGAGTTGCGCTCGTTAAAAGAACTTTTATCTTACAATAAAAACGTTGTAATTTTAAAAAACCTTCACATGTAACTTATTTATTGTTTAATAAAATCTTAAGCAACTAAAGTGCATATCGCGATTTTTGAAAAGACAGCTAATAAATGTGTAAAGTTTAGTGTTTAGCAAAATGGAGGACGTTTATACAATTAAAGTGAAAACAAAGCCTGACACGAGAAACTTATATCCATCTGAAAGGAGGTATTCTGCTTCGACTGTGTCTGGACTAGCTTGGGTGCATATTGCTCTAGCTAGCACATCATTTCTGTTAGCCTGCCTCGCTGTAGTCAACCCAAATGTTGAACAAACAAAAAACGACACAAGGACGGATAATTCAACAAATGTTGATGAAAAAACGAATAAGATGTACATATTAGTTCTCGCCCCAACCATGCTCACTTTTTTCGCCTTAGCTGCTGGAATTGCATCTATTTTTGCTTCAGTTAAATGGTACATCGACAGAAATATCACTTGGTTGTTTATTATGTCGGTTTTGTCAACGGTTTTCTCGTTAATATCATTTATTATGATTATAGTGTGGTTATTAACTAGTGAAGATGATTTGTCAGAGTTTTATAAAGACAAAATACCATTTAAAGAAATTTTTATTATAAAACATTCGGATATAATAGATAGAAACGAATCGCACTTTGTCATACCAAGAAATACAACAGAAGTGAAGGAAGTGGATTCAAAGGTGTTTACTAAGAAAGTTTTATCAATAAATATTCTGATAGCAGCATTTATAGAACTTCTCTGGTCAATTTTAAGTGTGAAAATAGCATATAAAGGAATGAAAAGTAATTACAAGGAGGGGGATGATCGGAGAGGTAACTGTATATCAGTGGTGACAACGATCAAAGGTAATAACACTAAAAAATTGCCAAGAAATGGCAAAATTCGGAAACCTGATTTAATAGATCATTACCCAAGCAGAAAAATAAAGAAAATATTTCTTGCTCAGAACGACAATGGATTTTACTTGAAAAATCAAAATAACAAATTAAAGCCAAATACTGAAACTAGTTCAGAGTTTTATAAAGAGAGGATGATGAATTTTTTAAATAAATGTGCTGAAGGGGTTTCCAATGCTGATATACGGACCCCCAGTGTACAATCAGAAGGGGTTCTGAACCCAATACCAGAAATAGCAAGTGTCGATACAAGTGTACAGGATAATAAGGAGGCTAAAGAGTCCCGGGTAACTCCAGTAAGTTGGGGTGACTCACCAGACCATACAGTTTATAATCAAAATACAATAAACTTTGAGAAAATATTCAATTTCAAGAAGAAACTTGAAATTGAAAAGGAGGAATGTGAAAATACTCATGTTTAAGTAAAGACTGACAAAATGTAAACTTGACATGTGTTTTAAGTATTTTTTTAATGTAAATTTTAGTAACTTTAGATTTATTCGAATATTATTTAAGGAATATGACATTAATGCTTGATATAAATCATTTTTTTTTTTCTACTTTTTTAAATTGCTTATTATTGTTTTTTTATACTTATTATAACTTTGAATCTGTATAAGACAAAAGTGAGAAAACCAGCTATTTATTTCTCCTAAAATTAAAGATTGTACTATTTTGTAACTGTTTCTTACAACATAACTATATTAAAAATAAAAAAGTAATGTTGTGGGATTACATTATTGTAATAATTTCTGCAGTACTGTTAGTAATTGTATTACTAATTAAAATGCAAATTGTTTTTTTTCTAATGTCTTTGAAAGTGTAATGAAATTGTTTCAATTATGATCCATAAATAATGAGATTACGAATAAGTAGTAAACATGTTATTACCTCAACACTATTCTTATACATAGATATAAAAGTAAAATAAACTTTTATGTTCATACCTATTTAATGTTTGAAATGAAAGAATGAAAGAAATCAATTTGCAATTTCTTAGACCCATCTCTTACACATAACCTGGAGTATCGCTGGAAGGATTTCAATAGTGTTATTTTTTTATTGTCTAATTAAATAATTAGTTTTAAAACCCAAAAACACAATCTTGAGCTAAAATGTAAATATGTATGTATGTATGATCCTCAGCTAAACAAATCAAATGAACCAGTAAAGTAGCCGTTGAAAAGTTCTACTTTTAATGTGTATGAATTAATGTTCAGTGTGATCTCTTTAAGTTTCATTTAGTCTTACTTCACAATCTTTTACTATTAAATGAGGTAGTAATTTTATAATAAGTATCAGAACAAAAGTGGTCTAACTCAAAGTTTTGTGTATAAAAATTATGGATATATTAAAATTATAGTTGAGATTTATTTCATAATTAATGTAAAATATTTATATTTTAACAAATGTACCATTTGCAATAATATTATGTTATAACAGTTTTTTCTTTTATCTACAGTTAGTTTATGTTTATTTATGTATATTTGCTGAGAGTGCTGTATTAGATAGCTATAACCTTTCTTAACAATTTTATTATAGCATATAATAAAACGTGGCGATTTTTTTAAATCAGATTGGAACTTACAATTAATTTCAAGTGCATTCAGACGACCAAAAAAAAACTTTTCAGCTTTATAATGGTATAGAATATAGATCTCTCTGGGCTAATTTCAATCCTCAGATAAGTTTATTACAGGATGAAATGCAACCTACAATATGTCCATTTTATAAATCAATATAAATAATTTATATTGCGAGTGAAGCTAGTTTAAATCCCTCTGATATTTTCATGTGCAAATCATTTCCAACATGATTGGTGAAGGAAAACATTGTGAGGAAACTTGAGAACTTAGTAAATTTCGAAAGACATCTGAAGCTCTCCAACTTGCACTTCACCAGTGTGGTGGACTATGGCCTGATCCCCCTCTTATTGAAGGGAGGCCCGTGTCCAGCAGTAGGACGTTAAAGAAAGGGCTTCATACAATAAAATTATTACATTTTTTTTGTGAATGTGACAAGTCTACCGCTACTAAAAGGAAAAAGCTTTAGTCTTGAGAACTGGCAAAGGAAACTCAGCAACACTAAAATATTTTTTATTTTTATTTTCTATAAAATATGAATTACAATAACTCTCTAACAATGAAATAGCCATTCTCAATCTCATCTTTAAAATGACCTTTAGCACATATATTTTTTTTAATTTAGCAATTAGCAAAGTTAGGTCAGTTTTACACAGATTTTTTCTTGAACTTCATTTTAAACTCTACATATTATCTTATTTCAGTCCAACTCATATGGAACTTAGCTGTTTAATACTATATTGTAAACTATTTTAAACGTTTTTTACCAACTTTATATTCAGAGAAAAGACAAAAATTCTTCAATGAATATTTTTTGCCTTTTTTTCTATATGGATAGTCCATGACTATGTTTTTGTAAATAGTAAAAATAATTAATTATAAAACATATAAATAAAATTGTAACCACTTAAATGTTACCAATGTAAAACAATCTGATATTTTATACTTTTTTAATAAATGATAATTTGAAAATGATATGGTGTTTATTTTTAAACCTAACAACATAACCTAAAGTAACATGTACATTGTACAAGTTACTTTCATTGGTAAAACAGTTATCCCGATAGGCATTGTTCTGTAAAAAATTTTATACAGTTTTTGATGTTTGAATTTCTAAAAGAAAAACACTTTCAGTTTTTCTGAATTGCCAAAGTTTCATCCAAATCCGTCCAGCCGTTTCAGTGTAAAGGAGTAACAAACATACACACATACAAACTTATGCATTTATTTTAGTTGTGTGATTGTAAAGAATTCGATTCATATTTTAATTACAACGTACCTATTTATAATTTTTAGACTTTATCGAGGTAACGAATGGCTTTCACTTGGCAGATATCGAAGGATCTTTTTTATAGCGACAGTATTAATTAGCACTAATAGCCTCATTGATTGAGTCTATTGGGTAGCAAATACTGATGTGAATCCTCAAGGTTTGAATCCCGGGTCGGGTCAAAATCTTAGGGTTTAATAATCAAAGAATACTCAGTAGCAGGGAGTAGTTGGCGGTGTTGCATCCTCGTACTTCGGAGAACACGTAAAAACTATCAATCCTGCGATAGATACCTTATCGCGATGTCGATTTGTCTTCATAATAAACTAGTGAAAGGAATGAGAGCGTTTACTTTTGTTTACGCTAGTAACTAAATGGTTATAATATCTCATGCTCAGGTGGATAGTATTAGTGGGGTTGGCCGCCGTGACCGACTTCGGTCTGGAGTTTATTAACCGACTTCTTTAAAGAGGAGGTGCTGTTCATCTGTAGGTTTGACCTATTAAATAATTAGATATTCATATCTTAAAGCATGAGTATTCGAAGATGTCTGATTGGGTATCTATAGAAAATGAAATCCCCTGTTTATTTATGTTTTAGTTTTTTGTGTCTATAAGTAGGTTTTTATTATATTTTTTACTTTTTAGTGTCAGGAAGGCTGTTTTTTTTTTTGAAATTTTTATATTTTAGTCGTCTGAATTTAAATCGAATGTAAGTACATTGTAGCATTAGAAGGAGTAAATCCATAGTAGGTAATATATGCAGCGTTTTCTAGCTTTAGTAACTCGTTCTCTCCCTATTCATATGGAGGGACCATATTTTTTTCTACTAAATATTTATATTTTAAAAACACATGACTCAAACTCGTCGACAAAAACTATATTGAGTGAGTTATACTAATAGGTACTGAAGAATTCCTCTATCACCTCCTAGCTCCATCGTCAGATCAGCGAGATGGTACCAAATTATTGTATTGTCTGACATCATGGGGAGGGAAGAATTTCATATGCAAGAGAATATTACGTAATAAAATCCAAAAATCTATATTAAATTAATCAGACATACAAAACTAACATAAATTAGACCTTTCTCAAACCATCACAAAGCGTAAACTTATAGGCTTTTTGCGCTGTAACCCAGGGCACCTCATATACAATAGGATTGAAAGTGATAGATAATATTGTCCCCCTGTTGAAAATGATGGATAACAAACATTGTCAATTTATAAAATAAAAAAACGAAAGTTATAAAACATTGGCCTTCTGGATAACCCTGAGATCAATTAAGAACCAAACAACAGCGTTATCTTAATTCGTCTGGTACTATCTATCATATACATTTAATAACAACAAACAAAATAAAAATTAAGTAGTTTAGGTCCCCACTAAGTGTTAGCCCAGGGCCCCCCAAATTCACTATCGGCTCTTGATTTTTGAGTTAATCCCTAGCGATCATAAATCACAGAAATACGTTCGCGGCTGTAGGGAAAAGTTAGTATAGAAATATTATAAAGTATACATTAGGATACGTTGTGTGCTTCGTCACCGTGAAGTCGGTGTCGTATGACTTTGTAAACAATATGTATTATTAATAGATGTTAATTGATATATGAGCTTTACTAGTACACTCCCATGGCTTCGTTCGTGTTTCATTTTTTTTTATTTGAAATTTTCATAAATCTATTTCTCTTCTTACATCCTCCTGACCATCGGTTTTTAGCATTTTTTTTCTATGTACAGACATTCGACCTCTACAGTTTTATTATATGTATACATTACCTACCGCTTGCGTGCGTTATTTGTCAAGAGAAATTCAATTGACGCTAATAAAAAATATTGTAGCCGAGTGTTGAATTAATTACTTATGTCTTGTTTCATTATATTTTCCTATTATACTAGTAGTTCTGCGAACGTAGACCTCGCGAGCACAAACTTTTGCAACAATTAATATACCACTAAAGTTATGTGAGTAATTTACTGCATTTTGAAGAGCTATTTTGCTCATCACACTGAAGGAAATACCCCTCCAATCATAAATTCCCAAAGACAAAAAAGATCTATGTAATCGTAAAACCTGCATACCAAGTTTCATCCAGATCGGTTGTAAAATACGTAGAGTAGTACCAACAAACTGACAGAGGTAAGTAACTCTTGCCAGACTTGAAGCAGAGACGCTTGGCTCGCTTGGTCAATTACAAAACTGATTTTATCAATTTTAAAAGCACTCCGCCCTTATTGGTTTTATTTTTAACCGACTTCCAAAAAGAGGAGGTTATCAATTCGATTGGTATATTTTTTTTTATGTATGTACATCGATTACTCTGAGATTTATGATCCGATTTACGTGATTCTTCTTTTGTTTGATGCGGAATAGTTGCCATTTGGTCCCATAAAAATTTAACATAGTTTGGCCCAGTCGTTTTCATTTTATGAAAAAAAAATTATGAAAATTTTTGTTTACGTGGATATAATTTTATGTATGTTCGCGGATTGCTTCGTCGTTCATGAACCGATTTTAATGATTCTTTTTTTATTTGAAAGGAGATATCTCAAGGGTGGTACCATAATAAGGAAACCAGGATCTGATGATGGCATCTTAGAGAAATCGAGGGGAACCTTCGATAATCGTAGTGGCGACTAGTGCGCTTGTTAATTTTTTTTTTCATTAAGTATTTTAAAGCAGTACTATTTAATGAAGGTCTGGAGTCGATCTGATGATGGAACCGAAAGACAGTCGAGGAAACTCCTCAACGATTTACAGCAATTACCTGGTGTTTGGGCTTGATTAATTTGTATTGATGAGAACTTTACACCTAGATGGGTGGTGAGTGTCATTAGGGGTCTGAATAAATGGCTTAATCGAATATGTTTTTAAAAATCTTTCTTCTTACAAATTACCTGCTTATTACGTCTACACCAAAAATGGAAAAATAAAAACTATAAAAAAAAAATAAAAAACCGACTTCCAGGCACAGAAAAGTAAAAAATAACCAAACGGGGGTTTTCATTTAGAATAGATACCTAATCAGATATTTACGAAGTCGGTGCCAGCCGATACAAATCAAAGCACACCGACTTCGAAAATATCTGATTAGGTATCTATTCTAAATGAAAACCCCCGTTTGGTTATTTTTTACTTTTCTGTGCCTGGAAGTCGGTTTTTTTTTTTTTTTTTAAATTTTTCCACTATCCGCCTGGTACCAACATCATATCAGCTCCATGGTATCAACAGATTTCTAAATTGAAAATTAATAGGACATTTAGAAGATTACTATCGACTTCATTGCTTTCCTTGCATGCTTCCTTCCTTCCCTCTTGTATTGAAGGGAGGCCACGCTGGTCAAGTACGAGTTGGCGAACTTCACATGTTAGGTTCTTTCAAACATGCAGGTTGCAGGTTGCATGCACTGTAAGACAAGTGGTAGTCATGTTGGAAACGATTCGCACATTAAAATATCAGAGATGCGAGAGTCGAGATCCGGAATTTGAACCCGCTTCACTCAGTTTCACAAGCAACCCTGTGGTCACACTCCACAGGGCTAACGCCGCCTTCTATTTAAATTTACCTAAATAAAAATCCTTTAAAGAAAATCATGAAATATGTATAACAATAGTGTTAGTAGGTACAAGTACTATTAAGTCTAACAGATACGCGACGCCGCGCTTTCGTTTTTACTCGTCCGAGACGAATGCATGGGAAAACTACATTTACATATTTTACATGTCTACATACAATAATTGTTTTACTGACTGTAAAAAAGAGGTATTCAATTCAACATGCGGACAGACTTCAAAATTGTTGACCACCTATTTAAAGAGATAAACTTCTTATTTATCCTAGCTTCGTCGTCCTAAATGCCTTTTGCAATTCGACACAAATACATCGACCTTACTTTATCCTACTAATATTATAAATGCTGAAGTTTGTGAGGACGGAGGGATGTCTGGATGTATGGATGTCTGTTACTCTAAAAACTACTGAATGGATTTTATTGAAACTTTACAATGATATAGCTCATACATCAGAATAACACATAGGCTACTTTTTATCCCGGAAAAATGTACGGTTCTCGTAGATTAATTTGTTTTTGTTTTGCTAGAGGCGAATACGAGCGAAGCGAAGGTGAGCTGCTGGTATATGTATATATTATGAATATTGATCCCTTATATTAATATATCATATTAATAGGTCATATTAATTGAACATTAAATTTCTTCCAAATCTCTCGACCGTTTCGGGATAAAGCAGTAACAAACATACACACATGTCACATACGCATATAATAATAATAATAAAGCAATCTTAAATACATGTCGCATCGTTCGAAAATTCATGCAGGATGACACTAATGTAACTTATCCCCAATTACAATGACGGTTACTTGGTTTTGACCTGTAATCGCCATTTTCCTACCAGCTTTTAGCTAAGACTCTAATCACACATAATAATAAAGCCATTTATTCCACATTTCCAAGTTACAATTCAAACGTAGTTAGTATGTTGTTAGTGATATTTCTTAATTAATTATTCTATATATTATGTTAGTATTTTTAGTCTTCTTTGATTGAAATATGGACCTCTTTTTGGGTAAAGGCCTCCTCCACACCACCACTGCCACATACGCATATATGTACATACCAGTGGCGAAGGGTCCATACAAGACGATTCCCACCGTCTTACCTTTTAGAAATCTAATAATCCTTCATTCATTATAAATATTTATTTTTTGAATTAACATAATTAGTTAATAAACAATCTATTTATTATCACTACGTTAATTTCTGAAAATAATATAACGCAAAGAATCACAAGCAATGCAAAATACATTTTTGCGCTCCAAATTGCTTACGCGTTTCTTCATAGAAATGCGACGATAAGACGTTGTATTTTAGCTTACCGCGTTCATACAAAATTGTGTTTCATTCAATGTTTTGGATTGAACATTGTCACGTGACTTCATTCATTTTTAGTATTTTACGCATGCGCACTAATCAAATTTTTGTTGCTCGAAAAGCTGCTTCTTTACGTCTTATCCTGCCTGTGATTGGTCAAAAATTACAAAACGTCCCTAATTTGACAAGCGAAGCGTCAGACGAGCAATGTTATTATTTGAATGATTTCAGATTTAATATAAATTTTATAATACGGCGGATTGTTATTGTCTACTAGTGCATTGCTTAAGAATTTTTTTGTTTTATTGAGTTTTAACTTGATTTTAGTGTAATATATAGACATTTTGCGCTGTCTGTTTGTGGAAAGTGAGTGTTTCACATATTTGTTAATTTCGGTGAGTTCGATTAGCCATTATGGCATTCATTTGCACAATATTGACTTTAGTTTTATAAACTTAGTTGTTCAATAATTAAAAAGCATGTCATCAAGATACTTATTTGATTGAAATATGATTTAATTATTACATGAAATGAGTTACCTATATATTTTCATAAAACTTTTTATTAAAGATATGCTAAAATATGTGAATGTGCTAAATTAAAATAATATTTAGTTTTCCATGTTTATTATATTCTGATTCTATTTAAGTTTAGAGAGAAAAACAATATGTTATTTTAAATGTTACATTAATTAACAATATAATTTGACGAATTAAGCTAAATACTAAATAGGTTATTTAGACATTTTAAAAACGGACGTATCGCTATAGGATATTACGCCTGCGCTTCTCATTGTTCATTTTTGTGTATTATTTCATAATTTTCGTCCAATTTGGCTTGATAAATAAAATACAATAAAACAATAGATCAATTTCATCACTAAGAAAGACGAAGTAGTTTAATGAGATTTAAGAAGATGGCGGTATTTATATTAAATATTATATTGATCAAACATATTTATGTAAAATTAACAAAAAAAAAAATAATAATATTTGAATCCCAAAAAATATAGGATGTAATACACTTTTAATAAAGAAAAATAAAATCAAATTCCCGTATTTTCACTTACGAATACTCGTACTAAGTGATGCGTAATGATTTTTCATAGATGGCGTTATTAATATTTTATGAGGTTTTATTATTATATTAAATGTTAAATGTATTTTGCTTGAATATTTTACATGTATTTAAAAAACACAATAGCCTTATAAAAAAAAGAAAAATATCTTCACAATTACATGTCTTTTTTTTGCATTGATATATAAAAATAGTGTATCAATGATTTTTGTCTGTTTATTTTTTTGGAACGGCTTACCTCTGCTAAAATTTCACCCTTCGCCACTGGTACATACAAATATTCGCATCTATAATAGTGCTTTAATATATCACAGTATATGTATATACAGAAATAAATATATGGGAACGCCAATTGAATAATTCCTCCTTTATAAATCAATCAGATTTCAGAATTTTCTTAAAAGATAGATTTATTTATTTAAACACATCAAAGGTGCGACCAAAAATTACGATCTACAATATCCATACAAAGTAAGTACATACGAAATATTGTTAGCAAAAAAACACTTCCACCAGCGCTCTAACGTACATTACCCTAAGTCAGAGCCTTTCAAAGTACGGCTCACAATATGTGCACATGTTTTTAAAACTACATATGTTTAAAAAAAAAATTAGTAACTCCCGTTTTAACGTTAAGTAAAGATTTCTCAGAAATGAGATATGTTGCCGCGGTAAGAAAAATCCTATATGTTGACCCGGATAACCAGCTATCACCATACCAAATTTCATCAAAATCCCACCAGTGTTTTTTTTTTTGTGATACGGTAACACAAAAAGGTAAGACAAAAATTCTAATTACTATAGATTCGGTCTCTGTATCGATAATAATGTCTATTTCAAAAAGTTTTTCAAAAAAAAAATTTAATGTACAGATTTGGCTAAGTTATAATTTTATTATATGTAGGTATAGACTAGCTGATCGGTAGACAGCCGTTGTCCTGTCATTCTGGTTTGTTCGAAAAATTATAAAATGTTTCGATCAGAACGCCACCAGTCAAACTGTAGCGAATGAACTATTCGGGTGATACATCATGTAACGTGTCTTCTCCATTCAACGCGACATTGGCGAAGTAAATGGTGCCCAAATGGCACTTCTAAAAGCCATTGAATATAAGAATTGAATTGAATTGAAATCCATCCAGTACGTAAAAATTTCTTCTAAATTAGTCAAGCTATTTAGAAAGAAGAGAGTTACCTGTTACCCTCACTTCACTCAGTCGTGCCGTAGGTGCCTTTTATATACATCGCAGGGAAATTAAATCCTTAAAAACCGTTAAATTATGATTTCTCTAGTGAAGTTATATTTACTAATAAACCCATGAATAAAAGTTAAGTGATAAATGATTACAAATATTGCATTTCTATTCCATTACTACGCCTATGGTTCATTCTGCGCATCAAAAAGACGTCTAAATCTGACCAATCAGTGACCGTTAACGGCTTTTATAATTTGTGAAATTGTCAAAATTTCATTGATTCCCAATATCAGTGAATGCGCTAAAATTACAAATTACCTAAAATTGTCCCGTGATATTGTAAGAAAAGTAGAGAGAGATTGTCGTAATTCCGGAAAATTATAATTTCACAGTTTTTACAATTTACCTGCGACATATATATGTACTTAGAAAGCGATCTTTTCGTATTTATTACCAACAGAAACCTATATGTTACTCTTGTCTTTGTTTATTTTTGTACTAAATTACATCCAAATCAGTTTTAATTTTGTCATCCGAAAAGCGATAAACAAGAGATTGAAAGATTTGAAAAAAGCGCAATTTTTCATTTCAAATTATACATTACTTTTTGAGGACACTTTTAAGACGCTAAGAAAGAAAGAGGAACTAAGAAACCTTGCCTGGGAATAATTGGGTCCGAGTGACTATGAGTTTGAGAAGCTCTGGCGTACGCTATAAAACAATGGCGGTAGTCGGTACACTTTAATTAGTATGGAAACAATGAGAATGAAACAATACGCTATACGAGTAGACTAAAGGCTTATAAATACTCGTATAAAAAATAATGATTCAATTGGTTTTTAATCGAGCACATTATTTTATTGATAACGTTAAGCTAGTTAATAGATAGGTAGTAAAAAAAATACAAAAATTTAAAAATCCGACTACGTAAAAAGCAAACTAAAAAGATAAAAACAAGCTGACGTAGGAACATAGTATTATTCAGTCAGAAAACAGGAGAAAAATATACTGAACTGGGGCCTTACCATGAACTCTTATAGCATGAATACTATAATCTTACTTTGAGTTTTCGTACCATGACGTCTTAATAGCATGGTTATTATAAGCTTGAAACATTCTTACTTTCTTAGCAGTTTTGTGACGTCACGACACCAAAATTACTAAGAAAATGTTATTATCGTTCATTCAATTCGTACCATGTGGTGAATTTTGATAAATAGCATTCTTACTTTTCTGTCATAATTAGCAATCTTGTAAAAGTTGTTGATACGAGACGGATGTATTATTATTTTCAAAATTTACAATATAAAAGGTAATTGATTGTGCCAGATAAATTGAGTAAAATTCATTCATTCATTCATTCATAAAGAATAAATCTGTCGATTGATACACGTATCGTGTAATTTTAGTACTTCGGTAATTAATGTATACTTTGATTCTAGAAGTGTAATAATTTCGAAATACTTATGATTTTTTTTCTGTTTTGTCTTTGCCTATTTATATATACGCTTATGCCCATTTCTGCTTGAATTTTAAAACAGTAAAATCTTAAATATAATGTACAAAGTTTTTGTTTTCCTGCATTTCTAAATTGATCTAGCAAGTTCCCGAAAGACATCAGTCCGCTCGTTAGCCACCGTGGTGGGCTACGGTCTGATCTCCCTCATATTGAAGGGAGGCCCACCCTCAGCAGTGGGACGTTAAAAAGGACTTAATACTAATAATTTGTCGTACTAAGTTAGCTCCGCTCCCTTAGAGTATATCTCTAGGTACGTTTCGTAATTACTTTTACATTATTTTACACATTTTCGTAAATTTCATTAATCAATAACCTGTCTTACTCCAAATCATAATCTATGTAGTGAATTTTATCCAAATTCATTCAGCCGTTTCAACGTAACTTTCGCATTTATACTTACTTTACTTTATATTTATACGTACTTCGGTAATTTTGGGTAAACATGAACAATTTCAAAGCCGATACGATTTTAATTGATATCCAATTTTTATTTTTAGGAACTTCATTCACAAATTTTAGGAATTTCATTTTTTTATTATAATCTCTCCTTGTCATATATTAACATTATCGTATTGTAGTAACGTTTTATTATATACTACATTTTATTTATTATTTATATATAATTGACGTGAATAAAAAAAAACAACTAACGCTTTATTCGATTTATTTCAATCTTAAAAATAATAAAACTAAACAAAAAAGCTTAAATAAAATTATACATATATAAACGTCCAGCCGTTATGTATACGTTATGTCACAACACTACGGCTGTCACGTCACGTTAAACATTACAGCTATCATGTCCAGCGTTGCCAATTTGTGGGGAATTCCCCAAACTGCGGGGAATCTGAAGTCGATTGGGGATTTGTTGGGGATTAGCATTATGTGGGGAAAATGCGGGGATTTTGTGAATCGATAGTCCGACCAGGTCCGAACACTTAAGCATTAAATTACTAATAAAAATCGTACATAGTTTTCACGTCTGAGCCAATTTAGCTTTTAATTTAAGCTATACTAAGTGTTAAAACTACGCAAATTTTCTTAGTCCGAATTTCTTCACTAGTAACAATTAATAACTTAAATGACTCCTAGCAAGTCCTCCTAATTTAAACTTCTATATATTACAATAATAATAATTTTGAAGTTATATTATTTATAAATTTTTTCTGAAAAATGACACTTAAGGTAATCACAGAAAAAATGGAACTCAATCACAGTCTAATCTTCTTTATTCATTATTCAAAAATATAATTTAAAAAAACAAGTTGATATTTACAAAACATAGTTAGTTTTGTTAAAAATCATAAAAAAAATGTCAAAAATGGTTATTTTTTTTAAGCTATGCTAAATCTTTGTTGAAAATTTATTCAAATTTTTAACACTACCTTTAATCTTCTGTGCATCCATAAAATGGCATAATATATTTTAAAAAATTAAATCGATCAAAAATTAATAAAATATCGATAAATTCGAAACAGTAAAAACTTAAATAGATTCTACGGGAAAATATCCAAAAAATAGGGTTAAAATATACCATCCTCTACCTCCCGAGACAATGAAACATAAATTTTTCGGAAACGGCTAATTATTTCAATTTAAAAAAAAATGCTTATTATATGTATTTCGAAAATTATATTCCCCTAGTTTCACTAAAACTAAAAGATGATTGCAGAAATAAAAAATAAAAAACGAAGAAATAATTAAAAACCTAGATTTCTGCCAATATCTCGAAAACTTTGAAGTTATTGTGAAAAGTGTTATCTATAAAAGTTGTAGATTTTTACTAGACCTATAACTTTCGTTGAATTTTTTTTCGATAGGACGTCACAGTAAGCCGGAAATTAAAAAAAAAAACTATTTTTTAATGCTTTGCATCTCCCCATTTCTCGGGGGTAGCTGGACATCGGGGGCATTTTACGAATTTTAGTTCCTTATAAAGCTGCTAACGTTTTAAAAACAAAATTTCAGGTTTTAAATTGTTTGTTTCCAAAACAGATTTCGATTGGACTATATTAATTTTATTTAGTTATTATATTTCTAACATAAAGAAAAATCCGAAAAGATAGTTTCATTTAAGATTATTTAAAAATATAAAAGAAAAAATAAATATTATTTAAATACTTGAAACTTGTTTATTTTTAATTTTTTGAGGGGAATTTGTGGGGAATATAGTATATTTTTGTCCCCAAATTGGGGAATTTGAGTTAGATTTTCGGGGAATTTGATAAATTGGTATTGGCAACGCTGATCATGTCATGACGCCACGACACCCCGCAGCTATTATGTCATGACATGTGACAGTTGTTATGTCATGACGTCGCAGCTGCCACGTTACAAGTTACATCACGCCGCGTGGTCGCTGAGCACGTGCGCGCGGAAGGCGTCGCGCTCGCGCGCCTCGAACCCGCACGCGCCGCAGACGAGCACGTCCGCGGTGGCCACCGCCTCGCTGTCCAGGTACACTTTGGCTGTGGAAAAGATTATATAATATAATAAAAAAAAAAACGCAGTAGGGTTTATGTGGAAAAAAATCAAGTATTCATGTAATAAGAAGACATTGTATATGTAGCAAGACTAGCAGCAAATGAAAACAAAATATTACACTTTCAAATACACTTTTACAATCACTTTTGAACCGTCAATTTTCCATTTTAAAATTGAATTAAATGTTAGTATGTAAGTCCGTGAGGAATTCATCAAAATCGCTTCAGCCGTTTAGGAGCTAGAGGGAACTTGGGATCGGACATACATACAGGTCAAACACAACCACTCATTATCAAACATGCACACGCACACTCATACTGCATACACTCACACACATATAAACTTTCACTTTCACATTTATTTAAATTCTTATCAAAATACGTAAAAATTAAAACATGCAAAAAAAACTTACTGCTAGAAAAGGTCTCGACATGTTTCTCCTTAACGTGTTTCATTAGCTGAAATTAAAAAAATATTATCGCATAAAAAGTAGCTATGAAACGAATATGGATAGTCGCTTGGCCGGATACCGGACATCCGGCAAGCTGTAAATCCAGGTGGCCGGATACCGGACACAGGATATCCGGCGAGCTTTTAGACCAGATTGCCGAATACTGGATATCAGACGATTTGTAAGGCCGGATGGCCAGATAGATATCTGAATGGAAGAATTTATGTATAATAGTGATTTATCGCTAATTGCAGTGAGATGGCAAGTATGTGAGGGTAACAAAAAAGTAAGCATGTGACAACGATGTCTTTGTGTGTGCGAGTGAGCGTTTGAACGTGTGTGCTTGTGTGTGTGTGCGCATGCATCTGATTGTGCGAGGAGCTGCTTTCTATATGTGTGATTTACAATGTAGTATTGAGAGATGAGAAACACATATTATGTCTGTATATATGTATATCCGGGTCTGTCTGTGTGCGTGTAAGTCTGTGTGCTTGTGTGTGCACCTGATTGTGCGTGGAGCCGCGGTAGGGGCAGCGCGCGCACTGGAGCACGATGGCAGCCGCGCGCCCCGCACCGCGCCAGCGCCCCGTGCCGCCGCTGTGCTCCGCCGACTGACGACAACACAACAAACTTGATAATGTCTACATATATTTACATAATATACATACATACATATTATCATACACACACATCATCAGCAAAGAGTAAGTACACAATTTTATACCTCACACATCGTCTACTCCATAGATTCCTATAGTCCCATACACACCTTATGAGCGGTGAGCTCCTTGATAGTATTCAATACATTCCCATACCTCAACCATCATCTACAGCATGAATTTTTATACAATTTTTCTAAGGATTTTTAGATAATTTCAAACCTCACACTCCACCATCCTATGACTGACCATCCCATGTATGAGTTGGGTCTACTCCATAGATTCCTACAGTCCCATACACACCTTATGAGCGGTGAGCTCCTTGATGGCATTACACTTGAAGGGGCACAGCTTGCAGGAGTAGAGGAACAGTTTGAACTGGGGCGAGGCGAGCAGCTCGTGGGGAGGTGGGATGGTGCTGCGACGCTTGCGCCCTCTCTGGGATGAACCGGATGTGATGTTGTTGCGAGGATTGGATAGCACTCTGAAAAGATATCATAATAAAATAATAATAACTAGTGATCGCCGCGTGGTTGAAAATCAACCATAATTCATTAACAAAATGTATAAAATAAAACACACTGAATTAACTAAAACCTAAATCAAGTTTAACCTTTTCATTTTTAAAGTCGGTCAAAAAGTCTATAAAGTCGTGAAAGTTAATATATCAAGGCAATTTCCACAAAACTTACTTTGCTTTCTGAATCGCTTTCGCTCTTTCCAATATTTCTACAGGAGTCATGGCCTGCTTTTTCTGTGAAAAAAAAAAATTAAATAAATGAAAAAATATATATATATATATATAAAAATATACCTACGGGAGAGAGCAGAGCTGGGGGAGAGGCGGGAACAGATGGGGAGGGTGGTCGACAGTGATGGGAACAGAGAAGGGAAAAGGGAGGGTAGAGGACAGGAGAAAGGACAGAGTGGGGTGAAAAAGAGAGGAGTAGGTAGAGTAGTGAAAGAGTGAAAAGAGAGGGAGGAGAGAGAGGGTTATTCCACTAACCTCCTTAACTTCAGTCTTGGCCTCCTGCACGAACACCACCGGCTCGCCCTGGTCCCCTTCTATCACCACGTAAGACTCTTGACTGTC
Organism: Fabriciana adippe; assembly: GCA_905404265.1. Lineage (NCBI taxonomy): Eukaryota > Metazoa > Arthropoda > Insecta > Lepidoptera > Nymphalidae > Fabriciana > Fabriciana adippe. Next base: position 7,681,984 of record FR989982.1, on the reverse strand, counting down.
TTGACTGTCCTGATCTGTGATTATTGTATTTATTATTCCTTATTCTTTACATCTAGATGTGTATAATAATTTAGTAATTTAGCCAAATCTGTACATGAAATATTTTTTAAAACGATGACTGTATGTATTATGTACAAAGTAAAGACACCCAAAATAGTGGTTAGTTAAATTTCTATCCATACCCGAAAGGTACTAACGACCCTATCATTAAACCTCTGCTGTCTGTTGGTCTGTCCGTAAACGGTCTCTATCTCATGAACCGTAATAAGTGGAGAGTTGAAATTTTGAGTGTGTATTTTTATTGCCGCTCTAACAACAAATAATAAAAGACCATGGCGCATTTCAAAATAGCCGCCACGCATATTAAAAAATAACTATTAGTACATAGTGTTATATCTCGTACAATGGTATGGAACCCTTCTATGGATTAAAGACTGATTCCTCCTATTGAAAGGAGTCCCCGATCCACCCTCAGCAGCTGGACGTTAAAAAAGGGCTGTATACAAGTTCATACCATCTCCATCATCGTTGGACAAGACACATGTGACAGTTGTGTCGTCTCCATCTTCCCCCACCAATCTGTATGATTCTTGACCATCTTCACATCTGAAGAAAAAAATTGTATTAAAAAAAATTAAAAAAATAGTCAAATGTGAATCGGGTAATTTTTTTTTTCAAGAGAAAATGGCACCTACGATCCGCCACTTTAATTTTTAATAATATTTATATAACCTATGGACACTCGCGTTGTCAAGACGAATCGAATAACGTATGATTCATCAAAATTGGTTCCTAACATAGAATCAGGCATACATACATACAGATCAAACACATGACCCACCTTTGGGCATTGCCGCAGTCGGGTAAAAAAGTGTAAGGGTTCCAGGCAAAATATTAAAAGCTATAAAATTGTTATAAAGTTGCTAATTTGAAATAAAATTATCTATTCAGATTTTTTCGCTGATCTATTTTGATGTTTGGTTCCCGACATTTCGAATACTTTACATCGATTATGGTCACGGGAGTCTCTCTTTAGTTTTATTTAAAATATCAAGTATTCGCGTAATTCTAGGATAGCTCTTCTATGATAGCTAGTAAATAATTATGTTACCTGACCAAAGTCAAATTGAGCAGGTCTACCACAACATTCTTCCCATCCAACACCTGCATGTACTTCACTTCGCCGTGACTGTCCGAGTCGTCCGATATTATGTGTCCTTCAATATTTTGCATCTGTAATAGGGAATTATGATATTAATATTGTAAGGATTTTGTTCAGTTTCATGGGTTTTATAATATTTTGGCACGAGACCCTAATTCTTTTTTTAAAAAAGTAGCCTCCTTAATAATATCAGTTATCTACCAGTGAAAGTCAAAATCCAGTTCCAGTAGCTTCAGAGACTAGCCGGAATAAACAGATAGACAGATAAAAATTTAAAAAAATGTTTTTTGATCTTATAAGTACCATATGTATATAGTTTCATATGCATTTAGTAAAAAAAAAACTGTTATTTTGCCATTACTAACAGACACTTCATTTTTATTTATTTGTGTAAATGTATTGTTTGTATCAGTGCTTATTTGGCCAAACAACCAATTCAATGAAAGAGATTTTAAAACAAAATTATTAACTTTAAAATGTCAATTCTATTGGTATTAAATACATATTTTACTTTAAAAAAGCCAAAAAAAAAAATGTATTTTACCTATATCTACATAAAGCTGAAAAAAGCTTTATTTATAAAATAGATTGGAAAAAACTCTCTACTGTAAAGTACAACAAGTATTGGTGGTTTGAACAAATATGGACTAAGGCGACTCTGTAATAGCTTAACTATTATGTAAAACTAGCGAGTAACCCTCGCTTAGCTCGGATATGTCCCTAGGTACATTTGTATAGATAAAAACAGTTATTGTAAGAGAATTTTCTGTAGACTTTTTTAAAACCTATAATTGTCTAGTACATTGTTTTGACAATTAATATCTCAAAAGACTTAGCCAGTATTAGCCATGTAATTTTAACCAGTAAAAGAACAATTGAAACTTTAAATCAAAAAGTCTTTTGGTATGGGTTCAATTACCAAAACTGGTTTAAAAGTTGAATAGGTTTCCGTTTCCTGATTTTACCACTTTTGTTCTACCTACTATAACAAAAAAAACCAAGTGTTGGGAATATGTTACCTTGTCATCTTTATCATAGGGTGTAACTTCTACAATTTCCAGTTGACCTGAAATGATAGCATGTATATATTAATCTATAAGGCTTAAAAGTCAGTTTAGGATAAAGTATGGCTCTCGTCTCTATGTCATATAATTGCTTGATATTAAGTATGGTAAAAAAGTTGTACAAAATAAATAGTATAAACAGTTTTAATTATTTATATGTGTATTCAGCCGTTTTTAACGTCTCATTGCTGGACACAACCCTCCCAATATAAGAGGTATCAGGCCATGCCCTTTTGAAAAACTCCAATAGGATCTCATCAAAAGTACAAAAGCCACATAGAAACCAATAAATATTTATTGGTTTAATGTTGCTTTTGTCACTTTTTATGACATCCTATTGGAGTTTTTAAATAGGGTAGTCCACTAAGCTAGCCAAGTGTGAGTTGATGGATTTCATGTGTCTTTCGAAAACTAGCTAGGTTCTTAGATGGATGTTTACATATATTTTACAGATAAATAAAAATAACTATAAATGTATAGATAAAAGGTAATAAATAATAATCATACCATCTTTATACTCTGCAGTCAACATGTGGGTTGCAGTTTCTGTTGAACTTGTAGCTTGCTCTTCATCAGACATGATTCATATAACTAGGATGAAATAAAATAATTTAACTTCATTGGTTTCATTTAGGTTTGCAAACTTAAGAACTTTTTATGGATCTAATGTATAATATACAAGTGAGATAATAATTACCGACAGATGTACAAAATTAAATTACAACTGACAGAATAGTTAGAAAAGTTAATTTGGTGTAAAAATTAACGAAATCGAACATATCGCCATCAATATTATTTTAAAAATACTTGTGTTCGAGTCCTCGTAAACCATAAAATTATTATTCATCTGCATAATATCTTAACACATATACTCACTAAAATGTACCAAAACCTTATTTATATAAATATTTTTTTGAAAATAAGTGCGAATTAAAATGTCATTAAAATCAAAAAAACTTCTTGCAACACCATACTACTCGGTGTTTCTATACATTTACAATTTTATAATTATTGCAACAATCAATAACTTACTTTGATGGCAACAATCGATCCAATATAAAAGGAACTAACAACACTGGAGATAAATGTTTTAAACACCACTGAGATATAGATTTTTACTTTAATACAACCACGCAATACATTTCAGATTTCGCCATTTTAGTTTCACGTTTCTTTTCAAGTTGGTTCTCTTAATTTTCTCAGGCAAAGATAACCATAACAACATGCTGAGTTACCATATAATAAAAAATATTTACAGTTACTCCTATTCGACTAAATATTTACTTTATTTAAAGTTACAGTCTGAAAATAAATAAATACATATTTTTTACTTTAATTTAAATCTAGACATTAAATTAATAAATATTGATATATAACAACTGTAACATTGCAACATTTCATTGTTTTTAATTTTATTTGTCATCCATGGTTTTTATTGCCTAACTAGCAACTCACCCTCGCTCCGCTCGGGTTCGTTCCTAGTTACGTTTTAACGTTTAGCTCAGAGATGAGATATTTTACCGCAATAAAAAGTATCCTATATGTTGACCCGGATAACCAGCTATCATCATACCAAATTTCATCAAAATCTGTCCAGTGGTTTTCCCGTGATGCGGTAACAGACAGACAGACAAAAATTCTAAAAACTATAGATTTGGCTTCTGTATCGATAATAAAGTCTATTTCAATAAGATTTTCCAAAAAACATATAATGTACAGATTTGGCTTAGTTACAATTTTATTATATGTATAGAAATAAAATAAAATTATTTTAAGAACGGAAGAGCTTCCGTGATTTCAAATATATTAGTTTAGATATATAAGGAAAACGTATTCAGTAAACAAAAAATATAGAATTAATAAAAATATTTTATGTATTTTGTTAAAAAAGAAATTATTACATTGTTTGGAAATTATTTAACTAAAATTTAAACTTATTGATTTGGCAATTATTCTAAAAATTAAACAACTAATATGATATTATTTACATCTGTTAAAATCTGACGACAGTTGATGACATAGAGAGGCATTATCGTAAATTATTAATAATTACCTAATAATTCTTTATATAAATTAATTTTTAATAAAATTAAGGTAACTAATATCAAATATAAAAAATGTTCAGTCAGAAATAGAGTAAACGTGGAAAATGAATATATCATCGCTTATATTCTATCCTTGTCGAAAGATCAATGATTGAACGTAGAGCCAATGTAGAGCCATAAATAGATTTAAGCCGAAACAAACGAGAGATGCACAATACTATCTCTTTTCTACTCACGGAAACTCCCATATCAAACTGATGAAAACAGAAAACATAATTTAACTAGAAAATAAAACAACAAATTAAATATGTAGAGACATCAATAATAACTTTTAAATATAAACATCATAAAATTCAATCAGATATATGATTTCAGGTGGATATATATGAGAAAAACGTCTTATAAATTTGAGTTCTACATCGCGCTATCGAAATTTCCAATCGGAATGAGTATATAACGTAATATTTGGTGAAATCAACTGGAGGGTCCGTAGCTACTGAGTGGACCGGTGATGGCAGGGAGCCGGCCTACTTCCCTGCCAACAGATATGTTGAAGCTAAAGCAATCATATATGGTAAACTAATGTCAAATATGTCAAGAAAATGATAAAGAGAGGCGACAGTCTCATCCACACTTTAGTAGCTGATTTGACCTTCTTTTGCTGTTTAAGACGAGAGCTGAAACAATTTTGATAAAACTTTTCCTCTTATGATACTCTTTTGTTAAGTTATTATATGTTTAGGTAATTAGTTTTAATAATAATAATCATTAAAAAATATTAATGACATGGTAGAGTCAGTGTTAAATAACTTTTTTTATTAGTTACAGTGCATTGGTTAAATTATGAACTACTTTGCAATTTCCAGTGTAATGTTATATTGAAAATAATAAATTGTTGGCTTACACTTACATGTATACAAATCATAACATCAATTTAAACTTTTTATAGTATTCAGATATGTAGAGTATGCAGTTTCATTAATAAGATTGGATTGCAATTACTTTTGAAAAAAAAACTTTAAAGATATAATAATAAAAAAAGTCTAAGTTTTCATATTTGTAGTATTTTAAAATTATAGTTTATATTATAGGATTATATAACAATAAATAATTGTTTTTAAGCAGGTGCAAAGATTTTGCCAGCTCCGAAGAGTTTTTAAGTCGTATTCAAAGAAGTGATGAAAATGAAAAAATAAAAAAATATTTATTGACTTATACAATAAGTGATAGAGTTAAATTTTTAATAAAAAAATTTAAATAAATTAAAAAAAATCTTAATAAAAGAAAATTAAATATCTTATAAGAATATAACTTTAAATCCAATTAGTTCATCCTAAAAACGCATTACGAAAAACTCGATTATGCCAAAAAGGAAGTCAAAGCAGCTACTACGGTGTCTGTGAGAAGAGCTCTCAATTTTTCATTTTAAAGAATTGTTTATTTTTTATAACCATTTCATGATTGAATCCATACATGACGACTTAAGGATAAGCGACATATTCAGATGGCGGAGGTTTAGGCCGGCCCTCCGCCACGACCGGCCTCCCGAGTAGCGTGGGACTCCCCGACGTACTCTACCAAGAGCAAGTATTTATAAGGCCGGTGTAAAGAAACTTTAATAGCGTGATTCAGACCAACGATTCTCATTGGTTTATGCGGTTGACGCACGAAGAAGTGAAAACGTGAAATGAAATGCCTGTACATTCTTAGGTAGAGACGTTTTGTTTTCTTTACTTCGCTGTAAATGGGTGAATTAATTTTGTTTTCTTTTTTATATTGATATATTAAAGACTCTACATTTAATGAATTATGTCAAGTTATTATTATTTTATTTTATTTTTTGATAATATTATAATAATTTGACTTATTTTATTCATAAGGAAAATATTTTTCAAAATCTAAGTAAACTTAATTTTTCTAATTAGTTGCTAACCCATTTTAAAACTTGCATGAGAAATCTCTACATTTAGTCAATTATGAGGTTTAAGTCAAATTTAAAAAAAAATCATAGTAGAATTATTGAAAAGTAATTAAAATTTCGTTTCGGCTCTATTTTCGTACTAGCAGCTCTAAAAGGAGGCCTAAATCGAATATTACGTCATATTGAGCAACTATTCTATTTCCATCTTTAACATGTTATAAATAAGAACTAATATCAAACGTAATTGCTGCTTCCTTTTAGGTGCAGTCATGTGTACAACGCATCTGTTAAAACATTCCACATCCATTTACATTAACTATTTAACTAGAACATGTTAATTAGTGTTTGAATTAAGCCTTTTTTAACGTCCCAATGCCGGGCACAGACCTCCCTTCAATACAAAGGGGATCAAGCCTTAATCCACCACGTTGGACAAGTGCGGGTTGGCAGACTTCACATGTCCTTCTGAAACTTGCTAGTTTCTCCCAATCATGCAGGTGTCCTTAGGATGTTTTCCTTCTCCGTAAGGTAAATAGTAATCCTGTTAGAAATGATTGATACCTGAAAATATCAGCGATGCGAGACCCAGGATTTGAACAGCTTCTCTCGATTTCCCAAGCGAGCGTGTTACTACTGGGATACCACTGCCTTAATTAGTTAATGCTTATATTTAATTAATTAAAACTAGCGACTCACCATCACTTCGCTCGGGTTCGTCCCTAGCTTGGATATACTAAAATGTATATAGTATGTTATCCTTAATAGATAGACATATGCCATCGCGGACTTTTTTGTAGACCTTTTTAGGGTGTACAATACTGTAGTACATTATTTTGATCTATCTCGTAGGGTTCAGCCAGCGGTTGCAATGTAAGCGCAAAAAAATGTGTTTATTTACGACAGCACATTAGAAACCTCTAACATTACCAGTGTTTCTCTACTGTATTACGCATGTATTATACATATAAACCTTCTTCTTGAATCACTCCATCTATTAAAAAAAACGCATCAAAATCCGTTGCATAGTTTTAAAGATCTAAGCGTATATAGGTACAGAAGGACAGCGGACAGCTCGATCATGATGTAATTTTTGCAATGTAGATTCTAATTCGCCATATTTAATAGAGATTATCAAATATATAAGAATCTCGTGTCACGGTTTTTGTGGTCGTACTCCTCCGAAACGGCTCGACCGATTTTAATGACTTTTTTTTTAGGTTATATCGTATTTTTCACCCTCCTACTCCCACCCCCCATTTTATAATCGCGATTTTAATATTTTTGTATGAACAATCCTATCTATACACAACGCTGTATAACATAAAGACAAAGAGTTTTTTATAGATTGAATGCGAGCGAGCCGCAGGTTCTGCTAATAATATATTATAGGTATAGAAGAAAGTTAACACATCTGTCGTACAGTTTTCATCACTAAATGAATTTTAAGAAATCAAAAAAAAACATAATCACTTTTTTTCATCCCTTTAGAGGAGCTAATTAAAAAAAACGTTTTTAAGATAAGCTAGGCAGACTGGACAGATAAATAAACTCATCAAAGTCAGTCAAGTCGTTTAGGAGAAAAATAATTACGAACTATAACACACAAAAGAATTTATGTAGAGATCCCATAACAGGTAAGTGTATTCTTCATTTTTATTTAATGTTTTAATAGAGTTTTTATGTGATGGTCACAGATCTTTCTCTATTATAAAGTTCTCCCGTTCGACTCACGATTGAAACATATTTTGGTACGTATGTATTTAGAATACAAACGTAAAATAACAATCATTTCACGTAGTCGGGGTGTATGATTATTGTATTTTCCTTATTGCACAGGAAATTCATATTAACGTAATAATTCATATAACGTAGTATAATTCAGGTCAAGTGCGAATCAGACTCACGTGATCGAGTGTTCCGTATATGATTCTAATTCAAAGTCTGAAGATTTTTTTATTTTTTTTTCTAAAGTATGAGAAAAGCTCTATATTCCTTACTTTTTAACCGACTTCCAAAAAGGAGGAGGTCCTATGTTCGTCTCTATGTATTTTTAGATATGTTCATGGATGGCTTGATTATCTCCCTGTCCAGTGGTAATGCACTTGCTTGGAAAACTAAGTGTAGCGGGTATCAAGTTTTGGGTTGAGGTGTGAGCACCTCTGATACTTGCATGTGTGAATAATTTTCAACATTATTATCACGGTAAAGGAAAACATCGTGATGAAACCTGAATCTCTAAGAGAACCTACCAAACACTGGAAAGACATGCGACGACCGCCAATCCGCATTTTTCCAGCGCGGTGGACTTTGGCCTGAAACCCCTCGTATTGGAGGAAGGACCAGCAGCATTAGGACGTTAAAAAGGGCTGAATACAATACAATACCTTTGCTTAGCTCAGTTGTATCTCTATTTACCTTTACATGCTATGTGTTACTCTAAGTTATAGTTTTAACTTATACTAAGCTTAGTATAAATTCCTATAACGCGAAAGAGTCACAAACACACATGAAAAATTCGCATGAAAAATAGTAGAGTGGTTAATAAGAAATCCAATCCAAAATCTTAATCTTTGTTTTCAATAAATAATGCGAGTTAAGGTATAAATCTTCCAAAATTTGACTTCACTCGACGTTTGTAAGTTCAGATCTGGGATAAGCCTCCATAAATTGATATACTTAAGACATATTGTTTATAATTTAATTTTTCACATAAAAGTAAAATGTTTGTTTAGTTCACAGAAGCATTAGTTTTTTATTAATATAAGAAACGTGAATAAATTGCAAATAACTTTTATACTTAGGTGCATTAATATTTACTATTTTAATATTATATAATAACTGTATATTTTCATATAAAAAATAAAGAAACAAGTTAAAATAATCCCGAGTTGGTATAAAAGTCAAGAAATACAGACTGCGTGCTCTCTTGTTAAGTGTATAATGTAACGGTAAGTGAACTTAGTAGAGTGCATTGTAAGACACTGTGAAGAAACCTGATTTCAACCCCTCCACCTTAGACATAGAGTACTGTGAATGCAGACACTCTTAACATTAATAAGTCTATATACGAAAATTATTTTCGATCAATTTCTAATAAGAATATTAAAAACCATATTTTTTTTAATCTAACAAGATTAAATTTAAATAGATGTTAAAAATTAAAAGTATAATAAGAAATTTTACTATAATAATTGAACGTAAAAGTCTCTACCTTTACTGAAAAACTAGCGACTTACCCTTGCTTCGCTCCCGAACCCGAACTCTTTTTCTAAAATATAAGTAGCTTAACTTACTCCTTATAACATCAGCTATCGGCCAGTGAAAGCCCCATCAAAATCAGTCCAGCCGTTTCGGAGACTAGCCGGACAAAAATGTTAAAAATTGTGTTTTTCTTATAAGTAACGTATATAATTTCAGATGTATTTAATAAAAAGCTATTATTTTGACATTAAACAAACAGACACTTCAATTTTATTCTTCTGTATAGATGTGTAACAAGAAAAATAGAACTCTACTTTCTTAGTATGCTTTTTTACCAAATAATGATTTTTTTAAATATTATAAAACTTTAAAAAGCTACTTTTACGTTAATTAATTTTTTTTTGTAGGAAAGAGAAAAAGTAGGAGGTTTTCAATTCGACTGTGTATATTATTTTATTTATTATACAGCAGTACTTGAAACAAAATATGTAACACTAGCAGAACCCGCGGCTTCGCCCGCGATCAAACTACGAAAAAAATAAATTTTTTCGTAATACATACTTTATTACTTGCAAAACTATGTTCGTGTAAGTTTTATTATTTCTTAAAGATATATGGAAAACAAATTAAATTTTAGCGATCGTAACTCAAAATATCTAGTATCTTAAAAGATGTTAAGCGTATATTCTGTAAATAAATTTACACTTTAGGTATTTAGCAAGCTCCGCTACCTGTGTTTTTTGCACATTTTTCTACTCCATCGTTCCAAAGTTAGAGGAAGAGAGTACAATGATACAATCGCATACAATATTAACGACTTTAGCATCTTGTAACTCGGCTAATGTGAGTTTTTAACTAACATACTAACAGGCTAACATCTATGTTATTTTTAAAGACCCAGTGCTATGTACACCTGAAGCTTACAGTCTCCCTCCTTCTCCTTCTTTTTTAAGTTATTTATATAAAGTGCCATTCTTATTTTGCTATAGCTTGTTGCCCGCGGCTACGCCCGCGTGGACTGAAAAATTTGCTAAGTTTTAATTTCCATTGAATTTATATGTTATAGTTGTCACTGCTGTGTCCAGCCGAAAAGTTATACATAATTTTCGTTTGGATTCAGAATAATTTCCGTTCTGTACTTTATCCCACACAGTAAGTGTGCACTTACAGATAACTTGAGCCATGTTACTCTATTTAAATATATTCAACAACTCAAAGTTCAACACCCAGTTTTACCCACTTAGGGGCTGAATTTAAAAAAAAAATCTATAATACATGTTTGTTTAATTGTATTAAAGAGCATTAAACCCAAGTTTCAAGTAATTCTGAACATAAACAATTCTTTCCTTATATAAACAGCATAGCTCCCTTTTACCCTTTTAAAATCGAAATCTATCCCGATTTCGAAAAAAAAAGATATTTGTATTGTTTTAGTTTTCATTTTATTGGTAAATACTATTTTCCGTGCATCAATTACAGAGTTTCATACAAACTTTCATCCCCTATTTGACAGTCTTATGGGATGAATTTCAAAAAATGCTAAAATAGGTATTTATATAATTGTATTGAAGAGCATTAATACCAAGTTTTAAGTAATTCTCATCATAAATAACTGTTTGCCCATATAAACTTTATCACCCCTTTTTACCCTTTTAAGGGATGAATTGTGAAAAAAATCTTATACTTATATTTCTTATTTTTCATCTTAAAGCTAAATACCACTTTTCGTGCATTTCGCGTTAAGAATGACAGAGTTTCATACAATCTTTTATCCCCTATTTGACCCCCTTAGGAGATGAATATCGAAAAATCCTTTCTTAGCGGATGCCTACATTGTATAAGGAATATGTCCTCCAAATTTCATGTTTCTACGACCAGCGGTTTAGGCTGTACGTTGATCGATCAGTCAGTCAGGACAAAGCATTTTATGTATATATAGATAACCAAAATCAAACAATGTAGAGTCCTTTCGCATGAACTGTTGCAACCTCTACATATCGTCTACACTGCAAATCTAAAGCGCGCTATCGAAGTTTTGCGCTCGTGTAGCATAAAAGCAATGGTAGTGACAGTCTGGTAGGGAGTCCGTTTCCACGAGGTACGGTGGTACTCGCATCCACTCCATCAAATGCGGCGCACACAAAATTTAAACCCAAAAGACCCAATTTCAAGATTTGCCATTCTGTCACTAGATTAAATCGCTAGAAGTACTGTGTACAGACGCCGTAGAATGACGAATGCTTGGACTCAGACTGATACAGACCCGACGTGGTAGATTTGACTCCTCTTTTGCGTTTTGGAATCTCAGACTAAGAAATAATACAGACAGAGATTAATATATTATTATTTTTTATTGTTATTATTCATAATTATTCATATTTTCTTCTCAAAAATGTTAAATTAATGAGGACCTCATATATAAAATGTCCCGTAGATATTCTTTAAATAAAATAAACGACCTCTATGGCAAGATCAAAAATAGTAGCACAAATAGGAAAATAACGCTACCATTTTTTATTTCGACATTGTTTTGGCGGGCTCCGTCTATAATTCTTTAGTTTGAGGCTTTATCATAACTAGCGACTCACCCTCGCTCCCTCGCTTCGCTCGGGTTCGTCGGACTTACTATGTACGTTTTAACGTTTAATATAGATTTCTCAGAGATGAGATATTTTTTCCCAGTAAAAAGTATCCTATATGTTGGACCGGATAACCAGCTATTATCATACCAAATTTCATCAAAATCCCTCCAGTGGTTTTTCCGTGATGCGTTAATTGACGGACAGACAGACAGACAAAAATTCTAAAAACTATATATTAGACCTCTGTATCGATAATAATGTCTCTTTCAATAAGATTTTCCAAAAAATATTTAATGTACAGATTCGGCTTAGTTAGAATTTTATTATATGTTATAGAAGACGAATATAACGAACTAGCTTTCGCCCGCGACTTCGTCCGCGTGGAATAGTGACTACTCGCAAAGCTACCGGGCGGCGGCCAGCGCCCTCCCTCGCCTTGTATGGGGCTGAGAGCGCGCTCACCCATAGTCCGCGTAAACTTAAATACGTATATTTTAAAACTATGATATCTCCTAAGATATTCATTGAAATCAAATGATGTCAAGGGCAATTTTGTTCAAAATTAAATACTTGTGATGAATAATGTATTTATTTGGATAAGGATTTATATCATGTTTATAAAAACACCTTCGGAAGTAATGCATTATTTTAGAACAAATTTGATTACTATAAAAAGAGTTATATTGAGTCAACCTTAAAAGATAGACATATGCTGTCGCGGACTTTTTTTTAGAACTTTTAAAGGGGAACAATTCCGTCATACACGATTTTTGCGTAACTTTAACCGTTTACGCAGCGCACGCAACGGAAGCTCTTAAAAGGAATCATTTTTTCCCGTTTTTGCAACGTTTTCATTTATACTCCGCTACGACCAATAGGAGCGGAGTATAAATGATAAATGTTGCAAAAATTGTGATGTTATATAGCATAAAGCCTTCCTCAATAAATGGACTATCCAACACAAAAATAATTTTTCAATTCCAACCAGTAGTTCCTGAGATTATCGCGTTCAACCAAACAAACAAACAAACAAACAAACAAACAATCAAACTCTTCAGCTTTATAATATTAAATATAAGTATAGATTTACGCGCGTTCCATTTTTTGTCTTACAGCTACGAAACCATGACAAGTAGGTACCTAAGTAACAATACCATCAGTAACTCTGATTAAATCATGTCTTTTTATAGCGTACTAACTAATATATATTCGCTGACTAGGGAGTTACCCTCGCTTCGCTCGGGTGCGTCCCTAGGTACGTTTTAAATAGATATGAATAGTTATTGCGAGTGTATCCTAGGAGAAGGACTTATGCTATTACAGATTTGTCTGTAGACCTTATCAAGACCTACAATTTTTTAGTACATTGTTTTGATGTATCATGTACATATCGCTGAGGATTTAGCCAGCGCTAGACATGTATAATTTACATTTCTAAGAACGACTCGATAGAACCGGTTATTGCGTTTTTCCGTGGGAATGAAAAAAACCTGGAGTAAAAGGTATTCTAAATGTTGGTCCGGGTAATAAATTATAGCTACTGATTTTTTTTTATTTTATTCGTATTTTTCTCAGCAAACCCTTTCATATTTTAATATCCATGTCATGGGTGTGCTTAAAAAATACTTAGTCCGCCATCTTTGGGAATCCACAATATTGGATTTAGGATGACGTCACTTAGCTAAATATGCATTAAAATCCAAACTAAAATACCTATGCAAAATTTCAGTTCAATCGGTTGAAGATAACAGTGTTTTAAAATTCAGTTGCAAGATTTGACCCTGACAAAAATAATAAAAATAAAAATTTACTTTATATTTAAATAATGTTGTAAGTTATGCTTAGGATGAAATAGATTTAAAATAAAATATACAGTTTATTTATTTTTTACCAATCTACTTAATCTTGCACGATTCAAGAAGTTTTTTTTAAGTCTCTCTTATAAGTATAGCGCAATAATCTAAATTAAAAACGTAACTCAATTCCATCACAATTGTTCAAGTACGTGGAGTCAAAATGACAGCAATAAATTATTTAAAACAAATAATCCGACTGCGTAAATAGCGAACTAAAAAGATGAAAACAAGTTGACGAATGAACCTATAGTACTTATTATGCAGTCGGAGACATAAAATGTACATTTTTAAAGTTCTATTCCTCAAAAGACAAAAAAAGAAACCCTTATAAGATCACTTTCTTGTCCGTCTGTCACCACCGATTTTCTCAGGAACAGGTGGACCTAGCAAGCTGAAATTTATACTAGATACTGAGGTCTATAATCCCTATTAGGTTTATAAAAATTTTGGTCATAAGTCAACATGATAAAAAGATATGGGCAAATTTAGATTTTCGCCAAAACTTGTAAGTACCAAAACGTACCTTAATTTTCATTTTTTTTATTTTTCGGAATTTTCCCTTTATTTGTGCTATTAGACCTTGCTTTTAACCAAAATTGACAATTCTAGGTCAACCGAGAGTACCCTATAGGTTTTGGGTCGAAAATTTATATGGTAGTTCCCGTTGACCTAGAATCACGAAATGTGGCAAAAAACAAAGTCTTACACCACAAATAAAGGAAAAATTCTAAAAATTAAAAAACGTTGGACCAGATTGTCCGGATTTTTATAATTGCTGCATGTGTGTACAGTGTATGTCTCTGCTTGCATAATACTATGTTCTTTCATCTACATGTTTTCATCTTTTAAGTTCGCTTTTTACGTAGTTGGTTAGTTTTTTTTAATTTTTGTAAATATATTTTTTTTATTTGTTATTTTTTAGCATTTCTCATTCTAAATTACATTTAAACATATAAGTTGTAATCATAATATGACGTCAAAAATCGGCCATTTTAATTTTTATGATTTTGATATACCGTGTCACTCTCGCAATTAAGACGAATCTAACGAGTAATGACACCTCTCAAGCTAATATCCATCAAGCCTTAGACTTTAGGCTTCAGACCGTGCAAAAGAATACAAAATATAAAATACTATATAATATACAAAATAAAATACTAAATAATATACAAAAAAAAACAATATATATTTTGTGTGGACCCTACCGTTATAGATTTCTAGGTACATGTTGAGAGCACGTGTAATCAGTACGTACTCTCAATACGTACTGCCTGCTAGTATCCCGGCGCGATGGCTTTCGTCGTATCCTAGCGACCCTAAAGGCTATACATGCGGTAATGATTTTTCCTCTAAAGCCTTGAAGAAAACTCAATATAACCCCCGACATAATAATAAAATAATTAATACAAGAAACTTATCTTTTGAAAATGATTTTCGTTTTTACTAAAAAATAAAGTTTAAAAAAAAAATATTTAATTTTTCTTTATTTTATTTCGCCACTACAATCCTAAAATTAACAAATAACGCTAATTTTGTTTTTCTAAAGTATAATTTAGTTTTTGAAATTTTTTCGTAAATATATTATTTTCGAGATAAAAATTGTCAATTTTTACAAGCTTTTATTTAACTTGCAATGTTTGTATCTATGTTTGTTCGGGTCAAATCTTGCAACTGAATTTTAAAGTATTTATCCTCAACCGATTGAGCTGAAATTTTGCATACCATACACGTTTAGTTTAGATAAAAATGCAATATGCATGGTTAGGTAAGTGAAGTCATTCTAAATCCAACATGGCGGACTCCCAATAGTGACGTTAACCAGTGTGACTATTACCGGACAAAAACCAGTTATCTAATTAACCGTTAATCACCGGTTAAATATTTGAAAAATTGATACACTATTTTCAACTATTTTTACTTGTGTGTAGCCTAAAAATTATTACTTATTATGAGGCAGTGTTTTATGCGCCTACACGAAACCTCTAAATAAAATAGTTCTAAAGTATCTTTCTGTCCTAGCAACCTCTGTACCTTCAGAGATAATGTTTTCTTTGGCAGGATATGTAATAATGACCGGCGGAGCAGACTTCAATCAGAAGCTATCAAAATGATTTGTTTTGTAAACAGAAATTATAATCTTTTAAAATAAATTTATTTTTTCTACATTACGAGTTTCCTTTAGTATCTTCGGTTAATTATTATCAATTTACACCAAGTAAACCTATCTAGAACTAATAGGCAGTTTAAACCAGTTTAAACCGGAGAAAATCGGTTATTATAAAAAATCACTTAAAATTACCGGTAACGGATTTGTAAACGGTTAACATATCACTAACTCCCAACAATGGCGAACTATGTCTTTTTTTATGCATCTCCATAATATTGATATCAAATGAAAGGGTTTGCTGAGAAGGATACGAATAAATATCTAAAAAATAAAAAATAAATTTTAAATTAAATCTAACTCTATAAAAGCTTGTTCTTAAACATGATTTTTTTAACATTAATTTATTCTTGCCTTAGCTACAACACATTCAGTAAAAGTGATATTTAAAATCTGACAACATTCAGTAATAACCAAACAGTATCGATTTAGTCTTGAGGATGCTCTACACATTCGCCGAGTCTTCAGGCAATGAGAAGTGACAGACATTCTCTACATTCTCGTTTAAATTAACTAAAGAGAAATAAATCGTGTTAAATCTTTATCAACATAGATTACTTACTTAAAATAAAAATACTAATAAATTTTTACATGAATAACCATTTTTTCAAATTCGATTATAGAAACCTTCGAGCAATAACAAGCATGGAGTAGTTGTATTAAACTGAACCAATAAACTTATAATTTTCACTGCTTTATCTTACTAAGAAATGACGTAAGTTAGAGAGACGTAATAATAAAGTAACTATCGTCTTCAACCATTTGATTTCACTTGCTAAAGTGACCAGCTGGTAACTTACAGTGTTTTTGATATTTGTGATTATTTTAATAATAAAAAGCAATTACCTAGATGTAACAGACTTTGTTTGAAGGAAATTTGAAACATTTTGTTCACATGGCTAGTGTGGCTTACGGCTGTAACAGCTACAATTCAAAGAAAAGTGAAGATAATCACTATAATAATCTATGCTAATAATATTATAAAGCTGAAGAATTTGTTTGTTTGTTTGGTTGAACGAGCGAATCTCAGGAACCACTAATCCGATTTGAAAAATTCTTTATGCATTAGATAGCCCGTTAACTGAGGAAGGCTATAGGCTATATGTCATCCCGGAAAAATGTACGGTTCCCGTGGGATAGATTTGTTTTTGTCTAGGGATGAACTCGAAGCGAAGCGAGGGTGAGTCGCTAATCAATATATAAATATAGTTATTCTATAGCATAACCGACTTCATTGCGATTTTAAGAAAGTCCGTCCGTCTCGTTGAGAAGTCTATAAGAAGGATTAGGGATACGATTAGATATATTGTAAATGTTCAATTAAATATAGATCCTCTATGCTTGTTATTGCTCGAAAATAGAAACAAATATTTAAACAAGCGCCATCTTGAAATGTAGAGCTTTTTTTATACTAACTGAAAACTTTTTGCAGATTTGTTCTTTACTTACTTTCAAATAATTTACAACAATATAAAATTTAAAACATAGACATAACTTAATTTCCTAAATAATAATGTAACCATCATACTAGCATTTAAAAAAATAATTAAAAGTAATGTTTTGACAGAATAAATTTTTACCTTTGCTAGCAACCCATAGAACTTAGATGCAAATTGCCATTTGCCGCAAATGCGCAAGTTATGCGTAGCGTTTCTATAGAGTTTGTGCGCAAGGTCAAAATACGTCAGCTACGACTAGTCATACGTAATACACGCTTGTAACAAAATTATTTATTTAAAAAATATTAATATATAAATACAGGTATGTACTTTTATTTTGTCACTATATTTTATATAAATAAAAAAATATTAATAATATGAGGTGGATTTTACAGTGAAATAAGATTTTGTTGACATTTAAATAGTTTATTTATTTTTAAATATAACTCAATAAAACATGTAAAATACTAATTTATCGATCTATTTTGCAGATATATTTTTCGTTAAAATTACATATAGGTCACCTCAATGTGTAGGTAAATAATAAATGTGGTATATTCCAAAAAAATATACCTATATCAACCGCTCTTCGAGTATAAACTATTGATTAACAAAATAATGATGAAAATCAGTTTACAATTAGCAAAGATGTAATAACATAATCATACAAAACACAAGAACCTCCTTTCTTAAAGTCGGATGCAATGCAATCTGTTTACTATCTGCACTCAAAAATGCGTATTAAAGAAATATCGTTATAACAGTATAAAAATTGACAGCGATTTTCTCATGTGAAGTAAAAACTTATGTAGTTTATTCTATGACCATATACTATTTATTTCCTAAATTTGGATTGACTAATATCTAAATTACAAAAACATTAATATTCAAGTCAAAAACTGAGCCCTTTTCTTTGACTTCGCTGCAGTCGCGTAAATTAAAAAAATCTTGATTTGTAGATTTACATTTATTTTATGTACCTAGGTTACATAAAAAAATGTTACAAATGATAAAAAATCAACTCTTTTAATGCCCCACTTGCTGGAGGTAGGCCACCCTTGAATTCGAAGGGGAATCAGGCCATAGCCCACCATGCTGGCCAAGTGCGGGTCTGCGGACTTCACGTATCTTCCGAAAACTTGCTAGGTTCTCTCAGACATGCAGGTTTCATCATGATGTTTTCCTTCACCGTAATAGCAAGTGGTTATCTTGTTTGAAAATATACAGAAATGAAATAATGCCATTAATATATTATGTATAGTAATGAAATTATATTATTACATTTTAGGTACCAGTAAATATGGCTACAAATGGCACCGGAGCAGTTTTTTTCTTGGGTAGTCGAGCACATTATCAAGTAAGTTATTATTTTGCGAATCAATAAGATAATGCCCTCCTGACCAATTTTGTCCACTGTGGCCAATCTCACAGCATCAAACAAACTAGTCATCTGCAGGAGATATTATAGTGCGTGTAAGATATAAAGCGAAGGACCAACAGTTTAACGTGCTCTCCGAGGCATAAAGGTGTTAAAAATTGCCAACTTACCAACTCTGGTGTACTGGTTTTCGAGAAGGGAAAATCCCGTTAATATTTTCGCTCGACCAGGGACTCGAACCCAGGACTCTTTTGATATGTAGCCATATATATCAGCCACTAGACCAATGGCTCATTTAATATGTTTAAACGGATTCCGTATATTACAGATGGTCAAAAGAAGGTTTTTCTTAGTGTTTTAGGGTTCCGTACTTGAAAAGAAAATAAGGAACCCTTATAGAATCACTTCGTTGTCCGTCTGTCTGTCTGTTAATACCATTTTTTTTTAATTTAATTATATAGATTAACCATGTAAATGTCGTTTCAGGTCTTAGAACAGCCGAATAATTTTGATGTCGAGAACGGTAACACGTCTACAGAGACGATATACCAGAACCAGTCGGTTGAGGAGTTATGGCCGAAGGAACAAACAAACAAACATAAATTCGACGTCAATTACAATCTAGAATCTCAGTTGACTGGCACTGATCAGAATAGTACTGGTAAGTTTATTCGAAACCAGTGATGCCCCCCTGACCGATTTCAGCCATGGCGGCCAATCTCAATTATTAAATTCTTGTTCTATTTTATTTTGGGGCGGATCTATTTATAGGCTTTTTGGGCTGCAGTTCAAGGCCCCTAAGATATTACAACATGCTCCTTATATAGCCCTCGAGGTATATCTAAAATAAAAAAAAACCGGATCGGGAAGCTCTGTAAATTGAGGGCATCCTGATTTAAGCGAGGTTGGCCCGCGAGGTTCGAGCCGTCCGCGGGGGTATTGTAGTGTGCGCGCAAGCGATCCTGCAACGCCCCATTGCACTTCGTCGACGAGTTCCGCTGAGGGTTTTAGTGACTAGGAGTCTCACAGTACCCTGCCCATTGACGGCCGGCAGGGTCCCCATGATGGGTTTCCCCAGCGTCATCAAAAAAAACCCCTAACATCTAATTAAGAACCAAAAAATATGACTGTTTTGCATTACAACAAAACAGATATTATGTGTAGGAGAAAACACACAGCATTGAGATGAAGAAGCAGTTCTGTGATCTGTCAAAACTATCGAGAATACAGATTAAAAACATACCTGAATCCAATAAAGTTTGATAATTAGGTTACCAGAGGGCGCGAGCATCCGCTTGCCGCCTTTTTCGCTGTCAAGTGTCATAGCGTCTTCATCGCCAGCAAGCACCTTGAATCAATGCTGTGTGTTTTCTCCTACACATAATACCTGTTTTGTTGTAATGCAAAACAGTCATATTATGTGTCTCCAAAAACACACAGCATTGAGATGAATACCTGTTTGATATCTGCTGGTGACCAAAATTATCTGCACAAAACGCTATGTGAATGAATAAACAATTAATTATAATATGACCATAACAGTAAAAGACCTCTTTAATTGTCTATATATTTTATTTAACTTCTTTCATGTAATCAAAATATTACTAATTAAATTCAGAAAATTACTTATCAAAACAGCATTATAAACAAACTCACTTTAAGTAATCTCAACATAGCTACACATTAGATAATTATTACACCTTGTGCAATAAAATTCAAATCTTATAATAGGATCATTAAAATAATAATTAAACTTAAATGTTTTATGTAACCATAACAAATATAAATCACTCTGAAAACATAATAATTACACTTAGTGTAATAAAAATAAAAATAACATATTCTTAACTATAATAAATAAAAAATTGAGATCAATTATCACTTTATAATTTTTAAACAGTCTTAAAATTATTATATAATAAATCAGTACAATCACTGTTAGAAGTGAAGGATCTATTTACTTCTCTACAATAAAACTTTTTAAATGTTTCTACACATTTCCAATTTCCTCGCTCTAGAATCTCCTGTATTGGTCTATTGTCTAGCCATCCCCGAGATGCTACAGCAGACCTGATGCTTCCTGGAGACTCGTCTATCTTGGCCTGTTTAAAGACTGAACGCAGCCACCCAGATATGACAGTTCTGGACGCTGGCTTTACCTGTCCAGTAACTGTGATAAAAAGACACTGCAAATCCTCTACCGTCCTGCGTCTGACCTCCGAGGCCTTAACTAAGTCTCTAACATGAGCTACAGGACATATGCGATGGTCTTGGTGCTTTGTAAGGAACCAACCAGATTGTCTGTAAGTTCCTGAGTCAGTCTTAGAACCAAACCTTGGCCAAAATGTTATACTATTTTCTGTTTCAATATATTTATTATTAGAAAGATCCAGAAGGGTTAGATCATGCAACCTACGACCAGAAGCTAATAGCAATATTAAAGCGGTCCTTCTACTCTTATCAAACAATGAACCAGAACATGATGTTGACTTTAACCAGTTAAATAATATATTAACATCCCATATGGGCAGTTTAGTTTCTTGTGGTCTAGAAAATGAAATTGCTTTTAAAACCTGTTGAATAAAAAAGTTCTTTGATAGATTCTCTACTGTGGCTGCACAATAAGTAGATATGGCTGATTTATGTAATAAAATAGTGCTGTATGCTAATCTATTTTTTAAATAAAGACTAGCTAAAAATCTAGCTACATCTTTCCCTTCAGGACTTTTACTATTGACCTCGTTCTCTTGGCACCATAACAACCATCTTTTTAATGGAGCACTATAAGTATTTAGTGTGGATGGACGCCAACTGCTCTGAAAAAGTTGCCTCTCATCCTTACTCCAATCTGTTATGTGGTCTGCCCACCCCCAATTTTCCAAGCCTGAAGAATTAACTTGTCTACTTGTGGGGGGCTTGTCCCTGTTGTCCAATCGACAAGAACCTTCCGCAGGTTCTCTATGAGAATGGGACTGGCCAGAGCTCTCGCCTGAAGGTCCGGATACCAAAAACATTGTGTCCACTGAGGCACTATTAGAAAGTATGTTCCCCTTGCCTTGTTGAGATGTGCTAACACTCTGGGAATCAGGCTGGGAGGAGGAAACACCCAGGCGGCCTGAAACTTCCAATCGCGGCTGAAGGCATCGCAAAAAAGAGATGATCCATCTTTTGAGTCTAACGTGACATAGGTTTCTACTACGGCGGTTTCTCTGGATGCGAATAGGTCTATTTCTGGGATTCCCCACCTTTCGAAAATAGCCTCCGTGGCTGGTGGTAGCAGATGCCACTCGGGTACTTGCTTTCCCCTTGATAAGCGGTCTGCGATCCCGTTTAGCCGTCCTGGTAGGTAAAAAGCTGTCATCGTTATGTTGAGGGAATTCGTCACCTCTAACAGCCTGGTAGTTAGACCTAGAAGGTTCATGGACCGAGTCCCCCCCTGATTCCGAATATAGGCGACTAGGGTCTGATTGTCGGATTGCACCAGTATGTGCGCATTCCTCAAAAGAACACCCTGTGACTTGATCACTGCGAAGACTGCGTACATCTCCTTTAGATTGGAGTGCCAAGGTCTTTGATTTGGAGCCCATTTCCCCGATAGGTATTGGTTGTTTAAATGTGCTCCCCAGCCCGCATCCGCTGCGTCTGTTGTTAAGAAGTGTGTCACTTCCTTCTTGTGAAGTGGAGTTGGACTGCAGTCTATTGCATCCAACCACCACATTAGGTCTTGTCGCACACTGGGGCACAATTCCTTTTTCCGACCGCTCAGGGTGAACCTTTTTAGGAAAAGCTGTGCTTTGCGACAGTGTAGTCGACCTTGAGGGACTGCGTGGTTGGCGAAATTTAACATGCCTAACACACTTTGAAGTTCCCTTAGAGAGCAGTTGTTTTTCTCTAACAGCTTTGACAGCGCTCTCTTTATCCTGAGGACCTTCTGGGTTGGCAGAGCTAACGTTAAGCTTTGGGTATTCCAAATCAGACCTAAATATTGTAGCTCGTGTGTGGGTTCTATCACCGACTTGTGGTAATTTACATGCCAACCCAGAGACTCCAAGGTCGCGAGCGTTTCCGCAACCTGCGCAACCAACTTGGATCTGTCCTGGCATACTAACAGGTAATCGTCCAGATATACCAACAAACGAATACCTCGGTTTCGCAGGGTTTCCGCAACCCAGTTCGATACCGCTGCAAAGGTACGGGGGGCTGAAGACAGGCCAAACGGTAAGGCTGTCAACTGGAGGATCTCTCCATCGTAAATGACACGGAGGAATCGTCTGTGTGCCTTTGCCATGCACAAATGAAAATATGCCTGGTGAATATCTATCTTCACCAGCCAATCGTTGGCCTGAAGAAAACTCATTACATCTACCTGAGATATCAAATGAAAATGCTTTGTTACTATGTGAGTATTTAAGACTCTCAGGTCGAAAATCGGACGTAGTCCACCATCTGCCTTTCTGACTAAAAACATCTTTGAAAAGAACCCAGGGTCTAGAGTTGGTGGTCTCTCCAGAATACCCTGGTCTTTTAATTCCTGAATTGTCCGAGTCATGTCTGGAGTAACTCGGGTAGCTAAGGCTTTTAAAATTTGTCTGGATGGGAACTTCAGAGGAGGTTTCATTCTGAAAGGTAAACGGCAATTGGCTATTGAATTTAAAATGAACTGATTGGCACCCATGCGACTCCATTCGTTTGTGGACAATCTTAGGCACCCCCCTCTGAAGTTCTGTTGAGCTTCAAGCCTGCTTATTATTGGAGCTGGAGGCTCCCCTATTGGCCTCACGTTGACGTTGACGAAAGGGCTGATCCCTCTTTAATGTATGTCTATACTTCTTTTCAGATCTTTTAACTCTAACCCTATTTCTATATTTTTTATTCAAAGATATATCAGTGTGTTCTATTTGATCCAATACCCTCTTATCTTTCACATAAGATGGGGTGTTTAGCCATACCTGAGAACCTCCAAGAGACTGTATAATTGGCCCTAGGGCCTCCCTACTAAATAAATGCTCTGAACTAGGAGGAATATTCTGCAGAGTTGTTCTAAGATTCTTATTACCAATTTCTTTTAATATTCGATCGCGCCTAATTTCAATACACTCTGAACGCTTGCCACATATTATTTGCATAGTTATCTCTGAATTCTTATGACTCGCAGAACCTGGGCCAAAGGTTCCTGATATTTTCTCAAATAAAGAATTTAAATTAAAATCTTTTGGATTGACTGCAGCCCAGTCAAGTATAGATTGCAAACCCATTCTTAATAATTGTCTCTGCTCTAAAACCCTATTAGATAGCCCTGCCAGTAAGAGTTCTGTAGAAGCTAAATAATCTTTACTTTTATTAAAGTGGCATAACTCATCATTAACCTTTAAACCTACAAACCCAGGAAAAGCTAAACTATCCTGAAGTGGTCTCTTATATCTAATAGCCTTCCAAGCAGGAGAGTCAAACTGCTGTAGTTTATTTAATTCAGAGAGACGTTCACTATCACTAGGTTGAATGATGCTTCTATTGTCAAATTCTGTACCTAAACTACCAAGAGTTAATGTTAATGTTTCTGGTAATACACTTGTCACCGGTTGATTAGGATTAATAAGAAAGTGCTCAGCATTTGTGCTACTACTAGGTGTGATCTCCCTATCTTGTGTATACCTACTCATATAAGTTGGTAATTGTGTTAAATAATTAGATATATAAGACACCTGAGACATTAAAGTATCTACCCGAGGATCACAATTTCGTTTATGCGTTCTAGGACGTTTATTAGGCAAGGGTGACGCCAAGCCCTCCTCGGCCTCCGAGGAAGAGGAGGAGCCGCTCCCCGAAGCTTCCGAGCTCGTGGCCGAGATATGTTCTCCCTCCGGAGCAACGGAATCTCGGCCGGCCTCCACGTCATCGTAACGCATAGATTCCATCTTTTTAACTTTTAAAATAAAAACAATGCTTACCAATCTCCTTTTTACACATAAAATTCACTAAAAAATCACTCGAACTTAATTTACATCCACTTTTCTCACTTTTCGATGTAAATTCTTTCAAATCACAAAACGCTATGACACTTGACAGCGAAAAAGGCGGCAAGCGGATGCTCGCGCCCTCTGGTAACCTAATTATCAAACTTTATTGGATTCAGGTATGTTTTTAATCTGTATTCTCGATAGTTTTGACAGATCACAGAACTGCTTCTTCATCTCAATGCTGTGTGTTTTTGGAGACACATAATAGCGTTATTTTAATTTCGTCTAGTACTACTATTTATCATTATAGATTTTATAAAGACAAAATGACATTTACTTTAGGCCCCCTTTCAGGATCCTTCTCTGATTATATTCGAAGTATTATAAGTAAGTAAATGTGATTCAATCTGTAAATATTTTGATTTAAACTTCTAGAAACATTACACATAGGTTAAAGAGAAAATGAAAATTACTTTAGGCTCTCGAAAAGTTCTAGCCCAGGGCCCCCAAAATTCTTCCAACCATTCCACCCCTAATTGTATTCGAAAACATAAATTAGTAATCGTGATCCCATCTGTAAATATTTTGATCTAAACTTGTAGAAACATTTATACATGGCTAACTTCGACCGATGGCTATCATCTATACATATACTAAAATTGTAACAGAGTCTAATGTATACATTATTATTTTTTTGGAAAATCTTATTGCTATAGCATTATTATCGATACAGAGGCCGAATAGTTTTTAGAATTTTGTCTGTCTGTCTGTCTGTGACCACCACTGGAAAGATTTTGATGAAATTGAGTGTGATGATAACTGTTTATCCGGGTCAACATATATAATATCACATCTCTGAGAAATTTATACTAAACGTTAAAACGTAACTAGGGACGAACCCGAGCGGAGCGACGGTGAGTTGCTAGTAATCATATATACATTATAATCGGTCGAAGTTAGTTCCGAAACTTGCCCCAGGGACTCTACCCCATACAATTTAATTACCAGTATCACACGACAAACAATCAACCGTGAAACGTCGCGTTAAACGGAGGTCCAGTGAAGCGCTTCTCTGTGAAATGAAACCCGCCGTTTTGAATGACGTCATCAAGAAAGAGTAAGTTAAATTCTTTATTCTAATTAGAATTGTTAAGTTAACGACTTATTCTCAAAACGTCGTTTTTTTCTAGTATAGTATGCCACGAGACCGGCTTAACAAAAACTAGATAAATTATCTTGTGCCCGCTACATAAATGCCTCCGTGTAAACCCGATCTTGTGACTTACAGTAGTTTCTGTAGGTACTCAAACTTCAGTTGGCCTCAAAGAATCTTTTGATCATATTAAAAAATAGGACCGTTTGGCAACAAAGAATATTTCAAGTTGATTAAACGTTTTTCAGTACAAAATGTATGGGAAAAGATTTTGGCGATTTCTGTCATTTCTAGTACTCAAAACGTAATTGGTCCCATAGAGTCATTTATCATTTTTGTATTTTATTATTTTTCTCGCTGACTGTAGATTTTTTCCTAAATCTGTGAATGCAGTTCAGAATACCTCAAAAAGTTATGGATGGTCTCCTATAACTATAAGTATTTAAGGTACCTGCCCTTACCGTCCCGTCTCAAAAATCCACCCTGTATATGTAGGTATATATGTAGGTATGTATAATGTGTATGTGTTATATATTCATCTTTTAGAAATAAACTAACACCACTAGTGGAAAATTTGATTACCAACACTAGCATATTGGTTCGGTCAAATTAAATATTTTATTTTGCAATAATTCACATTGAACTGAAAATTGGAACAGGCCTTAGGTATACTATTACCGATCCTTCATCTGCTAAAATATTCGAGGTCGAAGGTAAAAAATATCGATTTTTCCTGGTAAACGATAAATGCTCTCATAAAATTAGGTCAGACAAAAATTTTAGATAATGCAATTATGTAGAAAAATTGTACCTATTTTTTTATTCTAAAAAACCAACCTGTAGGCATGTTCCACAATCTATTGTAATTCAGTTTTTTTAATAATGATCTATTAACTAAAAAATGTTACTATAGGAAATAATTCTGCCGTCATAAGAAAGAAGGCCGTAATTTTGTAAAAGTTGATTTTGAGATATTTGAAGTTTTGTCTTAGATACTTCTACGTCAAAATTAATACTAGTAGTAGACTAGTAGTTCTGACTTAGTTACGATTAAAATGCTTATGGTATTGGTATCTCCAGATTCATAAAACTTAGAGGTTTATTAGTAAGACTATCATTAAGTAGCATTTTTTTTGCTGCATATAATATATACAGATAAATAAAATTGGAGTGTCTGTTTGTGATATTAAAATAACAGCTTTTTACTAAATGCATATGGATGAATACACGGTACATATTCCAAAACAAATTTTTTTACAATTTTTGTCTATCGGTCTGTCTGTTTGTCCCGGCTAATCTCGGAAATGGCTGGACCGATTTTGACGGGGCTTTCACTGGCAGATAGCTGATGTAATAAGGAGTAACTTAGGCTACTTTTATTTTAGAAAAAAAATTGGGCCCCACGAAAAAAAATTAAAACCAATGAAAAATTTCATAATATCTGATTCAAATAGGAAAGTTGTATACATACATTATATTTTTTCTATATTTCTTCTATTTAAACTATAAACTATATATAAAATACCTAGAGGTGAACCCGAGCGAAGCGAGGGTGAGTCGCTAGTCTGCATATAAGTTCCTTGCCTTTTTTCTTATGACGGCAGAATTTAAGTCGTACGAATCATAGTTGATTTGAGTCCATCTGTGTACTAAATGTCACCCAAATCTGTCCAGCTGTTTCAGCGTTAAGGAGTAACAAATATACACACAAACAAACATTCGTATTTACAACACTAGTGTGATTACAGGGAAGAAGCAAAACCGAATAGAAATTCTATAATTTCTTACTTAACATCTCTCACAAGACGCAAATGTCGTATGGAATCGGACCAAATACAATACTTAAAGCATATAGAGTCTGTCCTAAATAATTGCACCTATCGGGAGTCGTGCCGGTGTTTGGACTGTCAGGTAAGAAAATTCTAATTTACCTTAATATTTAATAAAATTGGTAAAAAAAAATGAAGGTAATTTTTTTTGCCCGAATTGAGAACCTCCTCCTTTTTAAAATCGGTTAAAAAATAAAATAGATTTTTTTTTTCATTTTAAACGGTTTTACTGGAAATAATTATAATGATGATGTTTTTAGTTTTGAGTCTGATCAATGCCCTACATTGATGAGGAGAGTGGTGTGACGATTGGTAACTAGGACCTATATAATAATTTTTTTTAGCTTTAAGTATATTATCTATATCATTATTATTTTTCTTTTCAACAAAACCGTCAAGTTAAAAAAAATATATCTATTTATTTTCAAGTTTTTAATTTTTCTACCGACTTTAAAAAAGAAGTGGTTCTCAATTCGGCAAATATTTTTTTTATGTTTGTTACCTCAGAACTACATCATTTATTAACCAATTTGGAAAATTTTTGTTTTGTTTGAAAGTGTATACTTCCAGATTGGACTCATTTAAATTTGAAAAAAAAAATACCACCCCTAAGGGTGGATAATGGCTAACGATGAATTTAATATACTTGTAATTATTATATTGAGTTGAAACTTTGCAGTGTTTCTATTTCCGTTGATAGTGCAGTGGTTCGGTATCGTCGACCTGATCTGATGGTAAGGCCAGAAGGTGGATAGTGGAACTCTACCACGGCTAATAGTAGATACTTTGAGTTTGGGCTTATTTTGTTTGATTTGACAAGCGCAATACGTTAGAATTAGATTTCAAAGCCAGAATTTTTAGTGTTATTAATAAAAGCGAATTTAATTTGTCAGTCTTCATACAAAAATTGGCATCAAACTAACTTAAACAGCTTAAGCGAATATTTTATTAAAATACTTTCTTCTAACTTTGCTACTAGTCCAGTCAAATAAGCAAAAATAAGGGGTCAATCTCGGAATGAGAGATAATAAGCTGTAAACTTGTATACACCTTCATTTTGGTGTTCTAAAACCTGTGTCAAAAGTCTCATAAAATCTCGTGTCCGCGTCGTAAGTTATTCAAGGTCAAAGGTCACAAAAATCAGTTTTTCGCGATTATTTCGGTTTCTATAGCTCCAATACTGTTAACGTTTATTATAAAAATTGTAGAGCATAAAATTTGCGACAAATTTTGTCTTAAAAAATTTTTCATACGGCCAACCGTTCTTGAGATAGAGGGCAGAGAGTCCGCAGCGCTCAGCCAAACTCATGTAATGCAAGGTGAACCGTGAATCTCAGTGAATAAAACGTTGTATAAAGTTATTATATCATTAAAATATTATTAACAAAGAATAATTTGTATTATTTATTAGTTAACACATTATATTTAAAACATTTTGCATATATCTAATATATTCATTTGATAATACTTACCTACTTTGTGTAATTATAAACTCATTAGATTTAAATACTTATTGTATATCTTAATGTAAAGTAGATTTCATCAAAATTCGATTAGTAGTTTTTGTGTACTAAGCTGTATAAGTTACTATAGTATGCTCGCGTTTGTCCCTAGGTACGTTTTCACGGTTACCTATGTTTATACATACTTAAATAGTAGTTTGCTACTCCTAAGATATTCATTTAAATTACACAGCGATTTACCCTAGCTTCGCTCGAATGCATACGCCGTACCCGGATTTTGTTCACAATTTCATGGCTGTTAAATTTTTTTCGCGGAACCCTGATTCTTTTTCTAAAATAAAAGTAGCCTAAGTTACTCCTTATAACATCAGCTATCTGCCAGTGAAAGTCCCGTCAAAATCGGTTCAGCCGTTTCGGAGATTAGCCGGAACAAACAGACAGACAGACAGACAAAAATTGTAAAAAAATGTTGTTTTGGTATGTGTACCGTGTATACATCCATATGCATTTAGTAAAAAGCGGTTATTTTAATATTACAAACAGACACTCCAATTTTATTTATCTGTATAGATTTGTCAAGCACAGGGTTACCATGGCAACAAACGTTCGCCTCGCCCGATTACACTTTTCGTTATCGCTCTCGTCACGCGTTCACCAGCTTACTCCCCAAGTCAAGCGTTAATTAATTTAAAGCTGTCTAAACTCTATGATTTGCCATGCACTGCGTTCTACTTGTAAAGCCCTTTCATTTGATACCCATATTGAGAGGGTTATGAAAAAATATGTAATCCGCCATTTTGATGCGGCGGCCATCTTGGATTTACCATTTTGGATACTAAATATAAATTATTCAATTGTATTGTCGTCAGAACTAAAAGTGTGCACCAAATATCAGATCAATCTGTCGACAGGAAAGGTGAAAAATTTCAATTACTATATTTAACCCACACAAACAGGGCAAGCTAAATAAACCGTTTAGTAAAATAAAACTATCCTTTTGGATTTTGTCGCGGACTTATTTCGATTTTTGATTCCCGACGTTTCGAATGCTTTACAGTTTACAGCAATAATGGTCACGGGGAAAACTAAAGTTGTAGTTTAGGTTTAACAAATATAGAGACGAACAGATAAATTTTTCGATAACTATTGTTTTGTGATCTATATTCTGTACACAATACGTGAGTCATTGTTTTTAAAAATTATTTCATGTACAGATTTCGCTAAGTTACTGTTTTATTATATGTACAGGTATCAAATATTCACATAAATATGAATCTTAATAATTAACAGCGGAGTAACGTCAAACCCTGTACCCTTCGCTCGCCGTTCAAACTTCACAGGAACACCTGCTAATCTGAAGATTGCCTAAAAATTTCAATAAAATCGCTCCAGCCATTTTAAAATCCAAACGGAACATTGATTTTAGCGCTGGCACTACTCCAAACTAATTAAGAATATCAACTAAAAACATTAAAAGCGAAATATTTTCTTAAAGTTCACTTGATATACTTAGTAATCTCATGGGAATATTATGTAAAGAAAAAAATTATAATTACTTAATGTTTATTTTTTGATAGCTGAACAAAAATTCTATCACAAAATATTGGAGCAATCCCTTAAGTTACATTAAAGCTAATATTATTGAAATTAGAAGCACCAGAGACAATATTCATTTAAAAGGCTCTAACAGCATTATCAATTATAATTATTTTTGTAACTGTTGTCACAAATGTACTTTACCGCATGTGTGTAGAGCCTTAACATTTCAAATGCCAATTCTATAAAATTTGCAAAAACAAACTTTAAAGATCAATCTCCAACAATAGTCAAGCACTTACTACAGTAATATTTTTTTAATATATTAATATTATAAATTATACAGCCATAGATAAAAGCTATTCCACAAATTTGTCTATATCGTATTCTAAATGTGAATCGACATCATCTTTTGGTTCAGTTACTGTTAATTTCTTCCTCTCTGTCAATCGTTGGCATTTCAAACAAATCTGTTCCTTCCGAAGCCAACAACCTCTATGATACATTGAATTACATTTATCACACATTATTGCTCCACTATCAAATGGATATAGAACTTCATTATTCTTGCATACTTCACATATATAGCCTTTGCCAGAACATAAAGCGCAATTTGTTATGTGAGCTCGACAAACTTCTGTTATTTCTGTCAGTTGAGTTTCTAAGCTTCCATCATTGATAGCTTGTAAATGTGCCATACTATACTTTTTATTTACATCACCTAATTGTACAAATAAGGGTGATAAAAGATTAGAACCTTGACTACAAGCGCATAAGTATCTTCTCATCCATTCTAGATCTTTGCGCATTTTGTGAACCCATTCCAATTCAGCAATGAAGTTAAATAGTCTGGCATTCACATTTTCAACATCAATATATGGTCTGGACCATGATAGTGTAAGCATCTGGTGTGCGAGCCTCGATATATACCGCTTCTCCCAGTCCCAATTATGAACAACTCTCGCTGGGATCGCTGCTAAGTCATTCCAATGACATGTTGCACAGAAATACATGCCAGTATAATCACAAAGCCTTGGCTCATTCCATGTGTCTTTGAAAGTTAAAGCTGTACTACACTCGGCACATTTGTAGTCTTGGGCCGCTAAACCTTTTTCAGGGCAAATATTCATCTCGAAAGACCCCCTTTCTGTCATAACAACATGGGCGCATACTCTGCATATGTCATCCACACATTTGTAATGACACACATATCCACAGTCAGAACAAATATATGAGTTTTGTACAATACTCCAGATAACTCCACTGCAGTGATCGCAGTACTGCTTTCTATTACTTGTACTTATTTGTTGCTCAAAGTGATGCCCTTTTATAGCAATTTTAGGCCTTATCTGGCCATCATTGTCTTTCAAATCCTCTAATCTTAGTCGTAATTCAACTAAATAACGCACTAACCATTTACGCTCGTCTGAGCATTGTGGGCTGTTTAAGACTAATTCTTTACACTGATTAATGGCTTTCTCTATTTCTTCTCGTGTAGCAGAGCTGTGAATTTTTAATTTTTTATTGGCTATCGACTTGGGAATGTAGTTGGAGTCGCAACTTTCGTCTGCAGAGACACATCCAGACGTTGATGACGATGATCTGGATGCAACATCAGCACTTCTAGGGCTACAGCAAATTAAACTGTTGCGATATCTGGGCGAATCGTTCGCGAGGGCCGCGGCCATGGTGTGTGAACACGTAATTTCCAATTATATACTAAGTCGTAATTACAGACACATTTCTTCGAAAGAATTATAATTTTCAAAAAAAGAATTCTATTATAATCACTTTAACGCAAATTTTTATAAATTACGCCGTAAAGTTACATGGTTTCCTTTGTTTCCAACAATATAAACGATGAGTAATGAATCAACAACAGCAATGAGCAATGCCGTTTGACACATATCCCAACTCCCACCTAATTTTGACGTTTATGTAACAATTTTTTTGTTATGTTGCTAGTACACGATTACGTTTCATTCTACGTTTGTTTTGTAAACTTTTATGATATATTTTATTTCAACATGACATATTTTATGAATTTATTCGTATTTAAAATAAGTAAAGAATTTATAGAAGTTATATTTGAATAATAATGTCTTTACAAATGTTAATGATAAATTTAAATTATACTAAACAAAATTTTATAAGTAATCGATACAAATACTAGGTACCAATTTAATTAAATTATGACCCGCGGCTAAAAATAAAATAAGTTTATCCTCTTTTGCATATTAATTAGGTCTTGACCCTAAAATTTGGCCTTGATTAATCGTCTTATCTTTTAAAATTGTAGGTCGCAATATTATGTAGACTAATCTAACTTGAATAGTCACTAACATGGATGACTGTCACTAAAAAAAATAAAGCAGCGGTCACACATTTTCCTTATAATAATAATAATATTATTATTATTTAAAATGTTACTTTTTGAATAGATATTATTTTAGAATAATACGTGTAAAAGTGTTTATATCGGTCGATTAAAATTAAACTTACATATTCGAATTTAAATATTTTAATTCAGCATCAAATTATTACAATATTCACTAAACATCACAAGCCTATCAGAAAAAGCCTCCATCCTAAACGATGTTAGTTGCTTCGACCTACCAGAGATAGCTACTAAGGAAATACATTCTATTGGATAAACCACCTAATTTTAAGTAAATTCAATTTTCTTATTGAGAAGACACGGACGGACATTTGGTCGCTACTTTCTAAATATGTCTAAGATGTTAAAAATTGTGAGATATGTGTGAATTGTAATATTATATAATACATATATTGTTTTGACCGGTTTTAGAGCCGCTACTTTGAATGTGGCGAAGATAGCGATGAGTACAACTCAGACAATGATTACTCACCGTACAGTTCTCGAGATGTCGATAGCCAAGCGCTGCCCGATGAGTTGGATGACGACGTAAGTAAAAAGTTTATTTCGTCTGTCATAACATTAGCTTGGAAAGAGTATAAATAGGAATGTTATTAATATTAAAATAATCAGTAAAAGTTTTATTGAATAACTAGCGACATTTCCTTACTTCGCTCGGATGCTTACATATGGATCAATGGTTAAGGAACGCGTAGAGAATAATATATTTTTATGTACATACGAGAAGATGAGGAGATATTATAGACATGAAAGTAATTTTCTCTCTGTTTTTGACCTTTTTACGTTAACTGTTGAACAGATTTCAATGAAATTTAGCAGACATAGTTCTCATCGTCGGGATGGTCATGTAAACAAAACCGCGAGCAAAAACTAATTATTTAAAAACTTGAAAATATATATCGGAAAATTATTAACGAGAATATCCACTCTACAGGTTTTTTTAGATTCACCCATAGAAAACGATAACACTTCAACCGACCTCCTTCTAGAAGAAGATCCAGCCACAGAAGAGCCATCAGTGGAAGAAGAGGGAGAAGAAGATAAGCAACTTCAAATGGAAGTGGCAGCGAGCACCTCAGCTATGTTCAATATACTATTATATCATCCATTCTCTTGCGTTTTACAATAAGCCGTCCGCAATCGAAAGTCGCGAATTTGATTCTTTCTTATGACAGAAAATTGTAGAGATCTGTATATCTAATACAAGTTTTTGCCTGCAACTTCGTTCTAAAGCCTACATATGTGTCAATTCACGATATAAACTATCTCCATTTCTAAGTTGACTCAGATCTATTTAATAGCTATAGGATGAAGAAGTAAGTATCAAGCACACACTCACAAACTTTGGCACGATACAAATAATAACAAAAATAAGTATAGTAGTATTTTTCTTATTTAGCTCGAAAAGAGATATGAGTTATAAGAAAGTGACAGATTTTTACTGTCTCACTCTCGACACTTCCATACTGGCGAAATTAATATAGCAGTGTTAGGTGTATAGTTCATACAAATTTCTGTCAATTGGTTGTATGCCTTGTATATATTTGTCGAATCATTGGTTTTCTTATTAAGATCGTTAAATGTGAAGCATTGTTGATAATTTTTATTTATTTTTAGTAGAGAAGAGTATTTATGAGTTTGTAATACTTTGTATTATTAGTAGTAATTTTTAATTGGTTTTAAAACAGGGGTTAATCAATTCGGCCTATTTGTGTTGTGTGTATGTTACGCTTAACGTTTCATTGTGAGATCAAAAGTTAAATGATTAAATATTTATATTATAGTAAGAATAGATTTTTGTCAGCTTGTGTCAGTTATTTATCAAATTTTCTCGTATTAAAAAAATGTTTTTACTTCAGGCTTCTAGTCACTTATACTTAATTGTGTGTAAAAAAATGACATCGAATCATTTATTTATTAAATCGTAATGAAATGCTTTTGCACTGATATTATTGTAAACTTTATTTAAAAAAAATATGGGTTTTATCCAGTTTATTAATTTAATTTAATAATATAAAAAATATAATGGTATTGTAACATAAGTGTCTCATTCAAGGAAATTAGTATAGATATTGCTTTCTCTCTCATGGATTTGATATTTTTAATAATATATGCGCCTCTTTTCACTTTCACACTCTTGCACTCAGTGCTTAGTAAAGAACGGCTTGAATACTAGTAAGTATAGTATGATGCTTGAACCACACATGCGTCTATTGTAAGTGAGATTCTATGTTTAGATATTGGAATCTATACATAATTATATAATTTATTATTTAGTGTATATACATACATATATATATATATATACATATATATATATATATATATATATATATATACACATGTGTGTGTGTATATATATGACGACGACTAGCTTATTTTTTCAGTCTAATTAGATTCAAACAGAAGTTGTTCTGTCGTCCACACAATTTGGTATAAATATATAGACATAACGCATAACGCAAAATAGTCATAGGTAAAACGTTTGTATATTGTAGTGCCGGCTGTCGCCATCTTAGACTATTGCACTAATGTGACTATACATCAAATAAAGATACTTAGATAAGGTGGCACACGACAATTATTGGCGAATAGTAATCTGGAATAATATGTATATGGGAATAACATATTTTGACAACATATTTGGCTGAGTTTGTAGAGACCCTACTTACTAGGCCAGCAGTCGCGGGTTCGAGTCCCTCTGGGGCATTCATTTGTGTGATGAGCACGACTGTTTGTACTCTAGTCATGGGTGTTTATATTTATATTATGTATGTATTTAAAGTAGTAGTATATCAACTATCTGGTATCCATAATACACGCCTCGTAGCTTGTGCTGTGTGTTAATGTCGCAACAGATTTATTATTATTTTATTTATATTGTGATTCTATGGCAGAGCAATAAAATTCTCATAGATTTTTTTGATGTGAATTTTTTATTGGCGTGCCTTGGCAGTATAACCGACTTGTACGTCGCTCTATTACTTCTACGCCACCGCTCTCGACTTTCTTTTGTCTGCGCGCGCGTATACTATAGACTTTATTGCTTCTCTGTGTGAGTATAGTATATTTGACACGTTTACCGCTAGTGATGAGTCGTTGACGGTTTTTTTGTCAACGTAACGTTAACGTTGATTTACGTTCGTCAACTAGTCGATTAACTAGTTAAATTCGTCAACGAGTTAACGTGCTATTAATGTCAACTTGCAACGTTCATTCGTTGAACGGCTTCAACGTTTAACGAGTGTTGTTATCTCTATCTCGCCGGCTTAATCCTATATATTTATGTGCTTGTCTTTTTGTCGACATTCAAACCACAAAGATTCTAAAGAAGTTTCACTTCAATATTTCAAAAATTTACTTTTGGATAAATTTATTTAGATTTCAACTTCAAACTTCAAATTCTATTCTATTCTATGAGATGACAATCGACAGTCGCTCGCAATCTATGACATTATTTACAATGAAGTTTTTTAATTTGTTCGTTGTGTTTGCGTTCTCGAATTTAACGAATTAAAATAAACGTCGTTGACGAATTCAACTAGTTGATTCTTAGACCGTTAACGTTAATACGTTGACAGAAGATCAACGGTTGATTCAACTAGTTCGTTAATTCAACGCTCATCTCTATTTACCGCTTTTTAATTCGTAAGCGATTGTAAAATGTCACCTTTTCTAAATCCGATGAGCCTATGTTACGCGTAAATTGTTTAACGAATACATCAAATAAGACCCGACAATTCTAAATTTGACAAAATTAGTGTGTATAACTAACTAACTGTTTAAACTTTCATGGTCACTGACAATATTTTTATGATGTAAAATGTTTTTTTGCCACAATATCGAAAACACATAAAAGAAAGCGGCAAGGTGAATAGTGAATACCCTGTTTTACATTCTAAAAATATTTGTACATGTTGAGAGGACTTAGCTTTATTATTTTTGCTTTGCTTTATTGTAAAAGTCGCACGTGTGGTCGCAGCATAAGATTAGAAAAGTACAAAATAACTAATATAAGGTTTATAAGGTAATGCATACTAATAAATATAATCGATGTGATTATTTTAAAAAAGTAAATATTTTTTCCGTTATATACGTTAGCAAGGAAGGAAAATGGAAAAATCTTTTTTGAATGAATTGCTAAATACAATACCTATGTAATTTCAGTGTATTTTTTTATCATTTAATATTTATATAAATTTATAAAGATATGCTTAAGCCTATAAGTACTAGATTATGTATTTGATAAGTAAGAGCTCAAATACGTTCACCTAAATCAAAATACGCTTTCAAAATTCTAAATATTTAATAAACTGTATTTTTCATATTGAGTAAATGTAGTAAATTATCAGTTATGCCTAATAATATTAATAACCATATTATAAATTAATAACAATGAAATAAATTAAAATCAGGGGCAGTTTTTCATTTTTATTTATTTTTAAATCTTTTGTAATAAAAAAGGTAAAAAATGGGAATTGTGGGAGATTTTAGTCTTGATTTATGCTATTTTTTTTATTTGAAACATACTAAATGCTTTATAAATCTCGCTATCGTATAGGTACTTTGTATTTGTATTTCGGCATAACTAGATCATATAAAATTTCCAAAAAAATAGACTGTTAAGAAGAGATAAATTAAATGAAAACGTCCTTTTTATTAAATATTTTTTTATTGTTTTATTATGATATTTATATTTTATTTAAATAACAATTTATTTATCTGTCACTGCAAGAAATATTATTTTTTGCAACCTTAATTACATAGTAATAGTGTTAGTTAAATTAAAACTTATTCCATTATTGCTATTGATTATATGTAGGTAGTTTTAAGATACTTATAATGTTTTTATTTTTTTTTAATTTAAATTAAATATGTAATAATACTAATGTAAAAAATTTTTAATTTAATTTTTTTTTTCATATTAATCTATTGGTTTACAGTCCCCAACGGTTTTTTTTTTGATTAATAATATTAACAAGCTAAAACTTCGTGAATAGTTTCATTTTGACAAGACGCCCAACTATTCTTGATAGTGGTAGATATAATTATGGATTGATAAGGAAATGGTGATTGTCTAAAATTTATTATAATAAAAGGTTGTTCTACGATTTAATCTTGAGATAATCCAACATTAAACAAGTGGTTTCGATCAAATAGTCCCCCTCTCCGAACTCATTAAAATAACAAACCTCATATTTATTAATAACCGGTTGGTTTTCATAGTACTTATTATTAAATATTATATAATATCCCTCCCGGACAAATTCTAAGAAATCCGTGCGAATTTCCGAGAATTCAATTGTTATCTAGCACACCGGTGTGCTCGCGGTCCTCGAGGTGTTAATAATAATTCTTAAAATATGGATAATAAAAATTCTTTTGTATTTTAATTAGAGGCAGCATAATAGTGGCTTATTTTTTTTTCTATATATTGTAATAAAATCCTTAGCTATTTTTATTTATTAACCTTTATATACTTATGACAGTATTAATTATTCTATAAATATTTGTATGCTATTTTTTTTTTTAAATGTTTGCCTTCATGTTTGGTTCTATGACCAGTGGCGTAGCTATGCCAATTCAACCAATACGGTCACATGGGGCCCCTGATTCAAGGGGACCCCAGCGGGCCACAAACGATTTTTTTATTTCAAAATATTTTTTTGAGGACGGCCTTTTATAGAAGTTTAAAAAAATACAAGAAAAAAGTGTCTTAAATTTTGCATATTATTTTTTACGAGCCATGAGGACCACGAGGAATGCGATCGTACCTATGTTCTATAAAGCGACGAATGGTCCTCTAAGCTCAGCTTTTTTATTAAATTTTATTTTACTCTTTCTTCGATTTGAGACCGATTTGAAAAAGGTGAGAAGTTCGAAAACTGTCTCTGTCATATTCAAGTATAAGACTGCGGCAGGGCTCACTCTGGTTACAAGAGGGGCACTTCCATTTTTTTTTGCATTGGGGCCCAAAAAGGCTAGTTACACCACTATCTATATTATTCTTTAGTGTGAGATAAAATATTATTGCTTGTTGGGTCAAACAGTGTGTGTTCTAAAAAAGCTATATTGTTGAAAAACTTGATTTGAAGTAGATGGAGACGTCGAAGACTAGAAGATCATGTTATTTCGAATTATTGATGATTATCGCAAAGATTATCGCTTTCGCTTAGAATATAATTTTGTTATGGAGTAATTTATTGTTCAAATTAATATAAAATTGTTATTTCAAATATTATATGTATTTATATTAATGATATTATTAGAAATGCGATAAATGTTCGGTGGAATATTTGTATCCGGTATGTTTGGAGTTTTTTTATGTTGACATTCGATCGAATATTCGGTTTATTCAATTTGCTGAATAAATAAAAAATATTATTTAAAGGTTAGTTTTTTTTTAAAAAAAGCTTTATTTTGTGAACCATTCATATTATTTGTAATTAAACAAATACTACCTTACGTTATCACCATTTACAAAATTAAAAAATAAATATCGTGTTTCTTGCACAGAAAATTAACGGAACGGTTTGGCCGAATATTCGATTTATATTTGTAAAACAAAGTTGCACCTAAATATTATGAATAAAATATTTAAAAAAACTGAGTTCTATTTATTAAATTTTGAATTATTATATACTTATACTTACAAAAATGTAAAGCATTTTTTAATTCGTTACATCACAAGTGTTAAGTGTGTATCTCATAAGTCATAAGGTTAGAACTTAGGTAGTTCAAGTAAATTAGAATTTTGATGCGATGGTATGCTTTAACTTTTATTGAGTCAGAGTATCCTCTTAAAACAATTTGGGAAATGAATGACGGATTTTATTAAATAATAACAAAAACTTTCTCACATTATTTCTAGCATATATAAATGCTAGTAGGTACAAACTCAATTTTATTACCACCATTTCTTTAAATAATAATAATATTATTTATTTATAATCTTTAATTTTTACATGTTAAGTATGCAACGCATCTAATTATATCTACATTACATTA
The DNA here is from genome assembly GCA_905404265.1 of Fabriciana adippe. NCBI lineage: Eukaryota > Metazoa > Arthropoda > Insecta > Lepidoptera > Nymphalidae > Fabriciana > Fabriciana adippe. The sequence continues at coordinate 7,641,828 of FR989982.1, read as the reverse complement.
TTTTACACTACATTAATGTATTACTCGCTTTCATTTGAAACTTAGTATGTTTGAACCGGATGACAATACATGTAATTTGACACCGTCAAGATGATCTGATGATGGCTCCATCCAATAAAATTTAATTCGCAAAAAATAAAACAAAACGTCGAAATCAAATTTCAATTTTTATTCCGAGGTTACATAATTTCCACAAAATCAAAATATTAGAAAAAAAAAATTAACTAGTTTTGTTAAATATTAACAAAAACGAAACCTTTATAGCGTTCTGACAAACCAAATATTTACTTCTTAAATATACAAAATCTACTTTACGAGTTATATTACATTAGCTATTGACGGAGGCAGAGACGATGACACTAAGCGATATCGCTAATAGACATCTTAAAAAATGTATGGAAATGATATAATCTAAACATCAATCACGTCAGTTTCTATTAACGATATCGATTGTAGAAAGTCATCTTTTCTAAGGTTAGAATCTCGCAAATGAGGCTGTTTACACAACGTAAAAAGATATTAGAATGTTATTTATTAAATTTTGCATATTTCGAACCTGCACAATTTCTTGATATTACTCACAATTTGAATATATTTAGATATTTTTTTTATTTATCAGTTAGGACCTCAAACAGGTTTACAATGTGATTTATCATACATATGTATGAAATATTTTCAAAATAGTTATTAAATGTTACAAAATATAAAGTATGGCAACAAATGGTGGAATATTATATAAAAAAAGAACACATATTACGTCTTATAAGACAGTCACTATATTGAGAACAAGCTGATGAGGTTTTTAACCTACATACGATATCTATTCAATCGTGCGTTACAACAGTTAACTAGCACAACACAAGTTAACGATTCTATTCATATGACAAAATAATATAATAAAACCAAAACAATATCTGAAACATATGCGGGTACTTTAGAATAATTATAATGTTTTTGACGGTTTATTGGGCTAAAAGCGGCTACAGACGGTCGAGAAAGTTAGCTTTTCGATTAATTACCGAGTGCAGGCGCCTTAACATGTAGGAAATCAAAACTATAGTCCCTATCGCCTCCGTCACAGTAAACTATACGAGTCGAGCCACCTCTATTCGATATTACATCTATCTTAATTTAAACTATTATTTATATTTTATGAATTTATATTACTAACACCTAGTGGTTGACATCATATTTGAAGGGACACTGTAAAACTATGTTAATTAGAACTTTTAAAGCAAATATATAATAATATCATCTCTGAAATTAAGATTTCAGTAACACAACCTAAGTTTTTGAAGTAACTTTTTAAACTTGTAACATTTTTCAGGCCCTCGACGGAAACCTGGTATGAATGGTAATTGTAGATATACAGCTAATTTTTAAATACTTCAAAATAATTTGAGCAAAACATTAAGGCCTTTTTACTAAAATTATGATAACATAACAATCATAATCATTTTAATTAAAATTTAAGGGGGGGCATTGTAATTTCAAAGGGGCTCTAAATCAATAAAATTTTCTGTTTGATTTCCGACAGTTTTTCAATTCAATTTTCAATAACAATATTAAATTATATATTATAGAATAAAATCGCGAATTTACCAATATCTTAGAAACTTGAGCGGTTTTACAATGGATCGATATAAACATTGAAAATAAATATGACGCCAACCCGAATATTTCTTAAATTCCTTCCCTTAAAGGTATTAAACTAGACAATGTTACGGATGAAGGTACAAAATGAACTATTAAAACTACAGCAACCGTACATTGCAAATGATCAAAATAGAATTGCCTCTTATAAAATGTTAAGTTTCTTTTGGCATTCTCAGGACTCAGACCTTTTTATCTTAAATGATAAGGACTATTTCCTCTAAAAACAGTACATTTTAAACTATTTGTTACACATATTAAGGTCTAAGTTTATTGACTTTAAGACAATAGCACATACATATTTACGTTTTCATTTAAGCAACACACATTTACACATAGTAAATAATTTTTCTACCCACAATGTACGGCGCAAGATCGATAATAATCTAAACTTTATCTTACATCTGTGAACAGTACTTTGGTTACTTATCTATATATTTATTTATGTACTACGTACGTACGTAATAAATATATGAATAAATTTGTTTGTCACGGAATCTAGATAACTAATATTTAATTTAACCAACTTGAAAGAAAGAGGTTTTCTATTAGCCACTAGTTATTTTGTAGGTGATTATAGATTACTGATTAAATTTAATTGTATATTTTAAATAAATACGCTTTATATTTGAAGTAAAAACAATCTGACAAAATAACCAAACCACTGTCACCTGACGAAAACCTACTTGTCTGAAAGTTATAAAGTTGTGCATATTTTCTATACAGGTACATGTTGATTTATTTTAAAAAAATCCATAAAAAAAAACTGTGAGCATTATAAAATCAAATGAAGAAGTAATTTTTAAAGGAGAAGTTTCACAAGTCGAAAAGTTATTTTTTTAGGTATATCATTAAAATAAGATATAACATTAAAATATACATCATAGCTAAAACTCTGGTGGTTTTTGAAGATACGATAAAAACAAAAAAAAAAACAAAGATTTAAAATTACCTAATTGAATAAGAAATATTTTTTGTTCTGACAAGCGATACGTAAAACCCTGTGTTCTAAACGTTTATTTGCTATACAACAAAAATGCATTTGTTTTACATATATTGCAAAAGATAATTTCACATTTTATTAAAATGGAAAAAGCCTTTGTGAAAACACAAATGATAATTTTGCAAAAATTGATATTTAATAGGGTAATAGGATTCGAGTGCGATGACGTCACATAGAGCTGAACAATTTCAAAATGTTTTTTGATATATATGAGTATGAAAAAAATATTATTTAATGTTTGGCTTAAAATTTGATTTTTATTCATAAAAAAAAAGAATCATGAAATTTCTCCATTAGTTCACAAATTTGGTTATTTTTGTTAATTACTTCTAAAGCAAAACCAAATTGATGTAATCCTTCTTTTTCTAAATACAACAGCAATTTTTTAGCGTTTATTTATATTATCTATTTATTACACTAACACTTACAATTTTTCATTACGATTGGGAAGATTTTACACATATTAAAGAATTAAGAAACTAACTGGCAATAAAGAATGGTATTAAAAAAGGCATCGCCTCTATTCCGTTCCTCCTTGTACACTATCGCCGTCTTTATTCACTATCGCCAGTATAAATAGCAAAAAAAACAGAAGTAAATAATTTTTTCCTAAACTATATTATGCTGATGGTACAGACTCATAGAACCACCATTTTTAATCCCATTCTTCATGTGCACGAGTACTACAGATAAGTAAATATTTAATATTATGCTATTATGCATGATATATATATATATATATATATATATATATATATATATATATATATTACACATACATATATGTATATTACACATGCGTCTTTGAAATGGCAAACATTTTAATAATTGCACATTGTTTTAAGGTTATGGGTTTATTGTACCCATAAAATGAGAACAATATATTTTAATAATAATAAGAAGCTTATTTATTAATCCATAGAAAAAAGTTACTCATGGAATAAGCTATAACATATACAAATTAAAAATAACTCTCATATAATTTAATTAGTTCAATCATTTAACATTTTAAACCAGACAGGTTATAACTTACTCAATGAAAAATTAATATCAGATAGTTAAATCAGCCCTAAAGTTTATTAAAATGTCATCATAAATATTTCAATTTCATAGAATAAAGTATGGAAATAAAAAATAAAACAAAATCTAAGGACTTGTTCATGTTTTTTTCCAATTAATATTGCCCTATACAAGTTCGATTGACATTTCAAAAAAAAAAATTCTATCATAATGAAAAAAATAGCATATTTAAAATAATGTTAACAATTTTTGCTTCACCCTATTGCATAATATGGAAATGTTATATATTTTATACCTCCTATGCTAGATATTAAAAGATTTGTTCTCCTTTAGAAGTGTCAACAGTATTCATACTAACTGTACACTGTCTCAGTGCTTGTTGACCAAACTACCAATTTGCCGAAAGAGTTTTTAAATACAGAATTATTGACTTTTAAATGTCAATTCTAGTGGTATAATGTAACATATTACTTTTAAAAAAGCAAAAAATATATATTTTATTTATATAAACTTTGTTTTTGAAATAGAAGGAAAAAAAAATCTACTGTAAAGTACCATAACTATTGTTGGTTCGCACAAATAAAGCGATGTAATATATAAACAATACATTACAAATTCTGCCATACTAGCCATATGAATCTAATTTTCCTCTCGAAATGACATTGGAACTTGTATAATGTTTGATAAAAGTTGTATTTTAATATTATTTTTACTAAATAATCCATATTTCATAATATGAAGAGAAACATTTATTATGAACAGACGAAACAAGTGCAAAACCTTCTTACTTTCTACATGTACATATATACAATTTATTTATTTACGCACCATTTCTTAATGATAAATAAATAATGAGCAATCAATACAAAAATAGCTGCAAAAATTGAATAAATATAGTTTAAATTAATTTTATTAAATATTTATTTTATTTAAACATTTTTATCAACCAATATCTAAAAAAAATTTCGGGAAGTTTGAAAGGGGTATCCAATATAAAACATTATTCTTACATGTTATTTTAAAAAAAATGTATCTATTATTAAAAGTAAATTAATTGCAAAGTGCTACTTGTATTGACCGCCGCTAAACTATTACAATCCACCATGTTGCTTAATAAAAGTATCTTATAAGACATTACAATTAATTTACCATAGAAAAGTATCTTAGTTGAACAATAACTATATATGATAGTATCCTGAAAAAGTCTACCACAGCATTTTAGACAGACAGACAAATCAATTTAAATATAATATATAGTGATTGCCACCAAGATACTTTGTTTATCTAATTATGCATAACTTTGAATCAGTTACTGCCAGCGGTTTGTTTCATATATCAGTCTATACATACAGACAAATAAAGCGATCCACATAGTTTTTTCTTGATTTAGTAGTCATAATCATTGTATCTCGCCATATTACATGAGTTTTATATTTTTGAATAGTTAGATGTCTAATTGATATTTATACTTACAAATTTTAATGACAATATTTTATTTTTCAATATTAGAATTCACTATATAGCAGCCGACATTATAAATATCAAAGTTTGTGAAAATGTTTGGATGTTTGTTACTCAATAACTTGAAAATCTTTGAAATGATTTTGATTAAATTTAGCACACATTAGACTATATATTAGACTAAAGTAAAAGTTACTTTTTAAACTTGTAACTTTACAAACATAATATAAGCTATATTATGTATATTAAATAAAGGAAATAAAGCAAATATAAGAAAATAAGCATGAATATCAATTAGACAAGCCATCCCTATCTCCTTTAGAACTATTTGGCAGTTCTTTGGCCATGTTTGACATATCCATAGTCAATTCCATTTTTAATATGTTATTTTGAGTGCCAATGTTACAATACCTTTTTTTTTGAGTTTTGATGTAGAAAGTTATTGGTGGTGGATAGATAGGTTACTAGAATTTCTATGTGTTTGTTTTATTATTATAAAAGTAAGAATCAAAGTATTCACAGATAATAAAATAATTAGACCTGTTGAGTACTTTAAGCTTCTATTGTTAGTTATTAAAACATCCACTGGAGAAATCCATAATTTAAAGTGAATCAAAATATTATAAATTCAAATAAATCAATTGTATTTAATCTATGTCATGTCACAGGAGTATTTATAAATTGAGCAAAAATATTGTTGAAAATGTTGCCATTATAGGATAATTAATATTTTTTTCTTAAAGGAATTTCTTTTAAGTGTAACATATTACGCTGATTTTAAAGGCACTCATTTGACACCAATATCTCTAAAAATGTCACTAGCGGTAATGATGTTTTTCTTTTTTCAGAGTCTATGCCTTATAGCTTTCCTTTCCGAGATATTATTGTAAAAGTCAATTGAAGTTCAATTACTGATTTTATTTGTTTACCATATTTAATTTTATTAGAAGCCTAATGCAGATATTATAATATAAATAATCAGATAATCGTAAAATTATTTTGGGGGCCTCCTATAAATATATATTTTGAATCAAAATCATTTTATACACAAATAAAAATATGATCAGCATTTAATTGCAAATCTAATTTTGTAAGAACTTATGGCTACAAAGTAACTTTTTATATTATGCAATAAATTATTAAATAGTTGAATGTTTCATTCCTTTTGGATAAAAAAAAATTACATTAATATTATTAACATATTTAATGCATGTACTTCACCATCGTTTATGGAAATTTTAATATATGGTAAATATGGCAACATGAATACCATTGCCATCTATCTTATTTTTAAAATTCTTCTTATTCATTTGGCCAACACGACTAATCTCATTTTTAGTGTGCATTATATTTGTCTGTGTCAGTTCGTTCCATTCTAGATTTTAATCTCATCATATCAAGATAAAGAAATATAAATTACCTACATTTGTGCATATTATCCATACAAAAACCGCATATACGTACAAATTTTCATACAAATTGAAATATCCTTCTAACATTGAATATTTGAGATCTTTCCAAATTTTTACAAAACCAATAGAATACTTACCTCAAACTTTGAAAATTTTATACTAAAAAAGTCCAAAACGCACTTTATATTCCACACACTAGCATTAACTGTTATAGTCTTTGTCACATCTATCGTCATGATCCCAATACTTTTGGTTTCTTGGTACATCGGATACATGTCTTCTCGGAGGTGTCTTCGACTCTTCACCACTATTCCGTCTATTCGCTCTACCGGGATTCGACTGCCGGGACTCCCGGGAGCTCCGGGATACGGACCGCACATCCCTCTCTTTATCCTCTTCATTGACATTATCTCTAGAACGCTGTCGTGTCCAATTCTTCTTATTTTTATTTGCATCTTCCTTAAGATCACTCTTTTCTTTTCGCCAATTTTCAACTGGTTTGCGAATGCTACACGTCTTTTGCACTTCATTGTTGACTCGTTCTGGAACATTGGGTCTTTCTGTGTATTGCGGTATGAATTCAGGTGTACTATAGTTTGGTGTTTGGAAACTTTGTATATATGCACCATCGCCTTGCTGTAAATAGTTCACATATGGCTCTTGATAATTATAATTTGGTGGCGGAAAGCTCTGGATGTTGGGTGGCAAGACTGTTGGATTGAAGACTGGTTCTGCCTCCTCCTTCTTTTCTTCTGGCTGCCTCCAAGAGTTCAGATCATATCTCTTGGTTAAATTACTCTTAGTTGTCCAAGTATCAAAGGTCTCTTGCGACATTTGACTCAAAAGACCTTGCTCCTGTCTCAACAACCCGGCACCAGCTCCTAAAATGGGTCTAAGCTTAGGTTTAGCATCTTCATCCTGATTGAGATTAATCTGGGATAAATTTTGGCTAACTTTCTCCGAGTCTTCTTTGAAATCATCCTTCTTCTTCCATGATCCATATGTGACTTCGCTGTAGTTCTCATCTGTTGTCAGGTCTAAATGGGCAGCGTAGAACTGTTGTAGGGTGTTCGGTAAAGGCAGGAATTTGTTCAAGCACAAATCTGCAGAAAGTAATAACCATATGATGCTAACAGGGGGTGGTGTTAGGAGACGCAGTCTGATAGATATTGAGAGATCATCCAATTCTTGAGAAAGCACTGAGAGGAGTTCTCGGCCATTTTGCATAAGCTGTGAATGATAAAACTTTAGTTTTATATTTGAATTGTGAATTAGAGTAACTTATGTAGAACAATTTCACTTCAAGATGTACAAGACTATTGTACATATTTTATTAGCTTTGTAAACATTTATCTATATCAATATTATAAAGAGTTTTGGTTAATATTATAAAGGGTTTGTTTGTTTGTTTATTTGAACGTTCTAATCTCATGAACTACTAATCCGATTTGAAAAATTCTTTTTGCAATAGGTAGCCCGTTTATTGAGGAAGGCTACATATTTAAATGGGGAAGGCTATATGGTGCTGTGTGTTAATGTTCCAACATATTTATTTGTTATTGGTTAATTTAAATGTGTTCTTTAAATTAACACACACACACACACACGCAATAATTACCTGTGTGGCGAGACTACGGTGCGCTCTCAGATCGTCACTCGCCAGTAGAGCCTTCATATACTGCAGTAAGGGGTTCGCTAAAATGTGCACTTTGTTGCCGTTGCAGAGACGCGCCTCTGGAATCATTAAATTAATAATATAAGTTAATACTAATATTGTAAAGAGGAAAGATTTTTTGTTTGTTTGCTTATACCCAATAGGCTCTAAACCTACAGAACCGAATTAGATGAAATTTGGTAAGAAGATATTTGAGACCCTGGGAAGGACATAGGAAGTGGGACGTTAAAAACGGATGCTATTATTACACTTATAATGCTACTACTACATATATGTATATAAATACATATGTTATGAAGAAAACATTATTTCACTTACCCGCAAAATAATCGCCCATTAAATTAGCTGCATTTATCAAATATATAGGATTAGACCGCTCCAAGATGTCCAATTCTGAAAAAGAAATTCTCTCATTAAAATCACTACATGGTATAAAACAAAGTCGCTTCGTGCTGTCTGTCCCTATATATTAGATCTTTAGAACCACGCAACGGATTTTGATGCGGTTTTTTTTTTTATAGATAGAGTGATTCAAAAGGAAGGTTTATTTGTATAATACATACATAATATAGTAGAGAAACAATGATCATTTTAGAGGTTTCTAATGTGATGTCGTAAATAAACACATTTTTTTGCGCTTACGTTGCAAACGCTGGCTGAACCCTACGAGATAGATCAAAATATTATACTACAGTATTGTACACATTTTGACGACACGTTTGGCTCAGTTTGGAGTGACCCTACTTATTGTGCCAGCGGTCGCGGGTTCGAGTCCCGCTGGGGGCATTCTTTTGTGTGATGAGCACGAATGTTTGTACTCCAGTCATGGGTGTTTATATTTATAATATAGTTATATATGTGTAATGTGTCAACTATCTGGTATCCATAACACAGGCCTCGTAGCTTACCATGGAACTGCATGGTACTGTGTGTTAATGTCCCAACATATCTATTTATTTATTTAACTATTTTCTCTCCGTCTTAGTCCTCGAACTCATGTCCACCAGACCATCTGAGACATACAACCCACCACCGAGGCAGCATATAACAAGTATCACAACCCTCACTACTCAGTGAATGTCACACCAACCACTACCAAGGAATAGAATGTTACCGACAATGTGTTAACAGTCCACCCCCATAAATATCATCAGCTCAACCTGGTCCTCGAACCCAAGACCGCCTATGATAACCAATATCTAACAGTATCAGGGTACTTACTGGTGAAGGTCCCTTGCATGACCACATTGAGAAGAGCAGCTCTCAACAGCTGCTGTCTTTGCTGGCGCGTGAAGGAAGCTCCAACAGCGGACAGCTTGCGTGACGTCACCGAGCTCTGCAGCGCCGCCGCACGGAACGTTGAAAACACTTGCCTGGAACGGAAATATCATAAATAATCATCATATCATAAAAATCATAGGTTCATTCTCCGTACAAACTTTCATCCCTATTTTCTCCCTCTTAAGGAATGATTTCCGAGATAAAAACTATTCTATGTCCTTCCCAGGGTCTTAAACTATCTTTTTACTAAATTTCATCTAAATCGGTTCGGTAGATCTAGAGATTACCCTCTACATCAAAAACTCACAAACTTTATATCTTTATAATATTAGTATAGATGAATAGTGAAGCTAATGGTAGTATTTTAAAAGAAACTTGGTCAAGTGCAAGTCAGACCCAAGTGTTTTATAGGATCAGACATCAAAGTTGTTTTAATATATAAAATTTCACCTATTCTTTAAAGAAAGTAAACGATCTGTATGAAAAAATTGAGAATGCTACTATTTTTGGCTTGGATATTTATTTTGGGGTACTCTGTCTATTTAATTCTTTAGTAGACCATATAAGTGTACTTACTGCAACCTTGCTTCATCCGGACACATATTAGTTACTGTAGTTTCAAAATGCCTTAGTTTTCTGTTAAACAGTATACCATCTTCGCCAGGACTGAACTGTTCCAGCTGAAAATGTTATTAATATTAAATTCATTCAAATAAAATGTTTTGATTTTAATCAGAACTTAGAAAACCCGTTCAATTATTAAACAAGTTTCGGTCATTTCGCTTTAAGGTTTCGGTTATGTTCTTTAACCGGTTCAATCCTGGAGAACGTTTTTTGACGGTTCCATGATCGAAATTAACCGTTTAAAATGATTTTTCATGTGTTTACATTTGGCGAATCTTTGCTAATAGTGAATTGCTTAGTAGAAGGATACATGTACGTTTCTTACTTATGAATTAATTAAACGGTTCATTTCGGTACCAAAACCAAAAGAATTTCAGTTATGTTAAAATAAACTTTAAAATGTTCCTCAAATTGTGGTTTACTTTTTATTAAACGTTCTTAATTATTTTACCAATATTTACTTTCTGTATTTTACGCTTTGCACTACTTTCCATACTAGACGAACTATTTTGCATCGGGGCTCGTATAATGTCTTGACCCACATAGCGAATTTTTGAGTTCCGCCCTTTTTAACATCCCACTGCTTGGCACGGGCCTCTCTTCAGTACAATCATCAGGGATCAGGCCATAGACCACCACGCTGGCCAAGTGCGAGTTGGCAAATTTTTATGATGTAAATATTAAATTATGACTCAAAACTTTACCTATTGAATTACTCTTTAAACTGTATTTAATATACAGAATTTTTTATCGGAATAAAACCACGCAAGACTGATTTTTATTATAGATATCATACACATTGTTTTAACAATATTTATAATTATGTCCCCGCTTCAAAAGGTTTCTGATTTTAAATAATATAAGAAAATTAACATTTTACAAAAAACAAAAAATCATTAAAATCGGAACTGTTCTTGATGACTCCCGAGGAAAAGACTTCATTGACGCGACTATAAACATATTACACATCTGTATATAATATTTAGCCTTTCTTAACGTCCCACTGCTGAGTGGGCCTCCCTTCAATACGAGGGGGATCAGACCGTAGTCCACCACGCTGGCCATGTGCGGGTTGGCAGATAAGTCACGTCTTTCAAAAGCTTGCTAGGTTCTTTCCGACATGCAGATTTCTTCACGATGTGTTGCATCAGACAAGTGGTAATCATGTTGGAAATGATTCGCACATGGAAATATCAGTGGCGCAAGACCCAGGATTTGAACCAGCTTCACTCAGTTTCCCAAGCGAGCACGTCACCAGTGGGCTACCAATCTTGTCTCTCTAAACATATCTACAACATTGAAATCATATTATAATTGAATGAGCCTATAAACTACTTACCAAAACCAATAATGGCGCGAACTGCTCGTCCACGTACAGAAGCTCTGCTAAAGATTCATCTTCTCTTTTATCTTCTTTGACTGGTTCATCTTCTTCACTTTCTATTCTCGGTTCTGGAATGACGCATTTCACTGTTACAACCGATAGAGCCAAGTTAAAGCCAAGAGGACTGTCGACGCCGTGCAGCAGCCGTGTGTTATATTACACGAACCATTTGGAGCCACTTTTGACTCCTTAATAACTCAAAATCTATTTAACATAAAAACATGAAATTCGGTTCATTTTTGAATCCCCTTAGGTTAGCTAGAATCCCAAATTTAATAAATATAGTTCAAACGGTTATTGACGTCTAAAAATTGACATTTTTATCACTGACTGAGATATAGATCAAAAACCTAAGTCACTTTAAGATGAACTAAAAAGTCAAAATTCGGCGTCCAGCTGGGTAATTGTGTGTATAGAAAGGAAAAAAATCAGAAAACATTTCATTTTTACGATTTGAAATATTTTCCAAGCAATCAATTTTTGTGAACACCTTGACGCCTTTTGAAATTATTGTAATAGCCAAAACTTTATTTTTTAATGACATCTTATCAATCTAGATCCTAGTCAAATTAAGGCATAAGAACGTTCTATAGTAGAATACAACCACCTGCGAACGTTATACCGGCCTGACTTAGCCAATTTAAGATGGTTTTTATTCACATATAAGTTATCTATCTATCACATTTGGCTAATCAACTCATGTCTTTTTTATGTTATACGCATGTTACCGTTTTTATATTGTAAGATTAACGTATCCTACTCTTCTAAAAATTTGGTTTGCTGGTAAAAACTAGTCAAGTTAAATCTTGAGCTTCAATTTATCTGCAAACAAACATTGTTGTAGTAGAAAAAAACGAGAAATTGTGTTTTAAATGTATTTTAGAAAGCTGTATGTTTTTACAAATAATTTTCAGGATTATCTACAGAACTTGGTACCTATTTAGATGTCACTTCTTTTGTCGGCGAAGTCGACAACTACGTATATTCTTAATATTGAACTTACCTCCCATTTTCACATTTATGTTTTTGATGGGATATTAGTTTATTCTACAATCACTGTCTAAGAAGCCCTTAACATTAAAATGAGCTAGTTATAATATGATCCCATTTTTAAAAACCATATATTGAGCAAAATGGTGTAGAAAATAGAAGAAGGAGCAACCTTGTAATCGATAAGAGAACGCATAGTTTATTAATAAACATGCAAGCTTCTTTGCACACTTAAAGACGTAGACGCTCGTCCAGTAGGTTATCATCCATTGGCGATAACACGTGTGACATTGACATCATGAGAGCAGATAGAAAAAGGCTCTAATAATTAATGTTTTTTTTGTAAAACAACCTAAAAGGTGTGCTGCAAACAGAGATGTGTATTAACTAATGCAAATAACAAATGTATGTATAATTGTGCGCGTTAGTGCAAAGAATAGGTCTGTGCTGTCTGGTACCCCGTGTTGTTTAGTGGCCGGTGTGTATTCCTGCAAATTATAAGGATTCTGCGTTCGAAACCGAAATGGATCAAAATTAATAATCTGTATAAACATTGTCTCATAATCTTCTTTTTTGTTAAGAAGTGTTACAATCTGTTATCGCTACCCACGTCGTGTAGGTTTGGACGATTAGAGTGAAAGGAGGCGAGAGTGCCATTTTGTTCAACCATACACCCTTAATATCTCCCGCGTAACAGTGTGATAGGTTACTTTGGCCAATGACCGTGACTGAAACATATGCCCCATACCTATATAAAGTTGTTTGTGTGTGCTTATCACTCACCAGTAGCCCTGGGGCTTAGTTCGGCTAGTGTCCTGGCCGCGTTCATCTCGTCCACATCGTCTCCTGGACGGGCCTCGCGCGGCGGCAAATGGTGACGCCCAGTGTAACCGCGACCACGCCCCGAGGACATTGTGTTCTGTAATTATATATATTGGATGTTAAACAACCACCTTGCCTCAAATTCTTCCATAATATTTTATTTTAAACCGACACAACCTGAAATAATCTATACATATAATAAAACAGTAACTTAGCGAAATCTGTACATGAAATATTTTTTGAATAAACAATGACTGTTACGTATTGTGTATAGACCCCAAAACCATAATTATTAAAAAAAAAACTCTGTTTGTCTGTATGTCTGTTTGTGTGTGCAAGTTTAAATTTTGTTTAGTGGTATATATACTCGGATGTTTAACTTATATTTTTTGCTACAGGAAAATCGTTCATTCCCACGGGAAAAGACAATAACTAGTTCTATTGAGTCGTTCTTAGAAAATATGTTTAACGCTAACTGAACCTTAAGAGATACATCAAAAATGTACTAGAAAATTGTAGGTCTTAAGGTAAGGTCTACAGAAAACTCTGCAATAGCATAAGTCTTTCTCCTAAGATATATTCGCACTTACTTTTCATATCAATTTAAAACGTACATGGGGACGCACCCGAGCGAAGCGAGGGTAAGTCACTAGTAGTGAATTAATCTTTTAAGCTAAGTAATTTTGATATACCCAAATATTCTATAATGATAAAAACCGACTTTAAAAAAAGTCGGTTTTATTTTATTTTTTCCCTATTAAGTGTATATTATATAGTAATAGCAAAGTAAGAAGAAAGTATTTTAATAAAATATTCGCTTATGCCGTTTAAGTTACTTTGTTGCCAATTTTTAAATGAAGCAAGCACTGACAAGCTAAAATTCGCTCTTATTAGTAACACAAAAAAACCGACTTCAAAAAAAAAAGGCAGTCGATACACAAAGCACACCAACTTCGGAAATATCTAATTGGATTTCTATGGTAAATGAAAACTACCAATCAGTTATTTTTTACTTTTTAGTGTTTTTTTTTTAAGTTTTTATTTTCCCTTTTTAGTGTAGATATAGTAGTAGCAAAGTAAGAAGAAAGTATTTTAATAAAATATTCGCTTAAGCTATTTAAGTTAATATAATGTCAATTTCTATATGAAGGTTGACAAACTAAAATTCGCTTTTATTAGTAACACTAAAAATTCTGACTCTCAATCAAAAAAAAAAATCAATTCTAACGTATTGGGCTTGTCAAATCAAATAAGCCCAAACTCAAAGTATCTACTATTAGCCGTTGAAGAGTTCCACCTATCCACCTTCTGGCCTTACTTACCATCAGATCAGGTCGACGATACCGAACCACTGCACGATCGACGGAAATAGAAACACTTGCAAAGTTTCAAAGTCAATATGAGAATTAGAAGTAGGTAAAATTTTAATTAGCTATTTTTCCACCCTTAGTACATATCCTTAGTATTAACATAGTAGTAGCAAAGTAAGATGCAAGTATTTTAATAAAAATTCGCTTAAGCCGTTTAAATTAGTTTGATGCCAATTTTTATATGAAGACTGACAAATTAAAATTCGCATTTATTAGTAATACTAAAACTTCTGGCTCTAAAATCCAATTCTAACGTATTGGGCTTGTCAAATCAAACAAAATAAGCCTATACTCAAAGTATCTACTATTAGCCGTTGATGAGTTCCATCTATCCAACTTCTGGCCTTACCATCAGATCAGGTCGATGATACCGAACCAGTGCACGATTCACGAAAGTAGAAACATTTGCAAAGTTTCAAGTCTGTATAAGAATAATAGAAGTACGTAATATTTTCATTAGCTATTTTTCTACTTTAGGGGTGTTTTTTTTTTAATTTAAATGGGACTAAATTGGAAGTATACACTTTCTAACAAAACAAAAATTGTCTAAATTGGATAATAAAAAATATATGTTGTTGTTGGGACATTAACACACACCATCATCTAGTACCATAGTAAGCTACATGGCTTGTGTTACGGATACCAGATAGTTGATACACTACACATAATATATAACTTTAAATACATACATCTTATAAATATAAACACCCATGACTGGAGTACAAACATTCGTGCTCAACACACAAATGAATGCCCCCAGCGGGACTCGAACCCGCGACGGCTGGCACAGCAAGTAGGGTCACTAAAAACTGAGCCAAACGTCAAGACAAAGTTCTGAAGTAACAAACGACAAAAAAATACAACCAAATTGTGAGCCTCCTCCTTTTTGAAGAAGTTGATTGAAAATATACTTTTGTATTCTTAAATGATAATATAATACCAATTTTGAAGAGAAAAAAAAAGTAAAGTGAATGTAATTTTATCATCATAATAATTTTATTAGGCGCTAAAGCAAAACTGCTCCACACAATGTATCCTCCATATGCACTACAATATAATATGACACATTAGAACAAAGAGTGAACAGATAATTCCTTTATCTTATTACAAAGACAAAGAAATCTTATTAAGTTCTTTGCAGATTTAATATCAGTTTGTATTTACTTTGTATTTTATATTGAAATTTTATTTATTCAACATATTTTTGTTTTTTTATTGTGCTTTTTTAACATAAATAAATAAATAAAATATAATCTTTATTACAGGAGTCAGAGTTACAGAGTTTACAGATAAAATTGTATTAAAATTTACATATCTCATTTCTCATTTTTTACATATCTCATTTCTGTGTGCTTCTTGGCAAAGGCATTCTCCAACTGTCTCCAATGGACTCTATCTAGCCCTACTTGTGTCCACAGTGGCTCTAGAGTTAGGTGGATCTCATCTTCCCATCTCCTTATCTAGCATGCTCTTTTGCATCTACTATCCCTGGGATACCAGACCGTCACAAGTTTGCTATACTTCTCCAAGCTGCTTCTTAGTAGGTGCCTAGTCTACCTCCATTAAGGTTGGTAAATTGCATGAGTATGTTGGTAACTTTTGTTTTGGACTTGATCTCAATGTTGCGGATCTTGTCTTTAAATTTCACTCTCACCATACTCTGCTCCATTGCACGCTGATACTTTGCAAGTTTTTCTCTGTGAAGTTTTGTTAGGGACCAGATCTCACAGCCATAGGTAGGTCAAGCATGGTAGGATACATGTGTCAAAGGTCTTCTTTTTGAGATGGATTCCCAGCACTTTGCTCTTCATCACTTCATTCAAAGATCAATATTTTTTCCAACCGTAGGCTATCCTCTTGTTGACTTCTTTAATCATTTGATCTTTTGGGGAGATGATTTATCCTAAATAGACATATTCGGTAACATAAACAAAAAGATTTCCATTGATTGTTATGTTCACATGTTTGATAGTTGGTCATCACTTTAGTTTTGTTCACAGTAATTTCTAGCTCTACTTCCTTGCTTTTCACAGCCAGATCTTTAATGATAAGTTCTAGTTTCTTGGGATCCTCTTTGTATAAAACAATATCATCAGTGAATCGCTGGTGGTTAAGACAACAGCTGTTTATATTTAGACCAAAGCCAACCCAGACAATATTCCTAAAGTTATTTTCTAAAACTGCTGAGAAGAGCTTTGGGGCTAGTGGGTCCCCTTATCTAACTCCTCTGTTATAAGGGATTGGGTGAGCAGTTGTTTCCAGTTTTATACTGTTTTTAATTATATTCACATAGACTCTGTTGACACCTTGCTGTCTTAAGCATGAACACATGTGGTTGTGGTTGAGCATATCAAATACCTTAGAGTAATCAATGAAAGCCGCATAGTGTTTTTTACAACTGACTAATATTTTATGGACTATTTCAATAAGGTTACCATTTGCAAAATTGAAAAGAACCTTATAAATAAAAATAAATTGCTAAATTGTTGTTAAGCCTAAATCTCGAGAATGGTTGGCCCGATTAAGCTAATTCTCATTTTAAAATATTTGTTGAAGTCCAAGGAAGGTTTCTCATGATGAGAAAAATTAAAAAAAAAAAAACATCATGGAAAAACGTAAAATCGCTATTTTTCTAATCGGGCCCGTTACACTTGATTTAACAGAACTAGGTCTGTCAGCTAGTTATAAAAAAAAACAATGTAAAAAGGTCCAGACATTTTAGTCACAAGATAAATAATAAATCTGATGAAAAGTGTAAATTTTACCTAATTAGAATTAGGAAGGGGAGGTGAGGGGATGGACACATATTTCTAATATTTAAAAGATTGTTAAAGATATATTAATATGCTATATATGATCTGAGTTCTTAAAGATAATATAGTTTTATTTTTAATTGTGACAAGTCTGAAAAATTAATTCAGTAATTATTAATTGAAGCTAATTTGTATGTACCATTTTATTTTTTGTTTTTGCAAATAATGAAAATATCATTTCTCATTTCTGCAACACAATTTTGCTATTTTGGTAAAAAAGATACACATCAAACATGGTCTGGAGAGAAGATTGAAAATTTAGACTCAGTAAAATTTTAATAGATTATATTTTATAAGCCTATGTCATATTGCTCATGTACTATATATACAAAGTTACACAGACCTGTCACTCCATAAAAGAAATATATATATATATATATATATATATATATATATATATATATATATATATACGCACACACATACATATATATATTTATACAAGAATATGTATTCATGATAAGAACAGATGACATTATTATTACAATATCATATATTAAATAATAATCACATGAAAATACCGCCCACATTTACAAGTCTGTTTACACCATGGGCTCTGCAAGTCACTATCATCTTATTTACACACCGTGACGACTTAATAACGGGATATTTACTCACTTCCTATTTAATTGTTAGTCCTCAATGATAAACCATAAAACTGACAAGATATGTCAACGTTTTTATTAATGAAAAAACAAAGTTATTTACGACGAACGACGCATTTGAAAATGACACGGGCATAAATGAAAATTTATAGAAATTCGCTTCATGTTTAATTTATAGTGTCCTCGATAAACGCTGACATGTTTAGAGCGTTTAAAATTTATTCGCACTGTACCGGTGGTTCGATGACGAATTTCGAAAATAAGGTTTTCCTTATTGATTACCACGCGCCATCATTACCGCAAGACCACATATGAAGTAATGTAAATTAGCTCTAAAACAAATGTAATATAAAAAGACTTTACTCACCAGTAGGTTATATTTGAAAACAGTTTTTGTTAGTTATTTATTTCCTAGTTGTTTCACGTAGCGGTTGTCACGCATTTCATTTCCATATTGGCGACGCTAGTGATTTCAGCTGTTGCCATAGATAAATAAATTTATTATGATATTTTAGATATAATCGGTTTTTTTAAGATTTGCTTGTAAACCATTAATTACTACTACTTAAAAATAATATACTATTCAAACTTACTACTTTAAAATAAAATAAGTTTATAATAATATATAACTAGAATAAAAATTAAAATAATAAATCACGCTGTAAAATCAATTTAATGTAAAAAATCTAATGTAATAAAGTTAACAAGAAATATTATCTTAAAACTTAGAAATTAACTTTAAATTTTCATTTGATCAATTATAGATTTTTGATAGATATTTTCTACAAGTAGTATTAATGAGTAAGTAAGTATCAAAAAAATGATTTAAAAATTATTTTAATGATTTTGTCAATTGGAAATATTTTCATTATAATATTCTTTCTTAACGTTACAAATATTTGATATGTAAATGAAATAAATAAATTCAAAATTATAAAATATTGAAATTTGTTTTTTTTTCAGTCAATATTACCGGTTTTAAGCTTTTCTATGGTATTATAGGAAATTCTTAATTGACATCGTTTTTTTGTACGGCGAAAAGTGTGGAGGGGAGCGTGTTACGGTTCGTATAGTGAATATCGCAGATTTTTCAAATTTAATGTGGATTGAAAAGCATAATATCTCTATGTTACTTCTATGTAATAATCCCATAAAATATATTATTACTTTGTATTAATCAATAATCAATAAATATTGGTAAAATAAAGTATAAAGTCCATCGCATCTCAAATTATCGCCACTGCGCCTCTTTGAATTGTTTTTATTATTGATATTTTTTTATTTTCATTTTATTAATGAAAATTAATAGATAAATTCCCAAATATAATTACAAAAACCGCGCCTTAAATGCTCCTTTTCGTATTTCAGTTATTATCTATCGATATTGTGAATATTTTAATTTCTAATTTATAATATTGTACATAACACAACTTGGAATATATTTAAAAAAAAGATTGCAAGATGTCTGACGGTCATGGGGAGCCAAACACACATAGGAAGGAGAGCGTAGCCACTGCTAATGTGCCCAGCGACAGTCCAGTAACAGATCCTGGCCATGTTCGTGGTGGAAATCCTGCTGATGGTAATGCTGGAAAATTCGAGGGTCAGCGAGGAAAATCTGGCGCTCTGAAGAAATCCGCAAGATATAGAAGTAGATCACTTTCAGCTTCATCTGCTGACTCTTATAGCTCTACATCTTATACTGGTGAGTGTCTCTGTATTTTAAATCTACTTCAAAAAGGAGGTTCTCAATTCAGCTGTATTTTCTTTTATTTTTATTTTTTTAAATGCTAGTTACCTTAGAACTCTGTCATATTTGTTCTGTTTGAAAGTGTACACTTCCACTTTGGTTCCATTTAAATTAGAAAAAAAAATAACACTACCCCTAAGGGTGCATTAATAGCTAATGAAAATTCAACCTATTTATAATTGTCATATTGACAAAGTTTCAAGTCAATCTGTCGATAAGAGAAGCATTAGCAAGAATTTTTATTGCCATTGATAATGCAGTGATTTGGTATCATCAACCTGATCTGATGGTAGGTCTTCAACGGCTAATAGTAGATACTTTGAGTTTGGGCTTATTTTGTTTGATTTAACAAGCCCTATATGTTAGAATTGAATTTAGAGCCTGCTTTTTAATGTCTCTAATAAAAGCAAATTTTAGTTTGTCAGTTTTCATATAAAAATTGGCATCCAACTAACTTAAACGGTTTAAGTGAATATTTTATTAAAATACGTTCTTCTTATTTTTTTACTACTATATCTACACAAAAAATTGTAAAATAAAAACTTTTTTTTCCAAAAAAAAAAAAAACACTTAAAAAAATAATAATTAAAAAGTAAAAAATAACTGATTGGTAATTTCCATTTACTATATATACTTAATCAGATATTTTCGAAGTCAGTGCCAGCCTATACAAATCAAAGCACACCAACTTCGAAAATATATGAATAGGTATCTATAGTAAATGGAAACTACCAGTCAGTTATTTTTTACTTTTTTAAGTGTTTTTTTTAAAGTCAGTTTTCACTTTTTTTTTTAAGTTTTTATTGTTAGTTTACAATTGATTTTCCAGTGAAATAGGTAAGTGGTTGTTGTATTTTAATAACAACACTTGAAAAATAAATAAATTAAAAGAATATTTATGTAACTTAAAATAATAACTATAGAATGTAGTTATTATAAAGATTTAATATTATAGTATACTAGCAGAAAAAACAAATCTATCTCATGGGAACTGTACATTTTTTCAGGATGATATATAGCCTATAGCCTTCCTCAGTTAACAGGCTGTCCAATGCAAAAAGAATGTTTCAAATCGAACTAGTAGTTCCTGAGATTAGCGTGTTCAACCAAACAAACAAACAAACTCTTTAGTTTTATAATCTAATATATAAAATTCTCGTGTCACAGTTTTCGTTGCCATACTCCTCCGAAACGGCTTGACCGATTTTGATGAAATTTTTTGTGCTTATCCGGTATCTATGAGAATCGGCCAACATCTATTTTTCATCCCCCTAAATGTTAGGGGTAGTCCACCCCTAAATTTTTATTTTTATTTTTTAGACAAAATTTTTAATTTCTATTTTTTTATGATACAACATACAAAAATACATACAATCCTCAATTTTCACCCTTCTACGATCAACCCTTATTTTTTAATAGCCATTTTAGTAATTTAATCATTTTTCCTCTCCGGTCGAAAACTGATCAATCGTGATTTAATGCAAGCTAGGGACAAACCCGAGCGAAGCGAGGGTGAGTCGCTAGTATTAGTATAGATATAATGAACAAAATACATAACATAAGTATATGTATATATTACAATGAATTATTAATTACATAATAATATTATTAAAAGCTGAAGGTCATCACAGGATTCTTACAAATATTAAAAAGTACTTCTAATATTACAAAAAAAATGTTTTTCATCTCAAATGTAACTTTGATTGATATGATAATTTTAAGTGACTTTAATTTTGGTAGTGTGAATTAAGTTCTTTTTTACCATCAACAACAATGTTTCCTTGTTAATGCTTCTATAATATATATCTGTGTAATAATTTAAACGAGCAATTCTTGTATATTTATATCTTTATTTATTTATATCAGCGATCTCGGAAACGGCTCTAATGATTTCGCTGAAATTTGGTATGTGGGCGCTTTCGGGGGCGAAAAATCGATCTACATTAGTCTCATGTCTGGGAAAACACATGTTTTCGAGTTTTCAGGCAGTTTTCTTTTGCATTTTTCTACGCAAAATGTGCTCGATAATTTCTTACACTCAAGCATAAGCATCGTGGTCAAGCGAACAAGGTGCAAGATTAACAAATGAATAGGTGTGTCTAAGATCGAATCTCGATCGGATACAAAGTATTACTTTTTTTTTGGATTTATTCAAGTTTTTAGTTCTTTTTATTTAAAAAATACAATATAACAAAAAAGAATTGCGATCGAAGCTCGGTCGCCGGGTATTCTGTGTAATAAAGTGATGGGCTGATATTATAGGTTTTTGTTTGTTACACAAACATAGGTTATTGCTCTGCCAGTGACAGGATACATTGGTGTAGCATGTACATAAAGTGTACTAAAACACGAATCAGTCGGTGCTAGCCGATACAAATCAAAGTACACCGAATATCTGATTAGGTTTCTATAGCAAATGAAAACTACATAGTTGTTATTTTTTAGTGTGTTTTTTGAGGTCGGTTTTTATTAATTTTAAAAATAATTTTAAAATTAATCTTAAAAAAGTTTTTAGATTTTTAATTATTTCTGTATAGCCTGGTACTCGCGTTGTTATCAAGATGAATCGGTTAAGCCGCTTAGTAATTACGAGGGAACATTAGGTCAAATATACATACATACTTAAATGCATACATACAAATCAAACATATAACCCTGCTTGGTTCGTCGCAGTCGAGTAAATAAATGTTTTGATCAAAATTGGTCAAAACATATTTCAGCTCATTTCATTATACTACCGAGGCATAGTTGTCTTCAATTTACTAACATATTAATGTCCATAATAGATTACTATGCCAAGACGCATTCACATTACTCTTAATAATTTTGAAAGACTTTCGTTAAAGAACAAAACAAACTATCAATGCTTCGATGAGATTTGAGACAATATCATTTGAATGATATTACAAAATGTTTCCGGTATTTCTCAATAATATGTAATTTCATGGTTGATGAAGAAACCCTAAAAATAGATTACTTTATGTACATAATTATATACATAGCAACTCACAATTTCAAATTTTGTCCAGTAACGTCAGTCGGTCCAGAGAGGCCATTTTAAGCCTACAAATATAATATATTTAAACGAGCAATTCTTGTATATTTATATCTTTATACCTTTATTTATTTCTACCAGCGATCTCGGAAACCGCTCTAACAATTTCGCTGAAATTTGGTATATGGGGGCTTTCGGGAGCGAAAAATTGATCTAGATTAGTCTCATGTCTGGGACAACGCGTGTTTTCGAGTTTCCATGCGGTTTTCTTTTGCATTATTCTATGCAGAATATACTCGATAATTTCTTACACTCTGTTGTAAGCATCGTGGTCAAGCGACCAAGGTGCAAGATTATCATAGGTGTGTACGAGTTCGAATCTCGATCGGATACAAACTTTTACTTTTTTAATTTATTTATTCAAGTTTTTATTTTTTTTTATCTAAAAAATAGGTACGATATAACAAAAAAGAACTTCGAGCAAAGCTCGGTCGCCAGGTACTTAATATTAAGTGACAACGTGACAAGGCTCTAGTAATCTAGAAAAACATCTAATTGTATACTGTCACAAGAATTATGAGTGTATATACCTACTTTAGGGAGAAAATAATTGTATTTTTTTATAACGATTAGTATTTTGATTGTGCATATCTTGAGCATATTTCGTCCTTTTTTAGTGCATATTTGCATGCATATTTTGGCATTATGATAGTGCTTATAATCCGATGTCTAGAAATAACAAATGAAACACGTAGCTACAGGTCGCAGCGCATTATCCGCGCAACTTGTATGGAAAAGTTTAAATCGCAAGTCGGCATGGGTTGTCGTTTATCAAACGAGCTAATATATTTATTTAGACAATATTGGGTTATTACCAATGTTTTAAGTAGGTATGCGTAAAAATATATCTAACTTGAAATTTAAAGGACACCCTAGTACTTATGTAATGTCCTCATGACTGCCTCGGCACGGTAATGTTATATACAGTATTCCATCTTCATACAAACGGTCAAAAATTGAGTTATATCTACGCGCCTCGCGTTCGGTATAAACTCGGTAGACAACTGTAAAGGGCTGCCAGATCGTATAATTGGATATGGAAATTGTATAACATGGTTATGACTTATGTTATGTAACTTTTATAATTGGATACAAAAATAAACATTTTATTTCTCTTGTAACTTCGCTAATGTCAAACAAAAAAGTATCGAGACATCGTATGTTTTAAAAATAAATTAATTAATTAAATTAAAAATAAAAATTAAAGTACCTACTTTTAATGAAACTGTTTATCCGAATGCGGATTTTTTATACTATTAAATCTATACAGATAAATAAAATTGGAGTGTCTGTTTGTAATATTAAAATAACCGCTTTTTACTAAATGCATATGGATGTATACACGGTACATATACCAAAACATTTTTTTTTTACAATTTTTGTCTGTCTGTCTGTTTGTTCCGGCTAATCTCCGAAACAGCTGGACCGATTTTCACGTGACTTTCACTGGGAGATAGCTGATGTTATAAGGAGTAACTTAGGCTACTTTAATTTTAGAAAAAGAATTAGGGTTCCGCTTAAAAAAAGAAAACGTACCGAGGGACGAACCCGAGCGAAGCGAGGGTGAGTCGCTAGTTTAACAACAAAGTTTTTCGTACGTCTCAGTCGAAACGCAAATATTTTTCAATCTCAAATTTATAAGGGTCACATACCACTCTTATAAATTTGAGATTTTTTAATTAAATTTACTAATAATAATATTTTTTAAATATAAAATAAAATATTTGCAATCACAAAACTAGAAAAAAACTCAAGATGAAATGAAAATACTGTAGACGGGCAGCCCTCTCGCGTCGTTGTGTACCTACCGTGCAGCTGTACTGGCGCGTAGGTAATTATTTCAAGGACAGGGCCGAGTTACAATACTGTATATATCATTACCGTGGCCTCGGGGAGTACGTATAACGTAAAGCCTTCCGTCGTGCGCCTTCACGCTCACCGGTCGTATCGAGGCCCCTTTCCATCGAACTTTGAGATTAAAAGGAATAGAGAGTGCACTTGTGTTTGCGCGTACTCTTGTGCACTATAATATTTCCTGCGCAATTTGTAATAGTCATTTCCATTTCAATATTTAAAGTGTGTAAAATTAGGATGCTAATTGATGCCATCAAGCTGGTCTGATGATGGAGCCAGAAGGTGGATGGTGGAATTGTCCATTGGCTATTAGTAAAATCTTCGTGTTTGGTCACATTTGATTCGTTTTGACGATATTGGTTTATAGTTACGCGTTTTTTTTTAGTTTTAAAAGAATAACTTACAAAATATTTTATGTTAAGACTAAAATTCCCTAAAGATTTATTATATACATATGTACGTAGCTTTTGCGAATATCTGGAGTAGCATGTAATTAATTATATGGCATTGGCACGAATACAGTTTACATCATAACTAATGTTATAAATGTAGTAAGTTAGTGTGTGCGTGTTTTCGTTAGTGTTTCACGCTATAGCGGATATATGTGTGGAGTCCATCAACCCGCACTTGGCCAGCGTGGTTCATTATAGCCTGATCTCCCTTGTATTGATGGAAGGCCCATCCCCAACAATGGAATGTCAAAAAAGAGCTGAATACATATCATTTATTTGTATCTACATATGTATGTATTAGTGATGTAACGAATACTCGCATTCGCGAATATTCGCATATTTTTTGACATTCGCATTCATATTCGCAAGAAACGATGCGAATGCTTGGCAAATGTACTTGACAAACAAAAAGGAAATTATATAAGGAATGAACGCATATGGAATGATAATAAAACTGTGCTTTATCAAACTTCAGTCAAACTTTGTCAATTTGATTAGGTATTAGTTAAATTTAACAAAAGCATAATATTAATCTAACCTCAAATCACAACAAATCTTTTCGTACGAACTTTATGTGACTAACTTCGTTTATTCAAACTGTATCGACTCGGCTATGTTCGGTTTAAATATGGCCGACACGAAATGTCAAACCTGTCTGTTTAACATTTTGCGCGCGCTTTGTTTGAAAGTCACCATTCGCATTCGCGTTCGTATTCGCGAATATTGGAGATGAATATTCGCATTCGCATTCGCATTCGCATTCGCGAATGTGAAAAATCGAACATTCATTACATCACTAGTATGTACTCGGTATATCACTGAAAAATACACGTAGACGAGGGCCAGGACGGATCACTAACTATAAATATTAGTTACTTAAATAAACTTTCAATGAAACTTTTCAATTACTAAGTTAAAAATTGTTCCCTCTTTGACCTTTTCTATAAATGCTTTAAAACATTTGCAGAGCTTTTTATGTTACGTGACGTTTAATTTCGTTAATTCGCTCGAGGCTAAACATGGATACTGTTATTATGCGATAACGTGTGTAGAGAAATTAATACTGTATATAAATAAAAGTGAAACTTGAGTTTAATAGTACTATATTATGATAATACTAGCGAATTAACCTTTCTTCGCTCGAGTGCCTGCCTTGGTGCCTACCAGTTGTCTAATAATAACGTCCTCCCGACTGATTTCGGCCACAGCGGCCAACCTTATTGAGATTAGCAATCTGCGCAGGATATATTATTATAGTGCACAGGCATTTGCGCAAACACAAGTGTACTCTCTCTGTTATTCCAGTCACTCTCAGACGCGACACGTACTCTGCCTCGGCGTGAAACCCCGTCAATTTCCCAACTCCGGGTTGCTACTAAGAATTTCTTAACAAAAATACTCAATAACTGAACTTTATTCGACCCATGACTCGAACATAGGACCTCCGCATCTGCGGCCGTTCATGCTAGCCACTAGACCACCGAGTTCGCATATTGTCATATATTCCGAGTGCATACTGCATATCTATTGATTTTAAAAATTGCATTAACTCTATGCATAGTATAGTGTTTGTATCTTTCAACTTTAGAGATTGAAAATCAACAGAGCTTAGCAAATGAAAAGCGTTTTCATTTCCATCTCAACCTGAAATGAAAAGCTTTCAACTATCTGTTTTTGACCGACTTTAAAAAAGGTGGTAGAACGCATTTTTTTGTAGGTATATTTAATAACTAGCAGAGCCCGCGGCTTCGCCCGCGATCAAACTTTATTACTCGTTGTATGTACATGTTACTCGGCTAATATGGGTTTTTTAAACTAACATACTAACAGGCTATTTACAGGCGTTATTTTTAAACACCCAATTCTATGTACACCTGAAGCTTACAGTCTCCCTCCTTCTTCTTTTTTTATAGTTACATAATATATATATTGTCATTCTTATTTTGCTGTAGCTTTTTGCACGCGGCTACGCTTGTGTGGAGTAAAAAATTTGCTCAGTTTTAATTTCCATTGGATTTATTAGTTGTCGTATCGAATTTTTATTATTATGTCAAGAGTAAAACTCTAGATTCACTTAAGTTAGTCTACACTAAAAAACCAACCACAAATATACCACATTGATGGATGTTTTGTCTAGTTCTGGGTTCTGCTAAAATGTACCTGTGAGAAGCAATCCTCTTTTAAGTCTACGCCTGCTACTTTTAAGGACTGGCCCTGAGATATATAAGAGGTCATTGTAAAGCAAACTTTAAGAAGGAATTATAATAGAATATTTACGCCTTAGTACGCAGCATTTTAGAGTACTGCTCTACTGTCTGGAGACCACACTATGCTACGCACATGTTAAGAATTGAAAGAATTCAAAAACGCTTTCTTCGACATCTTGCCTTTACTTCGGGAAGGTCCTCGATACTAAAAGGATATAAGGATCGACTTAAGTTCTTTAAAATTAACTCGCTTGAAGACCGTAGAAACTTATTAGATCTAGTATTTCTATATAAAGTACTTAATAACCGAATTCACTGTCCAGAGCTGCTTAGGCAATTCGAATTGTACGCACCTTCAAGATACCCCAGAAAGGTTATTAGTCTCTTTTCATACCCACGTCGCTCCACAGTTATGGGTGCTAATTCTCCTATTCCTAGAATATGCCATTTATATAATAGCATTAGTACCTTGGATGTTTTTCACCAGTCAATAGTCACATTTCGAAAATTAATTTTAGAAGCAGTAATTCAATAATTTAATAATAATTAATATCTATTTTTTATATTACATCAATTTAATAATTGTATCAAGCACTATTTTAATTGAAATACTAATTGTAGCATATAAGGTATATAATTTAACGTTTTTTTTTTAACTTAGGCATTATAGTAAATAATTTTAATTATAATCTAATTATGTATTTTTACCGTCTAATTATTATATCTAAATTACGCATGTTGTGTTTACCTGTAAGTGGCTTTGCATTTTAGATTTGTATCTTTAATATGGTTTCTTGTATATGTACGAAATGTAAAGTTGTTGGTGAACCTAATAAAGAGAAAAAAAAAAAAAAAGAATAAACTCAAAGGCGTAGTCAAAAGTTATCGGTGGTATTCGAGGTATGAATTCTAATTGTCACTATAATGTTTAATGAATTACTCACAGTCTAATCCCGTTACATATCTTAAGTGACTTTTTTATTGCAGATATGCCAACCTTTAGATGGATACATAGATAACAGGATACTCTCTAGCTAGGTTCTCTCTCTCGTGCTCTAGGTCTGTTATAGTTGTCACTGCTGTGGCCAGCCGAAAAGTTATACATAATTTTCCTTTGGATTCGGAATAGTTTTCTACTTTATATCCCACACAGTAAGTGCGCACTTACGGAGAACTTGAGTCATGTTACTCTATTTAAATATATTTAACAACTCCAACTTCACCGCCCAGTTTTACCCACTTAGGGTCTGAATTTTAAAAAAAAATCTACAATACATGTTCATTTAATTGTATTGAAGAGCATTAATACCAAGTTTCATGTAGTTCTAATCATAAACAATTTTTTCCTCATATAAATAGCACAAAACCCTTTTACCCATTTAAGGGATGAATTTCGAAAAAAAAAGATACTTGTATTGTTTTAATTGTCATTTTAAAGGTAAATACCATTTTCCGTGCATTAACTACAGAATTTCATACAAACTTTCATCCCCTATTTGACAGCCTTATAGGACGAATTTCAAAAAAAATATACGTATTTATTTAATTGTATTGAAGAGCATTAATACCAAATTTTAAGTAATTCTGATCATAAATAATTGTTTGCCCATATAAACTTTATCACCCTCTTTTACCCTCTTAAGGGATGAATTTCGAAAAAAATCTAATACATATATTTCTAATTTTTCATCTAAGAGCTAAACACCACTTTCTGTGCCTTTCGCGTTAAGAACGACAGAGTTTCATACAATCTTATATCACCTATTTTACCCCCTTAAGGGATGAATTTCGAAAAATACTTTCTTAGCAGATGCCTACATTGAATAAGGAATATGTATTCCAAATTTCACGTTTCTACGACCAGCGGTTTAGGCTATGCGTTGATCGATCAGTCAGTCAGTCAGGACAAAGCATTTTATGTATATATGTTGTATCATAAAAAAATAGAAATTAAAAATTTTGTCTAAAAAATAAAATAAAAAATTTAGGGGTGGACTACCCCTAACATTTAGGGGGATGAAAAATAGATGTTGGCCGATTCTCATAGATACCGGATAAGCACAAAAAATTTCATCAAAATCGGTCAAGCCGTTTCGGAGGAGTATGGCAACGAAAACTGTGACACGAGAATTTTATATATTAGAAGATATCATTTGTCAGACAATAACAACGGTTACCATGGCAACAAACGTACGTACATTTTTTCGTAACGCATTCACCAGCTTACCTCCCAAGTCAAGCGTGCGTAAAGAAGTTTTACATCAAAAAAAGTATTGTTTTATAAACGTGTGTATGTATATGTATGTGTATGTTTTTTACTACATCACGTTTAAAGGACTGGACGGGTGAAATATATGTATATATAGTTTACAGATAATTATGGCTTGTAATTGTAATACATGGCTACTGCTAGGTACCCGTTCGAAGCTAGGGTAAGTCGATACTAATAATATAAATTTAATTTATTGCTTTGCGTTTAGCATGAGTTTATAAAGTGGCTGCATATTATGATTTGTGATATTATTCAAATCTATAAAAATAATATTATACCAACGGCAAAATTAGTTATAATAAATAGAATAAGCTGAAGAAAAAGCTGAAGAGCATTTATTGTTTTTTTTTTGTTTTCGTATTTAAATTAAGTATGGAAAGTTACGTCACGTTACGACCCTCAGGAGCAAAGTCATTATACATAAATATATTGAGCGATGTTGCGTACTGTGGTTACAAATAAGTAACAGAAATTAGTTTTAATTCATCAAGCATTATAAATTGTCGTTAGACCCTTTTTCACAATGCCTATTGGATATAATCCTATAGGCGCTGATAAGATTTCCGTTGTGGCTGTTTTTGGAACTAACTACATTGTTGTATATTATATATTATATTTTATTATTATTTTATCGTCTCTAATATTTTCAATTCTAATTTTATCGGTCAAAGTTAGATCTGCGACTTGTAGGTAGTGACACTCCTTATCACTAATAATCCTATTAGATGTAAAAATTTCTACATATTTTTGAATAAGTAAGTAAAACATAAAAAAATATTTTTATTAAATACTAGCGACTCACCCTCGCTTCGCTCGGGTTCGTCCCTAGGTTACGTTTCACTGCTGAACTGAGCTAAACGTTTATAAGTCAGCCTGTGAGTCGCGAGTAGTGAATAAAAATAGTAATTGCGAGTGTACTTTAGGAGATAGACATATACCGTTGAGAACTTTTCTGTAGAACTTTTTAAGACCTACAATTTTCTAGTACATTGTTTTGATTTATCTCTTAAGGTTCAGCCAGCGTTAGCCATATAAACTTCTAAGGACGACTCGATAGAACCAGTCATTGCGTTTTCCCGCGGGAACGAAAAATGTGCCTGTAGTAAAAGGTATCCTAAATGTTGACTCGAGTGATAAGCTATCACTATACAAAATTTAATTGAAATCGGTTCAGTACTTTTTGCGTGAAACGCGCACATCGATTTAACTATGTTAGTTTTGCTATAGGTATAGATAAGAATAGGTATTGCGAGTGTACCTTGAGAGATAGACATATACTGTTGTAGATATTTCTGTTGGCCTTTTCAAGATCTACAATTTTTTAGTACATTGTTTTGATGTATGTCTTTAGGTTTAGCCAGCGGAGGGTTCCTAAGGAGGACTCGATAAAACCAGTTATTGCGATTTCCCGCGGGAAACAAAGATTTTCCAAAAGTAAAAGTTATCCTAAATGTTGACCCGAGTAATAAGTTATCAGTTCACAAAATTTCGTTGAAATCGGTTCATTACTTTTTGCGTGAAACGCGTACAGACAAACAGACAAACAGACAAACAGACAAACAGACAAAAAGACAAACAGACAAACAGACAAACAGACAAAAAAATTAATAACTATTGTTTTGGGGTCTATATCGTATACATAATACGTTACAGTCATTGTTTTTAAAAAATATTTCATGTACAAATTTCGCTAAGTTACTGCTTTATTATAGTATAGATAACAAAAATTAGACTTTTTTATTGTCGCAAAATTGAACACAAGTCTCGATGATCAGGTCAGGAGATCTCTTGTATATATTTCGAAGACTAGTTAGGTTCTCTCAGACGTGCAGGTTTTCTCACGATGTTTTCCTTTACCGTAATGTATGTGGTAATCATGCTGGAAATGATTCGCACATGAAAATATCAGATGTGCGAAACCCGGGATATGAACCCGCTTCACTCGGGACCAAAGTGAGCGAGTTTCTACTGGGCTAACACATTCAACCAAAAATATTATAGTCTCATTTAAAACATCACAAGGAGGGAAATAAAGCGGTCCTATAAGTACCAATTTACGTTCAAATAGTGTTGATAACCTATTATATGAAACTCGTCCCGTCGTGACAAGAGCGGATCGCGAATAATTCTTTAGATCAGTTCTGTTCGGAAAATTAAATGTCGAATCTGATATCTGAAAGATTCAAATCTAGAAACGACTTCGCAGTTGTATCATGTATGAGACTAGCTAGTAGCTTCTGTCTGCAGCCCCGCTCGTATGGTATCTAAATGTAGGATATAAGCTATCTAAATTCCGGATTTCTCTCACATCCGTTGCAATTTATATAGATAAATAAAATTGAGTGTCTGTTTGTAATGTCAAAATAACAGCTTTATACTAAATGCATATGGAATTATATACGGTACTTATTAGAAAAATACAATTTTTAAATTTTTTGTCTGTCTGTCCGTCTGTCTGTTTGTTCCGGCTAATCTCCGAAACGGCTGGACCAATTTTAACGGGTCTTTTACTGGCAGATAGCTGATATTATACGGAGTAACTTAGGCTACTTTTACTTTAGAAAAAGAATTGGGTTTCGCTCAAAACAATTAAAACATACTTAGGGACGAACCCGAGCGAAGCGAGGGTGAGTCGCTAGTATAATGATAAAGTAGCTAAATTGATCAAACTCAGTTATACTATATTTACTAACGACGTACCTCCGCTTTCCTCGGGTGCGTCCCTAGGTACATTTTATATAGATAAAAATAGTTATTGTAATACCTTAGGAGGAAGACACCTGCTATCGCGGACTTTTCAAACGACTTCGAAAAGGAGGGGGTTCTCAATTTGACTGTATTTTTTTTATGTTTTCTGTAGTGCTTTTTAAGACCTACAATTTTTTATTACATTATTTTAGTATATCTCTAGTCTACAGGTTTGGCCAGCGTTAGCCGTTTCGCTGTAAGCGATTAATAATTTTAATTTTAATAATATGCTGTAAAGGGAAATTTTGATACACAACGTAGTTAATATACTTAATTGTATAAGGACTAATACTGTATTATTTATAATCCCATCAAAAACATAAATGTGAAAATGGGAGCCAAGTTCAATATATAATAAGCGTAGTTATCAACATCACCGATAAAAGAATTGAGATCTAAATGGGTGCCGAGTTCTGTAGATAATCCTGAATTTTTTTTCATAAGAACATACAACATTCTAAAATAAATTTAAAATACAATTTCTTGTTTTTTTCTGCTACAAAAGTGTTTGCTATTTAAAATTAGAAATTGGCTAGTTTTTACCAGTAAAGCAAGTTTTTAGAATAGTGAGACATGTTGATCTTACAATATAAAAACAGCAACTTGCGTATAGCATAAAGAAGATATAAGTGATTAGCTGAATATAAGATAACTTGTATGTTAAAACTGCCAAGTTAAATCTTGAACTTCGATTTATCCTAAGTTATCTACTCTGTGTAAATAATTAATTTGACTATTCAAATTTAGGAAGTTCTATTTTTATTTAGAAACATTTCCATTTTAGTGAAGGAGCGACTTACTCTCGCTGCACTCGTGTCCAAATCTGTTAATAAAATGACGAAGTTCTGAGGCAAGTAGCATAAAAAAAAACATACAGCCGAATTAAGAATAATTTTTGAAGAAGTCGGTTGAAAAAATATATTTTCCTTCTTACAGTTTAAACCACGTCTTTCACCTTACCAAGTTTGCTATACATATAACACTCTAAATGTCGGAAAAGAAAAATCAAAATAAAACCACAAAAAGATCGAAAAAAATACTTTATTTAAAATGTCAAATATTTGCGTAAATCAAAGAAAGCAGACACTTACTTATAAATATAGACTTAAAAATCGTTGCCACATTATGATGTGGGATTAAGTTGTCTCACAGTTATCTTATGTTACATGACATTTGTATAAAAGATGGTTTAGATATGCGTTAGAGCGGGTCACTCGACGTGGAAAAATATTAACACATATCTTTTGATAAATATTTTCAAACATTTTTCACGTGATTCTATGTTGATAGCCGGCCTGATTAAGGATTTTACTAGCGACTTACCTCGCTTCGCTCGTGTGCGTCCCTAAGTACGTCTAAAAATAGATAAAATAGTTATTGTGAGTGTACCTTAGGAGATGAATGCTATCGCGTACTTTTTCGTAAAATCGTAAATACGCGTATTTAGTGTAATTTTTAAGGGTTTTCGATTTTTGCACTGGAACCCTAAATATTTCCGAAATAAAACATACCCTATATGCAGCCGTACAAACTTCTCCATCTTTCTAGTCCAGTCAAATGAGCAAAAATAAAGGGTCAATCTCGGAATGAGAGATAATAAGCTGTCAACTCGTATACACCATCATTTTGGTGTTCTAAAAGCTGTGTCAAAAGTCTCATAAAATCTCGTATCTGCGTCGTAAGTTATTCAAGGTCAAAGGTCACAAAAATCCGTTTTTCGCGATTATCTCGGTTTCTATAGCTCCAATAATGTTAACGTTTATTATAAAAATTATAGAGCATAAAATTTGCGATAAATTGTGTCTTAAAAAATTTTCATACGGCCAACCGTTCTTGAGATAGAGGCCAGAGAGCCCGCAGCGCTCAGCCAAACTCATGTAATGCAAGGTGAACCGTGAATCTCAGTGAATAAAATGTTGTATAAAGTTATTATATCATTGAAATATTATTAACAATGAATAATTTGTATTATTTATTAGTTAACACATTATATTTAAAACATTTTACAAACAATGAACAGATTTGGATGAAAGTCAGTAGGTACCCAGATACACTACGACTTTTTTTAAAGTTGAGAAATAGTATGGCTATATACTCACTGGCTAGAAAAGCCGGTATTACCTAAAACTCTACGGAACCAACAGAAACGATCCCCATGTTACGCTGTCCACCGAGGTGGGCCACCTCCCAGTATGTCTCTAAACTATAAGATATCGAATTGATAAATAAAAAAAAAAAATTTAAAATTATTTTAGTTATAAAATAGATGTTAAATAAAATAAAAATAAAAATTCTGACGAAAAAAACCGATAAACCAATCTATCTATACATACCTATGATAAAACTGTAGAAGTCGAATGTATGTACTTAGAAAAAAAATGATCAAAATCGAGTCAGAGGGATGTAAGAAAAGAAATAGAACAAATCCAGTTTTTTTTTATTTTTTTTTCTGTCTGTCTGCTTGTCTGTTTGTACGGGCTAATCTCCGAAACTGTTAAAACGATTTAAATGAAATTTTGCATGGTGGTACCTTATATCACCGGTTAATATCTTAGATACTTTCCATCCCGGAAAATTAAAGAGTTTCCGTGGGATAGTTAAAAAACTATAGTAACTTATACAGCTTAGTACACAAAAACTACTGATCTGATTTTAATGAAATTTACTTTACATTAAGATATACAATAAGTATTTAAATCTAATCTATACTAATATTATAAAGCTGAAGAGTTTAATTGATTGTTTGTTTGTTTGTTTGTTTGGTTGAACGCGCTAATCTCAAGAACTACTGGTTGGAATTGAAAAATTCTTTTTGTGTTAGATAGTCCATTTATCGAGGAAGGCTTTAGGCTATATAACATCACGCTACGACCAATAGGGATATATAATATAATAGGAGCGGAGCATAAATGAAAAATGTTGCAAAAACGGGAAAAGATGATTCCTTCTGAGAGCTTCCGTTGCGTGCGCTGCGTAAACGGTTAAAGCTACGCAAAAATCGTGTATGACGGAATTGTTCCCCTTTAAAAGTTCTAAAAAAACGTCCGCGACAGCATATGTCTATCTTTTAAGGTTGACTCAATATAACCCTTTTTATGGTAATCAAATTTGTTCTAAAATAATGCATAATTTCCGAAGGTATTTTTATAACATGATATTAATTCTTATCCAAATAAATACGTTATTCATCACAAGTATTTGACTTTGAACAAAATTGCCCTTGACATCATTTGATTTCAATGAATATCTTAGGAGATATCATAGTGTTAAAATATACATATTTAACTTTACGCGGACTATGGGTAAGCGCGCTCTCGACCCGATGCAAGGCGAGGGCGCTGTCCGCCACGCCGCGCTGCCTGGTAGCTAGCTCTGCGTGCAAAGTCACTATTCCACGCGAACGAAGTCGCGGGCAAAAGCTAGTTAATATTATAAAGTTGAAGAGTTTGTTTGTTTGTTTGGTTGGTTGAACGCGGTAATCTCAGGAAGTACTAATCCGATTTGAAAAATTCTTTGTGTATTAGATAGCTCGTTAACTGAGGAAGGCTATAGGCTATATATCATCCCAGAAAAATTTACGGTTCCCGTGGGATAGATTTGTTTTTGTCTAGAGACGAATTCGAAGCGAAGCGAGGGTGAGTCGCTAGTAATCACATATAACTGTAGAGGTCGAATGTCTGTACAAAGAAAAAAAATACTACTGAAAAAAAAATAAAACTGAGTCAGGGGGATGTAAGAAGAGAAATAGAACAAATCCAGATTTTTTTCAATTTTTTTTATTTCTCTGTCTGTTTGTCTGTTTGTACCGTCTAATCTCCAAAACTGTTGGACCGATTTAAATAAAATTTTGCATGATGGTACCTTATATCCCCGGTCAATATCTTAGATACTTTTCATCCCGGAAAAATTAAAGAGTTCCCGTGGGATAGTTAAAAAACTATAGTAACTTAGCTTAGTACACAAAAACTACTCATTGGATTTTAATAAAACTTTATACTATACTATACTATAAGGAGGTAATGCAAGTTTGTATGTTATAGGGCGTAATCCCTGAAACGACTGATCCGATTCTGATATGATGATAGCTGGTTATTCGGGTCAACATATAGGATACTATTTACTGCGGGAAAATATCTCATCTCTGAGAAATCTATACTAATATTATAAAGCTGAAGAGTTTGTTTAATTGTTTGTTTGTTTGTTTGGTTGAACGCGCTAATCTCAGAAACTACTGGATGGAATTGAAAAATTCTTTTTGTGTTGGATAGTCCATTTATCGAGGAAGGCTTTAGGCTATATATCATCCCGGAAAAATGTACGGTTCCCGTGGGATAGAGTTGTTTTTGTCTAGAGACGAACCCGAAGCGAAGCGAGGGTGAGTCGCTAGTGAGTTTATAATTACACAAAGGAGGTAAGTATAATCAAATGAATATATTAGATATATGCAAAATGTTTTTAAATATAATGTGTTAACTAATAAATAATACAAATTATTCATTGTTAATAATATTTCAATGATATAATAACTTTATACAACGTTTTATTCACTGAGATTCACGGTTCACCTTGCATTACATGAGTTTGGCTGAGCGCTGCGGACTCTCTGCCCTCTATCTCAAGAACGGTTGGCCGTATGAAAAATTTTTTAAGACAAAATTTGTCGCAAATTTAATGCTCTACAATTTTTATAATAAACGTTAACAGTATTGGAGCTATAGAAACCGAGATAATCGCGAAAAACTGATTTTTGTGACCTTTGACCTTGAATAACTTACTACGCAGACACGAGATTTTATGAGACTTTTGACACAGCTTTTAGAACACCAAAATGAAGGTGGATACGAGTTTACAGCTTATTATCTCTCATTTCGAGGTGAAACCCCTAATTTGACTGGACTATTCAGTGAAAGTCCTATTACGATTGGTTAAGCCGTTCCAAAGATTACCGGATTAACAGAAAGACAGAGAGACAAAAAAAATAATTGAAAAGAGTTGTTTTGGTACTGGTATCATATAAATAATTCTATGTTCTTGAAAAAACATAGTTATTTTGAAATCACAGACAAACACTTATTTATTTGTATAGATTGTCTTGCTTTTAATGTTTGTGAACGATGGGATCAGTAAAAAATGCGGCAAGGTACTGTTTGCCATAAGAATCCTATAATGACGACACGCTTGGCTCAGTTTGTAGTGATCCTACTTGCTGTGCCAGCGGTCGCACGTTCGCGCCCCGCTGGGGGCATTCATTTGAGTGATAAGCACGAATGTTTGTGTTCCAGTCATGGGTGTTTATACTTATAATATGTACATATACATTTAAAGTGGTATATGTGTAGTGTATCAGTTATCTGGTATCCATAACATAGGCCTCGTAGGAACTAGATGGTGCTGTGTGTTAATGTCCCAACATATTTATTTATTATTTATTTTTTTAATGGACTAAAGGGCCGAAATGTTGTCTAAGTACATATTCCTATAATATTTTTTTTCCGACCAAATATTTCTCGTGTTCTCCATTCTCCGTGACATTGGAACTTTACATTTGAAGCCATTAACAAGAAAATTGAGTTGAACAATAGTTTTTAGCCTTCTATATACTGCGGGTCTTCTTACTAGAGATAGGAATTTGACATAATTTTTTACCTTATGATAATTTCGATGGCTAGTAAGAAAAATCAGGGCCAGATAAGTTATTGATTTCTGTCGTTAGGCTAGCGGTTTGGTCTGGGCGTTGATGTTAATACACGATTCCCTAAGCTGACAGAAACTCAGTCTTCGCCAGTTATTTTCATATCTGAGGCATTTTATTTTTCGTACTAATGCTAGATTACTTTTAGATAAGCGAGTGAATATACATGTTTGCTCATAAAACTGTTCGGTAGGTACACTCAGCTATCTATCTCTTACATTAAGCTGATTTTTTATCTATACTAATATTATAAGAGGCAGAGTTCGCTTATTTGTTCGAACGTGCTAATCTCAGGAACTACATATTCGATTTGAAAAAATCTTTTTGAATTGATAGCCCGTTTGTTGAGGAAGTACTATCCAAGGGAGCGGAGCAGTAATATAATATATAGTCTATTCCATACTAATTCATAAAACGTACCTAGGGGCGAACCCGGGCGAAGCGAGGGTGAGCTGCTAGTCATTTATACAAGACATTTCTTTGTAGTCGTTGCATTTCTTTCTTGCACTATTCTATAATAACCCATTATAATTATTATTCTTTTAATAATACATATATAAGTACACTTACTTTCATGCCACTTTAATAGTAGTTATTTGGCATTTAATAGTAGAGACCCTTCTATAATTCGGTTTATTTTTTTTCTGTAGTTTTATCCCATTTTTGTTGGAAGGTTGATAAGTAATTAACTTTAAATACCATTTCTCGATGTTTACAATTTCAATCAACTCTTTCAATAAAAGCTTGTATTGGACAAGCAGTATTTACGTGACACGAATTTTTATCGGATTTTGCAACCCTTTTTAACTGGATTTTGCGTAAAACGTCAAAAAATGTTGATATTTTACGTTAGGTTCGTTTTATTGCTATGATTTTCATTTATTCAGGCCATTTAATTACCAACTGTTTGCACGGACCTCCCACTAAAAATGTATGTATGTATATTTGTTCTCTATGCGTTCCTAAACCATTGATCTGTTTGTGGTGAAACTGATTGGTTATTTTGTATACGCCTGTGAAGTTTCCTGGCGCAAAAAATGATTTTTTCTTTGGACATTTATGCATTCCTAAACCATTCAAGTTCAGAGGTGCCACCGTGAGAAGTGAGGATAAGCCGCTTGTAAATAATAAATATGAAAAATCCGAGAGGTTTAGCGTTAACTAAATCCATAAAATGTATGTTACAAACGTTCAAAATACTGGAGAATTTTGATATGCTATGTATAGCACTTT
The DNA here is from genome assembly GCA_905404265.1 of Fabriciana adippe. Taxonomy (NCBI): domain Eukaryota; kingdom Metazoa; phylum Arthropoda; class Insecta; order Lepidoptera; family Nymphalidae; genus Fabriciana; species Fabriciana adippe. The sequence continues at coordinate 7,602,452 of FR989982.1, read as the reverse complement.
ACGCAAGTAATAAATAAAAACTTAATTTTTGCTATAAAGTGGGTGGAAAATAGCTAATATTTCACCTACTATTCTAAACATTGTTCAGTACAAAATCCAGCATATTTTCACAAAATATCTAAAACAAAAGTTAGCGTTACTAAAAAGCCCCAAGCGTAAGTCCCATTTTATAGCGCACTCTTTGTGAGAACCTACTTATTCTAGCCATTGTTTTATTCTTCTTTATTATACAGCATTGGATTCTCAATTAACTCTTAAAAACTTTGCTCATCATAACTTCTTTTAACAGTGCATACTTTGTACTTATTACCTGTCTTTTGGAGTGGAAAAACTTATTAAGTCCATAAAAGAATTGTTAGTGAGTGTGTTTGTAAGAGGTAAATTCCAGAACTGTTTATTGAGGAGAGGATATAAAGCTATATATAGCTTTATATTATGCTGTTGTCTCTGAAAAGAGAAGCAATTGGATATATTCTATAGAGATAAATAAAATTGAAGTGTCTGTTTAATATCAAAATAAAAGCTTTTTACTAAATGTATATGATATTATATAAGGTAGTTATAAGAAAAACACATAAAACGCGTAAAAATGAACTAAAAAGAAGGAAACAAGTTGACGAAGGCACATAATGTTATGCGGACGGATAAATACCTACATGTGTTATAGGTACTTCCTTCAAGTGTATGGAAAGTGTATGTAAACACATAACCCTCTTTTGGGCTTCGCCGCAGTCAATGAATGTTAACTAGTGTTCGCCCAGTGGTCGAATATCACCCCCCTCCCCTCTCCTCCCCTAACGTGCGTTCACTTTGTCGTGGTGGGGGGCTCATTAGCGTCTGGCAGTTCATCAGGGCGCGATGCCAAGAAACACACATGGAGGTGGCTCACTTCGGTGGACGGTGTACTATGCGGGTTGCTCTTGGTACTCCTCTGATAGCAGAGTGGACTATGGAGTAACCCGATGGTTGTTGTGATCTGCTTCGGCAGATCTGCCGTCGGGGCGTCGTAGTTGAGTGCGTGAGCGATCCTGCGACGCCCCTTTAAGATGGGGGAGGTCTTGTTGGGTTTTAGTGGGTAGTACTGGTTTTTCTAATCGTTGAGTCCTTAACCACCTGTATGTCTGCTGGTGGTATGCCTAAATGTATCTCCCAACATTGAAAAAAAAATAATAACCTCCTCCTTTTGGAAGTCGGTTAAAAAGTGGTCAAATATCGACATAATCATTATTGGATTTGAAAAAAACATATAGAAATAGAATTTACCTATCTACGAGTATATAAAAAAGTATACAATTTTTTTTCTTGATAACATATAACACAAAACTCGTGAATAGCTACTAACCAAAAAAAATTTTTTTTTTTGTAAAATTGCCTTGTGGAAGAATCAAACATGCTATCCTCACTAACACACAACGCCAAACGCGTATTTGAAGTAATTAATTAAGAAACTTAGTTAAGAATCTGATATAAGCACAAAAAGCCTCAAGACGCTGTCAAGTGCCCTGAAGGTCGAGGTGGAGTCTTGTCGATACTTGTAATTAAATAGGTGTAGATAATATAAAATGTTGGGTCAAGTATATTTTACTAAACGAAATATTTCCCTAAATAAAAACAATGATGAGACATGAAGAATTGTAAATACATTATATTATAGCAACTTAAATAAAATAATTTCAAAATTGGTAAACTATTGAAACACTTATTAGAACGTTTTACTTGAAAGGATGAACATCCCTTCGTTGCATTTTGGTGATAAAACGCCAAATTAATCGTATAAAGTTAAGGACAGAAATATGAGGTACAAACCATTATAAAAAAAAAATAATAATAATAAAAGGAAGCGCTAAGAATACTGTATTGATGGTCTGAGTTAAGCATAAGCAAGATCGGTTCTAATTATAATATTTGTTAAAATTCTATCCTAGTTTTATAAATATGAGAGTAACTGGTGTCATTTACCTTTTTACGCTTAAACCGCTTAACAGATTTCGATAAAATTTGGCAACATAATAGATTGCATCCTGGGGATGGACATAGACTACCTTTGATCACCGATTACCTTATTACCTTTGTTTACCCTTATCATGCGAGCGAAGCCGAAGAGAAGATATGCGAACAAAACACTTTTTTAATAATCGGCGGCTCTTTAACTTAACACATTATTTACTTGTCGGACGGGTAGTTGAGCTCTCTTTAACTCTCCGATTTCTTCTCGTAATATCTAAACAATCAGTACGGAGTACCGTTTACCAAATCACCACCGACCTTCCGCAGTAATAAAATTTCAAGGGATTGAGGGTCAGTAATATAATTTGAAGGGATAAACTGTTATATTCTTCTTATACAATAGAGATCCGTCCTTGTTTGTTTTCGTCCTAACTACACCTCATTACTGCGCCAAGATTCATCAAGGGTTCATCTAGTCCTCAGTAATATTTTCTATTAAGTTTCTAAATATCATAAAATTAGAAAGTAACCTCACTTAAAGTCCATTTCTTACAAAGAGCTCAAAAAAAAAGTTACATTAATTAAAAAAACTACACCTCATGTCAAAAATTTTAAATTTTTGCCTTTTGACCTGTAGAAACCTGCTTTTGGCAATTTTCCACAATCATTTTCCACAATCGGCCAAGCCTTTGGGACATTACCCGATGCAACAGTGCAACAGATGGACAGACTAAAGTTTTTTTAGGCTTTAGCATGTTTTTAAGATTTAGGTAAACACATAGACGCACAAGTATTAACTTATGTTATCTTGGTAAACTTCTTGAGTAGCATGGTTGTTGGGTAGAATATTATAGCCATTTGAATTTGAAAACGTTATGTAAACCGTTGTATAAACGTCTATTTATGAATAAGATCGTAAAGATTGAAGTTTTTCTTTTGTGACTACTTAGTATGTAAACGACTAGATTCATTGTATTTATTTGCAACTAGCAGTACTCACGGCTCCGCCAGCGTTCAAACTTCCGATAGCTAGCAAACTTCACAGGATCGGAATTGGAACATCGATTTTTATAAATATAGATTAAGAAATTTCGTGACATTGGCGAATTATACCTATCAACTGACGTATTTTAAAGCTATTCATGTTATTTATAAGGAAATCGAATCGAATTAAACTCGACCTACCGGCGGCACTGTGAACTGTTTGATTTTATCTCCCGTGGCCATGTTTTCTGTAAAGTATTCGAAACGTTGGGAACCAAAAAACTATATATATATATATATATATATATATATATATATATATATATAGTCAATGTATAAACAGTTTAGTACCTTTTTTCTCTGTTTGTAGTGTTTATTAAATTTATAAAAAAAAAATTTGGAAGCCGGTGTTTTCATATTTTATACATATGCCTGTTTGCCTCTCAATAATAATTATTATTATGGTTGAATCTCGATCACTAAGCTAATACTAGTCAAAATATATCCGCGAATACATCCACAAAGATAATCTATATAAAACTAGCAAACAAAAACAAATCTATCCCACGGGAACCGTACATTTTTCCGGGTTAATAAGTAGCCTATTTGTTATTCTGATGTATGAACTATATTATTGTAAAGTTTCATTTAAGTCCAATCGGTAGTTTTTGTGCACTAAGCTGTATAAGTTACTATAGTTTTTTAACTATCCCACGGGAACTCGTAAATTTTCCGGGATGAAAAGTATTTAAGATGTTGACCGGGGATATAAGGTACCACCATACAAAATTTCATTTAAATCGGTCCAACGGTTTTGGAGATTAGCCCGTACAAACAGACCAACAGACAAACAAAGAAACAAAAAATTTAAAAAGTCTGGATTTGTCTTTTGTTACATCGCCCTGACACGGTTTTTAGCACTTTTTTTTCTATGTACAGACATTCGACCTCTACAGTTTTATTATATGTATAGATGTCACATATTATTTGTGAATGTCTAAGAAATGCCTATGGCTAAGAAAGTTTTATGCAATTTTTTCTCTTTAATGGATCGAGTAAGAAACATTCAAATATTTTCACACAACTAGAAAAATAATATTCACTTGTTCCTTAAAAACCTTTGTGAAAAAATGTCATTTTAAAAAACCTATTCAAAGATACAAGTTTATGTACAATCAATTTTTGTCACCCCATAGTGATATGTATGGAGCACCACCCCTGTTTATTTCATGTTCGTAATTTGATAACGTTGTCTAGCAGTTGATACGAGATACCTACGTGTATTTACTATATTTCGGCTATAATATCTCCAATAGTCTTCGAATAAAATGGCTATGACAAAGGGACAGACAGTACTTACCTACATATGTAAAGAATATTTTTTTGCATTTTACCTCAGGACGGATCTCAATAAGGATGTATAAATCTGTGGTTCTCCTTAATAGAGAATTTGAATTAAAACTTAAAAAAAAAAAAAAAAACCTTTGTATCCGACCGGAATTCGAATCCGGACACCTGTGATAGTCAATCTTGCGCCTTGGCCGCTTAACTACGATGCTTATGCCCGAGTGTGCGAAATTATTAACATATTTTGCGTGGAATAATGCGAAATAAAACCGCATGAAAACTCGAAAATATGCGTTTTCCCAGATATAAGACTACTCTATATCGATTTTTCACCCCCGAAAACCTCCACATACCAAATTTCAGCGAAATCGTCAGAGTCGTGTTCGACATCGCTGGCATAAATAAATAAATAAACAAACATACAATAATTACTCGTTTAAATATATTAGATTAAATACAGGTAGCTCCACCTTTTGGCAGATTTTATTATTAACAGTAGCCTAAGTGTTACAGCTCATAGTCTATCTGTGTACTAAATTACATCCAAAACCGTTTCAGAGTGAAGGAGTAACAAACAGGCATACACACATCATACATTCATTTTCACATTACTTACTTATTCTTTTCATTGTCATTTATGCTTGAAATCTTAGGAAAATATTTATTTAAATAGAATTTTACAAGTGCTTCAAGTGGTCAAGGGTCAAGATGTAATTGCTGATAGGAGTCGAAGGCCAAGGTTATGCCGAGGTTATATTGCAATTTAGTGAAGTATTTTCTTTATAGTTTGGTACAGTGATCGTCACTAATGATAGCGGGTTTGATTTGGTTTGAGGCAGTTTTTTATAATGGCTCGAATTCATGCTAATTTATATAAAATTAATTAATTGGTGAAGGTATATAAGTGGTCGGGGGCCACCGTAGCAAGTTCCTCACGCCTTTTTTTCAATTCCGAATGTAATTTGATATAAAGTGTCTATTGTCATTTGTCACACTCCTCGGACATAATACTTTGGCATGAGAATCCTTAGAGGCACGGATAACTTAAATGTATTTAAATAGTAAATAATTAACACTCAAACATATGGAAACAGTAAATACTTGTATCAAAATATAAAATTTAATAACTTACGATTATGATTTAATTTAAGGGTAGTATACCATCAAGCACATTTAACTAACACGTGCTGTAATGATGGGGAAGGGGCGAAAGGGGGGGGGGGGAGAGTGCCTAGGGATACATGAGTGAACTCAGGGTAAGTCACTAGTTTATGATATGTGATAACATATTATGGCTACGTTTTATGTACCTATGAAGCTTTATTAAAGCACATATCGCATGCTAAGATTGCATAAGTCAGACCTAATGCATTTAATCCACTATCGACCATCGTTTATTGCGGTCTTAAGTTCTTGCGTATATAGATTTTTGGTTTTCCCTACCCAAAGAGTATAGTTGAAATCCTATTTTAGTAATGCCTCTGAAAACATCGTAATGGAAGCAATAATTAAGTAATTGAATAATTGTATGCGGCATTTTAAGAGAAGCGGACAACGAAAAAAAAAAGTTAGGCATGTTTGTGCTTCTAAATGATATGAATATATATAATACACTAGCGACTCACCCTCGCTCCGCTCGGGTTCGTCCCTACTTACATTTTAACGTTTAGTATAGATTTCTCAATGATGAGAAATTTTCCCGTAGAAAAAGTGTCCTATATGTTGACCCAGATAACCAACTATCATCATACCAAATTACATCAAAATCCCTTTAGTGGTTTTTCCGTGATGCGGTAAAAGACAAACAGACAGACAAAAATTTTAAAAACTATAGATTCGGCCTCTATATTCGGTCTATTTCAATAAGATTTTTTAATATAAACTTTAAAAAAGAAAAAATAATGCCGACTTCCAGGCACAGAAAAGTAAAATACAACCAAACGGGGATTTTCATTTAGAATAGATATCTAATCAGATATTTTCGAAGTCGGTGTGCTTTGATTTGTATTGGCTGGCACCGAATTCGAAAATATCTGATTAGGTATCTATTCTAAATGAAAACCCCCGTTTGGTTATTTTTTACTTTTCTGTGCCTGGAAGTCGGTTTTTTTTAAGTTTTTATTTTTCCATTTTTGGTATAGACGTAATAAGCAGGTAAGTTGTAAGAAGAAAGATTTTTAAAAACATATTCGATTAAGCCATTTATTCAAACCCCTAATGACAATCACAACCCATCTATGTGTAAAGTTCTCATCAATACAAATTAATCAAGCCCAAACACCAGGTATTTGCTGTAAATCGTTGAGGAGTTTCCTCAACTGTCTTTCGGCTCCATCATCAGATCGACTCCAGACCTTCATTAAATAGTAGTGCTTTAAAATACTTAATGAAAAAAATAACAAGCGCGCTCCTCGCCACTACGATTTTCGAAGGTTCCCCTCGATTTCTCTGGGATGCCATTATCTGATCCTGGTTTCCTTATTATTATAGTACCACCCTTGGGATGTCTTCTTTCAAACAAAAAAAGAATCATTAAAATCGGTTCATGAACGATGAAGCAATCCGCGAACACACATAAAATTACATCCACGTAAACAAAAATTTTCATATTTTTTTTTTTCATAAAATGAAAACTACTGGGCCAAACTATGTTAAATTTTTATGGGTCCAAATGGCAACTATTCCGCATCAAACAAAAAACGAATCACGTAAATTGGATCATAAATCTCAGAGTAATCGGTGTACGTACATAAAAAAAACCAATCGAATTGACAACCTCCTCCTTTTGGAAGTCGGTTAAAAAATATTTAATGTATAGATTTGGCTTAGTTACAAATTTATTATAAGTGTTGATTATATTTTCGTTATCTGAGGTTTAGTTGTCAAGTTATGGAATTCTAAAGAATTGACCTGATCGACGGAACGGTTTCTTTTTGTGGGAATTTTCATTTGTGATTTTTTTTTACATATTAAAGTAATTTAATATAATGGTAACATGAAACCATGGCTGCGCGAGTTTGATTCGCCCTTGACCAATTTTTGTTATTCATTCTATATAGATACCTATATGTAGTCTGCTCCAAAAACGTGTAAAACAAATGTTGGCAACTAAAGCATCCCCGTTAAATATTCAGCGCATAACTTGCCAGGGTTTATTGTTTCGTATAATTTAGCATCCTGCGGTTATTTCTAACATAAATATAACAAAATACACTGCGTCTAATCAAAATTCATTATATCTACTGTTATGCGAATACGGTCTTGAAAATAAGTAGAAAAATTCTGTTGTTAATTTATTTTTATTATAAAGGTTCGCACATTTTCTATAGAAGTTGGCATCAGCCACCCGTAGGAATTTTATTTTTTTTAATTTCCGGCGCACGTACTGCTAGTGTATACAGATAGAGGATACTTGAATAAAAAAATATATATGTAAATAATATTCACCATATTATTTACATCTAATATATTTAAACGAACAATTCTTGTATATTTATATATTTATTTATTTATTTACCGGCGATCTCGGAAACGGCTCTAACGATTTCGCTGAAATTTGGTATGTGGGGGTTTTCGGGGGCGAAAAATCGGTCTAGATTAGTCTTATATCCAAGCGACCAAAGTGAAAGAAGTTAACACAAGTGTCCGAGATCGAATCTTGATGGGATACAAAGTTTTTTTTTAGTATTTATTCAAGTTTTTACTTTTTTTTATCTAAAAAATACGATATGACAAAAAAGAACTCCGAGCGAAGCTCGGTTGCCCAGGTACTTATATATTATTTGTCTCCTCTTATTCTCAACGATTTTATTTTTTTCACTGAAACGTTTTTAAAATCACACCGAAACTATGGGGTACCAGGTCAAAAAAGTGGTCCGAAACTAAATCATCTGTATCGCCTTACCTTAATAATTACAAAACTATTAGTCTTAGAAACATGAATCTTGTGTCATTATTTAGCTTATTACAGACAGCTCGCTGTTGTAGCCTTGACTTTGCGTCAGGGTTGAGCGGGGTCGCTGGGATAGGGCACTGCGCGGAAAAACTGAAAACGCCATTCTCGCTCCTTTCTATTCGGTGTAACTCACGACTCGCACGTGATAGCGCCGTGCTTTTATAATGTGCTTTTATGTAGAATTTATTCCGACCGATCGATTTAAATAAAAGTACGAGTAATTTGGACAAAATTTATAGGAAATAATAACCAGTAAGTGTATAAAAAATATAAAAGTCGAAAATATTAATCACGATTGTCGTCGGAAAGAGGAGGTTATTGCCTACGCATATACACAACCTATTCAGTGTCAGTATTGTGTTAAAACAATTGGAACGAAGTTAATTTTGTTTTCATTCCAATCTTTAACTTTAAACGCGACTCGCTGAAATAGACGTTTCACGTTAAAGCAATGGCGAAGTGCCCCGATACAGCCCCGCCCGATTTTTTTTGTACAATAGCTACTGCTACTGAAGAGCTTTAGTGTTTTATCAATAAAGACTTATGGAAACAGTTAGTTTTTTTAAATGGATAGGAAGGTAAATTCTATTTAGGATACATATATGTTTTCTTCAAATTTTAAATAAATGTATATGTGATTTTTTGTATGTGCGAAGTCTAGTTTTTAAAATTAACCATCGTTTCCTTATCGTGATTTTCGCCTTTAAACAACTATAAATAGGGACTATTTAGGGCACAATATTGCTGACATTCTTAATTTGTTTGAGTGCTTACTCTATAGGTCCATAGGTTTAGTTAGAAGATTGATGAAGTATATATCACGCAGGTCAATATATTATTTTTGAAAGAACAACTGTTGAGGTTCTCGCCAGCTCACGGACTTACATAGTCACATGTAAATTAAATAAAAATAAAAATTTACGATTTAAATGTGCTTGTAAAAGTCTATTTGAATAACTTATATTTTGATTTGTTTTATTACACTTTTATTTCTGTAGGTAGTTGCTAAAAAAAGATTTTTTCGAAATTCAACTTCTAAAGGAATGGAAAGTATGTTAAAGTTTGTGTGGGAAACAAAATTTCTATTCCTGTCGAACATTTTTAGAGTGATAGGCCGCTAGTTTTACATAGAAGCTGGTAAATAATACTGTGTAAAAATAAATTAAAATGTATATAGTATGTTTGATCGTTATCAAAAGCCGTCTCTGTCGTGGTATGTAGTTCACAAGATTTCGCTTATACGTTCATTGCAGTACGCGAGTGCAACACGTATCGTTTTAACTTTTTAAAATTAATTGGTCAAGGTCGATTAGTTTCCGTCCTTTATCTAAATTGCCAGTGCCATTTTGTGTGTAAAAAAGTGAGGTCATAGTGCTTATTAATTATAATTATTATTAATAGTATTTTTAATCTGTGAGTATAAAACTAATAACGTATTATACGATCTTATAATTTCTTTACTTATTTTTCCTTCAATATACCTATTTTAATTTATTATTGGCTGAATGTCGTAAATCTTTGCATTCTTATTTAGCCTTTGACCAACGAAAAAAAAACGTTTATTTAGTAAATGATCGGATAATCTACTATATAAATATCTCGTGTCACAGTGTTAGTGGTCGCACTCCTCCAAAACGGCTCGACCGAATTTCATGTTTTTTTTGTATATTTGGTAGGTATGAGAATAGGTCGTAAAGTATTTTTCATCTTCCTACCCCTATCCCCCATTTTTAATCGCGATTTTAATATTTTTGTATGAACAATACTACTATATAAATACATAGCGACGAACCCGAGCGAAGCGAGGGTGAGTCGTTGTATAACATAAAGCCAAAGAGTGTTCTTGTAGATTTAACGCAATAGAATTTATATATAAAATAATAAATGTTATGCTGCATCATAATTAAACAGCTCAAAATAATTTAATTTCCAGCGACGTTTTATAAATTAGCACATACAAAATGTATTATTACATATGTATAGTTGATTTTTTATAAAGGCCATTAAAGCTATATTAGGTGGTGTTATTTATATCGGATGCAAGCGTCGAGATGACCTGGGCGTTATTTTTTACTTGACAGATGTGCATCAGCGGTCTAGTATCGCGCGTGGGCCCGACCTATGCAGTACTCGTGTACAAACAGGCCTAGGCCTTGATCAATTTTATATATAATTATTTATATACATTACATTGTGAAATAACGAATGTGTTATGTGTTGAAGGAATTTGTTTTGAAATAGTGCTGATTTTTTTTTTAATTTTTAAAGGTCGCATAGTGACTATAGTGCTGTTTTGTTATTTTTTGTGTTAAAAATATTTTGAATAATATTTTTTTAATCTATAATTATTAAATGAAATGAAAATTAGTGAAAATATATTGACAGTAATTATGAAATGTGTAGAAACACGTTTTTAATTAGTAAATTATTTTGGCGCGCTTTCGATATGTGAATTTGATTTTTTAATGCGGCTTTTTTAATCTCTAGTGATGTGACTGCGGCTGTTTGCTATTGATTTATTGCCGGTTCTTAAGTGTATGCTGTTTGGCTGTGGACATAGATTGACCTTTTCCCGAGACGTTTGAAAAGTGAAACTCATGTACCTATATAATAGTTGCTGAGTCCGGTTTTTTAACGAAAAAAAAAAAATGTCTAATTATATTATTATTTTCTTATAAAAATCAAATAATTATATATATATACAAATACAAAATTATATACAACAAAATTATACAACTACAAATTGTTATAAATATAATAGTTGCTTTAAATTTTCATAACGTTGATGGACAATTGCTTTTGTTAAGAAAACGTTATACTACTAATTTAAATATAAGCTTAAAATATGAGTAACGTCTCTAAATATTAACTTTTTATATATTTTATCTAAATTTACTCTACATATATTATTTGTCTATGGTTTAAAACACATTTTTATTTTCAAGCATTTTTCGTTTCGAAGTTTTCCTCTAACATTGTCATTTATACGAGTTTTTGTTTAACTTATGTTTCTTTGTGTTCATATGTTTATTTCTTCGGTTTAAACTTTGGATTCCATTTTATAAACCCCGAAGGTCTCGAATTTTAGCGTATCTATGTAACTTGGGTGATATAACTATAAATATGGCACCAGAAAGATGGTCTGATAAAATCTATATATACATAAAATGCTTTGTCCTGACTGACTGACTGATCGATCAACGCACAGCCTAAACCGCTGGTCGTAGAAACGTGAAATTTGGAGGACATATTCCTTATACAATGTAGGCATCCGCTAAGAAAGGATTTTTCGAAATTCATCCCCTAAGGGGGTAAAATAGGTGATATAAGATTGTATGAAACTCTGTCATTCTTAACGCGAAATGCACAGAAAGTGGTATTTAGCTTTAACATGAAAAATTAGAAATATCTGTATTAAATTTTTTCTAAATTCATCCCTTAAGAGGCTAAAAGGGGGTGATATAATTTATATGGGCAAACAATTATTTATGATCAGAATTACTTAAAACGTGGTATTAATGCTCTTCAATACAATTAAATAAATACGTATTTTTTCGCATTTTTTGAAATTCATCCTATAAGGCTGTCAAATAGGGAATGAAAGTTTTTATGAAACTCTGTAACTGATGCACGGAAAATGGTATTTACCTTTTAAATAAATAAATAAATAAAACGACAACTAAATCAATAAAAATATCATTAAAAGGTAAAACGGGGTTGTGCTGTTTATATGAGGAAAAAATTGTTTATGATCAGAATTACTTGAAACTTGGTATTAATGCTCTTCAATACAATTAAATAAACATGAATTGTAGTTTTTTTTTTATTCAAAGTAAAAATTGAACATATTTAAATAGAGTAACATGGCTCAAGTTTTCTGTAAGTGCACACTTACTGTGTGGGATATAAAGTAGAGTAAATTTATTTACGTAATACTTTCTAAGATTTACGCGAATTTATTGCTGTAAAGCATTCGAAACGTCGGAAACCAAAAATCAAAATAAATCCGCGATAAAATCCGAAAAGATAGTTTTACAGAATATACGCTTCACATCTTAAACATATTTTTGCAAGTAATAAAGTATGTATTGCGAAAAAGTTTATTTTTTTCCTAGTTTGATCGCGGGCGAAGCCGCGGGTTCTGCTAGTGAAACATTAAAGTGACCAGTATAAGTGTCTACTTTAATATATGGAAAAGCCTTAATTAATTAATCTTATGAAAAACCAATTGAAACAAGGAGAAAATTTCACCCGAGTTGAGTATACCTACTCCTTCGTTTTGAAGTCGGTTGGTAAAAGAATAAACCGACATGCAACTAGCCTTTGCACGCACAAATAGTTATTTTTGTTTTACGACTATGTAACAAATTCGATCATAATCATTATTGTCCATTATTGAAAATTTGAGGAAAACATATGTAAATAAAATTTTCCTATAAAAAATTTACCAAACATTAGCTAGCACCAAAGGTCTTGAATAGCTTCTAAACGAAAAAAGAACGAATATCGGTTGACAAACAGAGAAGTGAAAAAGATACTGAACTGTTTTGTATTTGTCTATATACATATATATTAGATTGCCGTTTTATACGAGACCATAAGCTCGACCTTTGGATCAATTAGCCGACTGAAATAAAACTTCATGGCTTTAATTCACCCTAGTAGATGTAATAAACATTTCAAGTTGTTTAAGATCTTGGTTAGTTCTCGATCTAGATAAGACAACAATTTTCAAAAGTTTTGATTATTCTTATGTATCTAATCAATATATTTTTTTGCAGAAAGTATAAAATGTTAGAATTAAAACAATGAAAAATGTATACTAAAATATGTAATTAAAATTTGCCCAAATCAAAATGCTATAAGGCTTGTTCTACAAGTAAGGAATTTTAGCATTTTATCATGAAAAACGTTTTTGAAACTACAGTAGGACCCGCTTATAATGACATCGAAGGGAAATGACAAACACGTCATACTAAGCGGACGTCATACAAAGCAAATTCTTAGAAACTTAACAACTTCCTTTTTTTGTTAGGTATTTAGTTTAATAGAGAGAAGTACTACAAATTGTATGTGTATGTATTTAGTAAAAAAAAAGAAACAATGACTAACACAAAACATACATATCTATTAAAAAAAAAACAATAAAAATTGTACATAATATCTACTGATATACTGTCTGAAATATTGTAATGTGTATGTAACGTTACACATTTTTAGCCGAGGGTAATGTGTTTATCAGCCTCTGTATGTATGCGTGTATGTAGGTTTGTACCTTTGTGGCACTACTTAGACCAAACGCGTAGGCCGAATTTGATAAATGACACGTCGTTTGATTCGTCATGATGGTGCGAACGTTATAGAAGGCATAAAAATTTGGTAAAATCAAAATGGCCGACTTTGGACGCCATAATGTGAAAAAGAAAAAAATGAAAATCGACCAACTATATCAAGTGGGGTATCAGATTTTTAAATATAATTTTTAGGTTTCTTTTATCACTTTTCATTTTAAATAACAGTTTAGGATATATAATGATTTAAAGTTGGTTAACAACCATTTTCGCTAATTTTCCTTAAAAAATACTAAAAAACTGTAAATAAATGAATATATTATAAAAATAAAAAAAAATCCTAAAACCCATAAAATTTAACTAAAAAGATGAAAACAAGTTGACGAAGGAATATAGTATTATGCAGTCGGAGAAATACATACGAGTATTTTCATCTCCCGGCAAGGATGAAACCCGGATAAAACATATTTTCCCTTTTATTATTATATATAATAATTGATTTTGATGAAATACTCGATGAACATAGCAATCTTGCAGCCGGATCTTGATCCATATATGCGAAGTCATTAAATCCGACTTTGTTATAAAGATTTCTTTATGGAAACCTAACTTTTTTTTTACATTTTGTTTCTTGTTTTCTACACATGGTAAATCTCGCGAAAAGATTAGCTTATAGTGTTACACTCATCAAGCCCTTTCATCTGATGCCCATATCATAAGGGTCATTACGGAAATGATAAATCGCCATTTTGTAACTTCCGCCATATTGGATTAAAAATGGAGGCATTTAGGTAATCGTGCATTGAATCGGTAACTAAACTAGTGTGCCAAATTTCAGCTCAGTCGGACACTGGGAAGTGAGTCAAATTTAACTTGCAAGATTTCATTACATACACTGGGACAGGTGAAACTAAATATAAGCTTGTAAATAAAATGATTCTCTAGATGAACTTACTCGTCGTCTCTAGAACAAAATCCAGTCAAAATATGTATGTGATTTATTTATTACAATATTGAGGTCAGGAATTAAAACAAAATTAAGAAATGTATTAATGCTATTGCGATCTCAAAAAAAAAAAAAAAACAGTAGTTCTAAAAAAGGCTAAAAAGTTAGACAACTAAATAATGTTAGAAAACTGTACACGCAGCGGTTAGCAAACTTAATGTGGGTTTTCCACGAAATAGAAAAACATACATTACTAGTATAATAATATTTAATGGGATATATTTAGGGTTCCGCGCCTCAAAGGAACCGTAATAAATCTAGAAAATTACTAACAGAAAAAGTGGAAATTTGAGTCTTACATATTATATACTACAGACTTATCGTTGCTTCGCTCGGAAACGCACCCAAAAGTAGGTACTTAATAGTAGTATGTGTTACTCCATGTCATAGTCTTGGTCGTGGTGAGGGAGCTCATTAGCGTCCGGCAATCCAGCCGAGCGTGAAGTCAAGAGACAGTGGGAGCTGACCCCTTTCGGTGGATAGTGACTTCTCTGATAGTTGAGTGGACCGTAGGAGCAAACCCTTGGTTGTGAGGTCTGGTTAGGCAGGCCTTGGGTTTTAGTGGGTAGTACGGGATTTTCTAGCCGGTGAGTCCCACATAACCACCTGTATGTATGCCATACCACCTGGGTTTGCGAAAATGCATTTCCCAACATTAAAAAAAATCATTGTCTATCTGTGTACTAAACTACATCAAAATCCGACTAGCCGTTTCAGTGGGAAAGAGAGAGTCTGACCAACACTTATATAGATTCTTTTATTTGTTGTTTTACTCCATAGTTTGTCCCATGCTTGCAGAATTAATACAATTTTACAAGGGGTCAGAAAAATCACATATTTCTAATATAGGATCGACCTTTAGTTTTTATTTTTAAAACACTTTTATAGCTAAGCTTCTTTTGTAGGTAATTAATAATTATATAATCCAATCTTAGAAAATAGATTTAGTAGCCTTCTTTTTATTATAGTATTAATAGATCGTAAAATTGCAAAGTGACAGAAATAGAGAGTGCACTTGTTTGCGCGTATACTTGTGTAATATCTTCTGTGCAGTTGGCTAGTCTGGTAACATTAGCTTGGCTAGTAAGATTGGCTGTCGTGGCTAAAATCGGCCAGGAGAACATTACTGTCTAGCTGATCTGATGATAGAGCCAGGAGGCTGATAAATGGATTGGCATAGATCGATCGATTACACAAGAAAAAACCAAATCGAATACCGCCTTTTTCATGTGGTCAAAAGTTGATTTTTGTCATAATCCTATCTGAATATTCTAGTCCTCAATGAATGATTAGTTTAATATGAATCGGTTTAGGAATTTCAGAGACACAGAGATACAGATAAAGTAAAATTTTTTAAAAGTTCTTTACGTTATGGTACAGTTAAAAAATATACATGTCGTCAATGATTATTTATTTGTTCCATCAACACTTTACAGCATTTTACCTACTTTACAGTAGTTCTTTTCCTCCATTATATATTTTATACCAATAGAGTTAAATATTAAAAGTCAAAGTCAAATTTTCGATGAATAGGTTGTGTGGTCAAATAAGCACCGAGGTGACGATGTGCCTAACTAAACCTAGGCTTACTCATAGATCCCTTCTAAGGTTTTAAGCAAAGCAAGCATCTTATCAGCGTTCAGCAAACTAGGTTATTTTGGTTTACCTTTTGTAGGCCAGGCGTCGGAACATCGTAGTTGATCGCTTTAGTGGTCCTGCGGCTCCCCATTAAGACTAGGAAGTTATAGGATGAGTTTTAGTGGGTTATAATGGTTTTTCTAGCTGGTGGGTGAGTCCCAGATAAACACCTAAAAGTACGCAGGTGATACGCGTAAATGCATCTTCTAACGATAAAAAATAGGTTTATTACTAAATACTTAATATTTAACAATTTTTTACCTTGCTTTAACAATGACATACTTTAAAATCATCCAATTATTATTACTAAAACAGTTTTGAATATTCCCATTTTATAAAATCGGTTACGCCATATTTTTAATAAGTGAATAATCGCACTGGCAACGTTCACCGCCATTCAACTATATTGTTTACATTTGCATTGTTCGAAGTATTAAACTTTTGTTGGATCTCGTCAAGTCATTAACTCGTACCTTAATAATCTATATTTAAATGTGGTAAAAATGGTTTTATATTTGTGTGTTTGGGAGTTACACTACTATACATAATTTTGTGTAAGTGTATCTATGTTTTTTAATTCCTTAAAGTTAAAATGGCTGGACGCATTTGGATGAAATTTTGTACACAGATAGATATTTATCTGGAGTAACACTAAAGTCTGCTGTTAGACACCTAGGGAAGCACTCGAGTGAAGCCAGGGTATGTCGCTAGTGGGCTATAAATTATATTCGTATTATGTGTTTTAGCCGAGCTGATACGGTTTTTGCCTAACATGTCGGAAAAAGTATAGTGTTCTTTGCGTGCGCTGTCTAAATTTTTGTTAAAAGTAATAACAATGTTTGACAAATATCTAGACTTTTAATAGTTATACAAACAAGCCCGCGATATCATATATCTATCGTATGTGTTATATTTAGCCCTTTTTAACGTGCTGGACACGGGTTCAATACGAGGGAGATTAGGCCATAGTCCACCAAGCTGGCCAAGTGCGAGCAGACTTCACATGTCTTTCGAAAACTTGCTAGGTTCTTTCTGACATACAGGTTTCCTCACGATGTTTTCCTTCACCGTAAGTGGTAATCATGTTGGAAATGATTTGCTCATAAAAATATCAGAGTTGCTAGACCCAGGAGTTTTAAAATATAGCAAATCCTGTCTCAACTTCACACTGTTTGTGTAATATGAAGTCGTTGTCAGGGTAGACCGAGTATACGAAAAATTAAAAAGAATTATAACTATACTGTACATAAATGAGTATCGGACTTCGTTTCGTGTAATTTTTACTTGCATGTTTCAGTTAGTCAAAGGTATGTTATAAATGTATGTCAGATTTTGTGCCGAGTAATATATTTACTATACCCTGTACAAGTTAGCATGATCTTTTTGACAGATGTAAATTTTTCTGATCGACATAACTTTGCAATGACGAACATATTATTTTCTTAATTTAATGATTTTAAAAATTGTAAAAATATTAAAAAAATAAATATAACACAAAAGTCCTTAAAGATTCAAGCGTTATCCGAAAATTTTAAGACTTTTTATTGCTTCAAAGTAAAATTTAAAAAGGAACACTGAAAATAATAGACGCTTGTAGTACAATGTTACATCGGTCGGTACATACGGATGGGACACGAATAACAGGCAGTAACTGTTACAAATATCGATTACAAAAAATCATTATTAAAGATCATTAATAAGTTATTGTTACGAACGGGGGTCCTTTTGGTTGGGGTCTCTTTGGCTAGTGGTTGGGGTCTCTTTAGCTGGTATAACTGTTTTTAGAAAAATAAGGACCTACTTTTCGACCCGTGTTTCTTTGGGAAAGTTGTTTACTTTCATGGTCTGAACCATCTATTTAAATTTTGCGGAAGGTCCAAGAACAACCCTGTAATATTAAATAGGTACTTATTATGAACTAGCGACTCACCCTCGCTTCGCTCGGGTTCGTCCCTAGGTACGTTTTACTGTTAAACTGAGCTGAACGTTGATAAGTCAGTCAGTTAGTCGCGAGTAGTAAAAATAGTAATTGCGAATGTACCTTATGTGATAGACATATAATATTACGAACTTGCCTGTATAACTTTTTAAGACCTACAATTTTCTAGTACATTGTTTTGATGTTTCTGAAACCAGGTTCAGCCAGCGTTAGCCGTAGGACGACTCGATAGAACCAGTCATTGCGTTTTCCCGAGGGAATGAAAAATGTACTTGTATTAAAAAGTATTCTAATTGTTGACCCGAGTGATAAGCTATCACTATACAAAATTTAGTTAAAATCAGTTCAGTACTTTTTGCGTGAAACGCGCACATCGATTTGACTAAGTTAGTTTTATTATAGGTATAGATAAGAATAGGTATTGCGAAGGTACCTTAAGAGATAGACATATACTGTTGCAGATTTTTCTGTTGACCTTGTCAAGACCTACAATTTTTTAGTACATTGTTTTGATGTATGTCTTAAGGCTTAGCCAGCGGAAGGTTTCTAAGGAGGACTCGATAAAACTAGTTATTGCGATTTCCCGTGGGAAAGAAAGATTTTTCTGAAATAAAGGGTATCCTAAATGTTGACCCGGGTAATAAGTTATCACTTCACCAAATTTCGTTGTAATCGGTTCATTACTTTTTGCGTGAAACATGTACAGACAAAGAGACAAACTGACAAACAGACAAAAAGAGAAACAGACAAAAAATTTAGTAACTATTGTTTTGAGGTCTATATTGTATAATTAATACGTTACAGTCATTGTTTTTAAAAAATATTTCATGTACAGATTTCGCTAAGTTACTGCTTTATTATAGTATAGATAATGACCCACCGTCGCTTATCTACCCAATGTTTTATATGTCTAGTGCAATAAAGAATTTCACACATAGTACACCCACACCATCTCGTCACAGTTACAAAATATAATATTTTAAAATGTTATTTTTTGGACTACTACATATTTTCTGTTTCCCATCACTAGCCCGTCTGTCAAAAAGATCAAGCTAACTTGTACAGGGTATACAGGCTCAGGAACGTTTGATGTTTATCGTAATATTGTATTGTCAACGAAATTACTTAAGTATACCAAATGTCAGCCTAATGAGATACCAGGAAGCGGTTGGAAAATGGTGTGCAAATTTTGAAATGCACAATTTGCTCACACTCACATTGCAAGTTAATAAAAAGCTTGTAAAAAGGAGTTCTAACTGTTACTGGATACTTTGTGTAAGAAACCTTACAAATTGAATGGAGTACATTTTTTTGTTCTGGATG
Source organism: Fabriciana adippe (assembly GCA_905404265.1). Lineage (NCBI taxonomy): Eukaryota > Metazoa > Arthropoda > Insecta > Lepidoptera > Nymphalidae > Fabriciana > Fabriciana adippe. Next base: position 7,583,022 of record FR989982.1, on the reverse strand, counting down.
TAATTTTCAGATTTAATCGATTTTTAACGCTTACGTACTGTTAAATGCCCTTGAGTATTATAACACTTGCAAGCCGATGTAATTGAGAATAAATAATGTGAAACTTAATATGCTCGCCATGTGTTCCGTATGGTAAATCAATACATAAATTATGGTTCACATATTAGTCTATTGGTTAGTGTGTATGTATGTGCTGCGGATCCGGAAGTCTTTTTATAGTCGACTAGCGACTCGCCCTCGCTTCGCTCGGGTTATATACAAACTTTCATCCCCATTTTCACTCCCTTAAGGGATGATTTCCGGGAAAAAACTATACTATATCCTTCCCAGGGTATCAAACTATCTTCTTACCAAATTTCATCTTAATCGGTTCAGTAGTTTCGGAGCCTATTCGGTGCAAACAAACAAACAAACAATCGAATCCTTCCTGAGAGGCGGGGGATGTGGATCGCACCCGGTTTCATCCAATTGCGGGTGGCACCCGTCTATTTGTGTTAGGAAAACTAAATAAACAAGAGTTTTCACTTATTTCTTGTCTTTTTTGGGTGTGACATCTGTCTGTGAAGTACTTGTTATTGTATTGGTGTTATGTCATATCTTTATATCTATTTAGGAAGTAATATCCGATTACACAAATGATTCGGTGATTTCACATTTTATAGTTCGATAAATGAGGATATTTTTTAGAGGCGATACCATTTATTACCTCCTTAGGTGTCAGGCATGGTAGCATTAATCTAATATTCCAGGAGAATCCTAATACATTAACGCCCAACAGTGGGAAATTAATATGCTCGATTTAAAAGTAGCTTATTTCTGTGCCAACATAAAAAAAAAAAAAAACACATCTTCCGTGTCGTAAAGATAGTGTGTCATCGCGATGGTGTTTTAGCCAAAAGTCACGGTTTTATGGATCCATAACCTATGAGAAAATAAGATTAGACAAAACATTATCACTGCCATTATTATAGAAAGAAATCATTAATAAAAAATATTTGAATTAAGTTCTAAGTTACATACTCGTACTTTATATCTATACAGATAAATAAAGTTGAAGTGTCTGTTTGTAACGTCTAAATTACAGCTTTTGCTAAATGCATATGAAAGTATGTACAGTACTAATACGAAAAAAAACAATATTTAAAATGTTGTGACTATCTGTCTGTCTTTCTGCCTGTCTGTTTGTTTCGGCTAATCTTCGAAACGGCTGGATCGATTTTGACGGGACTTTCATAGGCATATAGCTGATGTTATAAGGAGTAACTTAGGCTACTTTTATTTTACAAAAAGAATCAGGATTCCGCGGAAAAAAATTAAAACCCATAACATTGTAAACAAAATCCGCGTACTGCTAGTATACAGTATGTTAGATCAGAGGTTTAATAAAGTTTTTTTGTAGGTTCCTTGGTTGTCTCGCTCAAATCGACCAGCTTCAGAGTAGGCCAGTAACTTTGTAAAGAACAAAGCAACAGACACACATTAGTATTCATTGAACAAGAATTGCGTGTTATTATATTTTTCCTTCGTACACAATGTTCTAAGAATTGAACGAATCCAAGCGAAGCTATGGATAATCGATTTTAAATATCAACATCGATAGGTTTAATTTGATGGCCGTCTAGCGTGGCTACGTACTCGTTCAACGTTACCTACAATAAGGATGAGTAAACTATGTCTGCCCTAGATACCTTTGGTTCCTATTTATACGAGTATATGCGTATTATAGAACTTTTGTGCTTGTAATAGTTTATACAGACGTCACCATTTGGATAAAGTATTACTAATATTAGCATATTATGTGTCTCCAAATCATAGTCTATCTATATACTAAATTTTATTTAAATCTGTACAACTGTTTCAACGTGAAGGATTCACAAACATACATAGCATACAAACTTTTCTTCTATCACAGAAGTGTGCTAGAATATTAGGACTTGTAGGGCATAAGACCTCAACTCCACCAAAAATTTTTCAACGGTTAAGCAGTACGTTTTTGATGGACCCCTGTAAATTATAAAAAAGAAGACAATGAGGCTTCCTAATGAAGAGAAGACTGGGCTTCTTTATGAAGAAAAGACTGAACCTTCATTATGACAAATACTCTGAGACTGAGCATCACAAACTGAGAGCAATTAAGCTCGGAAAAGCAGTTAGATTTTGTTAAAGTGCACAGAACTCTCGGCGTAAAACAGTTAAGCTATTAAAGCGTTAAATGGCCACATGTAGTGTAGTTAAACTAATATTGCCGGCGACCAGCCAACCGTGTTTGCTGAACGATGTTATACAAAAGTTAACTAATACAAAGTGTCTTTTGTTATTGACTTTAAGTTGTTTTTTTTTTTGTATGAAGTAGATTAAAGGTTGCCTGGATGAGATCGCTCACTTAGCCATAAGGCCGCCTGTTGTGCTATATATATATTTGGTGTGCAATAAATAATATTTGATTTGTAGATTAATTTACGGCTAAATGGTTCCTGATTATGGGATGATCAGACTTGCTAGTTTAGGCATGGTACTCTTTAAATAAAAATATGAATTAAGTACTACCACTTTTAGGTTTCTATATTACTAATTACTATGATGTTTGTAATTCGGGGCTAATTAGGAATGTGACAAAAAAAACTTAAAAACAATTACATATAAGTTAGTATAAATGATGAAAATAATTATCTAGAAAGGATAATTATATTAATCTATTCTAATATAATAATTTTAACTTGTTTCATACGATGAATTAGAATTACTAGGACATACTGTAAATTACATTTATGTTCCATACAAAAGTACTTTACTAACCACTCAACCACAGTTCAACTATCCTACTGTAGGTGATTGGGTCGTCTTATGTGATAATGTAATATTTATTTTAACAGTGTAATGACCAGTATGTTCAATTACAGATCTAGAGTGCCGGGGTTCGATTCCAAGTCAGGCCAAGTATATTTATTGGGTTTTATTACGCAATATGTCTTCAGCAACAACCCAAAGTTGGAAACCTGACGACGTTATACCTGCCCTTGTAATGTAGAACACATAAAGCTTTCGCATTAGTACTGGGCTTGATCTCTCTTTTCGTCTTATCGCATTATTTAGAAATACTCTTTAATAAAACTATCTTTTCGGATTTTTTCGCGGATGAATGAATAACTATTTATTGTACACCCAAAAAGAGAAAAGAAAATATAAAAAATTTAGAAAAAGGTACAAGAGGCGGCCTGATCGCTAAAAGGGCGATTCCTTCCAGCAACCTTTAGGTGTAGAAAATAGTACTAAGATAGAAAGGTCGCTAATAATAAATAAAGAGACTGTAGAAAGGGTATATATTTATATATACGTATCATACAAATATATAATAAGTACAAAATAAATACAAGTAAAATATAATTAACCAATACCTTTATACTATAACTACATACATAAGTACTATACCTATATTATACATACATAAATATAAAATATAAAAAGGCAAGTTTAGCAAGTATTATACTAAAGTTCATAAAGATAATAATACATACTAATAACGATACATTCAACAAAGAATCCTCTTTTAAAGTGTGTGAAAGTGATCCTTTAAACGTTTTTTAGAAAAAATAGCGATTTCGCATGCCTGACAGTTTGAGGAAGAGAGGTCCAGAGACGAAGAGCCGTGATGGTGTAGCAGTTACTGTAAAAGGAAGAAAAGTGAGAAGGGATTTTTATGGTTAGGTTATGGCGAAGAAGACGAGAATGGGTGCACCCAAAAAATGAGAAAAGCTTCTTGAGGTAAGGAGGAGCACATGGATCAAACAGAATATAGAAAAGAATGATGAAGAATATGAGTATTTTTGCGAAGGCGGGTCACTTGAGCTTTTTTCGAAATTCAGAAACATGGTCACATTTACGCAAACCAAATATGAACCGAATACAAAGATTTTGGAGCCGCACAATTTTATTTAATTGCTCCTGAGTAATATCGAGGTAACAAATCATCAATTATCAAGAATTGGTAAAAGGAGAGATTGTGCTAACGAAACGATTTATTTTGATTTTTGGATCTCGACGTCTCGAATGCTTTACAGCAACCACGGTTATGGAAAAGACTTAAGTTTCAGACGTCTTAAAAGTTATTATATAGTTTACTCGTATATAGAAACTTCTATATAGATTTTTTTATTGGTTGATATTCCTTCTCGTCTTCATAACGATTTAGGGTAAATAATGAATGCTTAAGCAGTTCTCTACGCATAAAAGCACTCTATTATATGACGATATTGTGTAAAGCATAATATCGTATAATCGTCTCAGAGAATTTTTATAGCGCTTTTGCTTATAAAATATTAGTGCCGTTATCCATTAAATTAATGACACAATTTTGAAGTAGGAAAATATTCATTCTCTTATATTACACTAGTAATGCGCCCCCAATTTGTACAGATTTGATTATTTAAGTACTAAATATCGACTTTTCTTTACTTTTTCTTTTTTACTATATATTATGAAATGAAGTCCCCCGTCGCGTTTGTCTGTCTGTCTGTCTAAACGCGAGAAACTCAAAAACTACTGAACGGATTTTCGTACAGTTTTCATCATTAGATGGAATGATTCATGAGAAAGGTCTATAATTTATTAAGATTTTGTGTAAATTGGATGAAATCACTTACGCTCCATTCGCTCGCGTTCGTCCCTAGGTACGTTTTCACGGTTAGCTATGTTTATACATAAATAGTAGCTTGCTACTCCTAAGATATTCATTTAAATTATGTAGCGATTTACTCTCGCTTCGCTCGGGTGCGTATGCCGTACCCGGATTTTGTTCAAAATTTCATGGGTTTTAATTCTTTTTCGCGGAACCCTGATTCTTTTTCTAAAATTAAAGTAGCCTAAGTTACTGCTTATAACATCAGCCAGTGAAAGTCCCGTCAAAATCGGTCCAGCCGTTTCGGAGATTAGCCGGAACAAACAGACAGACAAAAATTTTAAAAATTGTTTTTTCTTATAAGTACCATATAAACTTTCACATGCATTTAGTAAAAAGCTGTTATTTTGACATTACAAACAGATACTTTAATTTTATTTATCTGTATAGATATAATAAAATTGTAACTAAGCCGAATCTGTACATTATTATTTTTTTGGAAAATCTTATTTAAATAGACATTATTATCGATCGAGGCCGAATCTATACTTTTAAGAATTTTTGTCTGTCTGTCTGTCTGTCTGTGACCGCATCATGGAAAACCCACTGGAGAGATTTTGATGAAATTTGGTATGGTGATAGCTGCTTATCCGGGTCAACATATAGGATACTTTTTACTGCGGGAAAATATTTCATCTTTGAGAAATCTATTATCTCTGAGAAACATTAAGACGTAACTATGGACGAACTTGAGCGAGGGTGAGTCGCTAGTATTATATAAAGGCCTTTATTTAGCTCAGAATTCTGAAAGTTGAAGGAAGCTGTGCTGCTTCGGAATATACGGATTCTTAAACAAAAAATTCTAAGAATCAATTAGACTTTTTCTTTAAAATTAATGATGATGAAAATCTATTCTTGGGAAGCTCATAAATATAAGTCGATGGTAATAAGTTCCTGAAATGAAAAGCAGTTTCTATGCGTACTTCCTACGTGTAATAAGAATAAATTTTCCATCGATCGTTACAACTTGTCCCCCACCCATCTTATGTCTTAGTCAAATTGATGTTCTGTAAATGTTCCCTTTAAAGGAAAACTCAAGAAATACATAAGGAATATCTATCTATTTATTACACTTGACGCAAAAATAGGGGTTGTTATAAGTTTAGCGTGTGTACGTGTCTGTGTGTGGCATCGTAGCAAACGGATGAATCGATTTTAATTTACTTTTTTTGTTTGAAAAGTGACTTGATCGACGGTGTTCTTACCTGTAAATCAAGAAAATCCGTTCACCCGTTTGCAGACTATCAGTTTTTATGATTTGGGTTCATCGGTTCTTCCGTTTGGGCACTACGTTTCCACAGACTTAAACACACACAGGTCTATTTTCTCCTTTTTTTCTCCTTTTTTTTGTTTGGTAGCTATTGACGAACTTTAGTGTCATCGATGAAAATGTTGAAAACAATTAACTTTAACTTTTTTTATATAGATAAGTAAATTCTATTCATATATTATACCTTAAATTTTTAATATTGCTTATAGATGAATTTCAACCGCTGGGCAAAAACCAGTAGGTACTAAAAATTCGATTAATTTCGGAATATAAGTGAATTTAAATTTCGTTAAAATGTTTATTCATTTCTAAGGTTCCATGATCAAAAGGAAATTTTTTAACGGTTAAGTTTAATTTATGAATGTAAATGATAAAACTTTTGTTAGTACAGAGCCCTCGGTGTGCGAGTAAGACTCGCATTTACCCATTGTCTTAAACTGCCAGCTTAACTCTGTTAAATTTTAAAGAAAAATATAGCTTTTCCTACACGCTGCATGAAACTACAAATGGTTATGACATTTCTAGGGCGTGTAGCGCTCTATCTATATGAAACTACGGCACAAATCTCAAACTAAGGCTTGGAACACAAATGTGAAAACCGCGTTTTTAGTATTGAAAATAATTTAGTTGTTCAGATTTTTTTTTTAACTGGATAAACAAATTTAGGATTAATCAAGAGATTCTTATTGGTTTTATTTTTAAGTATTTCCCTATCTATAAATTTCCAAAAAATATAATATTTATCTTTTTATCTTAGTAAAAAGAAATGATGATAATATTAATAATTCTGCCATTATTACACACTGCTGTCCCATTGCTGGGCACGGGCCTCCTCTCAATGCGTGTGGGATTAGGCCATAGCCTATCACGCTGGCCAAGTGCGGCTTGGCGAATGGCGGTCTTCACATGTCTTGTAAGTTTATCTCAGGCATGCCAGTTCTCACGAAGATTTCGTCACGATATTAGCCAGTGATAATCATATTGAAAATGATTCACACATGAAATTTTCAGATACGAGATCTAGCATTGAACCCGCATCGCCAATTTATCAATTTAAAGTTAATGCTGCATTTGTTATATGAACGTTTAAATTTTCCCCATATTATACTTGTATAATAAATAATGTCATCGCAACACAAGTGTAATAAATTAAATTATTGTGCGATCAGTCGAATATAGGTCAGTCAGTGTTGTCTGACCCACATTATATGACGCAGCTGTGATTCTTTGTCTTGATTGTTTAAGTTGGAGAAACGTAATTACTCGTATTTATTAAGCGGAAATTCGGAATTTATTGCGGAATTCTTGGAAGTTCGAGAAGTTAATTTCGAATTTTTGGGAATAAATTGATTATCGGATTTTATTGGTTTGGTCAGATATTTGTATGCGTAGTGAGAAGGAGAATGGAAACTTCATAAGAGTAATTTACATTTTGCAGACAGGAATTGTTGCTTGCAAAGATATGTCGCAAACGTAAAGTAAATTGGGACATATTCTTGAAGATTGCTCGCGCTAATGTTATTGTGATTAGGTACCTATAATTAAAATATGTAATACATAATAAAAAAAAGTGTATACAACCTAGGCAGTATGCCGTGTTTCAAACAGAGAAGAAAAAGGTACTGAAATATTTTGTCTTTGCCTATTTATATACTTATGTATAATATGTAGATGTCTTACGAGTAGTTTTAAAAAGTTTTGGCCATAGGAACTGAATAGATTCCATATTGATTTTAGGGTTCATTTCAAAACCCTTTTCTTAGTCTTCGTTGTGCACCCGTTTGAGCTCGCTGCATGAGATAGACTCGCACTTAACTGTAACTATATTTTTTAACTTGTTATTCATAAATATTCTAAAATCTAATAATCTTGTTATTCATATGTATGTATGTATAATACAAATTACAATTATTATTTTTTACTTTACAATAACCAGAATTATTTCTTTTTCTAACATCTTTATCTTTCGGGATTTAATACATAAGCATTATTTTAATATAGCAATATAAACTTTAGCAATATAATAAAGCAAAAAATAAAACTTTAAGCAATATAAACTTTTTCTTCTGTGCAAAATGTTTCATTTCTCCAAAATTAGTGATTCCATATTAAAAAAAAATTAAAACCGACTTCCAGGCACTGAAAAGTAAAAAATAACTAAACAGGGATTTTCATTTAGAATAGATACTTAATCAGATATTTTCGAAGTCGGTGCCAGCCAATACAAATCAAAGCATACCGACTTCGAAAATATCTGATTAGGTATCTATTCTAAATGAAAACCCCTGTTTAGTTATTTTTTACTTTTCAGTACCTGGAAGTCGGTTTTTTTTTTTTTAAGTTTTTATTTTCCATTTTTAGTGTAGATGTAATAAGAAGGTAATTTGTAAGAAGAAAGATTTTTAAAAACATATTCGATTAAGCCATTTATTTAAACACCGCGTAACCGATTTCGATAAAATTTAAATGGGTGGTCCCATCCTGGGAAGAATACCGTTTGAAAAAAAAGAATTTTCCAAATCGGTTGAGGCGTCATCGAGTAATCGGTGAACTTACATAAAAAAAAGGTTCCGACGAATTGAGAACCTCCTCCTTTTTTGAAGTCGGTTAATAAAGCGAAACAATGAAGCATGACGATAAGAATAAAATATATTACTTACTTTGACTATTAGATAAGTTAGTTTTTACCTGCGATTACACTCGCGTTAGGTGCCGAGAGGATGTTGCCTTTTTAGTAATCCATTTTTTTTAACTTTAGGAAATTCATTTACGCATATCACCTGCATATATATAGGTGGTTGTGTGGGATTCACAGGCTAGAGACGCCATTCCTACTTACTAACACCCAACGGAATCTTCCCCCGTCTTAATGGGGCATCGTAGGATGTACGACGCCTATTATGTTCTGCAGAGGCAGACCATAGCAACCATGGGGTTGTTCCCATGATCCACTCCGTTATCAGAGAAGTACCTGGAGCAACCCGCATAGCAAACCGCCCACCGAGATGGGACGTTACGGCACGATAGATATCTATAACAGCTTTTGGGGCAATGTATTATTTCTATTGTGAAACTTTTTCTTGAACAATAAATAAAAGTTTCACATTATATGGCTTGTAGACGAACGTTACCATTTATTTTTAGGCTTAAACATTTCGATATTTGTAAATAATAATATTTTAACTCAATATCAAGATAATTTAAAACGGGGTTTGAGTCCCGGGTCGGGCCAAATTAGGTAATGGATTTTTCTATCACGAGTCAGTAGCAGTTCAGAGTTGGGAAGTTGGCGGTGTTTCACCCAATTGCCAAGGCAGAGCACGTTAAGCTGCCAGTCTTGCGCCTTATCTCTGGTCTGGTCTCTATCACCGGTCGTGTTGAATTGTCGTTCCACAGGATTTTGAATAAGAGTAAGAGAGTGCATTTTTGTAAGCACTTCTAAATCACTTAAAAATTGAATTATTCCACTTGAACTATTGAGATATATGTATGTACTTAAAAAAGGATAATGAAATCCGGTTTTAAAATAGCAAATATATCATGTAATAGGTATATGTATAGACCAAACAAAACACAAGCGAATTGAGTACCTCGTCCTTTTGAACTCAGTTAAAAAAGACTACGATCCCACTTAAGTATATTCATACTTCATAGTATGGATAACGTAAAAATAATATAATGGCGTGTTTATTTATTTTTTCTTAAATCATTCACAAACTTATGACTGTCAAAGGCAACATAAAGCCTATAAAAATACGTTATAGTACAACCCACAACAACTTATCATACATATGTCTATATATTTTACACACACACACACACACACACATATATATATATATATATATATATATATATATATTCTACTAGCAGAACCCGCGGCTTCACTCGCGCTAAAACTACAAAAAAAACTCTGAAATGGTAGGTTTCATACCTTATTTTATCCCCTTATGGAATAAATTAAAAAAAAATGCTAAAACACGTAAAAAATATTTTTTTTCGTTGTATTATAACGTGTTTTACCGTGGGAATGAGATGATCTCCCGTAGTCAAAAGTAGACTATGTCATTCGACATCCCTCCAACTATCTCAACACAAAAAATCACGCCAATCCGTCACTGTTTCGTCGTGAAAGAAGGACAAACAAACACACTTTCACATTTATAATATAAGTATGAATATATTTCATAATAACCGTCAAACGTAACTAGCGTCGATCACGAGCGAAGCAAGGGTGAGTCACTACTTATATGTAAACGTGAAAGTGAGTTACTTTGTTCTCCTCTTATACCGAAATGAAGCGAGTGATTGATGTGATTATCTCTAAGGAGATAGTTTGAGGACTGACAAGTGACATAAGCTATTTTTACTGCAAAAAATATTCAATTTTCAAGGGAAGACAAGATTATAACGTCATTCCATATTATTATTGATAAGTAATTCCCCTAATGTAAACTAAATGGCGCTATTTCAGTTTTGAAACTTGTTTACGATATGTTCCTACCTGGGCATTTGTTTACACAATATTTGCAGATATGTAAAAAGTTGATACAAATTAAATTTTCAATCCAGTATTTCAATATAATATTCCGCGTGCAATGTACGAATAACTAATAATATCGTATCTAAATTTAGATATTAGGAAATTTACCAACATGCACCGTACCATTTGTTATTAAGTTGAGCAATATGTACTGTTTATAGTTTGTTTTGATTCGCTCGTTAAATGGATGATGATGTATAAAACCGGTCAAGCACGAGTTGTGTTCACCAATACCGAGCATTTTATATTTTTGCCAATTTTAATCATTTTATGTTTTAATTTAGACTTTGAGATTGGTAATTTAATCAATCTTAATGCTTGTATGTTGACATTCCAATACTGCTTCGGTGGCTTAGTACGTAGCTGCAGATCCAGAGGTGTTGGGTTCAAATCCCGGGTCGGGCCAAGTTTAGTTATTGATTCTTTCTGTTAATAAGGCTTTATTTCCGGAATATTCAGTCGTACATGCTAGCCACTGGACCAAAAAGGCATTTGAAGAGATAATATTTAAACAGTAGTCTTAGATATCTGCAGTATTACTATATAATATGTTAATTAACATACAAAAATATAACAATATAAGACCAATATTTTATGAAAAATCATACAAATAACAAAATGGCACTGGCAAAATAGTATTTAACGTTAAGAGGAACCAAAGTGCAATAAAAAGACTAGACACATACAAAAAAAAAAAAAAAACACGCAATTAAACATTCCAATGCCATCTACTGGTATATTAAAAAATCCTACCGTGATGGAAGAAGCTGGCGCATCGTTGAAGAAACGACATTCTATTGTATCGGGAAGGAGTGATTTTTGTAAGTTGTTTCATTTGTAAACACTTATATTAGCTGAAAAGGTAAATGGAGTCCTAAATGATTTTAAAAGATATTGTACCACCACCCTTATAAAGAAGTAAGTTAGATCTTGGCATGACAAAATAAGCGATTACCATTCAAGTTTTCTGAAGATTGTGTAAGAAACTGATGATTTATCCTCGCTTTGCTTTAGAAGAATATGGAAAAAGTTTATGAGATTTTAACTCATATTTTTTTCCGTATTCTTCAGAAACCATTTTATTTTTTCAGAAGAAAAGTATATTATGATATTTATTTCCGATTTGATTCTGTCAAAGAAAGTCCTGGTGTAGTATTTAAGTAGTCCGTTTTTTCCCCAAAGATTAACCGATTTTTTAACGGTTGTTGTAGGTTTTTTTCATACACATACATTATTACATTAATACATTAATATAATTATTACTTTAAGAGACTCTTGAGCAATTTCTTATTATTAAAATTGTTTTCGATCTTCATAATTCGTCAGGAGAAAAGGTCTGACCGTTAGTGACTATGAAAACTTAAAAAAAATTAAGATTCCCTTCTTTCATTATTCCAGGGTCTTCCTCAGATGAGGATGAAGGAGTACAGCCACACGAGAAGGCCATAGCCGCCGGCCAAGCCAACCCACCATACTGTGTTCGGAATGTAGAACAGAATGCATTCGGCAGGAGGGAGATTGAGATCGCTGAACAGGAGATGCCAGGAATCATGGCGTTGAGGGCCAGGGCTAAAGATGACAAGCCTTTGAAGGACGCTAAGGTAATAAATGGATATGCTAATACTGTCATGATTTACGCGAATATTTTTGACATTTTAAATGAAACTGACTTTTCGGATATTTTCTGGTTTTATTTTTTTACCCCCGACGTTTCGAACACTTTACAGCAAATATGGTATCGGAAGACTTTCTCCTTAATCGCACTATATCAGAAACATTCGCGAGCGTGTACTTAACGGCTTACCAAAGTAAACGACTTAAATTCTCAAAACTCAAAATTCATATTTTAAATACATTTATTTAATAATAATCTTACACTGTCTGATGGACAATTTACAAACGAAACCAGTCCAATCAACCAATCACAAGTTTCTTATATGGCGTGGGTAAAGAATAAAGGTTGACTTTTAAAAATGTATCCCCTGTAGGAGGTATAAATATGGATATTAATGTACTTCTGTTTATATTGCCGACGGGAAATCACATCGGGCTTGTATTTCCATAATTTGGTACTAAAGTATAAATAATGATTTCACCCAGTTCTTGTTTTCGGTTGCAGTTTTAAAATAATACTGTATTTATTTAAATATTTGTTTAAAAGAATTGTTTAAAACTAAAAGAGCAACTCTTGAGCTCTTTGAAGCAACTTTGACAAGTTCCTTCTGGCTGACGGCGTGGGCGGATTTGGATGAAATTCGATATTGATTGACACTCTCCGAGGCGCTGGGGTGTAACACCGCCAACTTCCCAACTTTGGGATGCTACTGAAAAGATCTTAATAGAAAAACTCAGTAATTAATTAAACTTGTCCCGATCCGGGACTCGAACCCAGGACCTCCGGATCTGAAGCCGTACATGCTATATCACCGAGGCAGTAACCATATATATACATAGGCTACTGTTAGGAACATAGTGACACCCGAACAAAGTTGATAGTAATTAATTATTTCTTAAGGACGCGTAGAAAACGTGTGCTCGAAGGGCTATTTGTATTTTGTTTTCAGTGCCGTTTATTTGGACTTTGATAAATATAGCAACTAATCGATCATAGGCAACGTTTGCGTGTTTTTGAGCTATGCGACTATAATTGATGTCTGAAATTGTGATACACATTCATACATAACATATATGTAAACTTATTACCCAATTCTGTTAATTGGAAAGAGGGCAATATTTTTCAAATGTATGTATGTGTATTCACTTCAATTACTTATTGAATGGATGCTTCTAAACGTGTATATTCTTTATATGTATATTTTCTGTATATGTTTATTCTTTAAATCAGAAATAAAATATTTTACCATTGTCTCAATAAGGCTATGTAAATTAAAATGCATTAATAGCCGATTAAAAAAAAAAATTCTTTTTATATCGGTACTTTTATTTCATTGGGTTTTTGTTGATAGATAATTGATGCTATACTCAGCAGTAACCAGTTGCTTTATGCATACGACTATTTTGGAGAAGTAAGAGCTCAAAGGTCGATGAATCTTCTTTTAGCTGGTTGCGTAGGTCATGTGTATGGTTATTTTGCCATTTTTCGGTTGTATGAGCCTCGTAAATAATGTAGTTTGATCAAAATGGAAAAAAATATCTGTGGTTGTTATCTTCATTAGAGAAAGAAGGCGAATAAGATTTGTGTATTTTGGGCTCTTGGGATCTCTGAAAGCGTAACTTCTTTAAAGTTCAGTTTAATAAGCGTCAAAGTCTTCAAATAGAATTAGGAGTTAGGATACAATTTTTCATTCAAGCCAGTTAGGAAGTTTGAATTTGTCCCCTAAAGACTGCCCTGTTTGATAGTTTTGTAAGACGTATTTAAGGTCATTTGATTTTTAGCGAATTGAATTAAATGTTCATGACACAAGTAATTTTTTTTCTATTTGTCATTATTCTTGAATAGATCAATAATTTAATTATTAGGTACTAGCGATTTACCCTTGCTTCGCCTTATAGTGCCTTCCTAAATGTCTAACCTAAACCTAAGTATTATTCTAGGTCACAAACTATCTGTGTACTAATTTTCATCCAAATCCTTCCATCTATGTCAGTGTAAAGGAGTAACAACATACACACAGACAAACATTCGCATTTATTATATTATAATAATAATAACCATTTCAGATCGTAGGTTGCACACACATCAATGCTCAAACAGCAGTTCTGATAGAAACGTTAGCCGCCCTCGGTGCGACTGTACGTTGGGCGGCCTGCAACATCTACAGCACTCAGAATGAAGTAGCCGCTGCTTTGGCGCATGCTGGTAAGAATTTTGGTATTGTCTAGAAACTCCTGATCAGTGAAAGGGAGGAGTGGTAATGGACCTGTTTTTTTACCAAGTAAAGCTGGGTCAAATCCCGAATTTCACTCCATTTTTCATTTTTCACCTGATTTTCATGTCCGAATCTTTTCCAACACGATTACCACTTGTCTTACGGGTGATGAAAACATCGTAAGGAAATCTGCATTTCTGAGAGAACCTAACTAGTATTTAAAGACATGTGAAGTTCACCAATCCTCACTTGGCCGCACTGAGGTAATGTTTGTTAAGACTAATCTCATAAATTACTGTACAGATTGTCATACGGTTTTCAATAATAGAAAGAGGGTTTATCTTTATAAAAAAAAATTAGAAAATAAGCTACCGGTGCCTGGAATTATGTCGATCCTAAAATAAAAAAATTAAGTGTTTTTCAACGGTGAGAGAAAACATCGTGACTCGTGAGAAAACCTGCATGTCTGAGAGTACATAGTTTTCAAGACATGTGAAATCCGCCCGCGCTAGGCCAGCGTGGTGAACTATCATGTGATCCCCCTCGTATTGAAGGGAGGTCCTTGCCCAGCAGAGGGACGTTAAAAAAGGGGTTTAATACAAATGTTTTTTAAGGTTTCGCAATATTCGCATGGCGTGGTGAAAGTGAAGAGGCATTTTGGTGGTGTATCGACCAGTGTTGCACTCCCACTGGGACCTGGCAACCGAATATGATATTAGATGACGGTGGAGACGCAACACATCTTATGTTAAAGAAACATCCCAACGCTTTCAAACAGATAAAGGGTATGTCACATTTTATTCACATTTTTTATAATTGGGAAATGTATATTCGCATACCACCTGTGTACTAGTGATATAACGAATGTTCAATTTTTAAAATTCGCGAATGCGAATGCGAATATTTATTTATTTATTAAGATTACCAACGGAAATGACATCAGTAATACAAAGATAATTAACATAATAAATTAAACACAGTATAATTGTATTTATTTTTAGAGGTTTATCATAACATGCATTGATTGCTTGATGAACGAAATGATAATAAGAAATTAAAAACTGAAATACATTATTGGATAAATTAATATAAATTTATTATTAAAAAGAAATAGAATTATTGAACAGTATTATAGTTTCATTATTATATATTAATCACATTAAAGAAAACAAAATAATTTCAATGTTATACTAATTATTAATTAATTAAATTATTATATTTAAAGAAGTTGATTAATTTTAATTTGAAGTAAGATAGGTATCGCAATTAATATCGAGGCCAGAAATATTCGAGGACAGATCGTTATAAGTGCGTTGTCAAGTTGGGTTTATAAAAATGGAAACATTAAATAAGCCGTGCGATTTCCGGCAGTCTTGATGGCACATTGAAATATTGGACTATTGCTGGACAATCAATACTGTTGTTGAGCGTTTTGTATAGGAACATCATGTCTGAGATGCTTCTACGCGAATGTAGCGATGCGATGTTATAATGTACCAACTGTCTTTCGTAGGAATTATTAGTTTGATTACTATTCGAGCAGTACGCACGATGACGCAGCAGTCGCATTTGTATTTTTTCCAATCTAATGCTATAGATTTTGTAGCGAGGAGTCCAAATATGACTGCAGTATTCTATTTTGAATAAATATAAATATATTGGGACATTAACACACAGCACCATCTAGTTCCATGGTAAGGCTTGTGTTATGTATACCAGATAGTTGATACACTACACATATATAACTTTAAATACATACATATTATAAATATAAATACCCGTGACTGGAGTACAAACATTCGTGCTCTTCACACATATGAATACCCCCAGTGGGACTCGAACCCGCGACCGCTGGTACAGTAAGTAGGGTCACTACAAACTGAGCCATACGTGATGTCTACTTCTACTATACTTCTAACCAGACTGCTAAAAAGTTTGATTGTAGTAGAGGGCTGCCTGAACTCTCTGGAATTCCTCTATACAAAACTCAGTGATTTTGTAGTCATGTTATTCAACTCCAATAGTCGCGAATGCGTATGCAAATGCGAATGTTGACTTAACTTAGTTTTATTTACAAATAGTTTAGAGTTTGTATTTCATTATCTTGAATTGTTACAAAAAAATACACAGTGGAATGAAAAAATATATAATTGAAGCTAAAGGTTACATATTATAACATTTTGGATAGGTATTAGAAGTTTAATTGAGGTTCGAACATTTTTTGGTTTCTGTGAAAAGAAATTCTGAATAGTGTTTGGAAATAATCGTTTTTATAATTGGGAACTATATTTACGCATACCACTTCCGTACTAGCGATGTAACAAATGTTCGATTTATCACATTCGCGAATGCGAATGCGAATATCTCCAATATTCGCAACAGCGAATGCGATGCGAATGTTGTCTTAACTTAATTTTATTTACAAATAGTTTAGAGCCAAAGGTCATACAACATTTTGGATATTAGAAGTTTAATTTTGGTTCAAATATTTTTTTGTTTTCTGTAAAAAGAAATTCTAAGCTTTATTTTGATGTCGCATGTCTTACAGAAAATATTTCTTTAACGAACCAAGCTTTGGCGTTAGTTAGTTTGCGTAGTAAAAACTTCTATTGTAAAAAATGTTTCAGGACGTTTGTGTGATAAAGATTATTATGTAATAAATGATTTTATAAAAGATGTCTGTCTGTCAGCGGGCTGTATCTCATAAGCCGTAATAGGTAGAGAGTTGAATTTTTCACAGAGTGTGTATTTCTATTGCTGCTATAACAAAAAATAATAAAAATCAAAGATGGCGAATTTTAAAATGGCCGCTATGCAAATTAAAAAAAAACTTTTAGGCTGGTATTGATTAGCGTTGTGTTCTCTCTTATTAACAATAATAATAATAACAATAAACGAAAATAAAAAAAAAACATATCTTGTACGATGGTACGGAGCCCTCCGTGTGTGAGTCCGACTCGCACTTGACCAGTTTTTTATTAAATTAGTAGTAGTAAAATAATAGTTATCATTATTTTTCTTACAGGGATAGTAGAGGAAAGTGTGACGGGCGTCCACAGATTATATCAATTGAGTAAGGCTGGAAAATTGTGCGTTCCTGCCATGAATGTTAATGATTCTGTCACTAAGACGAAGTTTGATAATCTGTATTCTTGTAGGTATGTATTTCAGGAATTGTAATTGAAAATTTTGTTTAGAGTGAATCATTTGATTGATTAATTTATAAGATCTATTAATCATTTTAACTAAAATTATATTTTTTAACTTATTTAACTTAAGAGGCCTATTACATTATGACCGTGATTTTTCAATTAATGCCCATCTTTGGCGTCCTTATTCAGAGTAACTGAAATTCTTCGATAATTTTTAATTTTTGTATGGTGGAGAATAGTTATTAATATAGTTCATAGCGGTCTCGCTTTTCGCAAATTTTTATTATTAATTGAAATAAAGCCAAAATTCCAAAGCAAGTTTTTAAATAAAATGCGCGAGGGCACTTTTTCAAGCTCATGGATTGAAATACTATACTAAGCAAACGAAGTGAAAAATATATAATAATATCTCGTAAATTGTGGTTGAGCTTTTATAGCGGTCTCCGAATTTGAAAATATGTATGCGATTTCTACAAAAAAAATCTTTCCAAAATCTTAAAAACTACTAAAAACGTTCAGAATTAAGTGTAAATATATCCTTACAACATTAATATTATTAAGTAAAAGGAGAATGGGCAACTTTGTATGGGATCCGTCCCCAGAGTGTATCAAGTTGAGACATATGTCATTTTAAAGATCATAAGAAAAGCTTCAATTTATTGTATGACATTGGTGTCATTGGCACTGAGACTCGTGCAGGGAAAGAACTACGAATCATTTAATTTTATTAAATTCGTAAAAGTAAAAGAGTATAATTTAGATTGTACAATATTTTCATACATATTATTTTATATAGCGTACCGTGCCGTCTGTGTTTACACACCTTCGCACATTATGCGACTTTTGCAGTCCTGTACAGGATAGCTCAATGAATAAATAACGAAGAATTGAGCAGGTTACGATGGAACATTGTAGGGTTATTGGATGTTCGAAGAGAGGGGGACAACTCGATAACGCTCAAATCTGGTAACCTGTTCTATTTCCGGGTGACCAACAGTCCCAAGGTGGCGTCGGGTTTATAGTCCACAAGTTTTTTGTGATGGCTTGTATATCATGGTGACTATTTAAAGCTTGAACGACTCCAACTGATTCCGACTGACAAAGTCCACGTTCCTACCAGTGCCACACCAAATCCAAATCCCATAAGCTTTCAGCTGGAACTCTAAAACTACTTTGATTGCGACAGCGGTGTAGCTACTTTTAACGATGGGTTCCTCAAAGCTGTCCATCCAGTTGGGTCAAAGTACCTAAACACACTCTAAAAATAGACCCAAAAAGATCTCTCATCCTACTCTCGAGCTCATGGCAGTAAGGAGAGAGATGATCTTACAATCATACAAAGGCGTAACGTTCCAAAGGCTTTCGAGGTTTTTTGATCTATCTATTGAGCAAAGCCGGCTAGTAAAGTTCAAAACCAACGACAGTAGGATTGTATCATCTACTCTTGAGTTTATTTATGGGAGATATAGAAAGATTTTATGGACAGATATTTACATCAACGCGATAATCCATCAGTCTGGACAATGATTAAGAGCCAGGCTAACCCGAAACTATACCGAAGAAATCCCGAACGTCACTAAAACAGATTAAGAATAACAAAGCACCGGGTGCAGGCGGAACTACAGATGCACTTCAGAAGCTGTTACTTAATTCCATCATACTCGAAGGGTAAACCCAGAATTATGGAGCAGAAGCGTAGTTATACTGTTCTGTAAAAAGGGCGATAATGCCTTGCTAAATAATTTTAGACTCATCTTACTTCTGATCCATCTCCACAAGTTGTTTCGGGAATTTGTGGTACGAACCGTCTCGAATATAAGTTCAATGAGTTCCAGCCTCCCGAACAAGCTGGTTTCCGTAAAGGCTTTAGTATCGTTAGACCACATTCATATGCTGCAGAAGCCTATAGAAGACTGAGCAAAATAACTTGCCTCTTTCCTTGGCGCTTGTGGACTACGAAAAAGCCTTTGATTCGATCAAGACCTGGGCTGTGCTACAATTATTCCAGCGGTGTGAAGATGAGTATGGTATATCGACCTGCTCAATTTTAGGGCCGGGGGGCTCGAGATCCATCGAATTTCAGCGAGGAGTACAACAGGGCACTGTCATTTCACCGAAATTGTTTACCGCTGCATTGGAAGACGTTTTTAAGGGCTTATACTAGAACGGGCTGGGCATCAACATTAACGGCGAGTACATCACTCACTTTTGATTTGCCGGCGAATAGTGGTCATGGTTGAGAACTTGGAGGACCTTAGTATACTGCTCAATGACCTCAATAGAGTTTCTTAATGAGGTCGTCTAAAATAAAACATGGAGAAGACAAAAATTATGTTAAATAAGCATGTTGCAACCACTGCAGTTTTTAGGGGTGTTGACTCGAAGTTGTAGACATGTATGTATACCTGGGACAAGCCGTCCAACTAGGTAGGACTAACTTCGAGAAGGAGGTGAATCGACAAATAAAATTCGGATGGGCAGCATTCGGGAAACTACGCAATATCTCCTCGTCTCAAATACCGCAGTGTCTCAAAATAAAAGTCTTTGACCAATTTGTGTTGTCAGTGATGACATAAGGCACAAAGACATGGCCGCTCCAAATAGAAAGCTCAAGGTCACCCAGAGAGCAACTATGCTTTGGGTTTCCCTGCGAGATCGAATCATAAATGAGAAGATACCCAGAAAGACCCAAATCACCGACATAGCTTGCCAAATCTCTAAACTCAAGTGGTACTGGGCGGGACACATCACTCAAGGATCGGATTGTCGTTGGAGACGAAGAGTTCTTGAGTGGCTGCTATGTAACGGAAGACGAAACGTGCTCAGGACTCCCTCAAGGTGGACCGATGACTAGGTCAAAAACGCTGGAGCCTACTGAATGCGTATGGCATAAGACCGGCATTCGTGGAAATCTTTGGGGGAGACTTATGTTAGCAGTGGATGTGTTTCGGCTGGAACGACGTTACAAACTATCCACAGTCAAAGTAAAAAAATCAAATCCTTTGAGTGTTTTGTCAATTTCTGAAAATAAAAGGAAATGTATGAAAAAGTGTGAATAACCTAAAAGTAATCTTGTCTTCATTAAAAAACAAAATAATTCATAGTTCCTCCATGCAATTGTCTCACTTTTGGCGACATACAATAAAATAAAGCTATTATTTTGACCTTTAAAGTGATGTACATACGTCATACTGTTTTACTCTTTGACGGGTTTGATAAAATTAAATGATTCATAGTTATTTCCCTGCACGAGTCTGTGTTGGTGTCATACAATAAATTAAAGCCATTCTTCTGATCTTCAAAATGACATATGTCTCAACTTGATACACTCTGGGGACGGAATGCCCATTTTCCTTTATATCAGAATGTACGTCAAGTCAAAAAAAACTTAATTACATACTTTTTTTTTAAATAATTTATTATAAAACTTTACATAGATGTAATTACAACTGCAGAAAATGCTAGAAACAGCGATGCGTCGGCCTCTCGAACTCAATGCCACAGAACTCAGTACATTTTGTAATAGGCTTTTTAATAGGTAATATTGTAAAAAATCCGAAAGATAGTTTTATTTAAAATGTCGAATAATCGCGTAAATCTACTAAAGTATTGTATAATCTTTTATCGTGATCAAACTTTAATCTAAAAGTTGGAATTAACTGAAAATTACATTATCATAGACGAAATGAATTGATTTATAGGTATGCTACGAAATACGTGTAATTAAATTGTTTATGTGAATCATATGGTTGATCATTTGTGTGACAATCAACCTGTCAATATTTATATATTCAAAAGGAAGAAAGAGGTCCGAATCCGTCTTCATGATTTCTTTGTATATTTGACAAATTGTGAATTGATTTTCATAACTGTCTTTTTTAAATGAGTTTTCATAAATGGAATAATGACATTTAAGTGTTTTTTTTTTAAGTTGATGTTTTAAAAATAATTATTTCATTTTGTATCTAATATGAAAATATATTTGGATTAATGTTTATTATGTAAGTAATAAGACATTCTTAATAGCATACATTTTTTTTTTCAGAGAAAGCATAATAGATGCATTAAAACGTAGCACAGATCTAATGTTCGGTGGAAAACAGTCGGTGGTGTGCGGATACGGGGAGGTTGGGAAGGGGTGTTGTCAAGCGTTGAAGGCTTTGGGGTGTGTTGTAAGTGTCAGTTTATAAACCTATCAACCTATCAACCGATTCGTTGGTTAATTAATGTTAATATTTGGTTATATTTTACCATACATTATTTTGTTATATCGTTTTCGTTGAAAGCTCCCAGTCAGACGACTTATTTTTTTCCGACACCGCCAACAAATTTCGTTATATTTTAGCCAATGTATACAAAAACTTAACAAAATTATACTAAAACCTTCCTCGAGAACCACTGTATCCATTGGTGAAAGGCATGAAAATCAGTGCAGTAGTTTTTGAGTTTATCGCGAACTGACAGACAGACAGACAGACGCGGTGGAGGACTTTGTTTTATAATATGTAGTGATATTGGACTACTATTATAAATGCGAAGTTTTGTGTGAGTGTATGTTTATTACTCCTTCTCGCTTAAATGACTTGATGGATTTAGATGAAATTTAGTACATATAGAATAATACGTAGGCTACTGTAAAGCATCTAGGGACACATCCGAGCGAAATGACGATAATTGCCAGTATTTAATGAAGCGAGTTTATGTATATGCGAGTCTAATTAATAAGTTTGGTCGTGTGTGGGTACAGGGAGGTAGGGAAGAAGTGTTGTCAAGTGTTGAAGGCTTTGGGGTGTGTTGTAAGTGTCAATCTATCAATCTATCAACCGAATGATTGGTTGATCAATGTTATTGTTCGGTTTTTATCTTTTTGTTTGCTAATGATATGTATGTGATAGTAAATAAATTTTTGTTTGATTTTTACTGTTGAACTGCTGAATGGATTTAATTTTAAAGTTGTTTTGGGCTGTGATTTTAAATGAAAGTATAAGAAATAACCACGGTATAGGGTATAGAAGTTTTAAGTATTTAATACATATATGTATGTATGTATGTACAAAAAAGTCATAAAACCTATTTCATTGTTATTCTCATATATTTTGCTTTTTTTTAATGGGCGTTTTGGTGAGAACATTAATTTAAAAATAATAACTAATAGTATTTATCATTTCATAGGTATACGTTACAGAAATTGACCCCATATGCGCACTCCAAGCCGCCATGGACGGGTTTCGGGTTGTCAAGTTAAACGAGGTGAGTTTTCTATCCATCCAAATTAATATTACAAATGTGAAAGTGTGTGTTTGTTTGTTTGTCATTCTTTAACATCTAAACAGAGTGGCGGGATATCTGTGATTTTTTGTGTGGACGCAGTTGGGAGGGGCTAGAGAGTGACATAGACTTTGCCGCGGGATATTATTTCATTCACACGGGAAAACACGTTATAATACAACACACTACTCATATCTATGTATGTATATGCATAATAATATAATATACTATCTATTCCATACTAACTGTCAAAACGTACCGAGGCCGAGCCGCTGGTATTCTATATATATATAATAAAATGACTAACGATCTGAACAATGAAGATTGAATGAATTGATCGCTGTCCGTACATGGAAGATATTTGAGAAAAACTATCATTGGGGATGTTTATTAACGCAATAGAACCCAAAACAATGTTTTTTAGTTTTTTTTAGTCTGTTTGTCTGTGCGTTTGTGCGCGCTAATCTTAGAATCGGCTTAAGCGATTTAGGTGCGGTTTTCATTAACGTATTGTGGTAAGCTTCACTTAACATTTAGTATTTGTTTTATTCCAATCGGTTCCTAAATAGAAAAGTTATGTTAATTTAAAGAATCATCTAGCTCCTTACCGCTAGTATATAATATAGAAAATCATGGTAAATATGAATATTGCTAGTGACCATGAAAGTTTGAAGACATAGATATACTCGTAATATGATATATTGGAAATCACATAGGGCTAATAAAGGACAAAAATATTTTATAACTTTATGAATAAAATGAAATTACCTACTAGCATGTACGGCAGGAGGTATGAAGGTCCTAAGATCAAGTCCCGAGTCGGATAAAGTGTAATTATTGGAATATATAAATTAATTTAAATATGCAAGGAGATTAGCTATATACATAAAATACATCATACAATATAGAGTACTGCGTTCATATTTCAACAAT
Source organism: Fabriciana adippe (assembly GCA_905404265.1). Taxonomy (NCBI): domain Eukaryota; kingdom Metazoa; phylum Arthropoda; class Insecta; order Lepidoptera; family Nymphalidae; genus Fabriciana; species Fabriciana adippe. The sequence continues at coordinate 7,559,351 of FR989982.1, read as the reverse complement.
TGGGAAGTTGTTCTCTCCCGCGACTGACTCTCTCTCTCAGTGTTGGAGTAATGTCCCACCGGCGTGTGAGAGTGAGAGGGACAGGAGTGTGTGAGTGTGCACTCTCCCTTACACTGCCCTATAATATAATCTGTCACATATCAGAAGCTTCAGAATGTGGACGAAGTGTAGGTCGTAGATTTTTTGTTTTATTATATTTTAATATTGTTTATTAATCCAGGTAATAAGGCAAGTGGACATAGTAATAACGGCCACAGGTAATAAAGGTGTGGTCACACGAGAGCATATGGAGCGTATGAAGAACGGTTGTGTTGTTTGCAACATGGGCCATAGTAATACTGAAATTGATGTTCATTCACTCCGGACACCGGATCTACTGTGGGAGAGGGTGAGAAGCCAGGTGAGGATAATTAGTTAGGAAGTTAGTCAAGTAAGATGTATGCTCTAGTTGTTTATATTTAGGGTGCAAATCACAAGTCTAATTTCTCTGATTTTTTCATGTGCGAATAATTTCCAACATCATTACCACTTGTTAAGACAAGTGAAGAAAAATATCATGAGGAAACCTGCATGTCTGAGTGAATCTAGCAAGTTGTCGAAAGACATGTCGGACTATTCCCCTAGCATGAGGAGAAGTCCACTCCCAGCAGTGCGAGTTTTTTTTAGGTTTTATCAATCAATATAATTTTTTTTTAAATGTTTGATTTTTATATATAAAATAATATTATTATTGTAAATAGTAAATGATAAAATATAAAAATGTTTTACTTTTAATAAGCATCGAAGTCTAAGTAACAATATTATCTATTAAGTTGGACACTGCGGCCATTGTAAGTGAAAACCTGGTATTTGTGTTAAAATATATGTATTTTCTTTTATATCCTTATTTATATTCGTCATGCGCCGCATAAAATATAAGCATGTGTCTATATAAGCATGTGTGAAAACAATACGCCATATTTTTTAATTATTATATGAGTTAATTGTTGTAATGGAACTTTATTTGACCAAATACGTCTGTATTTATTTCTAAGATAGTACTCAGTTTTTCTATCGCTTTAAACACTTTGTGTAAGAATGTTGTCCCCAGAATTTCTTATTTTTTTATTTTTACGCACTTTTTCTTATGGAGTAAACTGAGAAAAATAATGACTTTCAATTCTCTGCTCTCCATCACTGTAATAAATATACTAAGATCTATCTGTCTTTAGTCCGGAAGAGATATTTCTATGGATAAAAAACTTTCGCCCTATAGGAGAATCCTCGGCTTCTAGCATCATATATATAATCGTTTTATTTTGATTTTATATGTTTATTAGGCAGTGGTAGCCAAGTGGGGTAACCCGCTCGCTTGTGAAACCGAGTGAAGCGGGTTCAAATCCCGGGTCTCGCAACTCTGACATTTTCATATGCGAATTATTTTTAACATGATTACCACTTGCCTTACGGTGAAGGAAAACATCGTAAGCAAACCTGCATGTCTAAGAGAACCTGGCAAGTTTTCGAAAGACATGCTCAGTCCGCCAACTCGTACTGAAGGGAGGCCCGTGGCCAGCAGTGGGACGTTAAATAGGGCTGAATACATACATACATGTTTATTAGTCATCTCATCAATATTTTTTGTAATTTCTTGCAATACTCTTGATTATTTCTATGATTATTAAATATAAAAATACGTATATCTATTTTGGCTTAAAACCGTACAACGTTTGAATCGCTTATAGGGCGACCGTTTTCCATATAGATAAGAGAAATAACCATCTGCATGTGTGTCTGTAGGTGTGTAAACACCGTTTTTCGTCTAGAATGAAATATGTATAATCTGTGTCGTGTAAGGTGGACCACATTATATGGGGGAATGGCAAGAGGATAGTGTTGCTAGCAGAAGGTCGTCTCGCGAACTTATGTTGCTCTTCGTTGCCATCCTTCGTGGTGTCGGTGACTGCGGCAACCCAGGCCCTGGCCCTCATAGAGCTGTACAACGCCCCTCAACACAGATACAAGGTGGGTTGATTGAATCAATCGATTGAATCGTTGAATCGTTAAATCTGTTGATTTTTATGATTTTATTGTATTGATTTTTAAATTATTCTAAAAATTTTGTGTTGGAGATTTTGGATTTCTTAAAACATGTTTATTGCTAATGTTATTATCTTCTTATGTAATGGAATTAAACTTGTTACTTTAAAAAAACAAGATATACTCTCATTAAGTTAAACTAGACTTTTTTTAATTAAAAAAAAATTTTTACAGGCCGATGTATACCTCTTACCAAAGAAAATGGATGAATACGTAGCGAGCCTGCACTTACCTACTTTTGACGCACATTTAACCGAATTGACAGACGATCAGGCTAAATATCTAGGTCTCAATAAAGTAGGGCCCTTTAAACCTAATTACTACAGATACTAACCTCCGACTAGGGCCGGCTGGTCCGCTTTCGCTTCTAGTAACAACGCATAGATGACTTCATATATTACACATGCAAAAGAAGATGTGAAAAAATGTTTTCTTTTTTTTTTTTGTGATAAATTTTGGCAATTACTTCGTTGTGGATTATTTTGTACTTCTGTATGTATAATCTTTGATTAGTTTACGTATTAATCTTTAATATTTTTTTTTATTAAGATATACACATTTTCTTGTTTTATTTATTATAAAGCTTAATAAGTTCTAGAATAGAAGTCAACATCGACCGAAACAAAAACATGATCGCAAGTATATTAATATATGAATTAAAACGACGTGTCATTTTTTTTGCGGCATTTTATTTTTCTTTTGTATTTCATGTTAAAATCATTCCATATAATATATTAAAATGTGTGTGTGTGCAATTCACACACGGTAGGACTGAAACTTCAGAAAAGTAACCTACGAGAGAATGAGATGAATATAGTGTATCAGGAGTAGGATAATTGTAAGGTTTACTTTTTTTTATATTTTTACCAAGTTTAAACATTATTTTATTTAATACTAGCGACTCACCCTCGCTTCGCTCGGGTTCGTCCCTAGTTACGTTTTACTGCTGAACTGAGCTGAACGTTGATAAGTCAGTCTGTGTGAGTCGCGAGTAGTGAATAAAAATAGTAATTGCGAATGTACCTTAGGTGATAGACGTATAATATTGCGAACTTCCCTGTATAACTTTTTAAAACCTATAATTTTCTAGTACATTGTTTTGATGTACCTCTTAAAGTTCAGCCACCGTTAGCCATAGAAATTTCTAAGGACGACTCGATAGAACCAGTCATTGCGTTTTCCCGCGGGAACGAAAATGTGCCTGTAGTAAAAGGTATTATAAATGTTGATCCGAGTGATAAGCTATCACTATACAAAATTTTGTTAAAATCGGTTCAGTACTTTTTGCGTGAAACGCGCACATCGATTTGACTAAGTTAGTTTTATTATAGGTATAGATAAGAATAGGTATTGCGAGTGTACCTTAAGAGATAGACATACACTGTTGTAGATTTTTTTATTGACCTTTTCAAGACCTAAAATTTTTTAGTACATTGTTTTGACGTATGTCTTAAGGTTTAGCCAGCGGAAGGTTTCTAAGGAGGACTCGATAAAACTAGTTATTGCGATTTCCCGTGGGAAAGAAAGATTTTTCTGAAATAAAGAGTATCCTAAATGTTGACCCGGGTAATAAGTTATCCTTCACCAAATTTCGTTGTAATCGGTTCATTACTTTTTGCGTGAAACGCGTACAGACAAAGAGACAAACAGACAAACAGACAAAAAAATTAATAACTATTGTTTTGGGGTCTATATCGTATACATAATACGTTACAGTCATTGTTTTTAAAAAATATTTCATGTACAGATTTCGCTAAGTTACTGCTTTGTTATAGTATAGATATATTACATTACATATTATTCAGTATTATTTTTATTATTTTTCACTTCCTGTGTAATGTCGATATTCTATCTCATTCTCTCGTCGGCTTAATCCTTTATATATCGATGTGTTTTGTCTCTTTCTCGTTTCATCGAGTTTCAAATCACAACGATTCTAAAGAAGTTCCACTTCAAAACCTTCTTGCTCTCTCTTGACGCAGTGTTTTGTTTTTTCGTTAAATACTAAAACGTGATTGATCACAATGCAATCATGCGGTTATATGTCGTCTTTTTTATCCTATTAGGTGGTAAAATTCACAAAAAATCAGTACTTAAAATTGTTTGTTTACTTACAGTATCAAAATTATTGTTTTTATGTAGTAGTGCGCTTACACTTTTCACTGGGCGTATTGAAAGTTGAAATAGGGGGAATATTTCTTTAATTGTCATATTATTTTTGTTTTTCGTTATAATAATATATAATATTAGTCATTTCTTTTCGTTTGGCTTTTTTTTGTTAGTCACAAAATTGTGTGATAAAATATAATTTTGGAATTTTATGTTAAATATTAATAAAACAAAATAAAAAAAATATAAAAAAAAAAAACAATTATACAAACTTCAAATCTTTCCATGACATATTACATAAGCATTTTTCTATTTAAAATGCCTTTGCTGTAATAACGTCTATTATAATATTAAAAAAATATTTTTTATGATAATTATATTTTTTTTATTTTAGTATTTTTTGTTAAATAATCAAATAGACAGATATATCAAAACATTAATTTTTGCATCATAATATATTTTTTTAACATTTCTAATAACCAGATAAGTACCAAAATTTTTGTTTTAAATGTTGATAATTTTTATAATTGTCATTTTATTTAAATGTTTTTGTTGTGTTATATTTTGTGAAATATTTATGTTACAGATTATTTATTTTTATATTTTTTTGTATTATTGACAATATTTATTTACTCAAATCTTTATTTTGTAGAATTGATTTAATGTTTAGCTTAGTTGTTAATTTTTACAAATGTGAGGTACTAGTGATGTGTTAATTAAGAATCTATCGAATATAGAATATATAATATATTTAATTTTTGACAGATACTTAATATATTTTATTATTATTTAATTAGTACTGCCATTATAAAAAAAATAACAATATCTATTGGACATAATGACGTTTTGATTATTTTTTAAACAATATTTTAATCAACTAAAGAGAATCCCCTCAAAATATATTATTTCATTTATAAATTAAATGAACACATTTTTTTTATTCATAAAGAATAACAAGTTAGTGCGTATTACTAGCAAATGTCACTTTTTAACGAATTGTATTATTAGGCATTAAGTATATGTTTTAAATTTAAATTTAATGTGGATTTGGTAGATTAGCGTGCATTCGGTTTTCAAAATATCAAATTTTATAGGAGCTTAGCCTTAGTTAGTTTAAAATTTACGTTAAGAGAAGTACTTTCTAGAGGGCATCTATATTTAAGTTGACAAAATTACAAGGAATAACATTGTAATATAATATTATAGCAGTGAATCGATTTACTCCGTTTTTTTTACACATTATAATTTAATAATCTTATATTACAGACCAATCTCCTTCGTGTCTTTTCCATTTTACGTGACATTGGCGAAGTAGTCTGTGCTCAACTGGCACGCTTTGAAGCTATTAACTAGAGAATTGAATTGAATTGCAGTGAATGTTAATTTTCATTCTATAAAATACTTTAATTTTACGTTGCTATAGAAATGAGTTACAATAGTCTACAATGTATATGTAATAAACATGGCTGTAACAAAAATATGATTCGAATCCATACTAATATAATTATAAATGTGAAAGTTTGTGAGGATGGATGGATGGATGTTTGTTACTCTTTCACGTCAGAACGGCTGAAAGGGTCTGGATGAAATTTGGCACAGAGATAGATTATAAATATATTTTATCCCCGAAATATGAACGGTTACCGTGGGAAAGATTTGTTTTTGTCTAGAGTCGAACCCGAAGCGAGGGTGAGTCATTAGTATTTATAATACAAAATAATAATAGTAATATTTATTTATTTATTTACTTATTTATTTAAACACTTTATTGCACAGTACAATGGTACATACACATAAAAGGAAATACAGTTAAAGAAATGTGTAAGGGCGGCCTTATCACTGAAAGCAATCTCTTACAGGCAACCTATAGAGAAGGATACAGAAAAGAAAAGAGCGGAGATGGCGCATAAAAGTTATTGTTGTTGTTGATATATGTATTTATACAGAAAAAATACTCCAATATCTTAAATAAAAGTATCTTTTCGGTTTTTTTTAACCAATTTGATTTTTGATTCCCGACGTATCGATTGCTTTACAGCAATCATGACTTTTATTAAAATGTCAAACATTCGCGTAAATCTTATAAAGTACAATAACACTTGAATAAATAAAATTACAGCAAACCTTTAATAAATATTTATCTCGCATCTATTTTTATATGTTTAAAACAGCAACATCACTATTTATTTTATTTATCGTCGTATAAGTATCGGTCGATTGGTAATTATTTGATATCTAATCAGAGGAACAACTTTTAAAGCAGTAGGCAAAAGATAAAAATTTGTTATGACGTTCGTAAATGCATACAAATAATATTATAAATAAAACTATCTTTTCGGATTTTTCGCGGATTTTTTATTTTGATTTTTAGTTTCCGACGTTTCGAATGCTTTACAGCAACCATATGATAATATCTAAAAGAAAGTTTTATTTAAAACTAGCGGCTCACCCTCGTTTCGCTCGGGTTCGTTCCTAGGTACGTTTTAAAAAGCCAGCGTTGGCCATATATATATTTTTTTTGGTGTGAATTTTCTGATGTTTTAACAGTCAGTCTGCGATTCGGGGCGGAGACAAATCCAACAAATCAAAGATCATAAGAATCGGTCCAGTCGTTTTTGAGATATGTATAAGTGGTGTAACTAACCCGACTTTGTTTTATATTCGCATAAATCTCTAAAAGTACTATACACACAAATAAATACATAAATATATTCTTATCCAGCCATCCGCTCTTCCATACATACATACATGTACATTCATACATTCACATTCATCATTTTCTCGCCGAAAGTTCTGCCGAGCTGGCGGTAGCTTTCTCTCATAAGCTAAGACTACATTAACTCTCTTTAATTTAAATGAAGGAAATTGACTTTAAATTGCTTGTAGAAAGTAGTCTTAATGAATAGATATTTAAATTTTGTTTCATTTATATGCCACAGTCAAATACATACATCTAAGTTATGGCTCTTACTGAAATTATTACTGCTGTTCGCTTTTTCCACCAAGGTGAATTATTTTTTTTCAATGTGACTCGTACAATCTACATATTATGTTATGTTAATAGTGCTATGTCAAAAACTTGCCGCAGAAATGTGATGTAGCTATTCGAATTTACAGACAGACACTTCCAATTTTTTATATAAGTACAGATCATGTGATATTGTACAATGTATTTGTAACAATCAAAGAACAGTCGTAAATCGGGAAAATATTTTTACCAGCATTTGTTAATGCAACGAAGGTCGTTGTTTTGAATCATGCGATGATATTTTGTATTGACCATTTTTATGTATGTCCCACTGTTTAAGTGAATTTGAAATATAGTACACATACATATGTATTAAAACATGTTTCCTGAAGTATAACAGAAAAATCATTTTATTTGACAATATTTATTCAAAATATAATAATATAACTGAACTTCTTTTTCTATCCTACAATGTAAAAGGAGTTTTAAAATTGCATTATCTACAATATTTACTTTTTTTTAATATTACTTGAAACTAAAAGATACTAAATTAAAAATATATCAATTCATTAAAATGTGTTTTGTAGAAAACTCTTTAAAAATCTTCAGAAAATCGAATTTTTTTTTATTTGAAAAAAACCTATAAACTATTGGTATTTATGTTTTTTTTTAATATAATATTTATGTTCTCTTAAAGAAGATATAGTAAAAAAAAATATTAAATGTAATTTTGACGAAACCTTTGGCCCAGTTTGTGGTGTTGTGCTCTATTTGCTGTGCCAGCGGCCGCGGGTTCGCGTCCCGCTGGGGGCATTATTATTTATTAATTTTTTTTGCGGCTTTAATTGTATAACCATTTTGTAATGAATTGAATTTTGGCGATTACTTCGTGCTCTTTATTTTTTTAATATATATATATATATATGTATATACATATATATATTAAAATATATATATATATATATATATATGTATACATATATGTATATGTATATATATATATGTATATGTGTGTATATATATATATATATATATATATATATATATATAAAATACAATCCTTAAAAGAATAATTAAGTTGTAAAATTTCAAGTCATGTTAAAAAATATTAATATAAAAAAAAGAAAATGTTAAAAAATGTCATGTCAATACTTCAGTACAGTTAACAATTATTCTTAGTATATTTTGTCTCACCTAATGTAAAGTGAAGTCAAAATTAGCTAACAAAGCCTAAAGTCTAAGCCGAATGCAATTAGTAGTTGCAGGTTAAGATTGTTGCCATGTTTTAATAAATAAATTTGTGAAAAAATGTCTATGACTTTTTTTTATCCCATTAATCGAACTTGTATATGTTTGCTACTCCAAGCGTTTTTTACTGAACCTCCTGGGCTGGTTTTTATGTAATTCGGTTCACAAATAGACTACGAATTGGATTATACTTTCGTTCTTTTTTATATTAAATGTTTATGAGCTAGATTAACATATAGGTTATTCTTAGGAACCTGAGTGGCCTGAGCGGACCGAGGTAATAGGTAAGTAAGCCGTTTGTACGTAATACGGACGGACAGCGGAGGCTTAGTAATATGGTTTCGTCCCCTGTTGAAAAACTCCAATAGGATCCGATCAAAAGCGACAAAAGCCACATAGAAACGAATAAATATTTATTCGTTTCTATGTGGCTTTTGTCGCTTTTGATGGGATCTTATTGGAATTTTTAAACAGGGTTGGCACTTTTCGGGTACGGAACCTATTATTAAGAAAGGAGTAACTTTTTTGATAGATACATAGCGTAGCGCAAGGCGAGTCAATGACGGATCTATAACAGTCTTATTTTAAACTATATAATAATGTCTTCCTGACCAATATTAGCCACGGCGGCCAATCTCACTGAGACTAGCCAACTGCGCAGGAGACATTATAGTGCAGCGTGCACACAAGTGCACTCTTTATTCCTGACACTCATGTTTCGGTTGGACCACAATTCAGTGAGAGACGAGCAGTGCCGACACGTGCTTCCAGAGGCACAGAAGTGAACACCGCGAACTCCCCAACTCCTTGCTGTTACTTAGAATTCTTTTTACCGAAAAACCTATGAAATATACTTGGCCCGATACGGAACTCGAACCCAAGACTTCCGGATACAGCCGTACATGCTGGCCACTAGAAACACAATCGCCAAAAATATAGAGTATCAAAAATAAATATCCAAATGGTAAATTGAATACAAGCAAAATGAACGTTAGGTATATCTATCATCGAAGTACCTACCTACCTAAAGTAATTTCAATAGGTATACAATGACATTAGTGCGTAATCGCAAACTATCGCTTCCAATCGCAATTTCTACGAATTCAAGAGCTAATCTACTGAAACACGAAATCACATTTGTAATTATTTTCATTATCAAATAGACAAATCTATGTAGAAGTGTTTATTTCGAAATGTACCTAAACTTGCTACTGCCTTTAAAAGAATTCGTTGCTATATTTGACTAAATTCAAAAAAAGAGGTATTCAATTCAAAAATATTGTGGGTAGGTATGTCATGCAATATCTCAAAGCCTCAGATTAAGGAATAATATAGACAGTCCCATAGAACTAAACATGAAGCCAAACAATGATTTAAAAATAATGGGTATATAATGTTTTAAAACAGTATACAAATATTAATAGAAAACTGATTACTGTAATATGTAAATAAATATTAATAAATAAAAATAGCTAACGGATTTTATTATAAGAAAAAAAAAAAATAAGGTAATATTATGCCATATCTTTTTCTAGGGAATGAGAACTAATTCTTAAAAAATACAAAAGAATATAGTATTATTTTTGTTATTTATATTTCATTCTCAAAAATTGTATATTTAACTAATCCATACATATAATAAAATTGTAGCTAAGCCGAATCTGTACATCAAATATTTTTTGTAAAATCTTATACAGATAGACATTATTATCGATGCAGAAGCCGAATCTGTAGTTTTTAAAATTTTTGTCTCTCTGTCTGTGACCGCATCACGGAAAAACCCCTGGAGGAATTTTGATGAAATTTGGTATGATGATAGCTGGTTTATCCGGGTCAACATATAGGATACTTTTTACTGCGGGAAAATATCTCATCTCTGAGAAATCTATACTAAACGTTAAAACGTAAGTAGGGACCAATTCGAGCGGAGCGAGGGTAAGTCGCTAGTATCTACTTATATAAAATTTCCCTTATTCATCCGGTCAAAATAGACATAAAAATAGTGATCAAATAACAAAAACCTGTTATAGTAAAGCAGTAACTTAGCGAAATCAGTACATGATGTACAGATTTCGTTTACTTACTTAACTTACTGTTTTCTTGTTGTTGAATAACTTTTTTAGCACACACGGGATCGATGAGGACTTTTGACACTTTATTTCTAATGGTGTACCCAAGATCTCTACCAAAATTCAGCTCTGAGGGAGTTTTTGTTATTTGAAATGTCTATTTTGACCGGACTATATTCTTTAAAGAAAGTAAACGATTTATAGTCTATACAGATCATCATATGGCTAGGCTAGTTATTAGAGAGAGAGACATTATTAGTCTTCATCGTTGCACTTGAAAAGAGCAACGGCACTCTTTGATATTTTTGATATGCACTTTTGCCTTGCTTACATTGATATACACAACTCAAGATAGGGTAAGTCCGGGAGAGATGCCCATAAGGGAGAGACGCCTAATAAATTTAAAAATTAAATTAATTAATGTTGCGTGATTCGGAACGCGTTCATAATACATCAGTCGACAGTCAATATCAGTGTGGAAGTTTTTACACGAAGACATATTACTTATAATTAACATTTTGGTGTTAATTTGTAAAATAAGATAAGTGTAGTTAACTTTTACGTTAGAATATAATTTTTGAGTTAGTTTGCAGTAATTTTTTTCCCTAAATTCTTTAGTTAAATAGTATAAGATTGTTTCATAATGTAACGTTGTGATCTTGTTTTGTTAACAATCCACCATTTTCTATTGTAAATGTTTTACGGTGTGTTCAGAGTCGATAGGCATCTCTCCCTAATGATCGGGAGAGATGCCCAATGATATTTTGGGGTTAGATGCCCAGTATATTAATTGGTTCCCCCCCAACGTGCGTTCACCTTGTCGTGGTGGGGGAGCTCATTAGCGTAAGGCAGTTCATCCGGACGCTAATTAAGGCAGTGGTAGCCCAGTGGGTAACGCGCTCGCTTCGGAAAGCGAGTGAACTGAGATCCCGGGTCTCGCACTTGTGATATTTTCATGTGCGAATCATTTCAAACATGATTACCACTTGCCTTACGGTGAAGGAAACCTGCATATCTGAGAGAACCTAGTAAGTTTTCGAAAGACATTATGAAGTCCGCCAACCCGCACTTGGCCAGTGTGGTGGATTATGGCCTAATCCATATGGTTGCTCTTGGTACTTCTCTGACGGCAGAGTGGACCGTGGGAACAACCTCACGGTTGTTGTAGTCTGCTTCGGCAGACCTGCCGTCGGGGTGCTCCATTAAGACAGGGGAGGTGTTGTTGGGTTTTAGTGGGTAGTACTGGCTTTTCTAGCCGGTGAGTCCCGTATAACCACCTATACATCTACAGGTAGTAAGTATAAACTATAAATGCGTAAAAAAAGATTTTTGCGTCACTAAGTAAAGTACGTCTGATTATGCACTAATTACTCGTCCTATACCCATCCCTGACATCTATAGGCAACTAACCCACATGCCTGGGTGAGATGCCTATTTTCTATTATTTAAAAAAAACATTTTTTAATCTAGAATATATTGCACAATAGTTCCAAATTTAATCTGAATGGCATAAGTAAATATTGAATTAAAATAAACTATGCTTATTTTATGTATTATCTCACACATATAATTAATATTGATCGTTTTTTAAAACTATAGGCAACTCTCCCGGACTTACCATACACAATTAGCGTCTCAAAAGTGTCCTCAAAAAGAAGCGCACAATTCGAAATTGAATTGCGCTTTCTTCAATTCTCTTTTGCTCATTGCTTTTCGGGTGACAAAATTAAAATGCACGTTGTTTCGTTTAAAAAAGTACTTTATGCGTTGTGTGTTTTGTATTTGTTTGAATTTCTGTTTAGATAATTAGAACTTTCGATTTTTGAAGAGATATTTGTTAGGAAATGTGTATCTATGTTTTTACATATCAACTAGCGACTCACCCTCGCTTCGCTAAGGTTCGTCCCTAGCTTTCTTCCCCAGGGTAAAAACTATTTCACTCACTCATTTTTCATGCCATGAGATTTAAAAAAAAAATATTTAATTATTTTTTTTTCCTTTTAATTTTCTTCTATACAAAACTTGTCCTGGCAATATATAAATAAAAAACAAACACAAAAAAAAAGAATTATCCAATTTGGTGCCGTCGATTGGAAGTTATGTGCGTACATACATTTTGGTGATGCATTTTTATTTATATAGATAGGTTAATAGATGCTTGCTTACCATACGACCGTACTATATTAGGTTCTAGAGCGATGGAAAACTATCCTCGCACACACTTACTTTTGTCAATATAAGTACATTTAAATACATACAGTTTTAAATACCTCTAAAATATCATACATTTAACAATAGCATTCTCTATTATCCCCAAATTTGAAGATACAAACAACCCAAAATACATTGAGTTATTATGTACTAACGTACCTATTGTACATTATAGTTCAATGTGAAAATATAATCTTAAAAGTTAAAATTGTAAATGAACGAGCAGAAGACAATAAATTTTTTGTACCTATCTAGAAATTTTTGGATCGCACTGCGTACTTACCTAAAGATAAAATCTGTATGATATCTATACTATAATAAAGCAGTAACTTAGCGAAATCTCTACATGAAATATTTTTTAAAAACAATGACTGTAACGTATTATGTATACGATATAGACCCCAAAACAATAGTTATAAATTTTTTTGTCTGTTTGTCTGTTTGTCTGTTTGTCTGTTTGTCTGTTTGTCTGTTTGTCTGTACGCGTTTCACGCAAAAAGTAATGAACCGATTTCAACGAAATTTTGTGAACTGATAACTTATTACTCGGGTCAACATTTAGGATACCTTTTACTTTAGAAAAATCTTTGTTTCCCGCGGGAAATCGCAATAACTGGTTTTATCGAGTCCTCCTTAGGAACCCTCCGCTGGCTAAACCTAAAGACATACATCAAAACAATTTACTTAAAAATTGTAGATCTTGAAAAGGCCAACAGAAATATCTACAACAGTATATGTCTATCTCTTAAGGTACACTCGCAATACCTATTCTTATCTATACCTATAACAAAACTAACTTAGTTAAATCGATGTGCGCGTTTCACGCAAAAAGTACTGAACCGATTTCAATTAAATTTTGTATAGTGATAGCTTATCACTCGAGTCAACATTTAGGATACCTTTTACTACAGGCACATTTTTCGTTCCCGCGGGAAAACGCAATGACTGGTTCTATCGAGTCGTCCTTAGAAATTTCTATGGCTAACGGTGGCTGAACCTTAAGAGATACATCAAAACAATGTACTAGAAAATTGTAGGTCTTAAAAAGTTCTACAGAAAAGTTCTCAACAGTATATGTCTACCTCCTAAAGTACACTCGCTATAACTATTTTTATTAAAGGATATTACTGTTTTCTTATACGAGTACGTTATCTATACTATAATAAAGCAGTAACTTAGCGAAATCTGTACATGAAATATTTTTTAAAAACAATGACTGTAACGTATTATGTATACGATATAGACCCCAAAACAATAGTTATAAATTTTTTTGTCTGTTTGTCTGTTTGTCTGTTTGTCTGTTTGTCTGTTTGTCTGTACGCGTTTCACGCAAAAAGTAATGAACCGATTTCAACGAAATTTTGTGAACTGATAACTTATTACTCGGGTCAACATTTAGGATACCTTTTACTTTAGAAAAATCTTTGTTTCCCGCGGGAAATCGCAATAACTGGTTTTATCGAGTCCTCCTTAGGCACCCTCCGCTGGCTAAACCTAAAGACATACATCAAAACAATTTACTTAAAAATTGTAGATCTTGAAAAGGCCAACAGAAATATCTACAACAGTATATGTCTATCTCTTAAGGTACACTCGCAATACCTATTCTTATCTATACCTATAACAAAACTAACTTAGTTAAATCGATGTGCGCGTTTCACGCAAAAAGTACTGAACCGATTTCAATTAAATTTTGTATAGTGATAGCTTATCACTCGAGTCAACATTTAGGATACCTTTTACTACAGGCACATTTTTCGTTCCCGCGGGAAAACGCAATGACTGGTTCTATCGAGTCGTCCTTAGAAATTTCTATGGCTAACGGTGGCTGAACCTTAAGAGATACATCAAAACAATGTACTAGAAAATTGTAGGTCTTAAAAAGTTCTACAGAAAAGTTCTCAACAGTATATGTCTATCTCCTAAAGTACACTCGCTATAACTATTTTTATTAAAGGATATTACTGTTTTCTTATACGAGTACGTTATCTATACTATAATAAAGCAGTAACTTAGCGAAATCTGTACATGAAATATTTTTTAAAAACAATGACTGTAACGTATTATGTATACGATATAGACCCCAAAACAATAGTTATAAATTTTTTTGTCTGTTTGTCTGTTTGTCTGTTTGTCTGTACGCGTTTCACGCAAAAAGTAATGAACCGATTTCAACGAAATTTTGTGAACTGATAACTTATTACTCGGGTCAACATTTAGGATACCTTTTACTTTAGAAAAATCTTTGTTTCCCGCGGGAAATCGCAATAACTGGTTTTATCGAGTCCTCCTTAGGAACCCTCCGCTGGCTAAACCTAAAGACATACATCAAAACAATTTACTTAAAAATTGTAGATCTTGAAAAGGCCAACAGAAATATCTACAACAGTATATGTCTATCTCTTAAGGTACACTCGCAATACCTATTCTTATCTATACCTATAACAAAACTAACTTAGTTAAATCGATGTGCGCGTTTCACGCAAAAAGTACTGAACCGATTTCAATTAAATTTTGTATAGTGATAGCTTATCACTCGAGTCAACATTTAGGATACCTTTTACTACAGGCACATTTTTCGTTCCCGCGGGAAAACGCAATGACTGGTTCTATCGAGTCGTCCTTAGAAATTTCTATGGCTAACGGTGGCTGAACCTTAAGAGATACATCAAAACAATGTACTAGAAAATTGTAGGTCTTAAAAAGTTCTACAGAAAAGTTCTCAACAGTATATGTCTATCTCCTAAAGCACACTCGCTATAACTATTTTTATTAAAGGATATTACTGTTTTCTTATACGAGTACGTTATCTATCTATACTATAATAAAGCAGTAACTTAGCGAAATCTGTACATGAAATATTTTTTAAAAACAATGACTGTAACGTATTATGTATACGATATAGACCCCAAAACAATAGTTATTAATTTTTTTGTCTGTTTGTCTGTTTGTCTGTTTGTCTGTTTGTCTGTACGCGTTTCACGCAAAAAGTAATGAACCGATTTCAACGAAATTTTGTGAACTGATAACTTATTACTCGGGTCAACATTTAGGATACCTTTTACTTTAGAAAAATCTTTGTTTCCCGCGGGAAATCGCAATAACTGGTTTTATCGAGTCCTCCTTAGGAACCCTCCGCTGGCTAAACCTAAAGACATACATCAAAACAATTTACTTAAAAATTGTAGATCTTGAAAAGGCCAACAGAAATATCTACAACAGTATATGTCTATCTCTTAAGGTACACTCGCAATACCTATTCTTATCTATACCTATAACAAAACTAACTTAGTTAAATCGATGTGCGCGTTTCACGCAAAAAGTACTGAACCGATTTCAATTAAATTTTGTATAGTGATAGCTTATCACTCGAGTCAACATTTAGGATACCTTTTACTACAGGCACATTTTTCGTTCCCGCGGGAAAACGCAATGACTGGTTCTATCGAGTCGTCCTTAGAAATTTCTATGGCTAACGGTGGCTGAACCTTAAGAGATACATCAAAACAATGTACTAGAAAATTGTAGGTCTTAAAAAGTTCTACAGAAAAGTTCTCAACAGTATATGTCTATCTCCTAAAGTACACTCGCTATAACTATTTTTATTAAAGGATATTACTGTTTTCTTATACGAGTACGTTATCTATACTATAATAAAGCAGTAACTTAGCGAAATCTGTACATGAAATATTTTTTAAAAACAATGACTGTAACGTATTATGTATACGATATAGACCCCAAAACAATAGTTATAAATTTTTTTGTCTGTTTGTCTGTTTGTCTGTTTGTCTGTTTGTCTGTTTGTCTGTACGCGTTTCACGCAAAAAGTAATGAACCGATTTCAACGAAATTTTGTGAACTGATAACTTATTACTCGGGTCAACATTTAGGATACCTTTTACTTTAGAAAAATCTTTGTTTCCCGCGGGAAATCGCAATAACTGGTTTTATCGAGTCCTCCTTAGGAACCCTCCGCTGGCTAAACCTAAAGACATACATCAAAACAATTTACTTAAAAATTGTAGATCTTGAAAAGGCCAACAGAAATATCTACAACAGTATATGTCTATCTCTTAAGGTACACTCGCAATACCTATTCTTATCTATACCTATAACAAAACTAACTTAGTTAAATCGATGTGCGCGTTTCACGCAAAAAGTACTGAACCGATTTCAATTAAATTTTGTATAGTGATAGCTTATCACTCGAGTCAACATTTAGGATACCTTTTACTACAGGCACATTTTTCGTTCCCGCGGGAAAACGCAATGACTGGTTCTATCGAGTCGTCCTTAGAAATTTCTATGGCTAACGGTGGCTGAACCTTAAGAGATACATCAAAACAATGTACTAGAAAATTGTAGGTCTTAAAAAGTTCTACAGAAAAGTTCTCAACAGTATATGTCTATCTCCTAAAGTACACTCGCTATAACTATTTTTATTAAAGGATATTACTGTTTTCTTATACGAGTACGTTATCTTCTATACTATAATAAAGCAGTAACTTAGCGAAATCTGTACATGAAATATTTTTTAAAAACAATGACTGTAACGTATTATGTATACGATATAGACCCCAAAACAATAGTTATAAATTTTTTTGTCTGTTTGTCTGTTTGTCTGTTTGTCTGTTTGTCTGTTTGTCTGTTTGTCTGTACGCGTTTCACGCAAAAAGTAATGAACCGATTTCAACGAAATTTTGTGAACTGATAACTTATTACTCGGGTCAACATTTAGGATACCTTTTACTTTAGAAAAATCTTTGTTTCCCGCGGGAAATCGCAATAACTGGTTTTATCGAGTCCTCCTTAGGAACCCTCCGCTGGCTAAACCTAAAGACATACATCAAAACAATTTACTTAAAAATTGTAGATCTTGAAAAGGCCAACAGAAATATCTACAACAGTATATGTCTATCTCTTAAGGTACACTCGCAATACCTATTCTTATCTATACCTATAACAAAACTAACTTAGTTAAATCGATGTGCGCGTTTCACGCAAAAAGTACTGAACCGATTTCAATTAAATTTTGTATAGTGATAGCTTATCACTCGAGTCAACATTTAGGATACCTTTTACTACAGGCACATTTTTCGTTCCCGCGGGAAAACGCAATGACTGGTTCTATCGAGTCGTCCTTAGAAATTTCTATGGCTAACGGTGGCTGAACCTTAAGAGATACATCAAAACAATGTACTAGAAAATTGTAGGTCTTAAAAAGTTCTACAGAAAAGTTCTCAACAGTATATGTCTATCTCCTAAAGTACACTCGCTATAACTATTTTTATTAAAGGATATTACTGTTTTCTTATACGAGTACGTTATCTATACTATAATAAAGCAGTAACTTAGCGAAATCTGTACATGAAATATTTTTTAAAAACAATGACTGTAACGTATTATGTATACGATATAGACCCCAAAACAATAGTTATAAATTTTTTTGTCTGTTTGTCTGTTTGTCTGTTTGTCTGTTTGTCTGTTTGTCTGTACGCGTTTCACGCAAAAAGTAATGAACCGATTTCAACGAAATTTTGTGAACTGATAACTTATTACTCGGGTCAACATTTAGGATACCTTTTACTTTAGAAAAATCTTTGTTTCCCGCGGGAAATCGCAATAACTGGTTTTATCGAGTCCTCCTTAGGAACCCTCCGCTGGCTAAACCTAAAGACATACATCAAAACAATTTACTTAAAAATTGTAGATCTTGAAAAGGCCAACAGAAATATCTACAACAGTATATGTCTATCTCTTAAGGTACACTCGCAATACCTATTCTTATCTATACCTATAACAAAACTAACTTAGTTAAATCGATGTGCGCGTTTCACGCAAAAAGTACTGAACCGATTTCAATTAAATTTTGTATAGTGATAGCTTATCACTCGAGTCAACATTTAGGATACCTTTTACTACAGGCACATTTTTCGTTCCCGCGGGAAAACGCAATGACTGGTTCTATCGAGTCGTCCTTAGAAATTTCTATGGCTAACGGTGGCTGAACCTTAAGAGATACATCAAAACAATGTACTAGAAAATTGTAGGTCTTAAAAAGTTCTACAGAAAAGTTCTCAACAGTATATGTCTACCTCCTAAAGTACACTCGCTATAACTATTTTTATTAAAGGATATTACTGTTTTCTTATACGAGTACGTTATCTATACTATAATAAAGCAGTAACTTAGCGAAATCTGTACATGAAATATTTTTTAAAAACAATGACTGTAACGTATTATGTATACGATATAGACCCCAAAACAATAGTTATAAATTTTTTTGTCTGTTTGTCTGTTTGTCTGTTTGTCTGTTTGTCTGTTTGTCTGTTTGTCTGTACGCGTTTCACGCAAAAAGTAATGAACCGATTTCAACGAAATTTTGTGAACTGATAACTTATTACTCGGGTCAACATTTAGGATACCTTTTACTTTAGAAAAATCTTTGTTTCCCGCGGGAAATCGCAATAACTGGTTTTATCGAGTCCTCCTTAGGCACCCTCCGCTGGCTAAACCTAAAGACATACATCAAAACAATTTACTTAAAAATTGTAGATCTTGAAAAGGCCAACAGAAATATCTACAACAGTATATGTCTATCTCTTAAGGTACACTCGCAATACCTATTCTTATCTATACCTATAACAAAACTAACTTAGTTAAATCGATGTGCGCGTTTCACGCAAAAAGTACTGAACCGATTTCAATTAAATTTTGTATAGTGATAGCTTATCACTCGAGTCAACATTTAGGATACCTTTTACTACAGGCACATTTTTCGTTCCCGCGGGAAAACGCAATGACTGGTTCTATCGAGTCGTCCTTAGAAATTTCTATGGCTAACGGTGGCTGAACCTTAAGAGATACATCAAAACAATGTACTAGAAAATTGTAGGTCTTAAAAAGTTCTACAGAAAAGTTCTCAACAGTATATGTCTATCTCCTAAAGTACACTCGCTATAACTATTTTTATTAAAGGATATTACTGTTTTCTTATACGAGTACGTTATCTATACTATAATAAAGCAGTAACTTAGCGAAATCTGTACATGAAATATTTTTTAAAAACAATGACTGTAACGTATTATGTATACGATATAGACCCCAAAACAATAGTTATAAATTTTTTTGTCTGTTTGTCTGTTTGTCTGTTTGTCTGTTTGTCTGTTTGTCTGTTTGTCTGTACGCGTTTCACGCAAAAAGTAATGAACCGATTTCAACGAAATTTTGTGAACTGATAACTTATTACTCGGGTCAACATTTAGGATACCTTTTACTTTAGAAAAATCTTTGTTTCCCGCGGGAAATCGCAATAACTGGTTTTATCGAGTCCTCCTTAGGCACCCTCCGCTGGCTAAACCTAAAGACATACATCAAAACAATTTACTTAAAAATTGTAGATCTTGAAAAGGCCAACAGAAATATCTACAACAGTATATGTCTATCTCTTAAGGTACACTCGCAATACCTATTCTTATCTATACCTATAACAAAACTAACTTAGTTAAATCGATGTGCGCGTTTCACGCAAAAAGTACTGAACCGATTTCAATTAAATTTTGTATAGTGATAGCTTATCACTCGAGTCAACATTTAGGATACCTTTTACTACAGGCACATTTTTCGTTCCCGCGGGAAAACGCAATGACTGGTTCTATCGAGTCGTCCTTAGAAATTTCTATGGCTAACGGTGGCTGAACCTTAAGAGATACATCAAAACAATGTACTAGAAAATTGTAGGTCTTAAAAAGTTCTACAGAAAAGTTCTCAACAGTATATGTCTACCTCCTAAAGTACACTCGCTATAACTATTTTTATTAAAGGATATTACTGTTTTCTTATACGAGTACGTTATCTATACTATAATAAAGCAGTAACTTAGCGAAATCTGTACATGAAATATTTTTTAAAAACAATGACTGTAACGTATTATGTATACGATATAGACCCCAAAACAATAGTTATAAATTTTTTTGTCTGTTTGTCTGTTTGTCTGTTTGTCTGTTTGTCTGTTTGTCTGTTTGTCTGTACGCGTTTCACGCAAAAAGTAATGAACCGATTTCAACGAAATTTTGTGAACTGATAACTTATTACTCGGGTCAACATTTAGGATACCTTTTACTTTAGAAAAATCTTTGTTTCCCGCGGGAAATCGCAATAACTGGTTTTATCGAGTCCTCCTTAGGCACCCTCCGCTGGCTAAACCTAAAGACATACATCAAAACAATTTACTTAAAAATTGTAGATCTTGAAAAGGCCAACAGAAATATCTACAACAGTATATGTCTATCTCTTAAGGTACACTCGCAATACCTATTCTTATCTATACCTATAACAAAACTAACTTAGTTAAATCGATGTGCGCGTTTCACGCAAAAAGTACTGAACCGATTTCAATTAAATTTTGTATAGTGATAGCTTATCACTCGAGTCAACATTTAGGATACCTTTTACTACAGGCACATTTTTCGTTCCCGCGGGAAAACGCAATGACTGGTTCTATCGAGTCGTCCTTAGAAATTTCTATGGCTAACGGTGGCTGAACCTTAAGAGATACATCAAAACAATGTACTAGAAAATTGTAGGTCTTAAAAAGTTCTACAGAAAAGTTCTCAACAGTATATGTCTACCTCCTAAAGTACACTCGCTATAACTATTTTTATTAAAGGATATTACTGTTTTCTTATACGAGTACGTTATCTATACTATAATAAAGCAGTAACTTAGCGAAATCTGTACATGAAATATTTTTTAAAAACAATGACTGTAACGTATTATGTATACGATATAGACCCCAAAACAATAGTTATAAATTTTTTTGTCTGTTTGTCTGTTTGTCTGTTTGTCTGTTTGTCTGTTTGTCTGTTTGTCTGTACGCGTTTCACGCAAAAAGTAATGAACCGATTTCAACGAAATTTTGTGAACTGATAACTTATTACTCGGGTCAACATTTAGGATACCTTTTACTTTAGAAAAATCTTTGTTTCCCGCGGGAAATCGCAATAACTGGTTTTATCGAGTCCTCCTTAGGCACCCTCCGCTGGCTAAACCTAAAGACATACATCAAAACAATTTACTTAAAAATTGTAGATCTTGAAAAGGCCAACAGAAATATCTACAACAGTATATGTCTATCTCTTAAGGTACACTCGCAATACCTATTCTTATCTATACCTATAACAAAACTAACTTAGTTAAATCGATGTGCGCGTTTCACGCAAAAAGTACTGAACCGATTTCAATTAAATTTTGTATAGTGATAGCTTATCACTCGAGTCAACATTTAGGATACCTTTTACTACAGGCACATTTTTCGTTCCCGCGGGAAAACGCAATGACTGGTTCTATCGAGTCGTCCTTAGAAATTTCTATGGCTAACGGTGGCTGAACCTTAAGAGATACATCAAAACAATGTACTAGAAAATTGTAGGTCTTAAAAAGTTATACAGGGAAGTTCGCAATATTATACGTCTATTACCTAAGGTACATTCGCAATTACTATTTTTATTCACTACTCGCGACTCACAGACTGACTTATCAACGTTTAGCTCAGTTCAGCAGTAAAACGTAACTAGGGACGAACCCGAGCGAAGCGAGGGTGAGTCGTACATAATATAATATGTATTAAGTAGATGTTTAAATAAACATTTCACTTCTAAGGCTGGTATAATGATTTTAAAGTTAGAAATCTAATTAGCAACCCTCGCTTTACTTTGGTGCGTCGCTAGGTGCTTATTGTATTTATAATAATCTATACTAATATTATAAAGAGGAAAGATTTTTTTGTTTGTTTGTTTGTACCGAATAAGCTCCGAAATTACTGGACCGATTTAAATGAAATTTGGTAAGAATACAGTTTGAGACTCTGGAAAGGAGATAGGATAGTTTTTATTCCAGAAATCAACCCTTAAGGGGGTGAAAATGGGGATGCAGGTTTGTATGGGGAATCAACCTAGAGACGAACCCGAGCGAAGCGAGGGTGAGTCGCTAGTAGAAAATAATCCAGCCCAACTAAAGCGTACAAACAATGGACTCTTAATGAGGAATTGTCCAAATATAATAGTTAAAAATCGACGTGATGTCTGTATGTATGTAAAGTGCGAGACCTATGTACCTATATCACACGAAAGGATTATGCAAACAGAGTCCGCCAAAATAAATAACAAAGTCAAAAATAGTAGCGTGATTTGCTGTTTATGCTACTTTTCTTGATTTTGCCATACAGACGTTTATTTTCTTTAAAGAATAAGGGAAATGATATATAATATTCTGTGCAAAGTAGAGTACCTATACTTCCTCTTGAAAGAGGGATACCTTAAAAATGTTTAGTTCTATGACCCTCTGTCTATATTATTCCTTATGTGCCCATATACATTATATTTATTTATGTATTTATCTATGTATGTGTAGATTACTCGTATCTGTATTAGTTTAGTCAATAGTTAAATATTTTTGGTTAAAATTGTTTTAAATATTAATTTGGTGTATTAAAAAAGTGGTAAGATTACGTGATCACTTTTAATGTAAAATCTGTATGTGTACAATTTTATACAAATAAATAAAATAAATACTTAATTTTGTAGCATAGTACCAACAAGGGGTTAAATCATAAACTTACCTAACGCGTATGTGGTGAAGGAGCGTCAGGCAGTCCGATGAACTGATGAGGCAGAACGATGTAATTAATTAGATTGTAATATTATTTTTCATAATTTATTCCAATTAAAAGAAATCAGCTCTTTCTATACTTATAACTACAAATAATAATGACTGAACATTGTATGAGCTCCTCCTCATACCGAAGTTAGTAATTGAAATAAAAAAATAATAGTATTATATTGTAAAATGGGAAAATTGTTGAAGATATTTTGTTGTTTTGAGTTTCTTTCGCCAGTTTTCTTTAGAACTGAGGCTTTTTCTTTCCGAACTTGTTCGGACTCGTGACGTTCAGAATATTTTTTTCATTTCATATTCAGTATTTTCCATC
The DNA here is from genome assembly GCA_905404265.1 of Fabriciana adippe. Classification (NCBI taxonomy): domain Eukaryota; kingdom Metazoa; phylum Arthropoda; class Insecta; order Lepidoptera; family Nymphalidae; genus Fabriciana; species Fabriciana adippe. The sequence goes on along the minus strand of FR989982.1, from coordinate 7,535,680 downwards.
GTTTGTATAAAAGACTATAAGATTTTTTAAGGCGTTTGTCCATTGGTTATTCGTTGTTGACATATTATTATATATACTAGCGAGCGCCGCGTGGTTGAAAATCAACCATAATTCATTAAGTTATATATTTATTGTCTTGCGTATATTACAATATTAATCTATTCTCAATTTGACCAAAGACTTTAACAATAAATAAAAGAGTATATATCATGTGTGTGTAGCATGTGTGAGTCAAATACATGGTAAACATTACATACAGTAATGTTTTTTTTATTGATTTAATGTATTTTTTATGCATAGTTTTTAAAAAATATTAGCATTCTGCACTCCTTCTCTATATAAACTATAAGTGTGGGAGATTTCATACTCCTCCGTCCGCGCAATTTTCATAAAAGGGGTACAAAGTTTTTGCTTCACGTATTAATATATAGATAAATATTGTCAGTGAACAGTGACCATGAAATTTAAAAGACTTATAATTCACGACTGTTTTAGACATACTAAAGGATCAAGTATAGTTTTTTCAACATAAAAGTTACCAAATAATAGAATACTCGCTCATGTGTCCTGTTTTCTCTCCTCTCTCAATGGTCAATAAGTTTTATTCTACGGGACTACTTCGTAATCTCACACTAAGGAATTATGTAGATAGAGTGTCGTAGAAGTAAAATTAAAGCCAAACAATAATGTTTTAAAATTATATATAATGTTTTAGTGATAAGAAAATAACTGTTCACAAATAAAAATAGCTGATTTTATTATAATAAAAAATAAGCTTATATTATATATTATCTATCTCTCTTTCAAGGGTCTTCCAGAAGGTCGAGAGTTATTATTATATGCAATAATAATAAAGCAGAAAAACACGCTACTATTTTTAACTTTGACTTTCTTTTGGCGGGCTCCGTCGATATAATTTTTTAGTCTGAGTTGAGCAATATTTTATGGCAACCACTTGTTGGGACGCATTTTTTTCTCCATTTATTTACTGTGAACGTGCATTTCTGTACGAAATAAATTTTTTTTACCCGACTTCTTTAGAAGAGTATATCGTTTCGAGTGTAACGTATGTTTGTATGTAAATTTTTTTTGTACGTCTATTTTGTATGTCTATGTTAAACGTTTTTGTACGTCTTCATCTTTCACTCGTCACCCCCATCATTCATCATTCCCTTTTCTTTCATGTCCTGTCTCACACAATCTATCCATCTTTTATTCGATCTTCCTCTACTGCCATCCTGCGGCTGAGAGCAGACCCTTGGTGCAAGCCTACAGCCATATTGAAGCTAGCAGTGGTACCAAAATTGTTACGCAGTCATATGTCTAAATTGTTTTTATTTAACTGATTCTTGTATACCATTTCCAATAAGCGAATCCGCGAGCAGGCGCTAGTGTAGGTAATCTTAATGTGGTAGGTATGAGATATAGATTACCATTACCAAGAAATTGTGATATAGTTATAAAAACATTTTATTTATTTGAAATTACTTCATTCTTTTGTCTTTTTAATCTATTATCATTTAAGTAATCAAATTTTAAAGGGGCTATGTTAGTTAATGTCCTCAGACTGTGAGACTCACACTAAATCATAATATAGACGGAGTCTGTCAAATAAATATCTTCAAAATAGTACTGTGATTTGCTGTTTATGCTACTATTCTCGATTTTGTCATATATGTTGTTTAATTTCTTTAAAGAATTAGGCAAATGTTACATTTGTATTAGATAAATTAGTATTATTAGTATAATAATATAGAATATAACAGTCTTATAGTATACAATTTTTGAAAATAAAATATGAATAGGTAATAAAAATAATACCCACTGTATTCTTTTGTATTTTATAAGTATCAGTTCTCTTCCTCTTAAAAGAGAGCATAATATTAGCTTATATAATTTTTTTCTTTATTATAATAAAATCCGTCAGCTATTTTTATTTATTAACTATTATTTATTCATCACTCAGTATACAAATTGTCATTCGCATACTATTTTAAAACATATAGTTTGGTTTTCAGGTTTAATTCTAAGACATTCTGTCTATATTTAGGTCTGAGCTGTGAGAATAACAAAGACGGACCGGTTGAAACTTTAGGTAAAGCAATTTTTATGTTAGGAAACTAGATAAGGCATGTGGAAATTAATTTCACAAAACTAATTTCAATAAGCAATGAACTTGTTTCGTAATTTATTTTGTGTTGTGAAATCGTCAAAGAAAACAGGCAAACGTAAATGAAAATCCATGTTCAATTTGTCAATATATACGCAATCGCGATAGTAATTATGTATAATATAATTTAAATTTTGTGTACCTATTTACACGATATTTGTACTTTTATAACATTACTTTTACTATTTTTGTGCGATTTTTGTGTTCAATGCGAAATTGTGTACTTTTTTGTGTCGTGACATAAATATACCGCGAAAGATTAAAAAAAAAATGTTTTATTTAAAATTTAAAACCGTTTCGTTTTAGTTATTATTTTATGGAATTAATTAGTTTGATTTTGAATTAATCAAAGTATATTTCTAATTTTTAAGAATTACTTATGTAAATATAGTTTAAAAAACATAAGCAACTAATGTAATTTTGGCGCTCTTTAATGATTTTTGTAATCTATAGGTACATATAATAAAAGTGTAACTAAGCCCAATCTGTACATTAAATATTTTTTGGAAAATCCTATTGAAATAGATATTATTAATACAGAGGCCGAATCTATAGTTTTTAGAATTTTTGTCTGTCTGTCTGTCTATCTGTCTGTCTGTCTGTCTGTTTGTTACCGCATCACAAAAAAACCGCTGGAGGTATTTTGATGAAATTTGTTATTCTTATAGCTGGTTATCTATGTCAACATATAGGATACTTTTTGCTGAGGGAAAATATCTCATCTCTGAGAAATCTATACTAAACGTTAAAATGTAAGCAGGGAAAAACCCGAGCGGAGCGAGGGTGAGTCGTTAGTTAGTAAATAAATATCGATTTTATATTTTATTTCCAATTACGAATAAACGACCACCGTTTCTACTTCATCCTACGCGTGAAATGACCAATGAAATAGATGTCATAGAAGTAATTTTACGCCATTTATTTCTTAACATAATTTAGACTTAAAGTCCAACGCAACTGTAAACGTCACAAAGAAAATATGTACCTACTACCTAATCTAATTATTATTATTAACTAGCGTTTTCTCGCAACTCTGCTTGATACCAACTTGAAAGTTGAACTTACTTATTATTAAAATACTACGGCACGATACGCCGATTTTGTTCATAACTTCAAGGGATTCATAAAATTAATTGCGCAGAGCCCTAATTCTTTTTCCAAAATAAAAGTAGCCTTAGTTACTCCTTATAATATCAGCTATCTGACAGTGAAAGTCCCGTCAGAATCGGTTTAGTCGTTTCGGAGAGTGGCCGGAACAAACAGACAGACAATTTTTTTTATAAGTACCATATATACTTTCATATGTACAAGGTACCATATATACTTTCATATGCATTTAGTAAAAAAGCTGTTATTTTGACATTACAAACAGGCACTTTTAACTTGTCGTCCATTTGAATGACTTCTCTGAGATTATTGTAGAAGACATCTACTACACTGCCCTCTGTTCACTGGTGTGCTATAATGAAAACCCAATCGTTTTTGTTGTAGTTAGGGGTCTTTGCAAGGCATGGCATCTCTTTTATATAATTTTTAGAATGAGTGATGAGCAATCCTCTTTGAAATGGGATTTCCTTTTGTTGTTATTCAAACGAAAATTATACTGTAAAAAATGTAGTATCTATAGGATAAAATATTATTTATAATGATAATATATCTTGTTATAAATAAAACTATCTTTTCGGACTCTTTCACGGATTTATTTTGTCACAAAACCTTAATCTCTCTTGTGAATTAATTGCTACCTTTTTGAGATGATTGTCAAATTTTCATTTTCCATGATTAGACGCTAACTATTAGATGGCGTAATTTATTACGATTTCTGTTTCGATTTTTAAAAACTAATTTTTAAACTAATGCTATATTAAAAAGTAAGAATAAGTTTGAAGAAAAATAATAATGTTATTTCATGCAGTATTAAAAGTACATATTTACATAAAAAAACAATAAATTATCTTTATCCAATTAGAAATTATCATATTTTTTGCTTTAAATAGCTCCGGTGTAAAATTGACATTTTCTCGACGGCATAGTACCTAACAATAGCTATTTTGAGTTTTGAGTTTTTGTTCCCAAAGTTTCTTCTATTTGCAATTTCTAAAACTTTGTTTGTTCAATTTTGATCATAATAACTTTATAAGTGGCATGACCAAATTCTACCATCGGAACTAGGATTGAGTCCAGACGCAGAAACTCTTCAACAGACAACCCCATAAACAAACTACAATAAAATCTTAACTAATTCAAAGTAGGTGAAAACCTAAATAAATAAAATTTACTAAGTAAAATTTGCAAAAAGCTTTTACATCATAAAAAATTGTATATAACCTAAAATGGCTTTATTTTAATTCCAAATTGCTTGTTAGCACATTTAAATAAAAGTTTGTTTTTAAAAGTGTTTTTTTATTTATTTTTAGAAATATCTGTCTCGAAGGATACATCGGTATATTTTAATATAATACGTATATCATTTTGGTTATCTATGGTTTAGGTTTTTTCCGACTTTAATTAGAGTTATTATGATTTACGACATTAAGCACATTTTTATCACAATAAAAAGGCCTATAGCACTCAGCGATAATGTAGCTTCCTATTAGTGCGAGAATTTTTAGAATCAGAGCAATACGAGTAGTTTCAGAGATTATCCCTAAATACAAACTCACAAGCTTTACCTATTTATAATATTAGTGTAGACAGCCGAGAGCTGAGAACAATTTGACTCAGGACTCGAACCCAACACCTCATGACTTAAAGCTACTAAACTAACGCCTCTATTGATATTAGTGATTAATGTTCGACAAAATTCGACCATAATCATTTTTTTAATTGTATACTGTAAAGCTTGTCTTTAGGTAACAAAAAAGAAAATCGTTAGACAAATAGAGGAGAAAAAGGTACTCAACTATTTGTCTTTGCCTATTTATATATAGATAAATCCACATTGCACGTTCAGACGTACACGCAGACCTAATTTAACACACTATAATTGTAGCACCTAATCATAATTTAACATTTTCATATTATCCATTACAAAAATAGATTATCTGTGCGATAAAATTATTCTTAGAAAGAACGTACATTTTTTTTAAATTAATTTGTGTAAGATCTACACGTTTAAAAGCAAAATTTAATAGTTTTTCATACCGGAAGTGTTATATCTATTAGTAATTTAATTAACCAGAATGCGAAAGATATAAATTTACGCGTTCCGGTTATACATTTAATTAAAACATGAAAGAATTTAAAAGATAAAAAATGTTTAGAATAGGTAATTTATTTTTAATAGAGGAAGAAAATCTATTCTTCTATACATATAATAAAATTCTAACTGAGTCGAATCTGTACATTAAATATTTTTTGGAAAATGTTATTGAAATAGTCATTATTATCGATACAGAGGCCGAATCAATAGTTTCTAGAATTTTTGTATGTCTGTCTGTCTGGGAACGCATCACGAGAAAACCACTGGACAGATTTTCATTTTGGTATGATGATAGCTGGTTATCCGGGTCGACATATAGAGTACGTTGTACCGCGGGAAAAGATCTCATGTCTGAGAAATCTATACTAATCGTTAAAACGTATCTAAGGACGAACCCGAGCGGAGCGAGGGTGAGTCCCTAGTTTAATGTAAGTAGTCAAAATAAAACAAAAAAGGGAATGATATGACGTATATTAATGACATATATAAATGGCATATACGTACATACTCGTACATATGTCATACTCATATATTTTTTATATTGTTTCTGTGAATGGTCTATACCCTGTACAAGTTAGCTTGATCTTTTTGACAGATGTAAATTTTTCTGATCGACATAACTTTGCAATGACGAACATATTATTTTCTTAATTCAATAATTTTAAAAATTGTACAAATATTTTAAAAATACATATAACACAAAAGTCTCTAAAGATTCAAGCGTTATTCGAAAATTTTAAGACTTTTTATTGCTTCAAAGTAAAATTTAAATAGGAACACTGAAAATAATAGACGCTTGTACAATGTTACATCGGTCGGTACATACGGATGTGACACGAATAAGTTACAAATATCGATTATAAAAAATAGTTATTAAAGATCATTGTTAAGTTATTGTTACGAATGGGGGTCCTTTTGGATGGGGTCTCTTTGGCTAGTGGTTGGGGTCTCTTTAGGTAGTATAACTCTTTTTAGAAAAATAAGGTAAAAAAAAAAATTGAATTCTAATTTGAATTACACATAGAAAACTGCTCATCATGTGGTCTATTTCGTATGGAAGGTCTGAATTTTTTTCTTCCACTTTTCGACCCGTGTTTCTTTGGGAAAGTTGTTTACTTTCATGGTCTGAAACACCTATTTAAATTTGGCGGGAGGTCCAAAAATAACCCTGTAATATAAATAGGTACTACTTATTATGAATATTGATCCACCGTCGCTTATCTACCCAATGTTTTATTTGTCTAGTGCAATAAAGAATTTCACACATAATACACCCACACCATCTCGTTACAGTTACAAGTATTTTAAAACGTTATTTTTTGGACTACTAGATATTTTCTGTTTCCCATCACTAGCCCGTCTGTCAAAAAGAAAAAAGATCAAGCTAACTTGTACAGGGTATAAGGGTGGTAAAGTCATTTATGAAATGTTTTTTTTTTTCTTATTTCTTTGTCATTATATCAAATACAAATTTTTATTCTGAATTTCATTATTTTTTTTAATGAATACGTTATACCTCAAGAAAAAAATCACTCTTAATTGAATTTATATGAAACCTTTTGTCGACGTTTGACGTCACTTATAAAACTTCGAGATATTCCTTGTATATACATCTATACTTAATATTATAAAGCTGAAGAGTTTGTTTGATTGTTTGTTTGTTTGTTTGGTTGAACGCGCTAATCTCAGGAACTACTGGTTGGAATTGAAAAAATCTTTTTGCGTTGGATAGTCCATTTATCGAGGAAGGCTTTAGGTTATATAACATCAGGCTACGACCAATAGGAGCGGAGCATAAATGAAAAATGTTGCAAAAACGGGAGAAAATGATTCCTTTTGAGAGGTTCCGTTGCGTATACTGCGTAAACGGTTAAAGTTACGCAAAAATCGTGTATGACGGAATTGTTCCTCTTTAAAAGTTCTAAAAAAAAAGTCGCGACAGCATATGTCTATCTTTTAAGTTTGACTTAATATAACCATTTTTATGGTAATCAAATTTGTTCTAAAATAATGCATTACTTCCGAAGGTGTTTTTATAAACATGATATTAATCTTTATCCAAATAAATACCTTATTCATCACAAGTATTAAATTTTGAACAAAATTGTCCTTAATACCATTTGATTTCAATGAATATCTTAGGAGATATCATAGTTTTAAAATATACATAATATTTAACTTTACGCGGACTATGGGTGAGCGCGCTCTCAGCCCGATGCAAGACGAGGGCGGTCATGAAGGGGGAGGGCGCTGGCCGCCGCTCGCGCCCGGTAGCTCTGCGAGCAAAGTCACTATTCCACGCGAACGAAGTCGCGGGCAAAAGCTAGTATTCTTATATTCAGTACTCTTATAATAGTACGTCTGTCCGTGTGGAAGCTACCACCGGCTCGGAAAGTAGTTTTGCTGAGAAGAGTCGGCAAGAAACTTAACAATTACTCTTTATATAATTAGTTACATAATAATTTTCAGTATTATAAACATTCCATGACTAATCACTACAAGGTGGTACTGACATCTCCGTGCAAAAGCGCGGGAAGACAAATTAATGTCCGCGTCCTTTTTATTATTTTAATAATACATTCCTATCGGCCAAGGTTACGTTACTAAATGCCCAAATCATTACAAATTAATCAAATATATTATTTTCCATTAAAACGCTCATATATATAAATGCAACCTTATACTTTTTTAACGAGTCTACCGCTAGGCACGGGTCTCCCTTTAACCCTAGGGGGATATATAAGGCCATAGTCTACCACACGGGCCAAGAGCGGGTTGGCGGCTTCACATGTCTTTTGAAAACTTGCTAGGTTTTCTCAGACGTGCAGGTTTCCTCACGATGTTTTCCTTCACCGTAACCAAATCCGTTATTATTGAACTACCGCTGCCACAATTAATTGTCTTATCATCAAAATCGCTTTAGTATTATTTGCATGAAAGATTAACAAACAGACGTTTATATATATATATATTATACAATCTTTCGTGTTTATAATATTGGTATTGTAACTTTTTCCAAATTAATTCCTTAGCAAAGAGCATGTCGCAGTAGCGGCCGGCGAGCGCCATAAAGGATTACAACTTTTGTTAATGTCAAAGCTGAACTACGCTTATTGATATGTACATTGTAGAGCTTCTAAAACATTTTTTTTCTAAAAGTTCTAGTCGTTTATGGCACTCGCCGGCTGTTACCGCGGCACGCTCGCTTCGCTCGCTTGGTTCGTGCGTTGTGGTCACTGTTCTTAGAACAGTGTTCTAACCTAACCTAGTAAAAAAGAAAGGGTTCTTCCGAGTAAGGCGTAGCTCCCGCCTTAGCCCTCTCAACCTATGTTATCCAAGTCGGACGTGTCACATAACCAAAAAATATAACTCTAGTCAAAATTACTTTTGACCAACCTCTTTAGCTAAAAGTAGTTTTAACTAAAATTAGTTTTGACTGCAACAGAAGGACGCAAGTCAAAATATTATGTACCTTTGCCATTTAAATGCAGGATTTTTACGGATAGGACAAAAGTTGCAAGAAAATTCATTTTGAATCGCAAAATATTAACATTATTTTATGGTTAAAGAGAAGTTCCTAAATCCATACATATTATATTAATTACTATCGAAAAAACTATAGTTTTTAAGTATAATAGTGTATCATTTTACCGTTATAATTATTAAAAAAATATCACATGGGTATATGCAGGAAAAGATAAAACAGTGCAGTACCTTTTTCTCCTCTGTTTGTCAACCGATTTTATTTGTTCTGTAGTATATTATATATCAATAAATAAAATTATTATGGTCGATTACGACCACTGGGTCGACCAAATACAGAAAGATGTCACCCTCAAGAGTAGATATAAAACATATTTTGACTTTTTTGATTATATTTATTTTAGTTACACAGTTTCTATAATTATAAGAAGTTATTTTATTATTTTAGTTATCATTATTATTTTATAAAAATGTAATTTATTAAACCCAAACGAGTGTAGCGGATGAAGTGAACCTAATTAGGCTTTTGTTTCATATTACATTTTTATTTTATTTGCATAGCTTCGATAGTAGTTTGTTATTTGTCATAATATTATGCCTCTCCACATGTTTATTGCTGGTAGTGATATGTGCGCAATATTCAGTTTTCGAGTGAAAATATTTAAAGAGTTCTCGAACAAAACAGTGTAATAGCATAATTTTTAAACACTATTTTTTTTTAAATCGTACTCGATATATATAAAAAAGAGGTAAATTTTATAAGTTTGTATGTAGCAAGTAAACTAAATACTGTTTTAAATGTTATGTGGCTGTTTTCAAATAGGCAAAGACAAAACTGTTCAATACCTTTTTCTCCTCTGTTTGTCAACCGATTTTCTTTTTTTTTTAGTAGCTATTGATAGTGTTATCAGTAATAAAAACTCAAGAAAATAAATAAAAACCGATTTCAAAAAAAGTGAAAAATAACTGATTGGTAATTTTGATGTGCTTTCATTTGTATTGGCTGACACCGACTTCGAAAACATCTGATTAGGTATCTGTAGTAAATGAAAACTACCAATCAGTTATTTTTTACTTTTTAGTGTGTTTTTGAAGTTGGTTTTAATTTTTACGTTTTATTATAATAAGTTTTTATAATAAAGTTAATAAGTTTTTATAATAATAATAAAAAAGAATCATCAAAATCGGTTCATAATGACGAAGAAATCTGCGAACACACATAAAAAAAAACATATATAGGGTCGAATCCTCGTCGTTTTTGGAAGTCGGTTGAAACAGAAGCTAAATTATCCTTAAGTGACATAGAATGACAGGCTACTTCTAAACCAAGTTAACCATATCAATACAGTGGGATGACTGAGTAGCTTGATCGAAGATTATAGATTTGACTTAAAAAAGTGATTTTAAAACTGAATAAATAGATGTTATTACATCCAGATGGGGAAAAAATGTACCTATTTCAAAACTGACCTTGAACCGATAAAGTAAGAACAATTAAATTTTTTACCGCCTGTATTAGACTTTGTATTAACAAACACAAGCGCTTAAAATAAGTATAAAAAAATCGGGTGAGGTTATGTCGGGGCAAACCGCCGTTGGTTTAAGAAACATCTATTTTAGCGAGTCGCTTTTAGCGTTTTTGTTATTTATAAATATTTTGAATACGTATTTGAAAAAAAAAAAGTAAAAATAGTAATCTTTGAAGATAGCAACGGAAAGAATATCATATATTATATCACTAGCGACTCACTCTAGCTCCGCTCGGGTTCGTTCGTTCCGTTTTAACGTTTAGTATAGATTTCTCAGAGATGAGATATTTTCCTGCAGCAAAAAGTATCTTATATGTTGACCCGGATAACCAGCTATCATAATACCAAATTTCATCAAAATCTGTCAAGTGGTTTTCTCGTGATGCGATCACTGACACACAAACAAAAATTGTAAAAACTATAGATTCGGCCCGTGTATCGATAATAATGACTATTTCAATAAGATTTTCCAACAAATATTTAGTTCCAGTTAGCATTTTATTACACAATATATGTAGGTATAGATAGATTTATCAGACAACAACAACGGTTACTATGACAACCTAATATAACCTATTTCGTTACGGTCCACTTTTCTGACCTGTACCCGCAAGTTTCGGTGTGATTTTAAAGACGTGTCATGTCGACGTATTTAAGTTTTTGGTATCTCGATGTACTATTTTTACAGTTACCCATTTTTATTCGTCACCTTCTCTATATGTAACTAGTGGATCAACGAGGCAGACATGTAGGATGACCTCGTTTAAAGGGAAACTTAAAAACGACCTTGATTGTGACAACAGTGCCACCTACCAGGTCTGATTATAGCTAAGAACTATCCGGATGACACGATAAGTACACAAAAAATCATCAAAATCGGTTAAGCCAGAGGATAGAGATAGAAGAATTACGAGCAAACGCACACCGCACGTTTATATATATGTATACTAATGTTCGCTTATTGTTTGAAATTCGACCATGATCATTATCTAAAGTGTGAGGAAAACATACATGAATAAAATTTACCTATCTACATGAAAAAGCTAACTGTTTCCAAAAAAAAATTATTGATAACACTAAAGTCATCGGTTGACAAACTTTACTTATAAATTCAGATTGTTGAGATGAGAATGATATAACAACGAATATTACAAGTTTGGAGTCCTTTTTAACCCTTCAAAAGTCGATATTTTCATTGAAAACTAAGCCATATTTATACTTTCCATAAATAATACTACATTCTGTACAAAAGGGTTGCCTTACAATTATTCTCCAATCAAAACGACCTTAACTTTGTGACGTTATTACTAATGAATACATTATTGTTTTGAATAGCGTCACGCCCAAAATATGTACAGTCACCAACAAAAATATATAGCAAAAAGTCATATTTATGTTTGTTTGGCTGCAAAATTCTGAACTACGGCAGGTTTTCAAGTAAAGCCTAAGATTTGCAAAATTCTATTATAAGAACAAAATAGTTTGACGAGAATCGCTCATTTCAGAATTTTTGTAACATTCATTCAATATCATCTAGGTTTTAATAAAACTCTGATTTGTATTGGACCAGAAATTTTTAGGAAAACATTACGATTTTCCATACTTATTAGTATTACAATCACTCCTAATTAACATCTCAAAATTACACGTAAATTTACCAAAAAAAAAAAAACACAAAAGTTCGCAAATATAACTAGTAATAATTAATGTTAGAAATTTTAGCTCTATGTACATACTTATCGGTGAAATAATCAAGTTATATTAATTAACAAATTAACATGTGTCAAGTTATCGCTATCTTAAAAAATCAATCGATTGATTACATTTATACTTATGATGATATATTATTTACGCCAGTTACGAAAGTGTAGTGATATTGTGTGAATAAGGAAGAAATTCTTTCTACAATTTTATGCACTGGTGAGTAATGACTATACATATATTAGAAGGTACTTATAGTACCTTCGCATTTTTTCATTTTTTTTCTTATAAAACTGTATATGTGCGATTTTTTATTTCCGTATTCAATGTTACCTTGACTTTGATTGATAGATGTATTAATAAAACTTTTTATTTTATAGATCTTTTGTGCTTTATTTATTTAGATTTGGAGTTTCTTCCGTGACCATCTTATAGCATAATTAAAACGTAAAAACAATCCGTAAATTTAGTTTAGTACAATATTTATATAAACCTAAAAAGTATTAAAAAAATTTAAATTAAATCTTCAAAACTGGTTCCAAGTTATTTAAAAACATATTAAAAGCTCAGTCTGAGCAATTTTTGTTAAAATATTTTCGATATCATATAAAATCCTGAACTGATTTTGATGGAAGTTGCTACACAGATAGACCATGTCTTGTACTACCACATACAAAAATTTCATTTTATTTATTACTTCTAACTTAAAATTCTTCTGGCATAGCCTAACAAAACGATTCGGGGCTTTTTATTTCGTCGGGGAAATGGAAATAGTCCTTTGTACTACTAAGCCAAGCCTTCTCGAAAAGCCATAATGCTGAGTTTTTGGCTCTTTTAAGTTGAGCACGAGACGGATTCACAGTACCTACTCATTTAACTTAAATTTGAGAAAAAATTCTTAATTATTTTATAAACATAAAATATTAAGGCTGTATTCTAGAAAATATTAAGGAAACGTTCGTATGATTTAGGAACCAATCGCGATCAGCGTAAAGTTTGTCATAATCTGAAATCAACTTAGCTTATCATGCCTTCTATTATATACCAGAATTCGCTCAATGGTAGAAATTTGACCTTAATAAGTATTGGAAAATTTGAGGAAAACATTTATGAATAGAACTTACGTATCTTTATAAAAAAGACTAACTGTTTCCAAAATTTTATAATTGAATACTCTAAAGCTCGTCAATAGCTACAAAACAAAAGAAGATCGGTTGACAAACAGAGGAGAAAAGTACTGAATTGTTTTACTTTTGCCTATTTGTATATGTACAGAATAGTAAGCTAGATTACAGAACATTTCTTTTTAAAGTTATAATTTGTATAATAGAAAGCGGCAGATAAAAGCTTCTAATAAATCATTTTCCTATGAAATAAATTCCAATGTAATCACATCTAGATTTATCATACGAAATAAGGTTAAGTTCTTGATTTTTTATTTCTCTGCTTTTAATAATGAAAGACGCATTGAAACAATTTTCCCGACATATTCTAGAAAAGATAAGAAAATGACAAAAATATATCTAGTTTTATTTTAATGACATTAATCTTTAAACTATAGTCTGATTTTTAATTCCACGGAAATATGACAGCTGTCATTCTTTGATAATTCAGATATCATAAACCTTTTCTGCTTTGAATTTTTTAATTTAAAATAACAAAATATATGAAACAGAATTAGATCAACTAAACTATAATATGTATGACATTGTAAATAGTCCTTGTTTTGTGCATTCAATGCACACTAACTATAAATGTTTAATGGTTAAATGAAAAAAAATAATAATAACAGAGTAAAACAAAATATTTCTTAAATGAAAATATTTATAAATCATTATCTCTTACGAGTATATCATCATTGTCGTCAACATCGTCATATAATCCGAATGTAGATTATAAAAGAATCACTAACACTATCCATCAAAACATTAAAAGGGCACATTTTATCCTCGTCTTTAATAATATGTTCTTACAAGAAGCAAAGATTTTACAAACAAAGGGGTTTTCCTAAAAAAGGCTTGCAACCTATGGATTATTGGACAGGGATCCCTGTAATAGAAAAATAATTTCCATAATAATTATTGTAACTTCAATAATATGATATTAAAAAAAATAATTACCATTTTAAAATTATCAATCATTTTTTTAGTCTTAGTTTTTCTAATTGAAACCTTAAATTCAAGATACGTTTATTTTTTTATTTTGCTAAAATGCTTTCCGTTTTTAGTGACAATGTTTCAAAGTTGACAACACTTCTGAAATGTCAGAATTCCGTCGAATTAAAAATCAGACTTTAGGTATCTATGGCGTAATTCCCTGTCAGATTTTATAAGATCGCTAAAGATAAGCAAAGACGTGTACGACACACATTGGATGGGTGATCGCGTATTGAAAAACGGGAAATCGTTTCCGTAGCGCTATTTTATAAGAAACTAGCGACCTACCTTCGCTTTGCTCGGGTACGTCTTTCAGCTATAAGGGTTTAGGAACGCATAAAAGACAAAAGTGAAATTCAAAAAGACAACAGAAAAATTCTTTTATTTGCGCCAGGGACCTTCGCAGGCATATACAAAATAATCCATCAGAGTTTCATCATAATCAGGTCAATGGTTTAGGAACGCATAGAGGACAAACATACGAACGTGTTTTTTATATAGATGATAGATATTTTTTAAGTCTTCAGCTAAATTCGCGATCATCATACATTTTATATGGAGTATCACTAATTCAAATATCTAATTACATAAAAGTTCTTATAGAATACCACTATAGTGCTTCAAAGGGTACGTGAAAAAAAAAATTGTCACGTGAGGAACAAATAATATTCTATTATTTCCTAGATAAGTCGTTAGATAGTACGTAAAAGTATTAGATAAATATAAATACCGTATAATTTCAGGTGGATATAGGATTCTCTAAGAAAATAGTAACTAACTGTGAATAAATAATTGAAGAAGATATCGCGGTTACCTCTTAAATAAAACAATATTTACGGATTTTTCGCGGATTTATTTTGATTTTTGGTTCCCGACGTTTTGAATGCTTTATAGCTTTTGAGTCTCTTCTGAGACCTGTGCTGTAAAGCATTCCAAACGATTGTGGATGGAACCCTCTATAAATACGATTGTTGACGCCATATTTGATTAATCCATTTTATTCAGATAATATAATATTTAAGGATTATAAGATTAATGACATACAGTGATTATCCGTACAATGGCGATTTTGTAACAACAAAAATATGCCCAATTTTCTGATACTTTCAATCCAAGTTCAAGGTTAAGATGAAGCATGCTGTTCTTATTTTTTTTTAATAACTTTCTCGTTTTTTGGATTGATGAACTTCACATGTCATTCGATAACTTGCTAAGTTTTCTCAAACATGCAGGTTTTCTCACGATTTTTCCTTCATCGTAAGACAAGTGATAATCGTGATGTGAAACGGGCTTTACGAAGTTAATTAAACGGGTAAAATAGTGACTATTAACTCGCTTCGCTTGGAAACGTTCTAGGTTCCTAGGTAGCAAATTTTTTTGTAAATCTCTACTGTCTACAACAGTTTCATAGTGAAAGAAAGTGAATTAGTTTTGGTTGTGAGAGACTCTCTTTTAAAGCATTTAAAACATCGGCAACCAAAAACAAAAATATTTCCGCGGAAAAATCCGAAAAGATAGTTTTATTTAAAACAAACGACTCACCCTTGCTTCGTTCGGGTTCGTCCCTAGGTACGTTTAGACGCTTATTATGGAACAGATTGACTATAAACAAAGGTATGATGAGTTTTATATCCCTTACTTGAGAAATGATTGATTCCCCATATAAACTTTTCACCCCGGGATGATTTCCGGTATAAAACCTATCTTATGTCATTCCCAGGGTCTCAAACTATCTGCAGATTTTTAGTTTATCCATTACAAGCAAAAATACATTTTTTTTCTCTTTATAATAGTAAAAATGTCAAAATAAATATAATAGTTACTACTATAGAGTTCTAATGCAAAAAAAAAATGCGATGACTCATTTCGGTGGTTATCTTAAGTCACGGCTAATCATGCCCTAAGTAATTTTTATGCGTGTATAATCTGTGGTTATTTTACAGGTATTTTATTTACGTATTAATCATAAGTGTGCTCGATTGGAATTCCAATAGGCAACCGAAGAAGTTTAAACTTGCCATAAACTTCATCTTTAACTTCGTATTTAGTCCCTATCTCACTCTTCCACTATCCCACTGCTGGGCACATGCCTCCCCTTAATGCGAGGGGGATGAGGTCATAGCCCACCACGCTGCGGCAAAGTGCGAATTGGCGGACTTCACATGTCCTTCGAAAACTTGCTAGGTTCTTTCAGACATGGAAGTTTTCTTAAAGCGTTTTGATTTAGCGTAAAAAGAAGAAGATGAAGTGGTCATCATGTTGAAAATGATTCGCACATGAAAATATCGGAGATATGAGACCCGGGATTTTAACCCGCTTCACACGGTTTCCCATGCGAACGCGTTGCCACTGGGGCTGTCATTGCCTACCCTATCCTGATCTTTACAAATATCGAACTTTCATACACATTTTCATCCTATATTCATTCCATTTTAAAAATCCTTTCTTAGTGCTCACCGTCGTTGTATAAATAGCTTTTGCGCGAAAGTTCTTGATTTTCAGAATAGAAAATTTCAACCAATTTGTAAGCAGTGTAGGGTTAAAAAAGGGTTTCGAGACAACCCATCGCATACAGAACCTTAAAAATCATATAATGGAATTGTATCAGGTTAAGTTGTGTTTTTAAATGAAAACAAAAAAGAGAAAGCAAATTAATAGGCTAGCGGACTTGACTCTATTAGTTTTCAACATTGAAAAACAGGTAGACTTATCAGGTTTTTATCTCCTTATTCTTTAAAAAAAAAGAAAGTTTTTTCTATAAGATGGATAGTCTCAACCAGCTAATCAAAAGTATCCCACTCCGGCATCGAACCAGTTATCTCCGACAGATAGAAAGTAAATAAAATAAAAAGCAGAATACAAATAAATAGAAAATTGATAATGATAAAGTATTAGCGGTCCCCCGACGCGGCGACGCTCATCATCAAAATATTAATAGGTACATTTAATAAAGTTAAAAGGCCAAGAGAGAATTTTTTTTTACTTTTTAAAGTTTTTTTTTTTAATATTCTAGTTGAAATCTTTAAACTCAGTATAGATAGGTAAGTAGGCATTTCAAAAACACAATACAAACGTAATCGCTTTGATAATCATAGAATGTTGTAAAGTACCGCCCTCGTTATCTCGGCAAGCTTTGATTTTATTTATGATTAAATTTACTTATACTTATCAATTTATTTAAAACGCACCGACAAGAGTTACGTGTAGTGTAATATAATGTGATATAATGACAAGCTGACTTTTTAAAATATATGTCGCTATGAGAAAACTAAAAATTCTATGTATTCAATACAAGATCAGGACAAAGTCGATTACGTTGGCTGAGAAAATCAGAGGTGCGAGACCCGGGATTTGAACCTGCTTTACTTGGTTTCCCAATCAAGCGCTTTACCATTGGGCTATATAGGAATGCTATTCCTAATCACGTGACATAAAGCGTTGACATATTATTTCTACATACATTTTTAATTTTCTATTAGAGATAACGATAAAGTCTTAAACCAAGGGTTTGATTCTCAGGAGATGCAAGACTCTAAAATGTATGAGTTTACGAGTATGTCACTTTTTTATCCTCCTAGATTTGATAACAAAGTTATTTTATTAGTTACGAGTGAAGGTAACGTGTTTAAAACCCTATTTAAATTGGTACAGATATTTATTTAATGCAAGTTTAGCAAGATTTATCGCGTTCTAGGAAAAGTACAAATAATGTAATAAATTAAAAAAAGTCTTCATTCCATCTCTAGAAGTGTTTTTTTTGTCCAATTCCAATAGGACTAGAACATAAGTAGGTACGTACGAGTGTGTTCGTTAAAAAATAAACATTAAAATTGATTCGTACTTGATCCAAATATAGACTAAATTACATGAAAAAATGTTGACTTATCAACTTGGGATATTTTCTCTCCCTTGGTAGAGTTGCGACGTGATTGAGTGCGTAAGCGATCCTGCCACTCCTCATTGAGACGGGGGGAAGTTCCGCTGGGTTTTAGTGGGTAGGACTGGCTTTTTAAACCTTTGAGTCTCCAGTAACCACTTGTATAACAATTTGTATTGTATTAAAAAGTAAGTTAATTAACCCATAGGCGTTTTCTAAATATTCTAATGCAAATGCAAAAAAATAATAAGCACTAACAATAATTCCATTACATAAAATCTTGAAATAATATTTCTTAGTGAAAAAAGAAATAATTTATTGAATAATAAGTGTTTATTGCGGTAAAAGATAGATAAAGAGACTGTCAAAATGAGGAAATACTCAATGTTGGAAATTGATCAAATTCAAATATTTCTCAATAACTATAGAATTACTTAGAAACTAGATGTGGCTCACAGTTCCGTTTATGTATTTTATTTATTTAAGACTGTCTGCTAACGACTGACAATCATTAACGAAATCTATCATATATAAACATTTCAGATATAATTTTAAGTGACTTTTGAACATACAGTTCACAACACCTTTAGGCAAATTTTACAACTAACCTGTGTTACTCCAGTTCTCTAGTCTGTCTACTAAATTTCATCCAAATATGTCCAGATGTATCAGTGTGGAGGAGTAACACAAATACACACATACAAACTATCAGCTCTATAATACTGCGATACTAACGGTTATAAAAAAATATTAAGTCACCATTTCTGAGAATATTTTCAAATAAATCTTATCATCGATAACAATCTTAATAAATAAATGTTACAACTTGTGTGAACAAATTGTTATAATGAGGTACTTATAAAGATTTTTAGTGATAAATAGGCCTACCTACTATTATAAATGCAAAAGTTCATGTGTGTGTGTGTTTGTGTATGCTCTGTTATTTCTTCACACTGCAACGGCTGGAGGGTTTTGGATAAGTACACATAGTCTACCTGAGCTGGAGTAACATATATACTGTCAGGACCAAAATTGCCAGTGGCTTATAACTTTCAGCTACACTTTACCAATAAAAATTACCAATTGCACTGTACACTCATATTTATTACACTTTTATACTAAGAACTTCTACGTATCATTTTGATCACGAATATTTTACCATATAATCACAAAGTACCTACGTTTTTTTAACGTTGGGAAATGCATTTAGGCACGAAGTGTGGGACTCACCGGCAAAGCCAGTATTACCCACTAAAACCCAACGGAACATCCCCCGTTTTAATGGGGCGTCGCAGGATCGCTTACGTATTCAACCATGACCCCCTGACGGCACTACAACAATGGGGTTGCTACACAGTTCACGGTCCATTGCCGGGAACTACTGACCCCCCCCCCCCTCTCACCACGACAAGGTGAACGCACGTTGGACAGGGGGGGGGCGGGGGGGGGAGTACCTTCTTGGGCTACTGAGCTTCGCTTAAGAAGGTACCTATATAGATAAACTTAAAAAGCAAAACCTTATCAAAATACAAAATTTTAACCAAATCGTTAGAGCCGTTTTCGAGATACATGAAATAAAGTATATATATATACAAGAATTTAATATAATAATATATTTCATCGATGAATCGAACTTGGCATATTTTTACATTTACGTGTTGTTGACGCTATCTATCATTATTTGATTAATAACCTCCGATAACGAATGAATGTTGGCCTTTGTCAATCTCATCTTTAAAAATAAAATTGTAACGCAATTATGCATTATATTATTTACTAGTATTTTCCTGCATCTCTGTCTGCGTAGTTTAATCTATAGATAGGTCCTTGAACAAGGACATAGGCTAATTTTCGTCGCAAAACTAAAATTTGAAGAGGGTGACTTGTTCCTTGTGGTTTTAATTTCCTTTTGACTGTACAAAATGTGAGTGACTATAAGCTAATTTGACGAGCTAAGAATTTGTCGACATAATAATTCGACGAATCGAATATTTAACTTTAGATTTTGATCAATGTCTAATTTGACCAGTCAAGTATTCGACCGATTCGATTCGAGTGCTTGCGAATGCGAAACCAAATGAAAGTATGAAAGTCCTATGTTATTGCTGATAGAGACACAACGATGAGTTATATATTCTGCTATATTATATTTGTAGAAAATAAAGAATGATATTAATAATGAAGATCAAGGGGACCAAATGTGGGAAAATTACAAATGAAGTTAAAAATAATTTTGAAGTCACCTTTTTATAAGCTTTTAGGTATTTAGTTTCACCTGTCCCGGTGTCTGTAATCAAATCTTGCAAGTTGAATTTGACCCCCTTCCTCGTGTCTGCAGTCCGATTAAGCTGAAATTTGGTACACACATTTGGTTTTCATGACAATGCATAATTACCTAACTGTCGCCATTTTTAACACAATATGGCGGACGTCACAAAATGGCGATTTATCATTTCAATAGTGACCCTTATGATATGGGCGTCAAATAAAAGGGCTTGATGAGCGAAACGTAATACGCAAAGGAACGTCATTGTAAATATATGTTATATTATAATATGGTGGACTGCCAAAGTTGGCGGACTGTGTTATTTTATGCACCCCTATGATATGGTCAACAAATGAAAGGGTTTGTTGAGAACATTTTTAAAAACAGGTATTTTTTAATGCTCTAAAAGGTAGAAAATAAACTATAAATTAAATCAAACCAATCAATTATTACATTACACAATTTATATGATATAAAAGGTTGTCGCTGTTCTTTTTAAAAATGTTTTTTTACAATTATTTTAATTTAGTTAAAAATAATTATTTAGTTTTATATTATCGTAGTAAATAAATTGGTTGCTATAAAAATAGTAAATTCTATTAATTATAATTAGTCCGTGTCTAAATTGTATCGAATCTATGCTATGACCTTCAGCTTGCTTTTTTTTATAATAAATTATTATATTACTATACAGCAAAAATTGACTTTCATAAATATAGATTGACGTCAATATATGTATTAATACTATTTAAAATTACTAATAAAGGTTTGTATTGACAACTGCTGTACAAATAATGAGCAGGTAAATTTGGCCAAAATATACTGTGAGATTCGAATTGTTTATTTTAATTTCCATGAGAAAATTTAGTAGTGATTATTTTATCCTTAAAATTGGCCTTTTATTTGAATGTTTTTGTACACATTTTAAACCTTTTTCTTTAGGACAAAACTGAAAAAAATCCACTCCCTGTGTATGCAGAAAATATCGCATAGTATACACAAAGTAACTACGGAAATTGAGTACCTTCTCTTTTTTGAGCTTTCAATGATTCGGATAGTATTAGGAGTCCATTAAGCATAACAAACGGACATACATAAACGCAGATCTCAACAAATCTATATATAGGTAAAGACAGGTTGTACATTTTCCGTAATGATAATGGTCAAATTTCGACCGCTGGGTAATCAGTAGTAACCATTAGTAATAGTTACTTATGTATTATTAGTGATGTACTACATATTAGTGATGTAAGGAATGTTCGATTGTTCACGCGAATGCGAATGCTAATGCGAATGTTGACTTTCAAATTAAGCGCGCGTAAAATATTTAACAGACAGGTTTGACGTTTCGTGCCGGCCATGTTTAAACCGAACATAGCCTATACATTTAGTATTATTGTATTGGTCAAATTTAACTAATACCTATTCAAAAGTGATAAAGTGATATAAAAATATGAGTAAAAAACAGTTGTATTATTGTCATTCTATTCCATATAATATTATAATTTGGTTTTTGTTTGTCAAACACATTCGCCAAACATTCGTATCGTTTCTTGCGAATACAAGCGCGAATGTCAAAAAATATGAGAATATTCGCGAATGCGAATGCGAATATTCGCGAATGCAAATGCGAATATTTATTACATCACTAGTATATATAAATTAATTAGCGACTTAAACCCACTTATCCTATTGGACTCACATCACTGTTCGTCACAATAGCCTTTATGTATTACTCCGGGTTATAATCTATCTGTATCCTAAGTTTCATCCAAACCCTTCCAGCCGATTCATTAAGATTAAGAGTACAATACTCCGAATTATTAAGAAAAGTTCTTACCTAATGAACTTTACTTATACGTTTTAAATATTTTTCTTAGTTTACCTACCTCTTGTTTTGTTATGAGTAAAAAATAGAATAAATCTAATTTTAGCTTCTGTTTTAAATCTATATTTTATTGCATATATAACAATTTGGTTGTAAATTGGTAAAAACAAAAATGGTCAATATAAATAAGACGCCTACAGGACACGAATCCGCGTTCTCTTACATAAAGAATTACTTATTGTTTCCTTTTCCTTTATGTATGTATTTGCACGTATGTAGGTATTTATGTATGTATTTAAGATTTCAAATGCTCTAAAGTTATCTGGAAAAAACCCGCATACCGATAAAGTCGTCTTCTGTGTATCATCGATTTGCTTATTCCTATTGTGGTATCTATCTATTCCTCTCTTTTCAACGCCTTCAATACGAGTACGATCAGGTCATAGTCCACTAAGTACGGGTGTACTTTAATTGTTTTTGAAAACTTGCTAGGTTTTCATAATGTTTTTTTTTCATCGTAACTCGTAGGATAAGTGGTAGTCATATTAGAAATTATTTGCACATGAAAATATCAGAGGAGCGAGACCCGGGATTTGAACCCGCTTCATTCGGTTACCCAAGCGAGCGTGCTATTTTTGTGGTGTACATTAAAGTATATCTATCTATCCCGTCAGGTCGTTAAAAAAATAATTAATCAATAAAATATCTAATTTCACATGAATTCAATCTATATTTTCGATCTGCAATATCGCGTCGCCGTGCTGTCTGACACGTTTAAATAGATTAAGCGATATAGTGCTTGCTTCGTGGCTTTACGCAATATTTTAGGTTGAAACTTGTATAACAAACTTATAATCAACATCTTTACCTCAGACTAGAGAATTATATAGACGGAGTCAAAATAGTAGCGTGATGTGCTGTCTGAGTTTTAATCTTTTTACAATTATATGAAACTTAAAAGATACCTGGGCGACCGAGCTTCGCTCTGAGTTCTTTTTTGTTATATCTTATTTCTTAGATAAAAAAAAAACAAAAAATTTGAATAAATACAAAAATAAAAGCAAAAAAAAAAAACAAAAGTAAAAACTTTGTATCTTGGCCGCTTGACCATGATGCTTATGCCCGTGTGTAAGAAATTAGCGACCGTATTTTGCGTGGAATAATGCGAAAGAAAACTACATGAAAACTTGAAAACACGCGTTTTACCAGACATAAGACTAGTCTAGTCGATTTTTGGCCCCTAAAAACCCCTACATGCCAAATTTCAGTGAAATCGTTAGAGCCGTTTCAGAGATTGCCGGTATAAATAAATAAATATAAAATAATTGCTCGTTTAAATATATTAGATTAGATTTAAAAAGATTAGGTCCTATAAAACGTAGTATCTATGTGATAACAAAAAATCACAAAAAAAAAAAATAAAGTAACCTTGCCCGTCCTAATGACGCGTCGCGGGATCGATTATGCACGACGCCCCGACGACAGGCTAGCTGAAAAAGACCACACTACTACTACTATTACTAGAATGCTTTTGTTAGTAGTCAAATTTGCTGAAAAGTTGTTGTACAAATATAGTTAGTATAAAAGACACATAGAGACGCACCCGAGCGAAGGAAAGGTAAGCCCCTAGCTGTAGAGAGTATGCAAGCGGCAGCCTGAAATCGCTAAAACAGCAACTTCCTTCCTTGAGGCACACCCCATGGAAGTAACAAAGTATGGCAAAGTAAGGTGTGTGTTAAATAGTAGTTAGTACATATAATACTTTCTCAGATTTACGCGAATATTTGACACTAGCAGCTCACCCTCAATTCGTTCGGGTTTGTCCCTAATGAAAAACAAAAAAAAAAATCTATTCCACGGGAACCGTGCATTTTTCCGTGATAAAAAGCCTATTTGCTATTCCAGACTATAATCTATCTCTGTATAAAATTTCATCCAGATCCGTTCAGCCGTTTTGGCGTAATTAAGTAACAAACACCCAAGTATCCAAACTTTTGTATTAATATAGTAGTAAGATTATAAATAAAACCATGACTTCCGACGTTGTCGCAGTTTTATTTAATATAAAATTTTTCCAACCGATGCTTCGAATGCTTTACAGCAAATAGTCAGTCTCTCTCGTTACCATGTTTTCTGTGAAGCATTCGAAACGTCTGGAACAAAAATATAAAATAAAACCACTACAAAATCCGAAAAGACTGTTTTATTTAAAATAGTAAATAGCGATCAATAATAATAAATAGGTATTTAGTTAAAGCTAACGGCTGACGAAGTGGGTGGAGCTTGTAAGGATTAAAAACAATCATAGAGATCGTAGGCGTACCTACTGTAGACATTTGTCTTTACGTATTATCTGAGAACTGAAACTTCTTATCTATAAATCATATGACGTATATTGTTATGGATATCTCTGAAATATCGATTCTTTGAGTACTGTACCTCAAATGATCAGAAAATATATGTATTTGGAAACTCATATAGGATCGAATTTTTTTTTCAAATTTAAAAAATCTATTTTTTTACGTCAAAAAATAATATTTTGTTGTAAAAATAATATTTTGTGTTCTAGGAACTATAAAATCAAGTTGTGATATTTATAATATTATATTATATGCAATGTAAGGGTTTCTATGAGAAATGATTATGCGTTTTTTTCTATATTTCAAAATTGCAGAAAAAGGAAATTTGGGCTTAAAAATACTTAGCGTATAATTTCCAACAAAACAGAATAAAATATCTGACAGAATATTACTCTAAAATTCTAGATAATTCTCCTCTTCATTCCAATTCATTCCAAGGTCTATTCAAGGTCCCTTAGCATAGAAAAATGCTAAATATATCCTTAGTTCGACTTTAAGTAATTTGTCTGTCCTACTAATATTACAGTTTGTGAAGATGGATGTATGGATGTTTGGTACTCTTTCACTCAAAAACTACTGAACGGATTTTGATAAAACTTTACAGTAATATAGCTTATACGTCAGAGTAACACAAGCGATAAATTTTAAAGATATAATAATACAATTGAGCTTCGCATGCGCGGGGAACTTATATCATAATGGACTTTCATCTTAATCATATAAGATACAATCTGATCGAAACACGAAAATAATTAGTGTTTTTGAGATACGATCATGACGGCAGCTTTACAGGCGGCTAACTTATGCAATTGATTACTATCACAATGTTATTATTAAGTGAAAACACACTTTTATTTTACTTATAAAACTAATTAAAACTAAAATTATGTCAGTTCCAAAGATAACCCTATCTAATAATAAAACATTGAAATTAATGTACACAGGTAGCATTATCTTAAGACGTCAGTGTTTCTCAGAAACATATAATTACCGATAAAAGTGGCAAATATGAAAACCAATATTTTTAAACATGAAAACATTCTTGATGACAACGTTGAAAAAAATTTAAAATCTGTGATCTATCTACATAATACATATTATGTACATATTTTCATAAAATTGCACATTCGGTGTGTAATTTTAAAGTAGTACCACTATGATTGTAAACCTTGAATAACGAAGAAAAAGATTTTCACTGATGACTATTCTAATGCTGGAAAACAAAAAGGTCCTTAATCCTTATGGTCCACGCCCCACGGGATAAGAGCTGACAACTGATAAATTAGATATTTATATTACTGAGATTGATATTTCTTTACTACTATTACTTACTAACACCTAACGTATCAGATTTTATTTTTTAACATTTTAAAATATTGACAATAAGGATTAACTTGGTGATCCATCAAATAATTTTGTTCACCCATGTTGGGTGAATTTGAAAATATTAATTTCTTCATAAACATTGTTAAGCTACAGAAATTAATGTGATTTATATTTTTTACAGATATGATAATATTAATATTTCTGCTGCTGCTTGGCCACAGCTGGGCAAGCATTTTGCCCAATGGATGTCCATCAGACTTTGACATCCATGCACTTCTTCCTCACGAGACCGACTGTTCTAAATTTTATCAATGTAGCAATGGAAAAAAAGTCCTCATGCAATGTCCTGAAGGGACACTGTTTGATGTGAACTTACAGGTAATTGTTTTATTTATTTATTTAACACTAGCAACTTATCCTCGCTTTGCTCGGGTGCGTCCCTGGGTACGTTTTATAAAGTAGATTAAAATAGTTATTGTAAGCATACCGTAGAAGATACACTCATGTTATCACGGACTTTTCTGCAGGCGTTTTTAAGAATTACAATTTACTGGTACTATTTTTTGATGTATTAGCCAGTGTTAGCTATATAATCGTACGAAATCTGGTTTTTTGATAAAACACCGTCTAGATTCAGTCATTATTTACAAAATATGTATTTACAAATTACATACACAAATTTTCAAAAAAAGTAGTTTTAATTTAGATATTATAAAACACAATCGTTTCCAACTGAAAACTGAAAATTCAATTGTAATCATTCTATCAGTACACTGTACAAATAAACATTGATTAACTATTGGGCTTTGGTATCGGGCAAATAAACATATGAACTCTGGTTAGGATTCAACGAAATTTAATTTCTAGTTTAGGAAATAGAAAGAAAGATGAGGCAACATTATAAACTTTACTATATCATGCGTATTTACTTAAATCAAACTATAACAAAACTACTTACATACATGTAACACAAACAATATTCTTTCACAGATTTGCGAATGGGCAAGCTCTGTTGATTGCTACCCTCAAACGACTACAACAACAATAACAACAACGACGACGACATCAACAACAACAACACCACCATCATCTACAACGACAACAACAAAACCACCGTCATCATCAACAACAACAACAACAATGCCACCGTCATCATCAACAACAACAACAACAAAACCACCGTCATCATCAACAACAACAAAACCTTCATCAACAACAAAATCAACCACACCACTATCAACAACAACAACCCAGCAACCATCAACAACAATAACCACAACAACATCTAGACCAACAACACCTAATGATTGTCCACCAGACTTTAGAATTATTTTGAAAATACCGCACGAAGTAGATTGCGATAAATATTATAATTGTAGTGATGGCATAAAATTATTATTAAAATGTCCAATTGGAGAATCCTTTGACTTTGATTTGCAGATGAAATATAAAAAAAAATATCGGAATCGCAATTAAAAATTTAGTAAAACAGTAAAATCGATGAGAAAATGCGTAGATTACTGTTTGAGATCTTCATTCATTCATTTATATTATATCGATAGTTGCTTAGAATTTTTTCGAAAGAACACGTAGCTTTTGTTGATTGTTTGGAATAATAACTACTTACTATAATTTTTTGTGACTAAACAGTACATTGACTTCAAAATCACTTTAAAAGTAATTTTACCTTTTTTATATACGATCTTTAAGATATTTACCAAGTAGAAAACAAACATGTATACTTATTAAGTACTATTTTTGAAGTTGTTCATAAATAGAGAAGATTCTCTATTTAAATATTATAATAATATATATGTAATATTTTAATGTTTTATGATATTTTTCTCCAATTTAAATTTTAAAAAATATATTTATTAATTATTTTAAAGGTTTTTTAAAGTCGATGTAATTTTTACAGTCTAAAACGTTATCATACATTACAAAAGGAAGATTCCAAAATTATATTATACCGTTAAAACTTCAAATTTGTCCAAAGTATTAGGAAAAGATAAGATTCGAGTAATAATCTATTTTCATCCACACTCTATCAACTCTTGTTCTATATCATCTTTGTCCATCCCAACAATGCAAAGAAACTATTTACATATGTGTTTTAGTTACTAAAAGCTATTTATTTGAAATATGTAATAGTTTAACATCAGGAATACATTAGCGTTTGTAATATTAGCAAAGATAAAAATCAAAGAAAATATTAGAGATTTTGTGTTTATCTTTCAGACATAATACACTAAACAGTTGATACAATTTACAGATATTGCTTTTAAATCTTATCGTAGAATCACAAAATTATAATTAGTATACTAAAAGTGATATGATTTGCTTAAAATGATAGATCTATAAAGATATGGTAGCTATGTAGTCCCGAAAATGGAACAAAAGTGCCGCCGTGTCTCATCAGATCGATATCACAAAACAAACCTTTGATGAATATATCGTAAATGTTACGAAATGTAAGATTATTTACAAAAACGTAATAAAATTAATTCTAATGCTATATTATGTAATTAAACAAATTATTTATATAAATACAAATATAGTGCTGTTAGTTGGTAAGCGCTTCACTAGAGAACGGCTGGAATAATTTAGCTCATTTTTATTTTAAAATATTCTTATTAATCTGAATAAGGTTTCTGATTAAAAAAAATATTAAAAGTCGTTATACAAAAATATAAGAAGCTATAATATATCTGTGGTTCTTCTTACTGGAGATAGAAATTTAACATGACTTGTATGAAACTTACGTCACATAATATGTATTTATCTCTAGTAAGAAAAACCGCGGATAGTTAGGTTATTGGGATCCGCCATTAATAATTACTGTACGGGGTTAGCGTAGCGGATTGTTATAAAACTGCTAGCAACTTATTTCTTCTTACAGAATTGCAATGTAGAATTTTTGAGCCAAGAATGAGCCAGCTCTCTTGTGATCGTTTTCCAATACTTGTTTATAAAAAGATTGGTTTAGAGAAGTTATCATGTACATATTTTTAAGTCGTCCACGCTTCTATTGTTTAATTGTTTTATTAAATTAAAAAAAATAACATTATTAATCCCAAACAATGAAAGCTTATGTGTTCTCTAGCTTTTTATTTATCGTTTAAAAAATTATACCAGTAGTGGTAGAAGCCTTTGTAAATTTTAACTTAATAAAGTGTGTCATTCGAAATATTTGTGTTATTAACTGTTATCATTTGCACAACTTCACGAAAGTTGACTAAATACCTTATTAACAATAACTGCGTTAGATACAAAAAGAAAAAGAAACTTTTCTTCATCATTTTTTTTTTTAATTTTTCTCTTCCCCTATAACTTTTCCTAAAATAATTACATATTTATTAACAAAAAAAAAAACTTCTTTTTTACTACTAACATCAAAAATCGCTTTATTTTTAATTTATTTTACACTCGGAGATACGAGTTTTATAACATTTCTTTAAATAAATACAGTATTTTTGTAAAGATATTTCGTAAAATATTATGTCTTGATCGCGCTAGTCCATCAGGATATTACATAATAAATTAAAAATTCTTACCTAAAGTAATATGCCACTTATTAGGAGCGGGGCTCACAATGAGTAAGCCAAGGTAAGCTGTATGGTAAGTGACTGTGAGTGTGATGTATATTTGAACGTACTATAATTGTTTACATGCTTGTCCTGATGTATTAGCGTGGTTTTTTTGATTGTATAGAGGATATTAGCTCGCTATAATAATCCACACAGCAGGTAATCGCCTTTGATTTTAACGGAATTTCCGCCAAAGGCAAGTTGTAAAAAATGCTTAATTTTGAAACCAAATTCGTGGCAAGTTAAAGTTATACAGGTCAGCCCTAAAGTGGTTCCCGACTGTTATATATAAGTACGTACGTATGACAGTTCAGGAGTACTTCTCTAGACGCCTTCGTTGTAAGACGACTGTATGGATTAGTAGTCTGTGTTTAGTAGAATATGAGTTTTTCTTGCTCGGGAGTTCTCTCTATTGTATTCTGAAAATAATCTATTACATGTTTTAGGATTGTAACGAAGCAAGAAATGTGAAGTGTAGAAAGGATGACGTCACACTATTATTGTCAAACGGATGTCCTGCTGATTTTCAAGAACATCGCCTACTGTCTCATGAGACGGATTGTACGAAATACTACAAATGCAATTTCGGGATTAAGTTTGAAATGATCTGTAGTGCAGGTTTGCACTTTCATTTTGAAAAACAGGTATGTTATTACAATTATTACATAAAATACTAGCGACTTACCCTCGTTCTGCTTAGGTACGTTCCTAGGTGTTTCTTTACTCGACTGCGCCGAAGAATGTATGTATGTACGTACGTACATACGTACTTGTATGTCCGACCCTATGTTCCTTCGTAATGACTAAACGGCTTAACCGATTAATAATTGATGACTTATATGTTGTACGATTTGACTTGATAAAGCGAGTGTCATAGGGTATATAGAAATAATTAAAAATCAAAATGGTGGATCTAAGCCACCAATTAGTGTGTCTTGAAAAAGAATTTTTCGTCCGAATCAATCGAGTGGGGGGGGGGGGGGGGGGGATCAAAATATATGTTTTTAAGATGCGATTATAAAAATATGTACAATTTATAAATTTAAAAGTAATTTAGGGTAAGAAATTCTTAAGTAAAACTAAAAATGTCTAACGGACCAAAACTAAAAAGTTGTAAATAAAAAAAAAAAATAATTTACAAAATAAAAAACCCGACTGCGTAAAAATTTAACTAAAGAGATGAGAACAAGTTGACGAAAGAACATAGTATTATCACAGTCTATAAAACAATACAGTCATCTAACGAAGCCGTCTAGACAGGGCAATCGTGCGGGGTGTGAGAGGTGAGACGCGGGAAGGCGAGCCCGAGCTGCATACATTTCTGAATTAGTAAGCAGCTCGGGACACGACTTTAAGGGCTATCGCGTGTTTATTTTAATTTGTAAGCAATTAAAATGGTTCATACTACCTGTGCTATATTATATATTTTTTGCTAAAATTATTTATTAGGATGAGGATTTTTTACATAATTAAGTTTAATAACAGAAATTTCAAATCCAGTAAATCTAGAAACCGAAAATATTTGTCCGTTGCCCATTTATGATAGGTGATTTGGAAATCTATTAATTACATTATATCATATAAAACTAACTTTGCTAAAAAATTGAAAATAATGATAAATTTATAGATAACTAAATTCAATTTGACTTATGTAATATAATTTGCTAGATTTATTTTTATTATAACTTAATTTATTTCATTCTAATTATCTAGTTATTCATTAAATTAATTATAATGTCACATAGAAATATCCATTCCATTCATCATCCATTGTTAAACCAATTGTATATTATATTTTTTATTAAAGAAATAAAAGGCTTATTATTATTATTATATGAAATTTTGTAAAACTCTATTTGAATTTGCCTCCGCGAAGTGCCTTTTTGTATTCTTTGCTATGAAGAACTTCGATAAATAACTAAATAATAATATTATATTTTAATTAAATTACAAAAAAAACTGTAACAACCCTGCGTAATGCGAAGTACGCTACGCGGTGTCGGTTTTTCTTCAAACATCAAAGGCGATAGCCCACTGTTATTTTTTAGTACACTGTGGTATTATGCAGTCGGAGACATATGTAGGTACATACATACATATGTACATGTTTTAAAATAGCTGCGTATATATGTATGTCTCCGACTGCATAATACTATTTTCCTTCGTTAACTTGTTCTCATCTTTTTTGTTAGCTTTTTATACAGTCGGTTTTTTTTTTATTTTTTCAAGCTTTTATTTAACTTACAATGTTTGTACGTGTTTGTTCTGGTTAAATCTTGCAACGGAATTTTATAGCATTTATCTTTAACCGATTGAGCTGAAATTTTGCATACACGTTTAGTTTAGATAACAGTGTATGGTTAGATAACGGTGACGTCATTCTAAATCCAACATGGTAGACTTCCAACAATGGCGGACTATGTCTTTTTTATGCACCTCCATGACACGGATATCAAATCAAAGGTTTTGCTGATAAGAATGCGAATAAATACCTAAAAATAAACAATTTATATGATATACAAGTTTGTTTTAAAAATGGTTTTTTTTAACCGACTTCCAAAAAGGAGGAGGTTCTCAATTCGTCGGAATCTTTTTTTTTATGTATGTTCACGGATTTCTCGAAGACGGCTGAACCGATTTGGAAAATTTTTTTTTATTTCAAAGAGTATTCTTCCCCGGTGGTCCCATATAAATTTTATCGAAATCGGTCAAGCGGTTTTTAAATAAATGGCTTAATCGAATATTATGTTTTTATTAAAAATCTTTCTTCTTACAAATTACTTGCTTATTACGTCTACACTAAAAATGGAAAAATAAAAACTTTTTTAAAAAAAAAATAAAAACCGACTTCCTGGTACTGAAAAGTAAAAAGTAAAAAATAACTAAACAGAGGTTTTCATTTAAAATAGATACCTAATCAGATATTTTCGAAGTCGGTGCCAGCCAATATAAATCAAAGCACAAACCGTTTAGGTAGCGCATGTCAATAAAACAATTCGTCAGAGTTTTTTCCGACTTCAACTAAAGTTATTATGATTTGTGACAGTAAACACATTTTTATCGTAGTAAAAAATAGCCTGTATAATGTAGCCTACATAAATAAATTCCAAAGTTTATGAGTTAGTGAGTATATTTGTTACTTCTTGATACAGTAACGGTTCAACTTAAGCACAAGACGTCATATCCGCGTAAACTTGAGGCAAGAACACTAATAGCATTAACTAATTAACTAACAAAGTCCATTTGTTCGATTTTTTAATAATAATAATAATAATATCTTTATTCAAGCTTTTTAAATTCACAACATACTCTTTAGATATATAACTGTTTCGCTTAAAACTAATTATAAAATTATCCAGAAAGAGTGCGTAGGAGCTCGTACTAGGAGAACCTGTATTACGAGTACAACGCGAGATTTATCGAGTATACTTTAAATATTTATGTTTGATTAAAGTCTTTTTCTTTTCCTTTAAAGTCTTTTCCCTTTTTAATTTAAAAGTGCTTGAAAAAGTTTGAGTATTTTATTATAATCTCTTTTTTGGAACTTTCAGAAATGTGACCGACCGGAAAATGTTCCATGTCTAAATGTTTCTCCACGAATTAAAAGAAGTGCTGAGGGACGTTCCGAAAGTATTATTGGAAAAACGTCTGAATTCGAAGCATTACCAAACGGATGTCCTGTTGACTTCCACGTGCACCACCTACTGCCTCATGAGACAGATTGCACGAAATTTTACAAGTGCAATTTTGGAATAAAAGTTGAAATGCCCTGTGCGCCGGGCTTATACTTTAATTTTGAAATACAGGTGCGTATATAAATTGTGTTCCATTCATATCTCATTTCATTTTGGATTGAACATTGTCACATGACTTCATTTATTTTTAGTATTTTACGCATGCGCACTAATCAAATTTTTGTTGCTCGAAAAGCTGCTTCTCTACGTTTTATCCTGCTTGTAATTGGTCGGAAATAACAAAACGTCACACGAATTGATCAATGACAAGCGAGGCGAGAATGTTATTATTTGAATGAAATAATATCTATATATATAAAAATCAATGCCACTTTTCGTTGAAATTTTATAACTCAAAAACGGCTCGCTCACCTATGCAAACCAAATGTTTAGGTTTTGTTTGGACTATTTAGTAGATGGTTTATGTGAAGTTTGCACAAAATCGGTCGAGCGGTTCTTTATTTATCACATTTTTTGTAACAAATAAACTGTACGGGCTAATCTTCGAAAATGGTTCGACCGATTTAAATGAAATTTTGTATGGTGGTACCTTATATCCCCGGTCAACATTTAATATTTTATTTTTAATATCCCGGAAAATTGAAGAGTTCCCGTGGGATAGTTAAAAAACGATAGTATCTTATACAGCTTAAAACACAAATACTCCTAATTAGATTTTAATGAAACTTTACAATCATATAGTTCACACATCAGAATAATAAATAGGCTACTTTTTATCCCGGAAAAATGTACGGTTCCCGTGGGATAGATTGGTTTTTTTTTCAATTTCATCAGTAAGAAAGACGAAGTAGTTTAGAGATGTACCTATGTAAATAGATGGCGGTATTTGTATTTAATATATTTTATTAAAATTAACAAAAAAAAAAAAATGGAAAATTGTGGGTAAGCGCTGTCTGTAACAAGTATACAATGCCTTTGAGACCTCTAATACCTTAGTCTTTCCTGTGACCATGATTGCTGTAAAGTATTCGAAACGTCGGGAACCAAAAATTAAAATAAATCCGCGAAGTAATCCGAAAAGATACTTTTATTTAAAACAACATACCTACTCATGATAGTAAAAAAATAAAAATGCGCGGTGTAAGAATATTGAAAAGCATATAAATGTGAAAAAAAGTTTTATTTTGTAACTTGCGAGATTTAATTTTTTACAAAAGTAATGTACTTCGGCTTTTTGATTTACTATAGGCCTTAACTCTAGAAGGGTCAACGCCTTCAATCTGGCCACAAGACGATTTTGATCGCTAGTATTTTTTTTAATTTAAGTTAATAACAGCTAAGGCGGACTTAATGCCATTAGCATTGGAATTCGTTTGCACTTTTCCTAACTTAAAACTTTTTATGTTAAGAAAAATGAAGAAATAATGTATGGTATAGGTGAAAAACGTTTATTCATAGCTATTAATTTCTGACAAGTCTCATATTCCGTCAATCTAACGGTCGCGGTCTTCGAAGGTATTTACAATGGTCTCGCAGTCGCGCTTAGGGGGGACTTCTTGCGAGGCCCCAAACAACACGCTTTTAAATTTGTGACGCTCTTTTCGAGCGTAAAAGTGATCAAATTAATTAGTCATCTGTGGTAAAGTCTGGGGGCATTCCATTTAAAGGGGTCTCGCAAGGCCCCTTTGAGTGCGAGGACGTGGGCGGTGGCCCACTTCGCCCACGCCTAGCTACGCCACTGCTCTATTTCGACGTGAAAGAATGAACAAACAAACAAACACACTTTCACATTTATAATATTTATATTAGTATGGATTGTACAATGCTACAATTTAGCATACTTTATTATTAACACTAGCCGATGTGTTACTCCAGGTCATTATTAGCACAGATCATATAATATTATACTAGTTACCAGTGGCGAAGGGTGAAATTTTACCAGAAGTAAGCCATTCCAAAAAAAAAAACAGACAAAAAACACTGATATACAAATTTTTATATATAAATGCAAAAAAAAAAAATGTAATTGTGAAGATATTTTTTTTCTTTATAAGGCTTTTAAATACATGTAAAATATTCTAGCAATTTAACACGTCTTATTAAAATAATAAAACCTCATAAAATATTAATAACGCCATCTATGAAAAATCATTACGCATCACTTAGTAAGTGAAAGTACGGAAATTTGATTCTATTTTAATTTTCTTTATTAAAAGAATACCTATAACCAATATTTTTTGGGATTTAAATACTCTTTTTTTTGTTTGATTATAATTCTAAACATTTCATTTTTTTTAATAAGTATTATAATTAAATATAAATTTTTATATTTAATTATTATATTTATATTTTATAAGAAAAGACAGTTTTATTTAAAATTAGCGACTCACCCTCGCTCCGCTTAGGTTCGTCCCTACTTACGTTTTAACGTTTAGTATAGATTTCTTAGAGATGAGATATTTTCCCGCAGTAAGAAGTATCCTACATGTTGACCCGGATAATCAGCTATTATCATACCAATTTGCATCAAAATCTCTCCTGTGGTTTTTCCGTGATGCGGTAACAGACAGACAGACAAAAAATCTGTATCGATAATAATATCTATTTCAAAAAGATTTTCCAAAAAATATTTAATGTACAGATTCGGCTGCTACAATTTTATTATATGTATAGTACATAGTATTTAAAATGTCAAATAATAGTGTAAATCTAAGAAAGTATTAGGTATGTCGTGTCAAAGCATTTTTGCTAGAATAGATCTATTGGGTAGTAGACCGACGAGAATCCGTTTATTTTTAAGAGATTTTTTTTATTAAAACTTGAAGTAGAAGAGTCTTTAAAACGTTAGCAGGTATATAAGGAACAAAAATTCGTTAAATGCCCCCGATGCCCCAGCTTATGTTTAATGATCTCGGAGGTCTATGGAGGCAGAAAATCACCTCCAACTTCAAGTTGATGTTTACATTTAAAAATTTTTTCGTTCAATAATCAGATAGGGCTCATTCTTTTCGCCTTGAACTCTACTTTTCGAAAAAACAAAAACATTGTACGGTCGCCCTGTAAAAACATTCCCAAAAAAAAAAAAATGGAGAAATCGATAACTTTTACTTTGTAAACTACATTTTTTTTAATAATCATTGAAAAAGTGTATTTTATTGACCTATAAACTGACTACACCAATACATTTTGCAGAAAAAAACGAAAAAAAAAAAACAGTATACTTAAGTTTTTAATTTGACGCTTATTTTTATACAATGTCGCTGTAAACATTCCGACTTTGCAATTTAACGAGTCGTAAAAATAAAAAAATAAATTAAAGTCACCTAAAGTATACCTTTTCTTTTGTATTTTTTCCCGTAGAATCTATTTAAGATTATTTTTTTTGAATTTATCGAGAGGTCACAGTAAGTTGGAAATTGATAAAAACTATTTTTCAACGTTTTGCATTTTCCACTTTTCCTCGCTGCTGCGACTTTGCCCACGTTTACATTAGTCCACGCTACGCCTCTGAAACAGAGTGATTGACGTGATTTTATGTGTGGAGATAGGTCTGGAGCACTCTAAATGAATAATCTCCCGCGGTAAAAAGTAGCCTATTTCATTACATAGATTATCTCATTTTCACGGGAAAACACGTTATAAATTATAATACAACCCAAATAAAATATTTATGATCAAAATTATATGAAACTTGGTATTAATGCTCTTCAATACAATTAAATAAATACTGTTGTAGCATTTTTCGAAATTCATTCCATAAGAGGTTAAAATAGATGATCAAAATTGCATAAAAGCTACCATTTTAGTTTTTGTTTTTGTGGTATTAACGTGAGTCAAGCCGCGGGTTCTGCTAGTATAGTAATAAATACAAAAGGCATCTAGAGAAAAACTCAATCGAAACGAAGATACATCAGTAGCTACTTATAATACAAAATAATAAGTGTTTCGACAAAGTTGTGTTTGAATCTCGTTAGATGTGCAGTACACGAAGAAATTACTAATATTTCTTTATTTCTCCGAGAAGCAATGCTTCCTAAAAGATTGTTTTTGAGTTGTATGCATTTCCATCACATAACATTTACAATATTTATTTCAGTTTTCTGAATCATTATCTAAAAAGTTGCTCGCTTGCATATTACAAAATTATTTTCCCCTAACTTGCAGACATGTGACTGGCCGAGTAATGTCCGATGCGTGAATAATGGGACTTCTCCAGAAACTACTGAAAGAAGTACCAAGGGAACTACTGCAAGTGATACCGAAACTACACCTGACTTTGACGTATTGCCAAATGGATGTCCTTTAGATTTTAGCATACATTTACTTCTTCCTCACGAAACCGATTGTGAAAAATTTTACTATTGTAATTTTGGTCAAAAAGTTGTAAGGAATTGTGCCCCTGGAACACATTTTGACCCCGCGCTACAGGTATGTCTATAATTATTATCAGGTAATATATTTTTAGGCAGCTTACTAACATAAAAATATTTTTTTTTCAAAGTTTATTGCGATATAAAATTAGCAAGACAAAAGCATATTATGAACAAATTAACAAAATAATTAGAGTACCATAATACTATCTTATCTTTATCATTGACTTATAATTTAAGTAATACCCAATAAAAGATAATAACTGATTTATTAAAATCAATTATAATTTATAGGTTTGCAATTGGCCAAATTTAGTGAACTGTCCTATTCAACCAACCAGTACCAGCACATCAGAAGCGACGACAGCTCAAGAAACTACATTGTCAGGAGGAGAAACAACAACTACGCAGACAACAACCACTACTTCTGTACCAACAACAAGTCCTAAAGAAACCACATCTCCAGGAGGAGAATCTACGACTATAAGGTCTACAATAAATCCTCCAGTAACGTCGACTACGGTTCAAGAAACCACAACTTTAGGATACGATACAACGACCGTTGAGCCTACAGCAGATCCATCAGTAACGACAACTACTTCTCAAGGAACAACAGTGCCAGGAGGAGAAACAACAACTACGCAGACAACAACCACTACTCCTGTACCAACGACAAGTCCTCAAGAAACCACATCTCCAGGAGGAGAATCTACGACTACAAGGCCTACAACTAATCCTCCAGTAACGTCGACTACGGTTCAAGAAACTACAACATCAGGATACGATACAACGACTGGTGATCCTACAGCAGATCCATCAGTAACGACAACTACTTCTCAAGGAACAACAATGCCAGGAGGAGATACAACAACTGCACAGACAACAACCACTACTCCTGTACCAACGACTAGTCCTCAAGAAACCACATCTCCAGGAGGAGAGTCGACGACTACAAGACCTACAATAAATCCGCCAGTAACGTCGACTATAGTTCAAGAAACCACAACATCTGGATACGATACAACGACCGTTGAGCCTACAGCAGATCCATCAGTAACGACGTCTACTTCTCATGGAACAACAGTGCCAGGAGGAGAAACAACAACTGCGCCGACAACAACCACTACTCCTGAACCAACGACAAGACCTCAAGAAACCACATCTCCAGGAGGAGATACTACGATTACAAGCCCTACAACAAATCCTCCAGTAACGTCGACTACGGTTCAAGAAACCACAACATCAGGATACGATACAACGACTGGTGATCCTACAGCAGATCCATCAGTAACGACGTCTACTTCTCAAGGAACAACAATGCCAGGAGGAGATACAACAACTGCACAGACAACAACCACTACTCCTGTACCAACGACAAGTTCTCAAGAAACCACATCTCCCGGAGGAGAATCTACGACAACAAGACCTACAACAAATTCTCCAGTCACGTCGACTACGGTTCAAGAAACCACAACATCAGGATACGATACAACGACCGTTGAGCCTACAGCAGATCCATCAGTAACGACGTCTACTTCTCAAGGAACAACAATGCCAGGAGGAGATACAACAACTGCACAGACAACAACCACTACTCCTGTACCAACGACAAGTCCTCAAGAAACCACATCTCCGGGAGGAGAATCTACGACTACAAGGCCTACAACGAATCCTCCAGTAACGTCGACTACGGTTCAAGAAACCACAACATCAGGATACGATACAACGACTGGTGATCCTACAGCAGATCCATCAGTAACGACAACTACTTCTCACGGAACAACAATGCCAGGAGGAGATACAACAACTGCACAGACAACAACCACTACTCCTGTACCAACGACAAGTCCTCAAGAAACCACATCTCCGGGAGGAGAATCTACGACTACAAGGCCTACAACGAATCCTCCAGTAACGTCGACTACGGTTCAAGAAACTACAACATCAGGATACGATACAACGACTGGTGATCCTACAGCAGATCCATCAGTAACGACAACTACTTCTCAAGGAACAACAATGCCAGGAGGAGATACAACAACTGCACAGACAACAACCACTACTCCTGTACCAACGACTAGTCCTCAAGAAACCACATCTCCAGGAGGAGAGTCGACGACTACAAGACCTACAATAAATCCGCCAGTAACGTCGACTATAGTTCAAGAAACCACAACATCTGGATACGATACAACGACCGTTGAGCCTACAGCAGATCCATCAGTAACGACGTCTACTTCTCATGGAACAACAGTGCCAGGAGGAGAAACAACAACTGCGCCGACAACAACCACTACTCCTGAACCAACGACAAGACCTCAAGAAACCACATCTCCAGGAGGAGATACTACGATTACAAGCCCTACAACAAATCCTCCAGTAACGTCGACTACGGTTCAAGAAACCACAACATCAGGATACGATACAACGACTGGCGATCCTACAGCAGATCCATCAGTAACGACGTCTACTTCTCAAGGAACAACAATGCCAGGAGGAGATACAACAACTGCACAGACAACAACCACTACTCCTGTACCAACGACAAGTCCTCAAGAAACCACATCTCCCGGAGGAGAATCTACGACAACAAGACCTACAACAAATTCTCCAGTCACGTCGACTACGGTTCAAGAAACCACAACATCAGGATACGATACAACGACCGTTGAGCCTACAGCAGATCCATCAGTAACGACAACTACTTCTCAAGGAACAACAGTGCCAGGAGGAGAAACAACAACTACGCAGACAACAACCACTACTCCAGAACCAACGACAAGACCTCAAGAAACCACATCTCCAGGAGGAGAATCTACGATTACAAGCCCTACAACAAATCCTCCAGTAACGTCGACTACGGTTCAAGAAACCACAACATCAGGATACGATACAACGACTGGTGATCCTACAGCAGATCCATCAGTAACGACAACTACTTCTCAAGGAACAACAATGCCAGGAGGAGATACAACAACTGCACAGACAACAACCACTACTCCTGTACCAACGACAAGTTCTCAAGAAACCACATCTCCCGGAGGAGAATCTACGACAACAAGACCTACAACAAATTCTCCAGTCACGTCGACTACGGTTCAAGAAACCACAACATCAGGATACGATACAACGACCGTTGAGCCTACAGCAGATCCATCAGTAACGACGTCTACTTCTCAAGGAACAACAATGCCAGGAGGAGATACAACAACTGCACAGACAACAACCACTACTCCTGTACCAACGACAAGTCCTCAAGAAACCACATCTCCGGGAGGAGAATCTACGACTACAAGGCCTACAACGAATCCTCCAGTAACGTCGACTACGGTTCAAGAAACCACAACATCAGGATACGATACAACGACTGGTGATCCTACAGCAGATCCATCAGTAACGACAACTACTTCTCACGGAACAACAATGCCAGGAGGAGATACAACAACTGCACAGACAACAACCACTACTCCTGTACCAACGACAAGTCCTCAAGAAACCACATCTCCGGGAGGAGAATCTACGACTACAAGGCCTACAACGAATCCTCCAGTAAC
The DNA here is from genome assembly GCA_905404265.1 of Fabriciana adippe. Taxonomy (NCBI): domain Eukaryota; kingdom Metazoa; phylum Arthropoda; class Insecta; order Lepidoptera; family Nymphalidae; genus Fabriciana; species Fabriciana adippe. The sequence continues at coordinate 7,494,576 of FR989982.1, read as the reverse complement.
GTCGACTACGGTTCAAGAAACTACAACATCAGGATACGATACAACGACTGGTGATCCTACAGCAGATCCATCAGTAACGACAACTACTTCTCAAGGAACAACAATGCCAGGAGGAGATACAACAACTGCACAGACAACAACCACTACTCCTGTACCAACGACTAGTCCTCAAGAAACCACATCTCCAGGAGGAGAGTCGACGACTACAAGACCTACAATAAATCCGCCAGTAACGTCGACTATAGTTCAAGAAACCACAACATCTGGATACGATACAACGACCGTTGAGCCTACAGCAGATCCATCAGTAACGACGTCTACTTCTCATGGAACAACAGTGCCAGGAGGAGAAACAACAACTGCGCCGACAACAACCACTACTCCTGAACCAACGACAAGACCTCAAGAAACCACATCTCCAGGAGGAGATACTACGATTACAAGCCCTACAACAAATCCTCCAGTAACGTCGACTACGGTTCAAGAAACCACAACATCAGGATACGATACAACGACTGGTGATCCTACAGCAGATCCATCAGTAACGACGTCTACTTCTCAAGGAACAACAATGCCAGGAGGAGATACAACAACTGCACAGACAACAACCACTACTCCTGTACCAACGACAAGTCCTCAAGAAACCACATCTCCCGGAGGAGAATCTACGACAACAAGACCTACAACAAATTCTCCAGTCACGTCGACTACGGTTCAAGAAACCACAACATCAGGATACGATACAACGACCGTTGAGCCTACAGCAGATCCATCAGTAACGACAACTACTTCTCAAGGAACAACAGTGCCAGGAGGAGAAACAACAACTACGCAGACAACAACCACTACTCCAGAACCAACGACAAGACCTCAAGAAACCACATCTCCAGGAGGAGAATCTACGATTACAAGCCCTACAACAAATCCTCCAGTAACGTCGACTACGGTTCAAGAAACCACAACATCAGGATACGATACAACGACTGGTGATCCTACAGCAGATCCATCAGTAACGACAACTACTTCTCAAGGAACAACAATGCCAGGAGGAGATACAACAACTGCACAGACAACAACCACTACTCCTGTACCAACGACAAGTTCTCAAGAAACCACATCTCCCGGAGGAGAATCTACGACAACAAGACCTACAACAAATTCTCCAGTCACGTCGACTACGGTTCAAGAAACCACAACATCAGGATACGATACAACGACCGTTGAGCCTACAGCAAATCCATCAGTAACGACAACTACTTCTCAAGGAACAACAGTGCCAGGAGGAGAAACAACAACTGCGCAGACAACAACCACTACTCCAGAACCAACGACAAGACCTCAAGAAACCACATCTCCAGGAGGAGAATCTACGACTACAAGGCCTACAACGAATCCTCCAGTAACGTCGACTACGGTTCAAGAAACCACAACATCAGGATACGATACAACGACTGGTGATCCTACAGCAGATCCATCAGTAACGACAACTACTTCTCAAGGAACAACGATGCCAGGAGGAGATACAACCACTGCACAGACAACAACCACTACTCCTGTACCAACGACAAGTCCTCAAGAAACCACATCTCCAGGAGGAGAATCTACGACTACAAGGCCTACAATAAATCCGCCAGTAACGTCGACTACGATTCAAGAAACCACAACATCAGGATACGATACAACGACTGTTGAACCTACAGCAGACCCATCAGTAACGACAACTATTTCTCAAGGAACAACAATGCCAGGAGGAGATACAACAACTGCAAAGACAACAACCACTACTCCTGTACCAACGACAAGTCCTCAAGAAACCACATCTCCAGGAGGAGAATCTACGACTACAAGGCCTACAATAAATCCGCCAGTAACGTCGACTACGATTCAAGAAACCACAACATCAGGATACGATACAACGACTGTTGAACCTACAGCAGACCCATCAGTAACGACGCCTACTTCTCAAGGAACAACAGTGCCAGGAGGAGAAACAACAACTACGCAGACAACAACCACTACTCCTGAACCAACGACAAGTTCTCAAGAAACCACATCTCCAGGAGGAGAATCTACGACTACAAGGCCTACAACAAATCCTCCAGTAACGTCGACTACGGTTCAAGAAACCACAACATCAGGATACGATACAACTACTGTTGAACCTACAGCAGATCCATCAGTAACGACATCTACTTCTCAAGGAACAACAGTGCCTGGAGGAGAAACAACAACTACGCAGACAACAAGCACTACTTCTGAACCAACGACAAGTCCTCAAGAAACCACATCTCCAGGAGGAGAGTCAACGACTACAAGGCCTACAATAAATCCGCCAGTAACGTCGACTACGGTTCAAGAAACCACAACATCAGGATACGATACAACGACTGTTGACCCTACAGCAGATCCATCAGTAACGACAACTACTTCTCAAGGATCAACAGTGCCTGGAGGAGAAACAACAACTACGCAGACAACAACCACTACTTCTGAACCAACGACAAGTCCTCAAGAAACCACATCTCCAGGAGGAGAGTCGACGACTACAAGGCCTACAATAAATCCGCCAGTAACGTCGACTATAGTTCAAGAAACCACAACATCAGGATACGATACAACGACCGTTGAGCCTACAGCAGATCCATCAGTAACGACGCCTACTTCTCAAGGAACAACAGTGCCAGGAGGAGAAACAACAACTACGCAGACAACAACCACTACTCCTGAACCAACGACAAGTTCTCAAGAAACCACATCTCCAGGAGGAGAATCTACGACTACAAGGCCTACAACGAATCCTCCAGTAACATCGGCTACGGTTCAAGAAACCACAACATCAGGATACGATACAACGACCGTTGAGCCTACAGCAGATCCATCAGTAACGAAGCCTACTTCTCAAGGAACAACAGTACCAGGAGGAGAAACAACAATTGCACAGACAACAACCACTACTTCTGTACCAACGACAAGTCCTCAAGAAACCACATCTCCAGGAGGAGAATCTACGACTACAAGGCCTACAACAAATCCTCCAGTAACGTCGACTACGGTTCAAGAAACCACAACATCAGGATACGATACAACTACTGTTGAACCTACAGCAGATCCATCAGTAACGACATCTACTTCTCAAGGAACAACAGTGCCTGGAGGAGAAACAACAACTACGCAGACAACAAGCACTACTTCTGAACCAACGACAAGTCCTCAAGAAACCACATCTCCAGGAGGAGAGTCGACGACTACAAGGCCTACAATAAATCCGCCAGTAACGTCGACTACGGTTCAAGAAACCACAACATCAGGATACGATACAACGACTGTTGACCCTACAGCAGATCCATCAGTAACGACAACTACTTCTCAAGGATCAACAGTGCCTGGAGGAGAAACAACAACTACGCAGACAACAACCACTACTTCTGAACCAACGACAAGTCCTCAAGAAACCACATCTCCAGGAGGAGAGTCGACGACTACAAGGCCTACAATAAATCCGCCAGTAACGTCGACTATAGTTCAAGAAACCACAACATCAGGATACGATACAACGACCGTTGAGCCTACAGCAGATCCATCAGTAACGACGCCTACTTCTCAAGGAACAACAGTGCCAGGAGGAGAAATAACAACTGTTCAGCCATCAACAGATTCGTCTATTGCGTCAACGACAATTCAAGATACTACTACGCATATGCCCCCAACTACAACTACTCTTCGTACAACGACACCTAGTATTTGTTTGCCTGGTGTCAGTGGACACTTCCCACATCCTATATATTGTGATAAATACTACTTGTGCGTAAACGGATATCCAGTATTGTTTTCATGTATGCCCGGTTATGAGTTTGATCCTTTCGTTCAGGTTAGTAAATTTTTTTCTGTTATTGACATTCTTGCCATTCTTTAGATACAGAATGTTAGATTTGTTAATTGTTTCTCAACCTGCAACTAATAAGGACTCTTTAATTTTGTCACTGGATAAGCTACTTTTATGTAGGATTTATTTTTCGATTTTCAATAAATTGTTCACAAAAAAGTATAAAAATTATATAGTAATTTATATATTAGTAATTATTACATTATAATAGTAATTTTATATATTTTATATTATCACTCAAAGTTAGAGTTACTCAAAATTATTATTGTAAAACAATAGCATTATTATTTACAGCAATGCGTTCCAATTTCTGAAAATGGATGTTTTGCAAGACAAGAAACGACAACATATTCTAGGACTGAATTAACAGACTCGGATTCGACTGAAAATAATACAATAACAGAACAAACTACTTTTGGCAAAAATGTCTCAGACTATTTAACAACTTCTAGTGATGAAGATATTGAAACAACATCAGTTCTTGCACCAACAACCGCTGAAAATGATCAAACTACAACAGAATCAATAGAGACAACCACTACGAATGTATGTCCACCAGGATTTTCTGGAGTTATTCCTCATCCTATTTATTGTGACAGATTCTTCCAGTGCGCTGCTGGCCGGCCTATTCCACTGTATTGTTTACCTGGCTTTGAATTTGATGATAAACTTTTGGTAAGTTCTATATATGTACATATTCTACCTTTTTATATCCATACTATCCATACTAATATTATACATGTGAAAGTGTGTTTGTTTATTTATTTGTTGGTCCATCTTTCACGTCGAAACGGAGTGACGGACTGGCGTGATTTTGTGTGGAGATAGCTGGAGGGCTGGAGAGTGACATAGGCTACTTTTTACTTGAGAGATTATCTAATTTTTACGGGGTAACACGTTATAATACAATCCAAAACAATATTTATGATCAGAGTTACTTGAAACTTGGTATTATTAATGCTCTTCAATAAAATAAAGTAAATACGTATTTTAGCACTTTTCAAAATTCACTCTAAAGGGGGATAAAAGTTTGTAAGAAACTACCTTTTTAGAGATTTTTTGTAGTTTTAACGCGAGTGAAGCCACGGGTTCTGCTAGTATTATATAATCTGAACATTTCCTACTTAATTAAGTTAATAATTTCAATAGATTATAACAGTATTTCGTCCGTTAAATATTTATACCCTATCTTTTGTTTAATATTTTCAGCAATGCGTACCTATTTCTGAAAATGGTTGTTTCGCAACTAGAAATCAAACAACCACCACGGACATTACAACATCAAATTCAGAGAAGACTGATAATACAGATTTGCCTTTATCTACAACTCAAAATCCGTCAGTTACATCAACTAAAGTTGAACAGACTACTGGGCCTGGAGGCGATTCATCAACTAATTTTGAAACAACAGATCCATCGTTGGCGTCAACAACGACTCAAAAGACTACAGAGCCTGGAGGTGAAACATCTGCTGACAATGAAACAACAGATCCATCGTTACCGTCAACTACCACTCAAGAGACTACAGGGCCTGGAAGTGAAACATCTACCAATAATAATTTGTCAACTGATCCATCATTAACGTCGACTGTCACTCAAACGACTACAAGGCCTGGAGGTGAAACATCTACTGTTATTATATCAACGGATTCATCTCTAGCGTCAACTACCACTGAAGAAGCAACTAGGCCTGGAGGTGAGGTCACTACGGATAAGGTGCCAACAGATCCATCATTTACATCAACAACAGCCCAAGAGACTACTTGGGTAGACGAAGAAACAACAAGCAGTCAGATGTCGACAACAACCATTGCTAATTTGACAACAGAGGCACCCCATATAACTACAACGGCTAGTATTTGTCCGCCTGGTTTCGTGGGGAACTTACCACATCCTCAAGATTGCGGCCTATACTATATGTGTATAGGTGGACGTGCAGTATTGCTTCCGTGTTTGGAAGGACAAGAATTTGATCCACAGATAAGTGTAAGTAATATTTTGAGAACGCCTTAATACAAGGTGTATAAATCCTGAGTCCCATATCTTTTACTATGTTTCGCCAGAATCTACTCTCTGGGTATAAAGTAGCTAGTCAATAAAAACTTAAACGTCAAATGCTAAAACAAACGCACACCTTTTGGCGCAGTCTAAAGTGGCAACTGGACACATACTCCACCAGTTCTGCGTAATCTTTTTAAAAATACGAGTACATTAATTCTTCAGAAATCTTTTGAAAAATATGTATGTTAGGTGTTTTAATTAATATATTTTTTTAATTATTTTCTTCTATTGTGTTAATATGTTTGTACGTACGTGTGTATTATTTATATGTTCTTTTATAAAGATTATATATTAGTTTTTATATTTTCAAAATATTTGGCAAAGAGCAGATCGCGAGGTCGCCGATTTAACTTGTGTAGGTAAAGTCCCTAGTTCTCTTCTCAGCCTCCGGCAAATATTTCGATGACTGCTGGTCTTGTGCCATCAGCATCCACTGGGCTCTGGCATCGTTTACTAAGATGCTTCGCTTTCTGGTACGCCTCTATATAGGTACCTACTAAAGTGTCTACTTATTCTATAAAAGAGGTAAAGTTTGTGAGTTTGTGACGTTGTAGGGGGTAATTTCTGAATCTACTGAACCGATTTAAATGAAATTTGGTAAGAAGATAGTATGAGACTAAGGCTTTCAGTCTCGTTATATTTGCGAGTCCCGGGAAAAAAAATCGAGACTCGTTATGGTCTCGAAATTCCCGGGAAAAACGAGACTTTCGAGACTACTTCAAAAATAGGTTTTATACTCATAGACTAGGCAGTTAGGCAGTCGATATAAGGTATTTCAATAAAGTACTTTATCAATCATACTGTTACAAACTCAAATACAAGTAAAATTAACAATTATTAGGTCCTTACATATAAAATTACCGGTTTTATATGGAAAAAGCAAAACGAAAAAAAAATAATTATTAATTATATATTTAATCAGTCAAAGTAAGTACCATTGTTATCAGCTATGCATTTATTATATTTTTTTCCTTGCAAGAAATTGTCCAAATTCCGGAAAAAGGCGGTTATCTGTTGGAGCAAGATCCGGGGAGTATGGTCGGTGTCGGAGACATTCCAATCGCAGCTCCTCTAATTTAGCGACCGTCTGTTGTGCAGTGTGTGGTCTAGCGTTGTCCTGAAGCAACAGTGGGTTAGACCAATTGACCAGTCTCGCTTGTTTAATGGCTAGCTTTTCCAAAATGGTTTGCATTTGTTGCCAGTACAGATCTTCCCAGATCTTAGAAAGCTGTAGTGGATGACACTAGCACTGGTCCACCAGACATTTATCAGTACCTTTTTCTGAATTAACTGTGGCTTGGGGCAGGATTTCTCCTGGGTTCAACCATTGTGATGAGCGTTTCCGATTATTGCACAGGATCCGATGCGATTCAAAATCCCTTCGTTATTGTGACGGTTGACTAATGTAACGCAGCACTCGACGCGTGCTTGTTGTGGGGCTTCATCAATTCATCCGGTACCCATTTTCCCAGCTTTTTCACTTTTCCAATTTGTTTCAAATTAATTAAAATAGCTTAATTACTCACATCGAAGCTTGCCGCTAACTCTGAGGTGGTTTGCGTTGAATCTGTTTCCACTATCACTTAATTATTAATTGTCAATTAGGCTCTTCGGCCATCCACGGGGTTTGTTCTATAGGCCAAAAATTCCAGAACAAAAACGTTGGAACGAAAACCGGGTTTTATTTTACAGTAGCTTCCCCATACACATCATTAATCCTTCGAGCTGTTTCTGCAGCGCTGGTGCTACGGTGGTATTTTAAGTTTTCCATATTGTAAAAAGAGTGATGTCCAAGAAAAATCAAATAGCGCGAAAACAAATGAATCTCTAAATTCGAAAAACAAATACACGAGCCTAATATTGAAATAAATTTGAATTTGGAATTCCTAATCAAACGCAAGATATACATATATATTTTAGATCAAAGTAGCCAGTTCGACAAAACGCCAATTTCATATGTAAGGGCCTAATATTTATGAGTTTTTTCATTTTTACAGTGGGTACGTAAAAATAAAGAGTATTTAATGTACTTTCAAATAGAGAGGATTCGATTTATAACAAAAGTAACCCGCGTTAGAAAAAGCCCTCTCTGCTTCTACGCTAGTATTAGATAGGGGATAGAGATTAAATAGTTATATATCGATGGTTTAGTATTTCCTTCTGTTGTCTTATCCTAAGTTTCATTTTATAGTGCTGCCACATACCGTGTGCCGCAACCAGAATAAAAAACCTTAAAAAAAGTAAAGTCTCAAAAGTCTCGTTATTCCCGAGACTGGTGGTAGCAGTCTCGAGTCTCGAAAATTCGAAAAAATCGTCGAGACTCTCGAAATTTTCGAGACCGAGACTCCCGGGATGAAAGCCCTATATGAGACCCTATAGGATACTTTTTATCCCAGTACGTATGTGTGTACAGACTACACAATGTTAATCGGTACCACTATTATATTTTCCTTTAGAATGATACGCATAGTATTCATAATACGAAAATTTATTTCTTGACAAATTGATATACATATAACGTAGTTGTTCACTTAATCTATCTATGTATACATATAATAAAATTCTGAGTCAAATCTGTATATTAAATATTTTTTGGAAAATCTCATTGAAATGGTCATTATTATCGATACAGAGGCCGAATCTATAGTTTTTAGAATTTTTGTCTGCCTGTGAGTCTGTCTGTCTGTCTGTGACCGCATCACGATAAAACCACTAGGCAGATTTTGATGAAATTTGGTATGATGATAGCTGGTTATCCGGTCAACGTATAGGATACTTTTTACTGCGGGAAAATCTATATATATCTCATTTCTGAGAAATTTATTAAACGTTAAAACGTTCTACGAGTCGCTAGTCAATAATAAATCAATTGATCGCTGTGAACATGATTTTTAGCATTATGATAGTGTTTGGTTAGAAATTTCATTCAGCCTGCTTTTTACTGGGGAATCTCGAGGACTTATTTGTTACGTGAAACTTCATAACGAAACGCAAGAGCGTGGGTTTGTCAATAGTGTACTATTAATTATCATTTAAATTTTAGGAATGTACGCCCATATCTGACGACGGTTGCTATGCATTACAAGCCTTAAGTACGACTTCTACTCAAAGAACAACAGGACATATGGATGACATTACTACAGAAAATGTATCAACAAACACATCTCTAGCATCAACTACTTCTGAAGAGACTACAGGGCCTAGAGATGATACATCAACTGATAACCAATCAACAGATCCATCGTTAGCGTCAACTACCACTCAAGAGACTACAGGGCCTGGAGGTGAAACATCTACCGATAATAATGTATCAACGGATTCATCTCTAGCGTCAACTACTACGCAAGAAACAACAAAACCTGGAAGTGAAACAACTACTGATAACGTGCCAACAGGTCCATCATTAGCGTCTACAACAGCTCAAGAAATAACTTGGCCAAATAATGAAACAACAAACAGTCAGGTATCAGATGATTCGACAATTTCTGATGACGAAGATAAGAAAACAACACTAATTGTTACACAAACAGCTTCTCAAAATGATCAAACTACAACAGAATCAATAGAGACGACCACTAGGAATGTATGTCCACCAGGATTTTCGGGAGTTATTCCTCATCCTATTTATTGTGACAGATTCTTCCAGTGCGCTGCTGGCCGGCCTATTCCACTATATTGTCGACCTGGCTTTGAATTTGATGTTAAACTTTTGGTGAGTGCTATATTTATATATATTTGGAACGTTTAGTTTTCGTACTCGATACGAACCATGATATTTTATTTAGAGAAATTACGTACATACGTATAAATAGGTATTGTTGATACTTAGCAACTAGAAGAAGCCTCTATCTTAATAGTCACTTATAACATTTCATTAGGTACTTAATAAAGTTAACTTGCTACTGTAACTTACTTTTTACTCTTTAATATTTCTAGCGATGCGTGCCTATTTCTGAAAATGGTTGTTTCGCCTCTCAAAATCAAGGAACAACAGTAGACAAAGAGGAAACTATAATAGATAACGACATCACGTCCACAAATTCTGGAGATAATATTGGAAGTGAAGTAACAACTGATAAAGTATCGATCAGTACTGGAACTAATAGCAATGAAGTAACAATAGATTCTTCTAACAATGAACAAAGTTCAGTATCAGATGATATTCGTCTGCCTTCATCCACGTCTAGCAAACCTATCGAAATAACTGAATCCACAAGTAAAGCTCCAGTGACAGTTCCACCGAGTGTATGTCCACCAAATTTTGTTGGCTTTATCGCGGATCCTGAAAGATGCGATAGGTTCTTCCAATGCGTTGCTGGCCGCGCTATACCCTTGTACTGTAGACAAGGACATGAATTCGATAGTAAAATAGCAGTGAGTAGTTGTAATGTCATGTTTTTAAATAGATATTATAATTATGTAAATAATTAATTTAAATTTAATTTTCAGCAATGCGTCCCCATATCTGAAGATGGTTGCAATGCATTGAAAGGCTTAGTTACTTTATCGAACACCAATGATATTACAAGAAGTAATTCAACCAAAATTTATGTAAATTCGACACAGATTTGTCCACCTTCTATATCTGATAATATACCAGATCCGGAGTATTGTGACAGGTTTTACAAATGCTCAGACGGCACTACTATAGCGTTACGCTGTAGTGCTGGATTTGAATTTGATCCCACATTTAAAGTAAGTATTATTAACATATTAGTTTTTGCCCGCTGCTTCACACGAGTGATAATTGGGCCTGGGATAAAGGGTAGCCTATATCCGTCTCCAGGATGCAATTTATGTCCTTGTCAAATTTTATCAAAATCCGTTCAGCGGTTAAAGTGTGAAAAGGTAACAGACAGAGTTACATTTATAATATTTATATGAAGGTATGAATTTAATAAAAAAAATAAGGAGAAAGTTTGTATGTGTGTTATGTAACACGATCGTTATACTCACATGTTTGCCAAAATGTGTCGGTATGTAAATATAAAATACAGGAGACCTCGAATAAATGATTAGTATTGACATACTGGAAAGTCTGAATTTAATTTTATATAAGTTATAAGAATATTTACAAAATTGATTATTTTACATATATCAAATTGGCTTATTTCAATGCCACAAAAAATATTTCTATTTTAGAAATGTATCAAAATTTCTGGAGACGGGTGTTTTGCAAAGAAAGGAGACCGTGGAGCGTCAAAGTTACAACAGCACGAACATATTGTGACAGGAAACTAAGAAATAACGACGAAGGTAAATAGTTTTTAATTTAATTGTATAAAGATGGATCTTTGATACGATTTAACTGTTGAGTTTCTCTTGGGCTCTTCTCAGCAGAACTGCTTTCCGAGCCGGTGGGAGCTTCCTTATACATCGACTACTTGATGTTATTTAGATTAAATTGACGATTCAAAAGTGCTTTTTTAAGCCTAATTGAATAAAATGTGATTTCATTTATTTTCATTTTGTTATAATACCCGGCCTACTACGAAAGTGATCTTGAAAAAAAAAAACCAATAAGCCATTTTTAAATTGCTGAATTCTCTTGAGTAGCTTTTTTGACGAGATGCCCAACTTTCTTCATTACCCGACTGCGTCGAAGCCCAAATGAGGTTTATGTGTTTAACTGCATAACACTATTCCTTCGTCACTCACACGTCGTTCACTTTTACGCAGTCGGTATTTTTTAATTTTGTTTTTTTATTTTAAAATCGCGGATATTCGACCAGTGGGCGAACACACTAAAAAATAATTAAGAACATGGTATATTTAATTTTGTTTGCTTTTCGTTTTCATTGAAGAAGTAAACTTTTAAATCAAAACGTACTATAAGGTTACTGTAAGGTTTTATTTTTTAATTTAAAGAAATTGACAATTCTTATGTTTTTCGTGTTAAAATATTTTTTGTAGTTAAAAGAACTATGTCAATGCTTTTGATCAACTGCTAACCCTGTAAACCCATGAAGGGTTTCGTCAAAACAAATCAAATGACCCCAAAACTCGGAAGTGTTGCTAGTAGGCATTGAAGAGTTCCACTATCCACCTCCTGGCTCCATCATCAGATCAGTGAGATGGTACTAAATTATTGTATTGCATGTATTAATACGTAAGCATATGAAATACTTACATACATGGCTTCAATTCGATACGATCATTAGACGTAAAAATCGACTCAAGATTTCATTAAATATTTCGTTATAACTGAAGCTAATAAAACGTGTTAAATTAAAAGACTTCTATTAATATCCATATTACATTATTTTTCCTCAACGTGATAATATATATTTTTTCGAATTTTAATAAACAAATTTTCTAGGATTGTGTAACGACGGCTGCACGGCGTAAATCGGCAGACATCATTAACGACCAGGATAAACTACCTAGAATTTGATTGGCGCTGATTAGCATTCCCTAGTGGCTGTTTTCAGAACTAACAACAGTATTTCAACAGTACTATTTTTAATTATTTATCGTTTATGGGTTTTTTGATCCATACTTTTATTATGGCATTATTGGTATGTTACTTCTAAACGTAAGAATTGCCGATAGGGAATCTGCTCACTGCTGATAAGAGTATGCTATAGATATTGAGTATTTGTCAACGTCATGCTATAGAGTCAAAAAATAAATATAGATAAATATTCCGAAAGTATCACAATTGTTTTTTTTTGCGTGGAATTGGCGAAGAAAAATATGCTCAATAATTTATTTTTATAGACATAATATGACGTTCTTTTTAAATATCAATTGTCTAAGTATTAATATTTAACTACAAGTATTACTAATAGGCTGTGTAATGTACCTAATAATTATTATTTATTTTTTATTTAAAAAATGGTTAAACTTGATGTAAAATCCGTGTATTTTGTCATCTATGGTAATAAAATAAAGAAACAACCAATTTTATTTTTATGACATTTTATTTTCATTATGACATTTTAATAAATATGATTAATATAAAATAATAGAATCTATTTCAGTAACTGTACGAATTATATATTTTATTAATTAAGTAATTTACTGTGATTATTTCCATGTACTATTAAAAAATGACCTTAATCTATGAGCAATAAAAGAAAAAGGAAAATATCCTTCAGACATCCTCCAAAAAAAAAAGTTTTTAGGTGGTGGGGTTTCTGTTTATATAGTTACCAGAGTTCTTTGCACATAAAGAAAAATAACTCTGAACCGGGTTGTTTTAAAACACAATCTGCTTTTGTTGACATCAAAAGTAATACGATGTAAAAGAAAGTAAGTGAAAAGTTTGAATAAAAAAATCACCTGGCGTCATCTCAAAATCTAAACGAGATATCGAAAAATATTCATATTTTCATCGAAATCTATAATAATACACACACCATGACATTACAGTTCTTTGAATATTTTTTTCTTGTTGTGTTAAAACAAAAAATCATAAAAATATATGTCCTATACATAATATAACAAAAACCTCCATAAAATCATAATAATAATATAAATAATTATATATTATTCATACAATTACTATTATAGCAGTCACAGCGAAAAAATATTATAATTAATAATACTAATACAAGATTAAAATATTTACATTTTATGACTAAAAAAAAAACCAAATAAAAATATTTTGATATTTTAAAAACATTTAAAAAAATATATTTAAAAGTTACTTCGCCTTAAAAAAACATAATTATCGATGTTTATATATTTTTTAACATAATTATTTATGCTTTCGTTTTAATTGATTGAACTAATACAATTAGTATAATATACATTAATATTTACATATTATAACTATAATTAAAAATTGTGTGGAAACAGTAATTTTAGGTAAAAAAAATAAGTATATACTTAGGTATCATCTCAAACTCAATTTATATTGTAATAGCTTCAGGATGTATTTCTTCATATTTCCTTTTCGCTACATATCGTTCATAATTTCACGTCGATATCTTGCAAAACGTCGCTCGAAACAACTTGTTCTACCTTAGATTTTTTGTTACGGTGACAATTTGCTTCTAATTTTGGCTTACATTCCTATGTGACATAAAACAAAAAGATTTTTTGTACAAAAACAAAACATTTTACGAGAATCTGGTTACTTACTATGATAAATTCGGTTTTTTATATGTATGTTTGTTACTTCTTCATGCTGAATCGACTGGACAAATTTGGATGAAATTTAGTTCACTAATGTTAGGCGCCTAGACGAAGCGATGGTTAGTTTTTAGTGTATGAATATAAAATTTAAAAACACTGACACATAAAACTTTATTATTTACATTCTGTTTAATGTGAATAATAACTAATGATTTTAGATAACATATATACATGTTTTAGAATAAGTGACGATTTTGAAAAAAATATTTTATTTATTGGTGATGGAGTTTATTACTCTTAGTAACTAAAATATAAAATAGACTACAGAGTCACTTTAAAATTCTACTCTTCGGGGTGGGATTTTTAAAACTTTAAAATTTATTTTGTGGATAGTTCATTCATAAAAATTGGTTCACTATTGACAAAGATAATGAATAAAAATAATAACATAATAGCTATAGACAACCACAGGAGATATTAGTGCACAAGTATGTATGTATGTGCGTAAACATTTTCTATTTTCACTTTCAAACTTTGGCGGGACGACAATTCGACTCGATTAGACGAGATCGGAAATGCATTTACGCATACCACCAGCATACATACAGGTAGTCATGTGGGACTCACCGGCTACAGAAGCCAGTACTACGCACTAAAGTCTAAAATTCCGCCAACTCTAGACTGTTACTAACAATTTCTTGAAACCCCAATAGCTATAGGTACTTGGCTCGACCCTAATCTTGGAATTAAATTAAAAACTATGCGAAATAAAGTAAAACGCTGCGCTGAAACCACTCTATTGTTTAGCAACTACCATACTATTGTCTAAAACGAGCGTCAACTTATAAATCTCCTCTTTTGAGCAATTGAAATTTTAAAGATCAATGGCAGGTTTCTATACAACGTTTTACCTGATATCCATTTAAGGCGTCTCGAAATGAAAAAATGCTGACACGATGGGGATCACATAGCACAAGTTTAACTAAAATGATTTTTTTATTAGGAAGTCACAAAAAAAGATATCAGCATTTTTATTTTATGACTTGCGGTTATGTACCTACCTAGCAATGAGAGCTGTCACTGATTTTTGTACCAAATATTATAAATTAAATATTATTGTAAATTAAAAAAAAATACGTAAACGTTACATATAAGTAACGTTTTTAATTTCTTTATCATGGATGAAACAAGGTAATACTTTGAGTCCGTTAGGAGAAATCACTATTAGTTGTTGGTATACTGGCGATCGTCCGAGAGAATGCACAAATCGTCGTATGGGGCAGATAATCGGGTTCGTGGGTAAAGCGAGAGTGACAACATAAAATAAACTAGAAAAATGGAACAATAACAGCAAAAACAAACGTAGTAGCACAGTAAAGATATAAACAGTATTGTAACTCGGCCCTGTCCTTGAAATAATTACCTACGCGCCAGTACAGCCGCACTGTACACAACGACGCGAGAGGGCTGCCCGTCTACAGTATTTTCATTTCATCTTGAGTTTCTTTCTAGTTTTGTGATTGCAAATATTTAATTTTTTATTTAAAAATATTTAAATGTATGACCCTTATAAATTTGAGATTGAAAAATATTTGCGCCTCGACTGAGACGTACGAAAAACTTTATTGTTAAATTTAATAGTATAAAAAGATCCACATTCGGATAAAGAGTTTAATTAAAAATACTTTAATTTTAATTTAATTAATTATTTTATTTTCAAAAGATACGATGTCTCGACACTTTTTTGTTGACATTAGCGAAGTTACAGGAGAAATAAAATGTTTATTTTTGTATCCAATTATAAAAGCTACATAACATAACCATCTTATAATTTTCATATCCAATTATACGATCTGGCAGCCCTTTACGATTGTCTACAGAGTGTTTACCGAACGCGAGGCGCGTAGGTATAACTCGATTTTCGACCGTTTGTATGAAGATGAAATCTATACATATTATAAAATTCTAACTAAGCCGAATCTGTACATTAAATATTTTTTGGAAAATCTTATTGAAATATACATTATTATCGATGCAGAGGCCGAATCTATAGTTTTTAGAATTTTTGTCTGTCTGTCTGTCTGTCTGTCTGTCAGTCTGTCTGTCTGTCTGTCTGTTACCGCATCAGAGAAAAACCACTGGAGAGATTTTGATAAAATTTGGTATGATGATAGCTGGTTATCCGGGTCAACATATAGGATACTTTTTACCGCAGGAAAATATCTCATTTCTGAGAAAAAATACAAAAACTGGTTAAAATAAAAACACTGGTAGCAGAGCGTGGTTGTATTTTCGGTCTTTTACGTGTATAATACACGATATCTTTAATTTGCGAGAAATCGGTAATTTATATCTACCCCTTATTGTGTTAACATTTTGTCACGCGTTGCGGAGACAGCTGATAAGGCGTTGAACTGTGTTCGTTACCTTTATACGTACATTGTCAATATAATAATTATATAATAAACTTATGATGGTTATCGGATTATATCTTGGTGATTTTTGGATTTATGTATGTTACTAATCGTAGGTTCATTATTTCATTCAATGAAATTAGCATTAAAATTGCATTAATTGAAATATACATATTATAATTGTTTGTCTTGGAATAAGAAGTAAGAGGTTGTTCGTGAAATATATAGGATAATTATTATCGAGTTGTTTCATACGGTTTAAGATGTCATTGTTGAAAGTTAAATTTATGATATAAAGTTAAGAAGTATTATATACTTTATATTATACTGTGTTTAAAGATTAGCATTAACGGTTTATAGAAATTATAATTGTAATAAAATATTATATATAGTTTAATGTTCGGAATGTTTTAATATTTTATTTGAAATATATATATATATATATATATATATATATATATATATATATATATATATATATATATATATATATATATATATATATATATATATATATATATTATTTTTGGTTTGGCTTGATTAATAATAGTTATTTATCATGTCTGTACGGTTTCATTGGTCCCAATTTAGAGTAAAGTTGCAATGGTTGTTAGATAGTGCTGATCTTATAGATAGGCCAGAACTTTCTATGCGTTTATCGGTACGGCTTTTAACGGTGAATTCGGAATTTACGGCTTTTGAGACGTCTTACCAACGTATTCTTGAACTCGCGGACGAGACAATTACGGCGGACAGAGAAATAGTGGTTGCGGCCCGGGCGGACTATACTCGTGCTTTGGAAGCTTTTGATAAATTAATGACGATTAAATTGCAACAATCTCCTCCTACGTCGGCTTCTACTTCGGAAAATATTAAATCGGATCGGATGGAACTGGATGCTTTGTTATCACATTTACCAGAACTTCGGCTCCCATCCTTTGATGGTGATATGGATCAATGGGTTGGATTTAATAATCTTTTTGATAGCCTTGTAGATAAGCGGTCGGATTTATCTCCTGCGCAGAAATTAGCATATTTAATGTCATGTCTTTCCGGTGAACCTCGCGGTTTGGTTCAACATATTAGAATTTCGGATGAAGGTTACAGTATTGCTCGGAATCTTTTGATGAAGCGTTATCAAAATACTAGTCGGCTGGCAGATGTTCAGGTTGACCAGATTTTAAAATTACCTGTAATTTCTATTCGCCTTAATGGACTTCGGACTCAATTTTTAAATCCATTAATTATGGCGGTAAATCAATTAGAGCGGCTTGGTTTTCCTGTCGAGGAATGGTCATTTTTACTTTTACATATATGTTTGTCAAAATTGCCTACTACACTTAAATCTCGGTTTGAACAGAAATTCGGATGTGAAACAGATATTATACCAAAATATTCGGAATTGGTTGAGTTTTTGGAAACGGAATGTCGGCTTTTAGAATGTGCAAGTTCGGAATCTACGCATGGTTTGTATAATGAATACAATGCGAGGCAAACAAAGCCTTCACGTAAGGCTGGTCATTATGCTGCGGTTGAAGTTTCTCCTCCATGCGCTTGCTGTGGTGAAACAAAACATTCTGTTCTGAATCATTGCTCTCAATTTAAAGCAATGACACCTTTCGCGAGAAAAGATTTAGTTAACCTTAAACGTCTTTGTTTCTTTTGCTTAGGTCCTCATTCTTATCGAGTGTGCAGCCGAATTCCTCATTGTCATTGTGGTAGTAATAAGCATCATCCAATGCTTTGTTTCAATCGGTCGGGAACCCAACAAAGGCGGAATATTAATCGGAACTCTACGGAACGGTCACCTCCTCGCATGGGCGGGGGTGGTCGCTATTATAATAGAACAGTTAGAAAATCTCCTCGGAACTCACCTGCTCGTACGTCACCTTCTTCGCCGCACCAACGGGGAGAAGTGGAACGAGTTGGTAACTCTAACGGTCGAAACCATGGTCATCATTATGATGAACGGAACGCTACGCGTGAGGCTGTTTATACTGACTCACGTGGTTACTCACCAGGTCGGCGCTAGGATACGGTCCCCACCTACCCTCTTGAGACGTGCCCTAAAGCTACTGTTTTATTACCTACAGCATTGGTTAAGGTTTATTTTAATTCGGATTCGGATAGGGGCGTTACGGCTAGGGCTTTATTGGACGCAGGGTCTCAAGGGTCATTGATCACCTCTAAGTTATTGGGTAGGTTGGGGTTATGTTTAGAAAAATGTACGGAACGGGTTAAAGGAGTAGGAGGTATTGAAAATATTAATATTATCGGAAGGTCCTCGGTTACATTTTCTCCATTAAATAATTCATTTCCTAGAGTAACCACAACGGTAGTATGTATTGATACAATTGTCGGTGATCAACCGTTAATTTGTTTGAATAAATCGGTAACGGATTTAACTATGGGTTTAAGTCTTGCAGACCCAGATTTTTATATTCCACAGCCAGTGGATCTTTTACTTGGTTCGGATGTTTTCGGTTCACTAGTCGGAGGTGATAAAATTATATTAAATTCTTCTGGTCTTACGGCGTATAGTACGGTTTTCGGATACATTATTTTAGGTCCAGTGGAATATATTGAATCGAGCTTAATTGATAATTCGGAATATTTCGGTGTTTCTATTGCGGATACCTTACAAAGGTTTTGGGAGGTGGAAGAACCACCAATGGCATCGCGTTTGGGTTTACCTGATGAGGAGTGTGAACTCTTTTATATTAATAATACTTTTCGGTTAGAAAACGGTCGGTTTGTTACTAAGTTGCCTTTCTTGTCTAATAGACCTTTATTAGGTGATTCGAGAGTGTCGGCGGAAAAAAGATTTTTTGCCTTAGAAAAACGGTTTACTAAAAATCCCGTGTTGCGAGAAAAATATATTGATTTCATGCGTGAATATTTAAAGCTCGGACACATGTCGGTATCAAACTTTGATTTTAATAGTGACCAAGAATATTTTGTCATACCTCATCATGCGGTATTTAAAGTTTCGGATGAAAACTCTAAGTTACGTGTTGTTTTCGATGGTAGCAGTGTTACTACTTCGGGTGTTTCTTTGAATCACTGTTTGCACGCTGGTCCAAAGCTACATAAGGATATAACGGAAATTTTGATTAATTTTAGACGGCATCAAATTGTTTTTATATCGGATATTGGGATGAGGTTATAACTGGAGATATTGAATATGAGTGGAATCATTTTAGAAATGACCTTTCTTATATTAGAGATATTCGGATTTCGCGATGTATTATTCCTAAATCGGCTAAATGTATTACGGTTCACGGCTTCTCGGATGCTTCGGAAGCAGGATATGCTGCTGTTGTTTACTTGCGTGCGGTTTCAGATAATGGTAGCCCCTCAGTTAATTTAGTTATGGCTAAAAGCAAGGTCGCCCCAATTAGATCACGACTAACAATTCCAAAGCTGGAATTGTGCGGAGCCGTGCTCTTGCAAAAACTTCTACATCACGTTTGCCTTTGTTTGAAAAGGACCGTTGATGTCCAGGAGGTGTTCGGTTGGACTGATAGTTCTATAGTTTTAGCTTGGCTAAGAACTTCTCCTCATACTCTTCAAGTATTTGAGGCGAATCGAGTATCACAAATACAAAATTCTTCAGTACCAATTACGTGGCGACATGTACCGGGAGATTTAAACCCTGCAGATTGTGCTTCACGGGGCTTATATGCGTCGGAGCTAGTGCATCATAATCTCTGGTGGGGTCCAAAATGGCTGTCATATCCAGATTCACATTGGCCTGTGTTAACTACATCTCAAGTTACTCATTCGGAGCTGCCTGGTATGAAATGCCTCGTAGCTACCACTTCGGAATTTGTTCCTAATTTCGGTTTTCTTATTGAACGTTGTAGTTCCTTAGATAAACTTATATCGGTTACTGCTTGGATTCGGAGATTTCTTAATAATTGTAAACGGAAAGATAATCGGAGACTTACGGCTTATTTACTCCCTCAAGAACGTAAAGATGCGTTATTAAGGTTGATTGGGCTTATTCAAACGGAGAGTTTTCATATGGAAATGAAACGTATTCGGAACGGACAAACGTTGAGCGGACATTTAAAACGGCTTAACCCATTTATTGATTCGGACGGTCTTTTTCGTGTTGGAGGACGACTCAAAAATTCGGATTTATCTTATAGCGCAAGACACCCATTGTTGCTTCCTAAATCGGGACATTTTATTAATCTTTTAATATTGGATTTACATTTAAAAAATTCACATGCTGGACCAAACGCACTTTTAGCTATTTTGCAACGGAATTATTGGGTACTTTCTGCTCGAAGGGCAGTACGGAAGGTTACATTTAAATGTGTTTCTTGTTATAAGTTAAAGGGAATTACGATGCAACCCTTAATGGGAGACTTACCAAGAGATCGAATTGTAGCTGCTAAACCCTTTCAAGGTGTTGGGACTGATTTTGCGGGACCCTTTTTTGTACGGTCACATAAACATCGTAATCCAAAAATCATCAAGGCTTACTTATGCGTCTTTGTATGTCTGACCACTAAATCTGTTCATTTAGAATTGGTTTCGGAATTATCAACGGAGGCTTTTATTGCCACTCTTACTCGGTTTGTTTCTAGGCGTGGCCTACCTTCGGTTATTCGGTCGGATTGTGGTACTAATTTTAAAGGAAGTGATAGATATTTAAAGGAAGTAATTAGTTTTTTGGATAAAAGTGAAGGTCACATAGGTCAAGATTTATCTCGACGTGGAATTACATGGATCTTTAACCCACCTGGGTGTCCATCGTGGGGAGGCTTGTTTGAAGCTGCAGTTAAATCGGCGAAAACTCATCTAAAACGTGTTATTGGGGAAACTACCTTAACTTTTGAAGAGCTCAGCACTCTATTCTGTAAAATTGAAGCGGTGTTAAACTCACGGCCCTTATGTCCTCTTTCGTCGGATCCCAATGATTTGGAAATATTAACTCCTGGTCACTTTCTAATTGGCCAGCCGTTGAATGCGGTTCCCGAATATCCACTAGAGGATATAAAATTTTCTAAATTATCTCGGTTTCAACTTCTACAGCAAATGTCACAAAGAGTTTGGCATAGATGGCATTTGGAGTATCTCCACACCCTGCAGCAACGTTTTAAGTGGAATGATTCAATAAATCCACCTAAGGTTGGAGATTTGGTTTTACTAAAGGAGGAAAATACTCCTCCTCTTCAATGGCGTCGAGGTCGGATAATAGCTTTACACCCAGGAACAGATGGTGTGGTCAGGCTCGCGGAAATACGGATTGCTAAAGGTACGATTTTGCAACGTGCAGTTTCCAAGCTGTCACGTTTGCCTTTAGATTAGGATATTAGTATTTAGGCTGGTGTTAGGGTAATTTAAGATTAGTTTCGGTTAAAGCAGTTTGGGACTGCTTGGGCGGGGGAATGTTTAGTATTTTTTATATATGGTATTATTGTCTTAAGTCATGTTTGAAATGACAGTTGTCAATTGGATTCGGGATTGTTCGGTCGGTGTAACGAGTGCTCCTCTCGTTTGAATTGTTTCGGTTACAAAGTAAAATAAGTATTTTCGGTCGGATTAATTATGGGCTTATATATTTATACATCACATACACACAAACACCCCTAGTGATCAGTGCCTACGCAGGATTAAGGATTCCGGGCCCGGCAACGCTTCCACGGCTGGGTCCACGTACAGGGTACACTTTATATTATAATTTATTAGCGTTAGTTTTATATATATTTTACTCCGCGTAACGCGGATCATACAAACACGATGATACTACTATTTTAGCAATGCAACTTACTTATATATGTTAAAACTATTTAAAAAAGCTTATCGTACAAGAAATATCAATAGCGTATTTTATTCATTAAAATAGTTATTTTAATGAAAATTTATTTATGTGTTATTTAGATATTTGACAATAGATGTCGCCACGTGTTTTTAAAATACGTAGTTTTAATCCAAAAAAAATGTACCTATCTATGACTTTATTAGAATTATTACTAAAGTACCCGCGGCCCCGCCCGTGTTCAAATTTTCAATAAAACAAACATTTGGCTTTATAAATCAGTAATATTTTGTTGGCCGAAACAATTTTCGAATGAAAGTATTTGTAAATTTTTTTGTTTAGTAAATACTGTTAATTTTTTTAATCTTTTAATGTAAAAATTGGGCGAATGTATATCTAACTCGCATATTATAGGTTTTGTATAGCAAAATACTGTGTTGTTTTTCTTACTTACATATTTTGTTAGGTTAACACTAAAATAAATACGAATAATATTTACGTTTCCACAATATCGACTCATTTTATCAACCGTAAAAATAAGTTCGATTCATATTATCTTATAACATTTTATGGCAAACAAGTTTATGGCTGTTAAACTGACAAAGCGGGTAACTAAAAATATTCCATATCTCAAAAACTATGAAAAAGTATTTTAGGAACTGTTATACCTCAACTTTTTCAGTTTTTTTTTGACACTATTTCTTGGAAAGTAAAGGTTTAAAGAACACAGTAAAATACTTACGACTTTAATCATATTAACCGTGCCATATAAAATAATAAAAAGTATTTGCTTAAAATATTAAATTAATCAATAGCTGTCTATTAGTAAAACATGAATAAAATTAATTCCGTCGTTTGAAAGTTTATCGCCCAAAACTTAACAAACAAACAAAACAAAAGTATAGAAAACAAAAAGTGCAATATTACTAAATCAAATATGAGATTAACTGAGGAACCTTTGTGACATTGTCAATCACCGTCATTATTTACCAATCATAGGGTGCGCAATGAAATTGGTATATATGTAAGAGTATACTAATATGTAAAACCTAAGAATTTGGCTTTGGTCATATGAACGCGGGCGGAGCCGCGGGAAATGCTAGTTTTGTACATATTACGTTACATTCATTGTTTTTAAAAAATATTTCATGTATAGATTTCGCTAAGTTACTTATTATATGTATAGACTAGCAGAACCCGCGGCTTCGCCCGCGATCAAACTTTATTACTTGCAAAAATAAGGAAAACAAATTTCATTTTAGCGATCGTAACTCAAAATAAAAAAACAACAAACAAACTAAACAAATTCTACATTTCATGTTTATTTCATTGTATTGAAGAACATTAATACTACCTAAGTTTCAAGTAATTCTGATCATAAACAATTTTTTCCTCATATAAACAACACAACCCCGTTTTACCCTTTAAGGGATGAATTTTGAAAAAAAAGATATTTGTATTGTTTTAGTTGTCGTTTTAAAGATAAATTCAATTTCCGGGCATCAATTACAGAGTTTCATAGAAACTTTCATTCCCTATTTGACAGCCTTATAGGATGAATTTCAAAAAATGCTAAATTACGTATTTATTTAATTGTATTGAAGAGCATTAATTCCAAGTTTCAAGTAATTCTGATCATAAATAATTGTTCGCCCATATAAACTTTATCACCCCCTTTTACCTTCTTAAGGGATGAATTTAGAAAAAAATCTAATACAGATATTTCTACTTTTTCATCTTAAAGCTAAATACCACTTTCTGTGCATTTCGCGTTAAGAATTACAAAGTTTCATACAATCTTTTATCCCCTATTTTACCCCCTTAGGGGACGAATTTCGAAAAATCCTTTCTTAGCAGATGCCTACATTGTATAAAGAATATGTCATCCAGATTTCACGTTTCTACGACCAGCGGTTTAGGCTGTATGTTGATCGATCAGTCAGTCAGGACAAAGCATTTTATGTATATATAGATAATTCTAACTACGCTCTGCTACCACTACTCTGTGTTCACCAACATAAAGAGTGCAGTGAGGGTCTTCTAAATTAATTGATAATACGATTAATGAAGATAGATAT
This sequence comes from Fabriciana adippe, assembly GCA_905404265.1. NCBI lineage: Eukaryota > Metazoa > Arthropoda > Insecta > Lepidoptera > Nymphalidae > Fabriciana > Fabriciana adippe. The sequence continues at coordinate 7,470,285 of FR989982.1, read as the reverse complement.
TTATAACCATTTAACATTCTATTATAATATTATAAATTTTTTACCTGCCATTTATAAATTCAAATTGGAATAAAAGACAGGATTGGGCGCGCGTTCATAACAGTATTGCTCGCTCCATTTTCTAGGTCTATGGTGTCCAGTAAATTAAATCTATTATTATAAATGAAGTCCCGCATTATTTTTGTCAGTATCTGGGCGATCGAGCTTCGCTCGGAGTTTTTGGCCAAAAATACGATTTTGTTTAAAAAAAGAAAAACTAAAAAATTGAATAAATACAAAAAAATAAAATAAAAGTAAAAACTTTGTATCTGACCGGGATTCGAACCTGGATACCTGTGATTGTCAGTCTTGCACCTTGGCTGCTTGATCAGGATGCTTATGCCCGAGCGTAAGAACCATATTTTGCGGGGAATAATGCGAAAGAAAACCGCATGAAAACTCGAAAACACGCGTTTTCTCAGACATAAGACTAACCTAGATCAATTTTTCGCTCCCGACAACCCCCACATACCAAATTTCAGCGAAATTTTTAGAACTGTTTCCGAGATCGCCGGTATAAACTAATAAATAAATATACATATAATACATAATAAACAAGAATTGCTCGTTTAAATATAGTACCTGGCGACCGAGCTTCGCTCGGAGTTCTTTTTTGTTATATCGTATTTTTTAGATAAAAAAATAAAATTAAAACAAAAGTAAACTTTCTATTCCGACCTAGACTCAATCCCGGGCACATGTATTGTCTAACTTACGCTTTGATCGCTCGACTACGATGCTTATGTTCGAGTGTAAGAAATTATCGACAATATTCTGCATAGAATAATGCAAAAGAAAACCGCATGAAAACTCGAAAACACGCGTTTTCCCAGACCTCAGACTAACCTAGATCGATTTTTCGCCCCCGAAAGATCCCACATACCAAATTTCAGCGAAATCGTTAGAGCCTTTTCCGAGATCGCTGGTATAAATAAATAAAGATATAAAGATATAAATATATAAGAATTGCTCGTTTAAATATATTAGACTAGCAGAACCCGCGGCTTCGCCCGCGATCAAACTACGAAAAAAGAACTTTTTCGCAATACATATTTTATTACTTGCAAAAATAAGTTCGTGTAAGTTTTATTATTTCTTATATATATATGGAAAACAAAGAGCATTAATACCAAGTTTCAAGTAATTCTGACCATAAACAATTTTTTCTTCATATAAACAGCACAACCTCTTTTTACCCTTTTAAGGGATGAATTTTGAAAAAAATTATATTTGTATTGTTTTAGTTTTCATTTTAAAAGTAAATTATAGCATTTTCCGTTCAACAATTACAGAGTTTCATACAAACTTTCACCCATATTTAACAGTCTTATAAATGAAATTCAAAAATTGCTAAAATACGTATTTATTTAATTGTATTGAAGAACATTAACACCAAGTTTCAAATTATTCTGATCCTAAATAATCATTTGCCCATACAAACTTTATTACCCCCTTTTACCCTTTTAAGGGATGAATTTTGAAAAAAATCGAATACATGTATTTCTTATTTTTCACCTTGAAGCTAAATACCACTTTCGGTGCATTTCGCGTTACGAATGACAGAGTTTCCTACAATCTTTTACTCATATTTTACTCCCTTAGGGGTTAATCCTTTCTTAGCGGACGCCTACATTGTATAATAAATATACCCTCCAAATTTTCTCGTTTCTACGACCAGCGGTTTAGGCTGTGCGTTGATCGATCAGTCAGTCAGTCAGGACAAAGCATTTTATGTATATATAGATTAGATTAGATAGATAGATAACAAATTACCTTGATGTATGTAAATGTAAATAATAAAAAAATATAAAAATAAAATGAAAGTATAAAAAGCTTACCTTAACATAAGGATTAAATGCATATCCATATTTGCATTTCATCCTGCGTATAACTCCAAAGAAGCAGGAATAGTAATATTTACAATCTCTTCGATCGGGATACCGAAAAATGTCTAAGATACCACACTTCCTTTTTTTGGGACGTTGAGGAGAATCTGAAGTAGTATGTGGTGGGGGATGGGTTGTTGTATCAAATTTGCAAGGAGGAGGAGTAGGGGGTAGAGGTGGTAAAGTGTGTACAGATACAGTAGTAGATGTTGATGGTGTGCGTTCTGGCGTTGAACTTACTGTAGGCGTGGATGAAGGCGTGGATAGAGTTGCATTAGGAGGTGTGCCAGGTTCAGTGCTACTTTGTGTAGGTGGCGTTTCTGTAGTGGGCCCTGTTGTTGTCTCAGGAGTTGTTACACTTGACGTGGTAGGTGGTTTTGTAGTCGTACTTGTGGTTGTCGTACTAATTGGTGGCAAAGGTTTTTTTGAAGAGGTTGTGGTGGACTCAGTAGTGGATGTTGATGGTGTTTCTTTTGGCGTTGAGCTTACTGTAGGCGTGGATGAAGGCGTGGATAGAGTTGCATTAGGAGGTGTGCCAGGTTCAGTGCTACTTTGTGTAGGTGGCGTTTCTGTAGTGGGCCCTGTTGTTGTCTCAGGAGTTGTTACACTTGACGTGGTAGGTGGTTTTGTAGTCGTACTTGTGGTTGTCGTACTAATTGGTGGCAAAGGTTTTTTTGAAGAGGTTGTGGTGGACTCAGTAGTGGATGTTGATGGTGTTTCTTTTGGCGTTGAGCTTACTGTAGGCGTGGATGAAGGCGTGGATAGAGTTGCATTAGGAGGTGTGCCAGGTTCAGTGCTACTTTGTGTAGGTGGCGTTTCTGTAGTGGGCCCTGTTGTTGTCTCAGGAGTTGTTACACTTGACGTGGTAGGTGGTTTTGTAGTCGTACTTGTGGTTGTCGTACTAATTGGTGGCAAAGTTTTTTTTGAAGAGGTTGTGGTGGACTCAGTAGTGGATGTTGATGGTGTTTCTTTTGGCGTTGAGCTTACTGTAGGCGTGGATGAAGGCGTGGATAGAGTTGCATTAGGAGGTGTGCCAGGTTCAGTGCTACTTTGTGTAGGTGGCGTTTCTGTAGTGGGCCCTGTTGTTGTCTCAGGAGTTGTTACACTTGACGTGGTAGGTGGTTTTGTAGTCGTACTTGTGGTTGTCGTACTAATTGGTGGCAAAGGTTTTTTTGAAGAGGTTGTGGTGGACTCAGTAGTGGATGTTGATGGTGTTTCTTTTGGCGTTGAGCTTACTGTAGGCGTGGATGAAGGCGTGGATAGAGTTGCATTAGGAGGTGTGCCAGGTTCAGTGCTACTTTGTGTAGGTGGCGTTTCTGTAGTGGGCCCTGTTGTTGTCTCAGGAGTTGTTACACTTGACGTGGTAGGTGGTTTTGTAGTCGTACTTGTGGTTGTCGTACTAATTGGTGGCAAAGGTTTTTTTGAAGAGGTTGTGGTGGACTCAGTAGTGGATGTTGATGGTGTTTCTTTTGGCGTTGAGCTTACTGTAGGCGTGGATGAAGGCGTGGATAGAGTTGCATTAGGAGGTGTGCCAGGTTCAGTGCTACTTTGTGTAGGTGGCGTTTCTGTAGTGGGCCCTGTTGTTGTCTCAGGAGTTGTTACACTTGACGTGGTAGGTGGTTTTGTAGTCGTACTTGTGGTTGTCGTACTAATTGGTGGCAAAGTTTTTTTTGAAGAGGTTGTGGTGGACTCAGTAGTGGATGTTGATGGTGTTTCTTTTGGCGTTGAGCTTACTGTAGGCGTGGATGAAGGCGTGGATAGAGTTGCATTAGGAGGTGTGCCAGGTTCAGTGCTACTTTGTGTAGGTGGCGTTTCTGTAGTGGGCCCTGTTGTTGTCTCAGGAGTTGTTACACTTGACGTGGTAGGTGGTTTTGTAGTCGTACTTGTGGTTGTCGTACTAATTGGTGGCAAAGGTTTTTTTGAAGAGGTTGTGGTGGACTCAGTAGTGGATGTTGATGGTGTTTCTTTTGGCGTTGAGCTTACTGTAGGCGTGGATGAAGGCGTGGATAGAGTTGCATTAGGAGGTGTGCCAGGTTCAGTGCTACTTTGTGTAGGTGGCGTTTCTGTAGTGGGCCCTGTTGTTGTCTCAGGAGTTGTTACACTTGACGTGGTAGGTGGTTTTGTAGTCGTACTTGTGGTTGTCGTACTAATTGGTGGCAAAGGTTTTTTTGAAGAGGTTGTGGTGGACTCAGTAGTGGATGTTGATGGTGTTTCTTTTGGCGTTGAGCTTACTGTAGGCGTGGATGAAGGCGTGGATAGAGTTGCATTAGGAGGTGTGCCAGGTTCAGTGCTACTTTGTGTAGGTGGCGTTTCTGTAGTGGGCCCTGTTGTTGTCTCAGGAGTTGTTACACTTGACGTGGTAGGTGGTTTTGTAGTCGTACTTGTGGTTGTCGTACTAATTGGTGGCAAAGGTTTTTTTGAAGAGGTTGTGGTGGACTCAGTAGTGGATGTTGATGGTGTTTCTTTTGGCGTTGAGCTTACTGTAGGCGTGGATGAAGGCGTGGATAGAGTTGCATTAGGAGGTGTGCCAGGTTCAGTGCTACTTTGTGTAGGTGGCGTTTCTGTAGTGGGCCCTGTTGTTGTCTCAGGAGTTGTTACACTTGACGTGGTAGGTGGTTTTGTAGTCGTACTTGTGGTTGTCGTACTAATTGGTGGCAAAGGTTTTTTTGAAGAGGTTGTGGTGGACTCAGTAGTGGATGTTGATGGTGTTTCTTTTGGCGTTGAGCTTACTGTAGGCGTGGATGAAGGCGTGGATAGAGTTGCATTAGGAGGTGTGCCAGGTTCAGTGCTACTTTGTGTAGGTGGCGTTTCTGTAGTGGGCCCTGTTGTTGTCTCAGGAGTTGTTACACTTGACGTGGTAGGTGGTTTTGTAGTCGTACTTGTGGTTGTCGTACTAATTGGTGGCAAAGGTTTTTTTGAAGAGGTTGTGGTGGACTCAGTAGTGGATGTTGATGGTGTTTCTTTTGGCGTTGAGCTTACTGTAGGCGTGGATGAAGGCGTGGATAGAGTTGCATTAGGAGGTGTGCCAGGTTCAGTGCTACTTTGTGTAGGTGGCGTTTCTGTAGTGGGCCCTGTTGTTGTCTCAGGAGTTGTTACACTTGACGTGGTAGGTGGTTTTGTAGTCGTACTTGTGGTTGTCGTACTAATTGGTGGCAAAGGTTTTTTTGAAGAGGTTGTGGTGGACTCAGTAGTGGATGTTGATGGTGTTTCTTTTGGCGTTGAGCTTACTGTAGGCGTGGATGAAGGCGTGGATAGAGTTGCATTAGGAGGTGTGCCAGGTTCAGTGCTACTTTGTGTAGGTGGCGTTTCTGTAGTGGGCCCTGTTGTTGTCTCAGGAGTTGTTACACTTGACGTGGTAGGTGGTTTTGTAGTCGTACTTGTGGTTGTCGTACTAATTGGTGGCAAAGGTTTTTTTGAAGAGGTTGTGGTGGACTCAGTAGTGGATGTTGATGGTGTTTCTTTTGGCGTTGAGCTTACTGTAGGCGTGGATGAAGGCGTGGATAGAGTTGCATTAGGAGGTGTGCCAGGTTCAGTGCTACTTTGTGTAGGTGGCGTTTCTGTAGTGGGCCCTGTTGTTGTCTCAGGAGTTGTTACACTTGACGTGGTAGGTGGTTTTGTAGTCGTACTTGTGGTTGTCGTACTAATTGGTGGCAAAGTTTTTTTTGAAGAGGTTGTGGTGGACTCAGTAGTGGATGTTGATGGTGTTTCTTTTGGCGTTGAGCTTACTGTAGGCGTGGATGAAGGCGTGGATAGAGTTGCATTAGGAGGTGTGCCAGGTTCAGTGCTACTTTGTGTAGGTGGCGTTTCTGTAGTGGGCCCTGTTGTTGTCTCAGGAGTTGTTACACTTGACGTAGTAGGTGGTTTTGTAGTCGTACTTGTGGTTGTCGTACTAATTGGTGGCAAAGGTTTTTTTGAAGAGGTTGTGGTGGACTCAGTAGTGGATGTTGATGATGGTATGTCTGTTGTTGGTGTTAGTGTACTTGTGACAGTTGAATCAGTTCCTTGTGTCGATAAAGTAGATGAAATTGTGGGAGTTGTCATGGGTGGCGCAATTGTAGGATCTGTTACGTTGGGACATGTGTGGTTACATATATAAGGTAAAGGAATAATTATCACTATGGCTTGTGTAATACTGCAATTATTCGTTGCAATTACTGGCTCGCAATTCTGAAAAGGTATAACAACATTAATATATTTTAAATAAAACTATCTTTTCGGACTTTTTTGCGAATGTATTTTGATTTTTGGTTCCCGCCGTTTCGAATGCTTTACAGTAATCATGGTCACCAGAGAGAGATATAGAGTTATAACAGACAATGTCTACCCACAAAATTATCTTTGAGACGTCTAAAACCTTAGTTTTTCCCGTGGGCCGTGACCATGACTACTGTAAAGCTTCATGCGTTCATTTAAAATTACAAATATACGCATAAATCTAAGAAAACATTAATATAGTTAAAAAACAATTACGTTTTCTTTTCTATGAAATTGAAAATTTAAAATGCTTAACATACACACATATTATAAGTAGTTTTGCGGTGTAATACATGTGAAGTATCACTTTTAAAGAGTCGAGTTTAACATTCAGAGAAAATAGAGTAGCTAGTTTGAGATCTAAGTTTTCTTACAATTAAAAAAAAAAAAAGATAAAATACGTACGTTTGTTTTAAAGTCGAAGAACATTCCTGGTGGACATGTTTGTGAATATGCTTTATACAACCAGCATAATATAAAATTTTTACACTCTTTTGGAAAAGTTATACTCGTAACATTTAATGTCTGATTTGCATAAGGATTGCAAAATGCACTTCCCATCCACAGAAGGAGCAAAAAGAACATACGAGAATATTCTGAAATCATCCTTAGTATTATCATAAATTGTTAAGATTCTTTGTTGGTTTATCCTTTCTTCTCGCCTCAAAAAAGGAACCGGTTTTTAGGATATTTTGCAAACAGCTAGTATGTAGGATAGAGAGGCTACTTTTAATTCCTTTTATGTTGGTATATCCTGTGGTGTTACTACTGATATTATTTTGCTGCTGAAAGGTATGTAAAAACGCACTTGAGCGATATGAGATTGTCACTTGTCTATTCTGATATTATAAAGGGGAAGAGATTATTATTGATTTGTTTGTGCCCAATTACATATCTCTGGAACTACCAAACGTATTTGGAATGATTATAATTATTTTTGCGGCTTATTATTTATAGACTACTAGGTTTAGCCCGTGGTTTCGCTCGCGTGGTACCTAGGGCGGACATCAAAGGCAGTCTATGTCCGTCCCCAGGAAGTTATTTATGTCCTTTGCAAATTTTATCACTGGTTTGAGTGAGAAAAGGTTGCAGTCAAATTTAATTTCAGATTTACAATAATTCTAGCGATTCACCCTTGTTTTGCGCGGGTGCGTCCCTAGCGGTTCCCTGCTTTTTGAGCGGAACCCTAATTCTTTTTCTAAAACAAAAGTAGCCTAAGTCATACATTATGTATGTCAACAGCTATCTGCCAGTGAAAGTCTCTTCAAAATTCGTCCAGCCATTTCGGAAAACAGTCGGAACAAAGAGACAGACAAATAGGCAGATGGGCAAACATTTTAAAAATTGTGGTTTTCTTAAAGGTACCTACCGTACATAATTTAATATATTTAGTAAAAGGCTTTTGTATTGACGTTACAAACAGACACTTTAAATTTATTAATCTGTATAGAAGGATTTTATGAAAGTGTATTAATAATAATTAATTGATTGTTTTGTATAGAAACATGTAGTGATTAACACTACCTTATTTATCTAAAGTTTATGTTTCTTTCTATGTGTTTGGGTGTGTGTGCATGCGCGTTTGCGCGTCTGACATAAAAATCTAGAGACCTGAACTTCACAAAGTATACATATACTTCATATTGAAAAAATGGGAATCGGTTGGAGTCATGTCCATCGAGTACGGGAGACGATGAATAACTTTAGATCCTGTAGTGTTCAAATAATTTCTTCGTTTTCATTAGTGCTTGCATAGATAATGGTAGTCCAGTGGAAGTAATGTGCTTCAAATCTCGCGTACCTCTGATATTTTCGTCTTTAAACCATTTTTAACATGACTATCTCTTGCCTTACGGTAAAGGAAAACATTGAGGAAACCTGCATGTCTAAGAGGACCTAACTAATTTTGCGAAAGACATGTGAAGTCCCCCGACTAGTACTTAGTTAGTGTGTTTTACTCTAGTCTGATCTGGTGGTTTTGTCATGGTTGTTTGAACAACTTTACAGTAGACACCTGCTGTAATTTATAGACTGGCTTTGGATGAGCAGGCAAGAGAGCATTTCACTATGGGAAAGCCAAACTGTTACTGTCATTTTCCTATAGGTGAGAAACTTTGTTTTAGGCCTTAGAGGATTGTTCCAATGCTTGACTCTGGTTCAGTCATAGTATTGATCACAAGCTATTGTCGTAAAGTTTTCTCATCACATTTCATTAAAATAAAATGGTCTAAAATCCCTTAACTTCTGTAGAAGCTAATCAAAGGCAAGATTATTAATTTTATCGTTATAATGGGAATGAATTATTGCGGTTATGCTAACGTCAGACGATACCGTTTTTTCCTTGCCAGTTTCATACGAATATTGATTTTATTTCAATCAATTTTAGTTCATCTTTATTGAATTTATCGATCGGTATTCCTCTCAGCTCATTCTTCAAGTCAAGGTTCCCATTACGAAAGTGATTAAATTAATAACATAACGCTGATGATCAATTGTATCTTTACCGCGGCTCGCATCATCAATTGGTGAATGGTTATTTGGTTTTATATCAGAATGCATATTTGAGAATTCCCTTAATTTTTCTTCAACGTGAGTTTAATTCAAACATTGAATCGGGCTATTATTATAAATGCTAATTTTGTACGTGTGTGTGGGTGTTTGCGAGTGTATGAGTGCGAACGTGCGTGAGTGCGTGCGTGCATGCGTGTTTGCCTTGTATTTGTTCTGTGTGCCACAGATAGACCTGAACCTGATAATCTGCGGTTATTAGGTAAGTAACAGCAAATCATCGGATGCAAATATGGTAAGTTGTTGTGCAAAAATAATTGAACTTTAACAACTAGGTATATATTATTTTCAATATATTAAACTGTAGTAGGTAGAACCTATGGCGCGAAGAATATTTCACGTGGTTATAGAGTAAGATAGCGAAACGAAGTAGTTTCCGCAAAATATAACGTGGCCGCATAATGTCATTTAGAGACGGATTTGGGCAAAGCAAGGGCAGGTTGCTAATGTTCAACTAAATATATGTATATGTTGACTGAGAATGGCAGTGGTAAAGTTTGCTTAGTTTGAACTAAACCAATCGAAGTGCGCCCTTGATATTTTTATGTGCGATTCATTTCCCACAAGATTACCACTTGTATTACGGTGAAGGAAAACATCTTGAGAAAACCTGCATGTGTGAAAAAATCTAACAAGTTTTTGAAAAATAAGTCCACTAACCCGCACTTGGCCAACGTGGACTATAGCCTCGTATAGAAGGGGGATCCACTCCCAGCAGTGGGACGTAAAAAATAGCTGAATACAAATACAGTTACGTTATAGGTACCACTCATTTTAAATAAAGGTTAGGTATCTTATTTTTATGAGCAACTCATTGTATCATTAAATTGCCTTATGTTTTTGAAAGCTACACTACATTGCCAAAAAGCTACTTGACGCTTCATTAAATAATGTCGAGATGAACCCCAAATAATACACAAAAACGTACCTATCTTATTGGAGATTTTCATTTCAAATGAAATTAAATAACTGTATGTTCAAAGAAGTTACGTGTTCATAGCAGTTAGCTCGATACTGTTCAGATAATATATGAAACTAAACTAATTACTATAATATAACTTTAATAACCGAAAAAATCGATTGTTATTACTGATAAAAAATAAAAGTCGTCTAATGCATTTTCGATCTTAGACGAATATAATGAAAGCGATTATTTAAAAAATATACAAATTTGACATCATCTGTACATCATAATTTGCACATGCGTTTGTGTTATTAATGATGTAAAATATTATACGCCTCGTTGGTCTAGTGGCTAGTATGTACGGTTTTAGATCATCGAGCCTTAGGTTCGAGTCCCAATTCAGTGACAGGACACGATCAGTGTGAGTTAACTTCGCCAACTTCTCAACTCCAGGATGCTACTGAGAATTCCTTAACAGAAAAACTCAATAACTAAACTTGGCCCGACTCGGGACTCAAACCCAGGAACTTCGAACTATTAAGAGCGGTATCTCTTTGACAAAATTTGGCGTCTTGGACCTATAACATGATCCACTCATCAGGTTTTAGACTTCTAAAACTAGGCGAATACTAAGGCTAAACCATCGCCTGCCGGCATGGGCGACGGACCGCCCACTGTATGATAAAATGAAAATACCCCACTACCGGGCCAATACCATAATAAGAGTAAAAGAAATTAGATATTTTTAACCCCCGACGCAAAAAGAGGGGTGTTATACGTTTGACGTCGATGTCTGTCTGTGTGTGTATCTGTCTGTGGCATCGTAGCTCTCAAACGGATAGACCGATTTCGATGCGGTTTTTTTCATTTTAAAGCCAGTTTCCTTGCGGTGGTTCTTAGCTATGTTTGGTTAATATCGGCCCAGCAGTGTAAGAGTATCAGCTCTTTTCCAAAATAATGTAAGGCATTTTGGCGTATGATTACTCGATTAAGTGCTTCACGCGTGCCAGTGTAATCATTAAATGACAATTAATTGAAAACTTTGGGGGTTTATAAATTTTTAATTTATACTGATTATAACTTATACATATATATATATATATATATATATATATATATATATATATATATATATATATTTGAATGAACTAATATTTACATAAAGGAGGTGCGATAGATCGTCATCAGATTATAAAAACTAGTGTTCGCCCAATTGTCGAAATCGAAATTCGAAGTAAGAAGAAGTCATAAGTATTAAAAGCGCAATTAATGACCTTTAAAATGAGGTAGTGTTTGTTTTTATAAAAACAATCATCGCTAAAAAATTTGAGTTTTAAACGAAAAGTCCCGAAATACGCGTTTGCTGGGTCAATAATTGCGCCCCCCATGGACGGGTATAAAAGAGGGGGTAAAGGTTAATTAAGGGTCATTCGCTATCCAGACGTCACTGAGGTCACACCTAAACAGCTACAGCAAGAAATTGTACATTGTGACGACATATATATATAATACATTGTGACGACTTCTTTGCGGAATAGTTTTTCCAACGCCGTTGAGCTCCAGCAGCAGCTTCGAGCAGCTCGCAGAACATTGGTGAGCGTTTCAACCATCAGAAGAAGACTACGAGAGAGGAATTTGTTGCCCCGTAGAACCGCTACCGGCCCCCAATTGAACGTACAGCACCGGAATGCCAGAAGAGAATTTCGCACTGGTCACGAGAATTGGACGTTCGCCCAATGAAGGAAAGTCCTCTTTCCTGACGAGACAAGGGTGTGCCTTTACACCAACGATAGGCGCAGGAGGGTGTGAAGGAGACAGGGGGAGCGGTACAAAGCAGCCTGCACCGAAGAAACCGTCAGCTACGAGGGTGGGTCCTGCATGTTCTGTCGACGGGAGGACCGAACTTGTATGCGCTTCCCGGACTGGAGGTGGCCGTGGCCAGGGATCCCTGACTGCTGGACGCTACGTAGCGGCGATCCCGGATCCACATGTGGCCCCCTATGCTGATTTTATTGGACGTGGCTTCCAGTTTATGCACGACAATGCCCGCTGCAATACAGCGCAGATTGTTGGGGACTACCTGCATGCTGCTGGTATCACCGTTATGAAGTGGCCACCTAGGAGTCCTGACTTGAATCCCATCGAACACCTTTGGGATCAGTTAAAAAGGCGGGTGCGGTCGCGTGATTCTGCTCCTGCCATTCTCGATGAGCTCCATAATGCAGTCATTGTGGAGTGAAACGATATTCCTCAAGAAAGCATCGTGACACTCATCAGGTCCATGACTGATCGCATGGCAGAACTGCGGAGGGCCAGCAATGTCAATTCGACAGTTATAGATAAAACTTATTTATTTTGGACGTTTTATTTTTTAGATTGCACTTAAAATTTATCTTTTGGGCTTTTTATGATCATTTTACATAATGCTTAGTCCTTAAAATATAAATTGACTCATTTCGGCGAACGCTTTTTGAACTAATGGCAATACCGATTCCCTTTCTACTACAATTCAATAACAATCCAGACAAGACCAATGATCGACCATTGTAAATTTAGTAGACTACGAATATTTGGACCAATGGTAATTGAATTAAAATTGCATTGTTCCATAATGACAATTCATGTAAAATAGCAGACTTGAGGCCCTTGAGCGAAGCGAGGGTGAGTCGCTAATTTATATATTAAAATTTACCTATCTACATACATATATAAAACCTACTGTTTTCAAAATTTTATTATCGATAACCATTACACACACCGGGATAGGCGAAACTAAATAAAAGTTTGTAGAAAACGGATTTGAACTGCTATCCTTAACAAATCATTTTCCAATATAATTTTATTGATAAATACCTACCACTTTAATTTGTGGTACGGAACTTTCGGTTTGCAAATCCGACTCTTACTTGACAATAAACATGATCTCTTAATCACGCTAGTATTAGGCATAAGTCATACAATATTTGCTTTGAAATAATGTACCTAAGCGATAACTATAAATATCTAATTACGTCACTATTGTAAATAATAACTATACTTATTTATATATTTTAATTGTGACGGATACACAATATATTTTAAATAATTTTCTCGATTCGCCATTGTTAATTGAACAACTCGTGCATTAAGTACATATTTAACTGTTTTTTGTCTCGCTTGTAGCTTCGTGACGTCCAAGGTTCGAGTCCTGGGTCTGGAACATGGCGGTCCTGTACTTCATGCCGGGTCTCCGGCAATCCAGCCAGACTAAGAAACGCTATTGGGAGGTTGTCTCCACGGTGGAATACCTACTTCTACGGTCCAGCAGAATGGACCGTAGAAGCAACCCCATAGTTGTTGTGGTCTAACTTGGCAGGCATCCGTCGGGGCGTCGTGGTTGAATGCCATAAGTGATTCTTCGACGCCCCATTAAAACAGGGGAGGTTCCGCTGGGTTTGAATGGGTAGTACTGGTCTTTCTAGCCGGTGAGTCCCACATGCATGTATGAAAATGGTTTGCATAAATGCATTTCTCAAAGTAAAGTTCATAGTCAATCTACGTATTATATATTATAAATTTTATCCAAATGTATTTATCCGTTTTAACATGAAGGAGTAACAAGCACACATACAAATAAATAAAAAAAACATTTACATTTATTATACAGAAATATGGTAAGCTGGATAATATCGATGACAGTCAGTTAATAAAAGACATACATACCATGGTGTTCAATCAGTCGTAATGCTAAAATTATTTTCCTATAGGAAATTTCGGTATATTTCAGTTTTTTTTGTGTATATAAATTTTCGACGTCAAACATATGAAGTACAAGCAGCTCATCCTCGCTTCTCTCGGGTTCGTCTCTAGAGTGTTAGCCTCTATCATAAAAGTTAGTAAATAAATCCCACGGGAACCGTACATTTTTCTGGAATAAAAAGCAGCCTATGTTTTATTCTGATGTATGAGCTATATTATTGTAAAATTTTATTAAAATCCATTCAGTAGTTTTTGAGTGAAAGTGTAACAAACATCCATACATCTTAACATTCTGGCAAACTTTCGCATTTATAATATTAGCAGGATATGCGATATGATGTTCTTGGACGATTTCGGTTACGGCGGCTAATCTCACTGAGACTAGCCAACTGCAGGAGTTATTATGTGCAAACATAACGTGCACTCTCTGCTCCTGTCACTCTCATACTCCGGTGGGACGACTATTTGACACGACCAGAGAAGGCACAAGACTTATGGCATTACGTGCTCTCCAAGCACGGGGTATACACCGCCATCTTCCCCATTTCGGGTTGTTACTGAGGTTTTTTTCATCAGAAACAGAAAAACTCAATAACTAAACTTAGCCCGACCCGGGACTCGATCCCAGGACCTCCGGATCTGCAGCCGTACATACTAGTCACTAGACCACCGAGGCAGCCAAAAAAATATATAAATAGGCAAAGACTAAACCAGTTTTTCTCTTTTCTTTATCAAGTAATTTTCTTATTTTTTGTTTAGTAATAAAAGTTAACATTAATACAGTAATTTATTATTATTGTCTAATTTCTTGTTTAGTAAAAATTTAAGTAATTCAAAAAGTACTACCACATTCCCATTTTCACCCCCTTAAGAATGATTTCCGGGATAAAAAGTATCCTATGTTCTTCTCAGAGTATCAAACTATCTTCTTACCAAATTTCATCTAAATCGGTTCAGTAGATCCAGAGATTACTCCCTACAACCTCACAAACTTTACCTCTTTATAATATTAGTATGGAAAAGGTAAATTAAAAAACTCAATTATTATCAAAAATTTATTATTTATCAATCATCATTATCATCATCACCATCATCATCGTCATCATCACTTTGCCTAGCTTTAAGTTTCGCCTCTAGCTCCTTCGCAGGATTGAACACGCCACTAGTCTGCGCGTTGCAAACAAAACACCGCGTCGACTTCTTATAGTTCTCTAAGGCACATTTCTCACAGAAATAGTGTTTACATCTGAAAATAATAATAATTAAACAATGTAATTAAAGAAAATCTAAAGTAAAAAAAATTATACATTTTTGTGTTTCTTCCATATTATTGTATTATTTCGTGGGTAGATGCTGTCTCTAACAACTATATAAAGACCTTTGAGACTACTAAAACTTTAGTCTCTCCCGTGATTTAGTGTTGCCGAACTATCGATAGTTTCACTATCGATAGTTTTCACCTAAAAAAGCCCTACTATCGATAGCTATATCGATATTATCGATACAATCGATAGTATTGATACTATCGATAGATGAAAATGTGACAATACTATTGACAGATCACAATACTATCGATAGTATTGGTGCTCATAAATCATAAACTATTTATAGTATCGATACTATCGTTACTATTGAAATTTCTAAATAAAATAATATCGACGGTATCGATGCTATCGATACTATCGATAGTTTCAGCTATTGATAGTAGCTCATTTTTCGATAGTATTAGGTAAGTTTTAAAAGCAATGTAATTAGACGAAAGTCAGTATAAAAAATCGATTTGTTTACTGCCACCTTCGTCTTTCCACTTCCTTTTTCTTCTTTAACTATGCTATCGAAAAATGAGGAACTATCGATAGTTGAAACTATCGATAGTATCGGTAATGTCGATAGAACTATCGATATTCTAACTATCGGTCACTATCGATAAGCTATCGATAGTCGACAATCGATTTTCTTTGTATGGGGTTATTTTTGATAAGATATAATTTTTTTTGCATGATTTACTCGAATGTTTAACAATTAAATTAATTTATGGATATTTTTGTGGATTTATATTGATTTTTGGTTAGCGACGTTTCGAATGCTTTACAGCAATCGCGGTCACGGCAGAGACTAAGGCTTTAGACGTCTCAAATGATATTATATAATTTTTACACACCACACTGTCGAAAAATGTACCTTGTCATTTAAATAAAATATAAATACGTATATCATTTAATATATATATATATATATATATATATATATATATATATATATATATATATATATATATATATATAATATATATATATATATATATATATATAATAATACATATATATATATATAACGGAGAAAGATGTAGTTAGTTACCTTTTTCTGCTAGAATGTAAAACCTCATTGTTTGAAGTCACTGTGTTATTTAGTTTATATTTTATTGCTTTTAAAGTTATTTTAAATTTAGAGCAGAGATTATGTTTCGAGCGGGGTCGAGACGCCATCATGACATTCATTGGAGATACGTGGTTTAGTAACGTGATCTAATGACTCCAATGATCCATCGTAATCAACCATCACGGTGGATCCGTTGGTGAGTTGTGTTTCGATATTGAATGTGGAAGTCGATGATAGACGTCCCAGAATCCGATGCTCCACTAAATTATTAGAATTGCCATTTCAAATTTATAACATTGTGCTTTCCCTGATTAAATTGTACTAATCAATAAATAATTTATAATTTGAACCCTGATAACGTCCACAAGATTAGTAACCACTAAAGGTGATGTTCGTAACATATGGATAACACGATATATAAATATAATATAATAATTCTAAATAGTTTTGCTACTGTTTAATAATTTGAGATTATTTAATTTGGGTATTTATATTAATAAAATGAAATATAATTAATTATTATTAATTATTACAATTAATGCTTCTATTAATTATTGCTATGTTTCATTTTTATACAATAAAAAAAATCTACGAATTTATGATTTCAAATTTTTTCGCTTTACTTGTTGCCGAATTTCATGATTCTAGGTCAACGGGAAGTTCCCTATAGGTTTTGGTTCAAAAGAAAAATATGTCAAATTATGCGGCAAAAACGGCCTTATCTTTTGATTGCGTTGACTTATAAGTTAAAGGGATCGCAGACCTGAGTATTTAATATTAATTTCAACTTAATACCTCTACGCGTTCCTAAGAGAAAGGCAGACAGACAAACAACAAAGTGACCCTATAAGGGTTCCTTTTTCCCTTTTGAGGTACGGAATCCTTTTTTATAATGTACTTAATTTAAATCTAACCTGGTAACAACAGGATCTTTGAAGCTCTCCCTGCATATAAAACATTTGA
The DNA here is from genome assembly GCA_905404265.1 of Fabriciana adippe. Lineage (NCBI taxonomy): Eukaryota > Metazoa > Arthropoda > Insecta > Lepidoptera > Nymphalidae > Fabriciana > Fabriciana adippe. Next base: position 7,453,554 of record FR989982.1, on the reverse strand, counting down.
ACGGCAATTCATCATCGCTATGTATTTCATAGTCCGAATCAGAATTATTTGCTTGGGTTTCTTCCCTCTCTAGTTGCCAGCCGTGTTTGTAGTCTGAACGGTCGTGGAGGAATTTGCAGGAATCTAGACAAAAAAATAACGTGTGTGTGTGTACTTATGTACGCACGTAAGAAGTTTTACTTCTTTGGCGTAACAGAACAAAAATTGCTAAAGATTTCATCCCGTATGTCAAAACTCTCTGTTAAAGGAACGCAGCTAACTTCATCATGTCGCTTTTAGGCTGTCGGTGTGCGCGCGCATCGTAAAAATTTTACTCTCATATTTTTTTCCAAACGGTCAAAAGAAGTATAACTTCAAAAATATAATAAAAAAATTATAATGGAGCTATACTAATATTGTTGAGAGAAAAAAATATGTGAACGGCCGTGGAATTTACAGAAGACCAAAGTGTAAATTGCATTGTATGTATGTATGTGTATTGTAGTAGCAGTAGCCGCGGCTTCGCCCGCGTTCAAACTAACGACCCTGTGAATACCTGGGGGACTCGTGTGCGTGGCAATAATGTTAGCGATTAACGTGTTTATTACATTACGCACGCTGTTTAATGCATATTAAAAATAATTATGATATTTCTAAAAGATTAATTATGTTTAAAACAATTTAAAAAAATATATATAGCAACGTGGTTTAGGTATCGAATTATTTGTGGTCTAATGAAAAATTAATTACATGGAATATTTTCTTGGTTTCACATTGATTATATCGACATAGCCTTGATGCTTTATAGAATTTACCACGTGCATAGCGCATGTTATCTTTACCACTCTTTGCATTACATGTAAACCATTGTTATTACTTCCGTGCATTATTTATACATATAATAAAATTGTAACTTAGCCGAATCTGTACATTAAATATTTTTTGGAAAATCTTATTGAAATAAACATTATTACCGATACAGAGGCCGAATATATAATTTTTTGTTTGTCTGTCTGTCTGTTACCGCATCACGGGAAAAGCACTGGACAGATTTTGATGAAATTTGGTATGATGGTAGCTGGTTAATCGGGTCAACATATAGGATACTTTTTACTGCGATAAATTATCTCATCTCTAAGCTAAACATCAAAACATAACTAGGGACGAACCCGAGCGGAGCGAGGGTGAGTTGCCAGTTAGAAATATATTGATCTTAGGACATATAATAGACTCCAAATACGTACATTATTTATTTATTAATATACCCTTCATGATGATTAATCTATAATGTAAAAATGAATCGCTGAATGTGTTGTTAAACGCAAATCTCGAGAGCAGCTGAACCGATTTCGCTAATTCTTTTTTTATAATTTTCCTTGAAGCACGAGGATGGTTCTTACGGAGAGAAAAATTTAAAAAATTGCCTGAAAAAGTCTAAAAACAACATTTTTCTATATTCCCGTACAAAAGATTCGTAATAAGACTTAAATGTCAATTTGAACTTTATTACCATACCATAAAGTTAATTTTTTTTTGTATGTTCCTTAAGGGTCACGGAATGTTTTAATAAAGAGAAAAAAATGAAAAAATTAACGAAAAAAAAAATATTTTTTTATGGCTAACGCTGGCTAATAACTATTTATATCTATTTAAAACGTAGCTAGCGACGAACCCGAGCGAAGTGAGGGTGAGCCGCTAGTAAAATATATTAGATGTGATTACTATAAACAGACAGACAAAAATTTTAATCATCTCTTTATTGTACATCCAAAAAGAGAAAAAAGAAAATATACAAAATATAGAAAAATGTACAAGAGGCGGCCTTACCGATAAAAGAGCGATCTCTTCCAGGCAACCTTTAGGTGTAGGAAATAGTACTAAGTTAGAAAGGTCGCTAATAATAAATAAAGAGACTGTAGAAAGAGCATATATTTATACATATAAGTATCATACAAATATATAATAAGTACAAAACAAATACAAGTAAAATAAATAAATAAATATGTTGGGACATTAACACACACAACCATCTAGTTCCAAGGTGAGCTACGAGGCTTGTGTTATGGACTCCGGATAGTTGATACACTACACATATATAACTTTAAATGCATACATATTATAATCTTACATACATCTATGACTGGAGTACAAACAACCGTATTCACCACACAAGTGAATGCCCCCAGCGAGACTCGAACCCGCGACCGCTGGCACAAGTAGGATCACTACAAACTGAGCCAAACGTGTCGTCAAAAATATAATTAACCAATAACTAAATACTATAAATACATACATAAATACTATACCTATATTATACATATAAATAAATATAAAAAGTTTGTTTGTCCTTCTTTCATGTCGAAACTGAGTGGCGTGATTTTTTATGTGGAGATAGTTGGAGGCCTCGAGAGTGACATAGACTAACCAGTACAGTAGAAACTCGATTATCCGGCCCTCAGTTATACGGATTCGCGATTATCCGGACTACCAACCGCGACCAGTTATATACCTACAAGTCGACTTTATGCAAGCATTAAAGCACTAGCGGCCCATCCTAGCTTCGCTCGGGTTCGCCTCTAAACAAACAAAAACACATCTATCCCACGGGACCCGTACATTTTTCCGAGATAAAAAGTAGTTTTAGTTAGTTAGCAATTGCTTCAGGAAAAAACCTGCTTTTCTTCATACATTCAATTATCCGGATTTTCGATTATCCGAATGCCTAAGAACAAAATTTAGTCCGGTTAATCGAGTTCCTACTGTAACTTGGTATTAATGCTCTTCGATACAGTTAAATAAGTACATGTATTAGCATTTTTCGAAATTTAATCCCATAAGGGGGTAAAATGGGGGATGAAATTGTATTAAGCCTACTTTTTTAATTTTGTTGTAGTTTCGGCGCGAGCGAAGCCGCAGATCCTGCCAGTAATATTATAAGATAAATATATATTTTTTTTACGAAAGAAACTATTACTTACCTCCAAAACCACAAAATCCAGTCTCTTTGTAATCCTTACATATATCTGGCTGATAGTCCCATCTGTGAAAAAGTCACAATACTGTTATAAAATGTAAAAGTGTATGTATGTATGTTTGTTATTCATCCACACTGAAACGTCTGAACGGATTTTTATAAAATTTAGTACACTGGTAGACTATGAGCTAGAGTAACACATAGGCTAGTGATATATGACGTATATTATATTATTATCTATATTTACTAATATTAAAAAGCTGAAGTTTGTTTGTTTGTTTGGTTGAACGTGCTAATCTCAAGAACTACTAATCCAATTTGAAAAAATTTTTTTGCATTAGATAGTCCGTTAACTGAGGAAGGCTATAGGCTATATATCATCCCGGGAAAATGTACGGTACCCGTGGGATAGATTTGTTTTTGTCTAGGGACGAACCCGAAGCGAAGCGAGGGTGAGTCGCTAGTACTGAATATAAAGAAAAGTGAATGTTTCAATATCGATTGACAGTCACAAGATAATGGAGAAGTTTTCATTTTTTTTATATGTATTATAAAAATTTAAGCAAAATATAACAAAAATATGAAAGTATTATTAAAATATCTCAACAAATGAAAGAGTTATGAAACTTGAAAGTTGCGCTTTCATTTTTTTTCACTGATTTTATGATTATACACTTTATTATAACTCCATTGCGTTAAATATTTATATATTTATATGTGAAGCAAAAACTTTGTATCACTTTTAACGAAAATTGCGCGGACGGAGGAGTATAAAATTTCCCACACTTATAGTTTATATAGAGGAGGGTGCAGAATGCTAACATTTTTTTTAAAATTATGCATAAAAAATACATTGAATCAATAAAAAAACATTACACACACTACCATGTATTTGACGTACACACGCATGTATACTCTTTTGTTTATTGTTAAAGTCTGTGGTCAAATTGAGAACAGATCAATATTGTAATATACGCAAGACAATAAATATATAACTTAATGAATTATGGTTGATTTTCAACAACGCGGCGATCACTAGTTATATTAACAACATCATGAAACTTCTTCATTACGGATGCACTTAAACTAAGCGAGGGCAAGTCACCAGTTAAAGTTATTTATATACATTTTTAAATTGACATTAAAAACAAAAAAAAAACAATGATTAAAAAAATACTTTTGATATTAGCCCGAATAATAAAAAAAAAAATACACAACCCCACATTTAATATGTACTAATTTAAAAAAAAAAAAACTAAAATTAATTTATTTAACTAAAAAATATCAAGAAAAATAACCATCATAAATCGAATTCCCTTCTTTTGGAGTTGGTTTATAAATAAAATGTCTTTATTCTTACCGGACAGTTGCTCTCAAATTGGCCGGAGCTCTGATCGGGCCTTTCCGTACAAGTCCTGAACTAGCATTTCCTGCGGCCGTGTCTCTCTTTTTGTAATACTGAGCATAATTGTTTATACCTCTGTATACCTAAAGAGAGAATTAAAAATATATTTAAAAAATCGCATAACAATATTTTTTTGTGATGTAAGTATAAAATGGTTTTCAGATTTTTTCCTTTCAGAAGTGTCAAAATATGCGACATAAACAGCCGTAGGTATTTTTTGATTGCTTTGACTACGAAGTTTGATTTTTTCATAACTCCAAGGGATTGCAGATAGGACAGATGAAGTAATTCTATAAGGGTCCCTTTTTTCCTTTTGAGGTATAGAACTCTAAAAGTAACAATTTTTAATATATGTTAAACTTGAGGAAATTATTTTATGTAGTACAAAAATAAAATATTTCATAATTACTATGACACTAATTTCAACATACCTTATCATCAGCTTGTCCTTGTAATTCTTCATTAATTTTCTGAGCTTTTTCAAATATCGCCTGAGCGTCTCTATCCTTTTCTGTGTCCAGCTCATATGTGGCTGTTGCATTTTCTCTTTGTTGTTGCACTGACAGAGTTGTACTTGATTGTTTCTGGAAAAATTTGAACAGTATTTTAGATGATTAATTTACACATTATTTTTTCTTTTTATATTCACATTATATTGAATACTATGGAGAATAGTTATTAAAGTAATAAAATTGTCTCGATCTTTAAATTACAACAATAATTTTTGTATACCATTAATTAATAAAATATTGTATATTTTTTTGTTTTATATTAACACTAGTGACTCAACCTCGCTTCGCTCGGGTTAGTCCTTAGGTACATTTTAATGGTTAGTATGGAATAGATAGACTATACATTATATGATATTATATATAGCCTTTCTCAATAAACAGGCTATCTAATGAGAAAAAATTGTTCAAATGGGATTAGTAGTTCCTGAGCTTAATGCATTCAAACAAACAAACAAACAAACAAACACTGGCTTTTTATAAAGTCAGTATAGATTTAAAATATCTACCACAATAAAGGTCTTGGGTAAAACTAAAAATAGAATATTGTTAGTAAAATCAGAGAAAAATTAAATAATTCAATTCATTCAACAAGGGATGATAAACAATGAGATGTAATATTGAGGATATATTATATACCGCCACCACTGCCACATAATACACTCAGTAGTAATTTTTTATAGGAAAGTAAAACTACATTGGCAGTTTCTAAAAAAATCTATTCTATAATAATCTATTGCATATTAGATAGCAAATGTTAAAAAATGATGAATTAAGTGCCTGTATACAGCTCTTTTTAACTTACTCTCTTCAATTTGAGGGGGATCAGGCCATAGTTCGCCACACTGGTCAAGTGCATATTGGTGGACTTCACATACATGTCTTTCGAAAACTTGCTATGTTCTCTCAGATATGCAGGTTTCCTTATGATGCTTTTCTTCACTGTAAGTGCCTGAATAGCCTTAACTTAAGTAAATAATTATTCATAATGTCACTTACGGTTTCATTATCACTACTGCCAGCATCATCATCGACTATTTCAACTTTCCGTCTCTCACCAGTGGACTGTATGTTTGGATTTGCTTTCTGTGCTCTTTTAGTTGGTAATACTACTGTAGGCTCATCTGAGTCTGAACTGTTTTTTTCTAAAACAAATAAGTATTTGTTTTTAGACATAAATAAAAACTATAACAAATGTAAATGTCAGAATTACCTTCTGCTTTTAAATATAAGCCTAAAACTCGTTAACATGACTTTCAATTTTCTAAATTATGTTATATTGTATCTAACATTAAGATTTGTGAAGTACAAAAACTTCGAATAAATGCGCTGTTTATGATGACATTATCGATTACAAAATAATCTCGAGTAGATATATTATTTCCTTTTTTGTTTCTTTGTAAAATAGGAGCATTTAATACAGTATTTATAAATAATAACCTTCTGAACTAGATGCTTTACGTTTTCTACCACCTCTGTTCTTCAAATTTCGCTTTTTAAATGTTGTTGGCACTTCCACTTCTATATCAGACATTTTTGCACTTATGTATAGTATAAAATAAGTAAATTCTTATAATTTATTCGAAGTAAATAATTTAATTTCTTGGAACGAACTAAAGTTATTATTTTTGTTTGCAATTTATTACTCTAAACATTTGAGGTTATGATCGGATACTTGTACGGATACATCGTGAGATTTATAAAACATCGATTGTGTATTGTATCGATGTTCGTTAGTCGTTACATCGATTTTTTTAACTAATTAAAGTGACGTTTAAAGTCATACAGACTAAATAAATATGATTATTAAACTTATTTATTTTGTTTATGTGTGTGTTTTGAATTTATATTATAAGAGCTATAATGAAAATAAAACTAAAAATATTACTAATGTGTAGACAACGCTTAAAAACCATTATCCATTACGAGTCTTGTTTTAAGTAAAAAGTACCTAAACAAATAAAACATTCAAAATCTTTTCTAACAGAATGATTGTATTAATTACAAAGTTATAACTGATTTCTCACATCATATTAAGATGTTGATGAAGATGTAGATAAAACAATTTCTCCTCCGTGATCATGACTGGGTGCAAAACAATATGATAAATCCAAATTGATACATTTTACCTAGGTATTATAAACCTAAGCTTAGCTAAGCTTTACCTGCGATTAAAGTAAAACTTTGGCGTTGTGACAGATACCACAATTAAAATAAAATTTAAAACAAATCAAAATATATTAATTTTAACAACATTATTAATAACTAGCGACTTACGTCTCTAGGTACGTTTTGAATATAGATTGTTATTGCGAGTGTACTTTAGGAGACAGACTTATGCTATTGCAAATTTTTCTGTTTGGATACATCTATTAAGGTTTAGCCAGCGTTAGACATGTAAATTTCTAAGTATGACTCAACAGAATCAGTTACTACGATGTTTTCCCGAGGGAATGAAAGATTTTCCGGTAGGTTACTACAGGTAAATCAGGAATACAAAAAACAGGAATCCAAAATTTTGACCTGAGTAATAAGTTACCACAAGTCTAGTAATAACTAATCAATACAAAAAAATAGTTAAAATCGGTTCAGTACTTTTTGCGTGAAACGCGCACACCTAAACAGATAAACAGAGGTACAGACAAACAGACATTTTTTTAATAATTATTGTATTTTATATACAGTACGTTACAGTCATTGTTCATAAAAAAACATTTCATGTACACAGTACAGATTTCGCTGTTACTATTTTATCTATACTCTATACAGATAAATAAAATTGGAGTATCTGTTTGTAATATTAAAATAACCGCTTTTTACTAAATGCATATGGATGTATACACGGTACATATGCCAAAACAACGTTTTTTACAATTTTTGTCTGTCTGTCTGTCTGTCTGATTGCTATATAATTTAAATGAATATCTTAGGAGTAGCCAGCTACCATTTATGTATAAACATAGCTAACCACGAAAACGTACCTAGGGACGAACGCGAGCGAAGCGAGCTTGAGTCGCTAGTAAGTAATAAAATTTTTATAAAATTATTCATAATAAATATAATTTTTTTATAAATATAATAATTACTATAAAATAAAATATATTTTTTATAAATTATTAATAAAATTATACATTTGACTCTCACTTCCGCGACACTTGTTTTTCCAAAGTATTTTGTTTATATATTTATACTTACCCCTCACCCACACCTAAAGAAGTTTTACTTTAATAAAATCTATTTCATGTATAATCATGAAATACAATCATGAATATGAAATAAATAATAATAATTATGTGGTAGTTAGGAGTTTTATCTCTTTCATCGTTTATGTTAATAAAATTAATTAAATCAGAGAATTCTGAAAATAATTGTTAAAATTATTAATTTGATTTATATCAATTCATAATTTATTAAATAATCGATATATTATGTGTATATAAAAATATTATCTTATATGTATCCGATTCTATTAATGTTTATTATCTGTTGCTTTTCTATAAGCAAAGGAGAAACGGAAACCCATTTTCGGGCCTGGAAAATGTAAAATTAAAACAAAAATTTCCTGCTTTGAGCCCATTAGCAAGAAAATTGATTTGAATTGAAGAATTTCCCTTACATATAAAATGATACTATTATAAAACTTTGAAACAAAATGAAAGGTAGAATTTATGAGAGTCTATTTTTTATTTATACAAATCTATACAGTTAGTTACATATTATGTTTGTTATATCATAATAACAGCTTTTTATTAAATTTACCTATATGAAATTATAAACGGTACTTAAAAGAAAAATACCTACAATTTTTAATTTTTTTGTCTGTCTGTTTGTTCCAGGTAATCTCCGAAACGGCTGGACTGATTTTGATGGGACTTTCACTGGCAGATAGCTGATGTTCTATGGAGCTACTTTATTTTAGAAAAGCAATTAGGGTTCCGCTCAAAAAATTGAAACGTATCTGGGGACGCACCCGAGCGAAGCGAGGGTAAGTTGCTAGTATATGATAAAGTTGATGAATTTGTTTTTGTTTGTTTAAATTCATTAATCTTCAGAATTATCAGTGCTATTGGATTTTTTGTCTTTTTAACCGACTTCAAAAAAGGAGGAGGTTCTCAATTCGTCGGAACCTTTTTTCTTCTTTTTTTTTATGTATGTTCACCGATTACTCGAAGACGCCTGAACCGATTTGGAAAATTCTTTTTTTGTTTCAATGGGGTATTCTTCCCCGGTGGTCCCGTATAAATTTTATCGAAATCGGTCAAGCAGTTTTTAAATAAATGGCTTAATCGAATGTGTTTTTTTTTTTAAATCTTTCTTCTTACAAATTACCTGCTTATCACGTCTACACTAAAAATGGAAAAATAAAAACTTAAAAAAAAAAAAAACTAACTTCCAGGCACTGAAAAGTAAAATATAACTAAACAGGGGTTTTCATTTAGAATAGATAGGTACCTAATCAGATATTTTCGAAGTCGGTGCCAGCCAATACAAATCAAAGCACACCGACTTGGAAAATATCTGATTAGGTATCTATTCTGAATGAAAACTCCTGTTTGGTTATTTTTTACTTTTCAGTGCCTGGAAGTCGGCTTTTATTTTTAAGTTTTTATTAAATACAATGACTGCAACGTATTGTGTACAGAATATAGATCCCAAAACATTAAGTTATTAAAATTATTGCCTGAGTGTCTGCGATACACTAACCCGCAATGACTATTTATACGAGTATCAATTTAAGATGTACATAGACCTAGTATTTTGTAAAATAATTTCGTAGGTATATGGTAACCTTATTTTGTTATTTCTTTCTTTATGAAATCATATTTTTCATTTAATAAATATATCTATCGTTGCTGCGAGTCTTGCTACATGAATGTATGTATTTCTCCGACTGCATAATACCACAGACCATAATTATATTATACTATGTAGATACTATGTTCCTTCGTCAACTTGTTCTCATCTTTTTAGTTAGTTTTTAGTTAGATAAGAATATAATAGAAGAGAGATATTTTCCCGCAGTAAAAAGTATCCTATATGTTGACCCGGATATCCAGTTATCATCGTACCAAATTTCATAAAAATCCCTCCAGTGGTTTGCCCGTAATGCGTTCCCGATAGGCAGACAGACAGACAAAAATTCTAAAAATTATATATTCGGCCTCTATGGTATCGATAATAACGTTTATTTCAATAAGATTATCCAAAAAATGTTTAATGTACATTTTCGACTTAGTTAGAATTTTATCATATGTATAGATAAATAATAATATCCATATAACCTATAACACTCGCTTTATCAAGACATACATATCTATAACTAATGATGTAGGAATCATTAAAATCGGTTTAGCCGTTTAGTAAGTACGAGGGAACATAGGATCGGACATACATACATACATACATAGACTCATACATACAGGTCAAGCACATAACTCTCCTTTGGGCTTCGCCACAGTCGGGTAAAAACGGCAATAACATTGTGCTTGTAAAGTTATTCTATACATCAGTTTCACCTATTTATTCAAAGGCAGGTGTTGAATGCGTAATTCACACAATTTACTACCAAATCTTGACCGACCTTTGCTTAATACGTATATATAAAAAGAAATGTCCGTCTTTATAAACAATTATTTTTATTCTAAAATTAATAACTAATCATTGCCTGCGTCTCCACTCGTAACCAACTTTGCATCAGAAATAAAAAATACTCTCCTAAAATCTAAATAAGTTTAATTTTAAATATTTTTATTCAGCGTTAAATTATTACAATATTTTACTGAACGTCACGAGTCTACTACTATTTCGGAAAGAAGAAGCCTCAGATCTGAGAAGAACAGGCGAAAGACACTCAAAGGGACTAATATTACTTTTTTTTTCTTTGTACATATATAAAATTATAAATTCAATACTTCTCTAATACTGAAATTGTCTGTGGTCGGTCATATTACTATCGACTTATTTACACTAATATCACAGTAATAATATTATAAAGAGGTAGTCTGTAAGTTTGTATTATGTAATGTACAATTATTAATTAAGGCGGTAATCTCTGAAACTACTGATCCGATTATGGAAATTCTTTCACTAATAGGAAGTTATATTACCGCCGACTTCTGTAGACTATTTTTTGTTTCGATAAAAATATTTTTACTATCATGAATTGTCCTTGAGTTAGGTACTTAATTGACCATTTGCAGGCTCCTAGGGACAGGGTCGCGGTCGAATGCAGAAGCGACCCCGTGGCCCTGTCTCTTTTGCAATAGAGATCACCGTGGTGGTTTTAGTGGGTAGTCTGTCGCGCTTCTCGCGGCAAGAGTCCCTCATACCTCGCGCGCCCCCCGCGCACGGTTACCCGTAAAGGGGTTTTCCCACGAAACAAAAAGCCCTAGGGATGTATCCGAACAAAGTTAGGTTAAATCGATAGTTTTTTTTTAAATGTTAATCCAGGATATAAGGTATTTCCTTTATGAATTTCACTCAAATCGGTTGAACAATTATAGCGTGAAGAAATCATTATATTATTAGGCTAATTTTAAGTTCTTGGGAGAATCAAATGATATAGTAGTAACTAAATACTTTCTTAGATTTACGTGAATATTTTTGACATTTTAAATAAAACTATCTTTTCGGATTTTTTTCGCAGATTTATTTCGATTCGTGATCGCCGCGTGGTTGAAAATCAACCATAATTCATTAGGTTATATATTTATTCTCTTGCGTATATTACAATATTGATCTATTCTCAATTTGACCACAGACTTTAACAATAAACAAAAGAGTGTATATGCGAGTGTGTGAAATACATAGTAGTGTGTGTAATTCTTTTTTTTTATTGATTTTATGGATTTTTTATGCATAATTTTAAAAGATATATTAATATTCTGCACTCCTTCTCTATATAAATTATAAGTGTGGGAAATTTCATACTCCTCCGTCCGCGCAATTTTCGTAAAAAGGGGTACAAAGTTTTCGCTTCACGTATTAATATATAGATTCTAACAATGTGACAAGTAAACCCACGCCATACAGTAAAGTTACAATTTATGTACATTCGTCCTTTCTCCAATGAGTTAGTAAAAATAGTATACTACTTATTTCAAAACAGTTATAAAACGACGTATCTGCCGCGGAAATATTCGCAAAAAATGCCTTTTCGCAAATACGCGAATATTGGAAAGTTAGCTTTCTTTGACGAGGATCAAATTTTTAATTTTTTTCACATATTTCTAAAGAGAAAATCGTTTAAACGTTTATTACTCTTTATAGTATAGCAAGGCGTGAACATTAGATTTAACTAGCGACCTACCCTTGCTTCGCTTGAAAAAGACGAACATAGAACCTCCTCCTTTTTGGAAGTCAGATAAAAAGTTACTGAGCTGTTTTCTCTTTCCCTATTCATATATAGATATTAAATAATTATAAACTTTAAACTGATACCTACCAGTGTCGTATTTCATATAGTTGTCTGTCCCGCTATTTAACACTATTTCACACATGCATGGGTTGACTGGAAGAGATCTCTTATAGAGATAAGTCCACCTTTGTCCACGTCACTTTCTATGCATTTTATTTTCTTATAACTTATTTGTGCAATAAAGAATATATATAATTACTTTAACACACATACATATATACTCGTATATCAACTTGTATAGTGTACAAATTAGGTATTCCAAGGAAAAAACTTAGAGATAATAATTAACACGTTATAGTCAAATAGTCGTTTCAGTCTCATTAGAATATGCCTAGATTTAAAATAAATAAATAAATTAGTTTATTAGTATTTTACTATTATATTATCTACTTAGCGTAACTCTAATACTGGAGCTTAGAGATGTCACTCTACAATCGTAAAGCTAGTTATATAATATTTTTATTTAAAAAAAAAATGTTACATAACTAGCGACTCACCCGAGCGAAGCGAGGGTTCGTCCCTAGCTTGCTTCCCCATACAAACTTTTACCCCCATTCTCACCCCCCTTAAGGGATCATTTCCGGGATAGAAACTATTTCATTCACGCACTTTTCATATCATGAGATTTAAAAAAAACCTCATTTTAGTACATTTTTTTCTGTTAATTTTCTTCTACAGAAAACTTGTCCTGACAATAAAAAACACATAAAATATAAATTTTAATAAAAATAATTAAATAACGCATATTAGGCATATCACAATCATATATTTATAGAATATAATTTAAGGAAAGAATATAATATTATATATCATTTGTCAGATAATAACAACGTTTACCATGGCAACAAACGTTCGCCTCGCCCGATTACACTTTTCGTAACGCTCTTCAAGTCAAGTGTGCGTAAAGAAGTTTTACTTTAAAATATCAATCCAAGAAAGTTATGCGCATACATACATTTTGGTGATTCATTTTTATTTATATAGAAGATAGAAGAAGAAGATATGGGAATCACATTTTATTATTCTTAGACATAACGATTCGATTTGTAATTTCAAAAAAAAAAACCTACTTATCTTCAATAATTTATTTTTACAGCTTAACAGAAAATTAAAACACACTTCTGAGTCTAGAAGTATGAAACTTTACATTAGTTTCTGTCTAATAAATATGAGCAGTAAGGATGGACAAAAAATTACCACCAAAAGGGGTTAAAATAGGTGTTGAATAAATCTATGAAACTTCATCATTTTCACCGGATGAATCCCGCTGATGGTATTATAAAAATATAACTGCTAATATAAATGCTATTAATATTATAAAAATACATAACCCTCCTTTGAGCTTTCGCCTCAGTCGGATAATTAATAAGCAAGTCGACTTTAACTTTTCTTGTTTGACCAGTATACAGTTTACAGTTTTATACGGAGGATAATTTGGATAGCACTTTAGTCCTTTAGGAAACGTTTTTAGCTTAAATAAATAGCCCAACTAGATGTCGGCATTTTAGCTTACCCATAATCTAAGCATTTAATTAAGTGGCTAATTTAATTATAACGCGGTCGCATAAAACACGAAATTACGTTATGCCTTATTATTATAAAATATAATAAATGACCTATAAATTCATTAAAAAAATACATTATCTACAATAACAAAAGCCACAGGTTCTCAAATTTAGATGATGTCATGCTTTTCAACGATAGAGAATATGAGTTTAGGTTATTTAATCTACGTATATAAAAAATATTATAATATTTTAAATAAAATTATTGATATTTTTTGCAGTTTTACTTTGATTTTGGTTCTCGACGTTGCGATTGCTTTAAAGCAAACATGGTTTCGGAAGACTAAGGTTTTTGAAATAATAAAAGTCATAGTTATTAGTCGGTATGTTTATTATTCATATATGGTTGGTATAGACATAATATAGACAAAATAATCTTCGTCCATTGGCAGAAATTCGACCGTAATACAAAATATTATACAGAACTAGCGACTCACCCTCGCTCCGCTCGGGTTCATCCCTACTCAAGTTTTAACGGTTAGTATAGATTTCTCAGAGATGAGATATTTTCCCGCAGATATGTTGACCCTGATATCCAGCTATCATCATAGCAAATTTCATAAAAATCCCTCCAGTGGTTTGTCCGTGATGCGTTCCCACACAGACAGACAGACAGACAAAAATTCTAAGAACTATAGATTCAGTCTATGTATCGATAATAATATCTATTTCAATAAGATTTTCCAAAAAATATTTGATGTATAGATTCTCAGTTAGAATTTTATTATATGTATAGATTATTTCCATATCTAGCATGACCCATAGTATCGCTGAGTTTTTTATTAAATGTAATCTTAAAAAAATAAATAAGTAGTAGTCGATGTTTCATTAATTGGGGAAAAGTCGATGATTAGGTATGCTCTTTTCTCTGGAGATTTAGAGGTAATCGTAGCACTATAAGTGAGACCTATTTTGAAAAGATTTAAAAAAAAAAGAGAGAGATTGATGAAAAAAATATATTAAAAAATGATGGTTTCTAACCGAAAATAATTGAAACATTAAATATTTATCAATCTATTCCGCCCTTTTAACGTCCCACTGCTGGGAGTGGGCCTCCTTTCAATGCAAGTTGGATCAAACCGTAGTCCACCGCTGAGTGCGTAAGTTGTCTCGCTCCATTAAGACGAGGGAGGTTCCGTTGCGTTTTAGTGGGTAGTAGAGGCTTTTACATGCGGTGAGTCTCATATAACCACCTGTATGTATGTAGGTGGTATGCGTTAATCCATTTTCCAAAGTAAAAAAACCATAATCTACCGCGCTAGCCAAGTGCGGGTTGTGTACATTACATGTATTTATAAAGGTGGTAAAGGTTATCCCACTCAGGTGTTGTACAATAAAACAAAAGGACCGTCTTAAAAACCTTTTTTACTTGCTAATCCCCGAAATGGACAAGGATATGGAAATGTATAGGTTACCTATTATTCCGGTGAAGTAAAAAGAATTCTTACGGGATAAAGGAAAGAAGAAAAACAAGTTTTTATTTTAATGCGCTAAAGGAAGAAAATAAACCTTGAAATTAATCAAACCTATCATTTTGTTAAATTATACAAACGATGATATGATATCAAAGTTTGTCACGGGGTTTTCCTGTGTGAAAAATAAGAAATAGGTAGGTACAAAGCAATGTAGTTAGAGGTATGTCAACATTTATTCTTGCGAATTTCAACTCAGTAGGGTAAGAGGAAGTGGTTCTAATTCCATTTGCAAGATTTGACCCATACAAACATACCATATAACAAACAATGCAAGTTAAATAAAAACTAGTAAAAAAGAATTGAACGAGAAACTTGAAGACTTGAAGAAATTGTACTTATGGTCGATTTGACGCATTAAATTACATTCCTATTATCTATTCGATGAAAACAGTACGAAATCATTGTTTCCATGCAATATAACAACTATCATAATGTAAACAATTTAATATTTATATTTAATTAGAGACATTTATCACTTTTATTATATCAGGTACTTGATATATAATCTATACCAAATTTGGTTACAAGAAGCCTCAATATGTAATAAGAATTTTATAGTTACGTTGACAACCTATAATAAAATGAATGGCTTTGTAATGATAGAAATAAACACATTAATTAATTCATTCATTCATTCATTTAGACCTTTTCAAAGGCCCACTGCTGGGGTGGGCCTCCTTTTAATGCGAGGGATCAGACCATAGTTCACCACGCTGGCCAAGTGCGCCACAGACTTCACAAGTCTTTTGAAAAATTGGTAGGTTCTCTTAGACATGTAGACTTCCTCACGATGTTTTTCTTCAATTTATGAAAGGTGGTAATCACGTTGGAAAGAGATGGTAGTACTTTGAAAAATATGGAAAATATTTGTAAATAGGTACCTGTACCAAATAGGTATTAAGACTGTGGGGTATATCCAGGAAGGCAGAAATCTTATTTTAAATATAAATAAAAATGAATGTTGTGATGAAAGCTACTTGGACCAAAAAATGAGATAAAACCGTTTTTACTAATTCTTGTATAAAACTGCAAAAATCTATGAAACATCTTTCAATAATAATTTTTCGTAAAGTATAAGTAAATATACGAGTAAACATATACAAATTATACGTATTATAATATACGTCTTATATATTACCTACGCGTGAAATGTGTTATCTCCCGCGTGAGAGATGTTTTCAGCATACAAATTATATTAATTTTTTTGTCTGTTTGCATATCATTTAAAAACAACTAAACGTATAGTGATGAGACTTTCTTATTTTAGTACTAGGAATTTACCTTCGTTTGTATCGGATAAATTTTAAGGTGCCTAAGCTATATCTTCCTTCAAGTCATAGTCTGTTTCCCAGGGAGATGACACGGAGGTGACCCACTTCGGTGGGCGATGTACCATACGTGGCGCTCCTCGTACTTCTCTGATAGCAGAGTGGACCTTGGGAGCGACCCCTTGGTTGCAGTTGTGATCTGCTTTGGCATACGCAAGTATGCCGCAATCATGGTGTTTGATGTTGAGTGTGTAAGCGATCCTGCGACGTCCCATAAAAATGGGAGATGTTCTGTTGGGTTTAAGTGAGTAGTACTGGCTTCTCTAGCCGGTGTGTCCCACATAACCACCTGTATGTATGCGGGTGAAAGGTGTAAATGCATTTTTCAACATTAATAAAAATATGTATACTTAATTTCATCCAAATCCGTCCAGCCATTACAGCCACACACGTAAAGGAGTACAAACACATACACAGACTTTTGCTTTTATAATAAAAATCCGATGGATAATTAAAGCTAGTTTCATCTTATTAGGAAATACACTCATCGCTTTTGGTTCAAGCGATTTTATTCCTAATCTTGGGGTTTAAATAAGATTTTTTTCATATTCTGCAATTCTTGAAATTGAAGGATCAAACCTATACGGATAAATAAAATTGAAGTGTCTGTTTGTAATGTCAAAATAATAACTTTATACTAAATGAAATGAAAAACACAATTTTTAAAATTTTTGTTTGTCTGTCTGTCTGTCTGTCTGTCCATTTGTTCTGGCTAATCTCCGAAACGGCTGAACCAATTTCAACGAGACTTTCACTGGCAGATAGCTGATATTATAAGGAGTGACTTAGGCTACTTTTATTTTAGAAACAGAATTAGGGTTTCGGTTAAAAAAAATTAAAACGTACCTAGGGACGAACCCGAGCAAAGCGAGGGTGAGTCGTTAATTCTTTATAATATGTCATCCTACCGGAGTAAGATAGTGACAGGAATGAGAGTGCACGTTGTGTCTGCGCATACACGAGCTGCACTATATATCTCCTGCGCAGTTGTCTAGTCTCAGTGAAATTGGACACCGTGGTCGAATTTGGTCAGGAGGATTATTAAGATTCGGACATAACGATTGAATTTATCGTTTTATTACAATTTTATTCTTCAACGATTGTAGAATGACATTTTGTTTAAGGCCTCTTGTAATATTTATTAAAAAATATTTGCTTATACCATAGAGAACATCTAAACATTTACGAGTACTTACCCAGTTTAAAATCCTACTTCTGTGCGCTTCCACATAAAGCACTTTAGTTTCAGGTTAGAACTTAATAGAGACACACGAGGGAAAAGGTAGTAGTCAGATTACATCTAATCTTCTTACGTCATCTTGACAAATATTATTTTTGCCAAACTGAAAAAAATAAATAAACGAGTTCGAGTTAGATCAAGGGTCATACAGATACGCAGCTATTAGAAAACATATACATATGTATGTCTCCGGTTGGATAATATTATGTTCCTTTGTCAACTTGTTCTCATCTTTTTGATTCGGTTTTTCGGTTTCTCAGTCGGGTTTTTTTTTTATTTTAGTATATTTTTTTAAATTACAGCTGTTTAGTTTTAGTCTGTTAGACATTTTTAGTTTTATTTAACAACTAGCAGAACCCGCGGCTTCGCCCGCGATCAAACTTTATTACTTGCAGAAATAAGGAAAACTTTCATTTTAGCGATCGTAACTCTAAATATCCAATATCTTAAAATATGTTACGCGTATATTCTGTAAATAAATTTGCACTTTAGGTATTTAGCAAGCCCTACTACATGTATTTTTTCAAAAAATAAAATGATATTTTTATTGTTTTAGTTGTCATTTGAAAGGTAAATATCATTTTCCATGCATCAATTACAGAGTTTTATACAAACTTTCATCCCCTATTTGACAGCCTTATGGGATGAATTTCAAAAAATGCTGAAATACGTATTCATTTAATTGTATTCAAGAGCATTAATACCAAGTTTCAAGTAATTCTAATCATAAATAATTGTTTGCCCATATAAACTTTATCACCCCCTTTTACCCTCTTAAGGGATAAATTTCAAAAAAAATCTAATACATATATTTCTAATTTTTTATCTTAAAGCTAAATACTACTTTCTGTGCATTTCGCGTTAAGAATGACAGAGTTTCATACAATCTTATATCACCTATTTTACCCCCTTAGGGGATGAATTTTGGAAAATCCTTTCTTAGCGGATGCCTACATTGTATAAGGAACATGTCCTCCAAATTTCAAGTTTCTACGACCAGCGGTTTAGGCTGTGCGTTGATCGATCAGTCAGTCAGTCAGGACAAAGCATTTTATGTATACATATAGATTTCTTATCCTAAATTCCTTTTAAACATATAAGTTGTATATATTTTAGTAATCGCCTCTTAAACCCCTTAATTTTGATACCCCACTCAATTGATTCGGACGAAAAAATATTTTTCAAGGTACACAAATTGGCGCCTTAAATCCGCCTTTTTAAATTTTAATCATATCTACATAGAACGACGTATGAATTTTCAAAAATAGTTAAGCTGTTAAGTAATTACGAGGGAACATAGAATCGGACATACATACATATAGGTCACATAACTCAGTCGGGTAAAAAAGAAAATCGAATGACAAGCAGAAGAGGAAAATGTGCTGAACTTTGAAAATGATACTGAACTGTTTTGTCTTTGCCTATTTATATTATATATAGATAATGTGTATATAATCAAATATACATATAACCATTCTCAGAGGCTCTTACAGATCTCTAAATTTTTCCTAAATTCTGTGAAAACGAAGCTTAATTTTTACAATAAAAGTGAAGTTTGTATTATGTAATCTATACATACCTACATATAATAAAACAGTAACTTAGCGAAATCTGTACATGAATTAATTTTTAAAAACAATAACATAATATAAACCCCAAAATAAAAGTTAGTAAAATGTTTGTCTGTTGATTAAAAACTAAAAGTACCTACTGAATCGATTTTAATTAAATTTTGTGTAGTGATAACTTATTACTCGGGTCAACATGTAGTATACCTCTTACTAAGGAAAATCTTTCATTCCTATGAGAAAACACAATAACTGACTCGAGTCATCCTTAGAAATATACATAGCTAGCGTTGGCTAAACATATTACCAATTATATTTACCAAGGTTTAACTTAAAAAGACTTACAGAAAAGTCCGCAATATCAAGCACGAGTCTATCTCCTAAGGTACACTCGCAATAACTATTTATATTTATACTGTACCTGACGTAGGGCCACCGGACGATTCAGAGCGAAGCGAGGATAAGTCGCTAGTTCATAATGATATCTTTGTATATGTTGATATAACGCGACCACGTGACATTGTCAATAAACAAACAGTGTGATAAAGAATAAAACTTTCCAGAGTATTCACGTACGTACAAATAATGAAAAGAAATTCTTATGATATAGGATATCATGGTGGTCATGATGAACCCATAAAGTGAATACACTTTTTCGAAAAGCCATCATACTCACATATTTCTTAGTTCGCAAGTAAATAGGATTATATTATATTAAGGTTACAACAAAAATGGATTCATACATTTCATCTATACAGATAAATAAAATTAGAGTGTCTGTTTGTAATATTAAAATAACCGTTTTTTACTAAATGCATGGGGATGTATACACGGTACATATATCAAAACAACATTTTTTACAATTTTTGTCTGTCTGTCTGTCTGTCGGTCTGTCTGTCTGTTTGTCTGTCTGTCTGTCTGTTTGTTCCGGGTAATCTCCGAAACGGCTGGACCGATTTTGACGGGACTTTCACTGGCAGATAGCTGTTGTTATAAGGAGTAACTTAGGCTATTTTTATTTTAGAAAAAGAATCAGGGTTCCGCGAAAAAAAATTAAAACCCATGAAATTGTGAACAAAATGCGCGTACGGAGTACGCACCCGAGCAAAGCAAGGGTAAATCGCTATATTAGTAGAGTAGTAAGCTACTATTTATGTATAAACATAGCTAACCCTGAAAACGCATCTAGGGACGAACGCGAGCGAAGCGAGCGTGAGTCGCTAGTATAAAGTAATAATATCGAATAAAGCAAAAATAACATCAAAATTAGTAAAAAAAACATCTAACAATTTCTATTATGGAAGCTCTGGGATTGCACCGTGTCTTATTATTTTTATAAGCATAATAATGTCCTTCTGGTTGGCCACTTTACTGAGAATAGCCAACTATCCATTTCGGCTTTCATTCTTAAAGTTTGATGGGACGATACTTCGACATGCGTGGTGACAAAAAAGGCGCAGACTTTAATTTACATCTCCGAACTACTAAGAATATCTTGACAGAAAAACACTGTCATTAACTATAGGTACTTGGCCCGGCCCAAGACTGGAACCCAAGATCTCAGGATTTACAGCCGTAAATGTTAGCCTTAGACCAAATAATGGGCCTGTAAATATATAGGTAGGTAGGTAGTATTATTTTTATTCCGGGACATAAACTGGATTTTAGGGATTGACTATAGTAGAAAAAGCTCTTATTAGAGCTTTTTCTATTATTATCTACCGGGTATAGAACTTCGGGTATAGTATACCGGGTCTTCAATAGTTGTTTCCGAATGAGAATGACATATTATGCTATGTTTTAGTTATACACAACCATATTACATGACCTACGTTTTGATAATGAACCTGGTTTTGTACGAAAGCGTGTTGAATGAAGAGCTCAAGCTGGATTTACTCAATTGAAGTAAACGTTGGGAAAAACATTAACGCTTACCACCCGCATATATACAAGTGGTATACATTTACGCATACCATCTGTATACGTACAGGTAGTTATGTGGTAACACCCCGACCAGTACTACCCATTAAAACACAACGAAACCTTCCCCTATGTGCGTTCCGAATGCTTTACAACAAACATGGTCACGGGAGAAGCAAGTGTTTGTTGTAAAGCGTTTGAAATGTTGGGAACTAAAATAAATTCGCGGAAAAAATACGAAAAGATACTTCTTTTAAATGTCAAATATAGTAAGTCCAGAAAGTATTGAAAAAACACACTTTGACTTTAATGTTTTATTATTACTAGTGATCGCCGCGTGGGTGAAAATCAACCATAATTCATTAAGTTATACATTTATTGTCTTGCGTATATTACAATATTAATCTATTCTCAATTTGACCACAGACTTTAACAATAAACTAAAGAGTATATATGCGTGTGTGTGTCAAATACATGTAGTGCGTGTAATGTTTTTTTATTGATTTAATGTATTTTCATACATCATTAAAAAAAATATTAGCATTCTGCACTCCTTATATAGAGATATAAACTATATGTGTGGGAAATTGCATACTCCTCCGTCCGCGCAATTTTCGTAAAAAGGGGTACAAAGTCTTTGCTTCACGTATTAATATATAAATTGACTAGCGACTCACCCTCGCTCCGCTCGGGTTCGTCCCTACTTACGTTTTCACTTTTAGTATAGATTTCTTAGATATTATCCCGCAGTAAAATGTATCCTATATGTTGACCCGAATAACCAGTTATCATCATACCAAATTTCATCAAAATCCCTCCAGTGGTTTTTCCGTGATGCGGTAACAGACAGACAGACAGAGAAAAGTTCTAAAAACTATAGATTCGGCCTATGTATCGATAATAATGTCTATTTCAATAAGATTTTCCAAACAGTATTTAATGTACAGATTCGGCTTAGTTAGAATTTTATTATATGTACAGATAGGCACAATATTCTTTGTAACTTTACGCGAATATTTGACATTTTAAATATATATATGTATCTATATCTATACATATTATAAAATTCTAACTAAGCCGAATCTGTACATTAAATATTTTTTGGAAAATCTTATTGAAATAGTCATTATTATCGATACAGAGGTCGAATCTATAGTTTTTAGAATTTTTGTCTGTCTGTCTGTTACCGCATCACAAGAAAACCACTGGACAGATTTTGATGAAATTTGGTATGATGATAGCTGGTTATCCGGATCAACATATAGGATATTTTTTACTGCGAGAAAATATTTCATCTATGAGAAATCTATACTAAATATTAAATCGTAACTAGGGACGAACCCGAGCGGAGCGAGGGTGAGTTGCTAGTGTATAATAAAATTGTAACTAAGCCGAATCTGTACATTAAATATTTTTTGGAAAATCTTATAAAAATAGACTTTATTATCGATACAGAGGCCGAATTATACTTTTTAGAAGTTCTGTCTGTCTGTCTGTCTATTACCGCATCACGGGAAAACCACTAGATAATTTTAATGAAAGGTATGATGATAGTTGGTTATCCGGGTCAACATAATATAGGATACTTTTTACTGCGGGAAAATATTACATTTCTGAGAAATCTATATACTAAACGTTAAAACGTATCTAGGGACGAACCCGAGCGGAGCGAGGGAGTTTTAAATAAAACTATTTTTTCAAATATGTTCAAGGATAGATTTAATTTTTTTGTTTCCAATAATATTTTTCAAATTGTAAGATATTTCGTTACTCTTTTCTTCCAAACTTTTGTTTAATTCTTTTCCATTTCACCATCCGTAATAACTATAACTAATAAAATATCTAAATCCTTAGTCTTTTCTGTGACCTTGCTTACAGTGAATCTAAATAAAACTGAAAACGTCTGAAAAACTAGTTTTAATTATAATTGTTTGTAGCTTCCTAAAAGCAGGTAAGATGTTAGATCTTTTTGCTTTATTTATATAATGATAATCATAGTATCTCTCTTAGTAAATATAAACTTACGAGGCATTAAATACATATATGTTATACAACCTTAATGAATGTTCACAAAAGAAGATCCGCTATTAAGAAAGAAATTGTCGCATAAACGTTTGTATGCTATACTCAAGCGACGCGGACGTCGATAAAAGTAAATGCGCGGGAAAATTAGTGTCACTTGACATTTAACTGCGTGCCAAGACAGTCCGTTTTTAGCTTTTTTCTCATTTTAAGCAAAGACAAGGTTTATAGTGCCTTAAAGTGTTCAAAATTTATATATTTATAATTAAATAATTTAAAATAGAATTTTGTAGGATTTTGTGTTTCTTTGTGCACTTTCGAGAAACTTCTTCGGTAAGTAAGTTTTGCATTGAAAGGATAGAAACAGGTTCTATAGCTTTCAAGTTTATCGCAATAAGGATCGTTTTAGCAAGATAACTGATATAACACGGATATTTATAGAAAAAATATTAACAAGAATCTAAACGTATACTTTTACTTGGAATTATTCGATAATTATTATAATTCGAGAATTAAAGTACATCGATATTGTTCTTTTAGATATGAACTGTAATATTAATTTTTATTACTGGAGGAACAAAAAAGAAAGAGGTTTTAACTAAGGGTGTTAAAACCTAAAGGTGTTAAAATGTTTAGATTCTCTGTGTATGATACTTTCGCTGATTGAGAGTCAATTTTATTATTATTTATTATTAAATATTTATAAAAAAAGGATTCCTTCTCTATTGGTAATTACTTTGATGGTGTTTCAATTATTGTGATAAAAAATATTATTTTGCGGACAGTACTTACGTCATTTCAATATTGTTTTTTTACCAGCTATATCGTGTTCATGCGCAATATTATTACTATGTAAACAGTTTTTTTTTAATTTCGTAATATGAATATAAAGAAAGTAAAGAATTTTCAAGAAATCATGTTCCTATATAACTTTGGTCTTATCATGAAGCGCTTAAAGCGCATTTTTAACAAAATAATAATAATCAGTGTATTCCATTCTAAAACTTAAAACTTTTTCTCTTTATAATATTAGTGTAGTTCCATCTCGGTATAGTCTAATACGTATAAGCTCTTATTATAAAGGGCCAGTAACATACTGAATTGTAAGAGATGATTTTTAAAACACTAGAAAGTTACTTAATTGATAAAGGTTATTCTACATATATATATATTGTATTCATATATTTATTATTTAATTTCTAATCATTTTGACCGATTTAAGAGAGAAGAAAAGGTACCTATTCAATTCGGGTGTATTTTTGTGTGCTAAGCGATATATCTTCGATAAACGATTTCCATGTTTCTTTTTAGGTTAAGTTATACTTCAAAGGGCTTTTATAAATTAATTATATTAAAAAATCCAACCCTAACCGTGGAATGTTGACATTTAAAAGTGATTTTAAAATCGTTATAAAAACATTTCAATCCAAATAAATCGATTCTTAACTTTATGTTCAATTATGGTTTCTTTACCATAAAATGTAACTCTAATTTTCTATCAAAGTTTTGTGGGCAAAGAAAAATCCTTTATAGCCTTTAATCTTTGCACAAACAAACGAAGTTCAACTACTGTACATTCAATTTGATTCCGCAATACATATAAAGGAAATAACTGCATTTTTAACCATACATAGAGTCCGTTCTAATTTTTAGAATTCCGTACTCTATAATCGCCTATGCTTTACATTTATTGGCTTTAACAGTTATCGGGCTATTATATATGCGAATGTGTGTATGTTTGTTACTCTTTCACGTTGAAACAGCTGGACGGATTTGGATGAAATTTAGTACACAGAAAGACTATTTTCTGGAGTAAAATATAGCCTACAGTTTGGCATCTCAGCGAAGCGAAGTGAAGCGATGGGAATAAAAATCACTGTGAATATTTTTAGATATTTGTTACAAAATTATGCGTGAATCAATAAACATTGAAAATGAACTTAGTACACTAAAGTTAACGTCTAAAGTTGGTAAACGAGAGGATCACTGGTTAGAAAATCCAGTACTACCCTCTAAAACACAACGGAACCTCCTCCATCTTAACGGGGCGTCGCAGGGTCACTTACGCACTCAACCATGACGCCCCGACTGCTATCTACCGAATCAGAACTCAACAACAAAGGCGTTGCCATGGTCTCCCCTCACACACGGTCACCAAGAGATAAAATATTCTTTACCCGATGATTAAGATATGAGTATTAAATGCTAATTTTAAAGTCATGTATATAAAGACTGTAAATTTAAATGGACCAATATCGTCAAAAGAAAAGAAATGAAACATATTTTTCAAGTGTGAGTGAGCGAAACCATAGGAGAAACTTGTACATAAGTAATTTTGTTTGTACGTCCTACTTTCCTTACGTTTAAATAGACATGTAATAGTTCCCACGAGAAAAGATACGAGGCAAATAATTTTGAAGGTATCTCCAAAATGATAATTTTGGCTTTTTTTTTTTTTTTTTACTAAGTACTTTTACCGGTGACTATGGAACAGATAGACCATATATAAATATTAACCACACTTTCACATTTATAATATTAAGTATGGGATTATAGATATTTATGATTAGCTGAGAAAGGTAATTTATTATTATTTTTTTTCATATATTGTAGATGAAGAATTTTTCTCTTCCAAATTATTGTATAATTTTAACGAATATCTATGACATTTGAGACGTCCAAAATACATTGTGCGTCGTATGTATAACAGATTTTAATGAGTTTCTTTCGCGACCAATTTCGTTCATGTCTTAACATTGGCGAAGTAATCTGTCCTCAACTGGCACGCTTTGAAGCAATTAACAAGAGAATTGAATTGAGTTTCTTTCGTCAGTTCTACTCAGGGCTGAGGCACAATTGTCAAAACCGCTGGTAGGCTGACTAGCAATAAATTTACTTCTGAAATACCAATATTGGATAAATACGTGTATTTAATTCACTTTGTTTTACCAGACATAGCATGTTGGTATTGTTACACATTTTTTCTAACTTCGTAACTATGGCATAGTAAATTTTTGAACTACGATATCAGCAATATATGTATTTGAATAAA
The DNA here is from genome assembly GCA_905404265.1 of Fabriciana adippe. NCBI lineage: Eukaryota > Metazoa > Arthropoda > Insecta > Lepidoptera > Nymphalidae > Fabriciana > Fabriciana adippe. The sequence goes on along the minus strand of FR989982.1, from coordinate 7,427,100 downwards.
TAAATTTGCATTTGACACACTTTAACCTTGTTTCAAAAGATATTTTCTTTCAAAGTATTTTGGTGAATTAGGAAAACATTGTTTCTACTAATAACGCCGATATTAATTTAAAATTCACTATTCGTCGCAAAAATCGAGTCAATTATATCTCCGTTTGTACTTGACAAACAAACAAACAGATTTTAATATACATTAAAGTCAATTTCCTCAATTAAGAATAAAGATTGTTTACATCATATGAAACAAAACACTCTTGAACAATAATCTAATAAAAGCTGCTATTTCTCCTACGTAGAGGCTAAAATGTGACGCGGCCATCAAAGGTGAAAGGTTAAAAACGCAGATAATAATGAAATATTTATTATTGCAGTCATAATAACTCCACGGAATGTGTGGTAGGTTTTATCTGGAAACATTTTCAATTATTTATACATAAATATAATCTATATATAGACCTGCAGCTAATTGTAAGAGAAGAAAACCAAATAAATGTAAGGGAATGACATATTGAATAAATAAATAATCGCTATCTGTCATTTGAGTTTTCTATTAGAGATATCGTTTGAAGAAAGCAAATTTGATTAAGGGCCATCTAACTGACGACACATCGGTTCAAGTTAGCCTAACCAAGGAGATCTTTTAAAGGACTATTTTCATGTTAAAAAGGAAATGTTGTTTCGAAAATTGAAACCCTATAAGTTAAAAAAAATCTTAGTAGGAAGTAAAATAGTTTATATGAACAAGTGAGGAACCATGGAAACGACATTTCCAGTATGACGTTAGCCATATCTATCTAATCTAATATATTTAAACGAGCAATTCTTGTATATTTATATCTTTATTTATTTATACCTACGATCTCGGAAACGGCTCTAACGATTTCGCTGAAATTTGATATGTGGGGGTTTTCAGGGGCGAAAAATCGATTTAGATTAGTCTCATGTCTGGGAATACGCGTGTCTTCGAGTTTTCATGCGGTTTTTTTTGTATTATTCTACGCAGAATATGCTCGATAATTTCTTACACTCAGGTATAAGCATCGCGGTCAAGCGACCAAGGTGCAAGATTTACAACCATAGGTGTGTCCGAGTTCGAATCTCGATCGGATACAAAGTTTTACTTTTTTTTTGTATTTATTCAAGTTTTTAGTTTTTTTTATCTAAAAAATACGACATAACAAAAAAGAACTCCGAGCGAAGCTCGGTCGCCCAAGTACTAATATAATAAAGCGCAATAAATTTGTTTTAGATTAGACATGGAGATTGAGTCCGCCAACTGCAAGACCCGTGTGTCAGAATGTACGGACCTAGAGCAACTGTCGATAGAACGACCATTGAAGATTGATCTGTAAGTATTTATACATTCTAATAGAGATCCTTACTTTCAAAAAAAGGAAACATGTGTGTTTGTTGGTCACAATCAATTTTTTGCGAATCTTACTTCCCGGGAAAGGTATTGCATATAGAGAATTAAATGAAATTGATTGGAAAATAGTAAAATTCTTAAATAGTACGTAAATTGTGGTAAATTTATTTCTAAATAATGATATTAAATACTATAACTGGTTAAATCCAATAATTTAGAGTATACCTAGTGAATGTGAATTTTGACGTACTAGTATTCACCCAGTTTTTGAAATTCGATCATGATCAATATTGAAAAATAAATAATTAGTGACTCAGCCTCGCTTCGTTCGAGCTCGTTCCTAGTGAAAAACAAAACAAATCTATCCCACGGGAAACAAACATTATTCCGGGATAAAAAGTAACCTATGTGCTATCCCAGACTGACGATATAATCTTTATATATAATCTTTGTGCCACATCCAGATCTGTTCAGCCGTTCTGACATGATTGAGTAATACACATCTATCCAAACTTTCGCATTTATAATATTATTGGGATATGTAGATTATGTGTGCTAGCGGTAACAAATATACTGAAAACTTTATTGTTTTTACTTTTTTAGACAAATCGATGCATTAGAAACCCTCGTAGTCGAACTTCACAAAGTATTCTCAAAGAATCACGTCAATGTGCAAGAAGTTCAGAAGCTGATGGCTGCGTACAAGTCTGATCCGAAACATTGGAAGAAGTATGCAAAGTTTGATCGTTTTAGGTACGTATTTTGATTTAAATTTTATTTTTAACATAGTAACGCTCACTAATAATATGACGAAGGATATCATCTTTATGAAACCTGCTTGAGAGAATCTAAGAATTTTTAAAATTCTTAAAAAATTGGCAACTTGGCTTGATGGAATGATGACTACAATGATCTGATCCTCCTGATATTACCTGACTGGAGAAGTCCACTCTCAACAATGGAACGTTAAAAAAGGCTTAATTACTAATTATTTTTTATTTCATACTTCTAGATGCCTTTATTTTTTTACTTTCTTAGTTTTTTGTCTGTCAACTTGTGACTTGTTAAAAGTTGTAATCCATTAAAAAAAAAATCTAGCTTTCGTTGGAGCCGTTAGGTGGGACTTTGCCACTTTGATGACAATACTCAATAACGACATGGGAAGCTCAAAGGCGGTATAGAACCTCCTCAACTACATACACTCTTTGAAATTATTATTCCAAAATTATAACACGTGCAGTAAAGCAGTCTAAAATTTCAAAATTTGTACCATTAACTATAACTAGTGATCGCCGCGTGGTTGAAAATCAACCATAATTCATTGAGTTATATGTTTATTGTCTTGCGTATATTACAATATTAACACGTTCACTGCGTTAAGATTTTTAGATGACTTTCAGCTAGTGCTATATAAGGTCCCTAAGACCTGAAGCGTGATGATCTTGGAGTGCGTTGTCGGGTCGAAAATATCTGTTCGGTATACATGTATTTAGAAGTGGATTTTGAAGCAATTATAATGATTTTTTTTAATTTTCTTTATGAAACATATTTTTTAATAATCATTTCGTATATTTATACATTCGTAACAAAATCCGGCTATTGTAACTTATGTAAACGATTTGTCAAAATTTTCGAGTCGTTTTCACCCGATATCCGCACTGCTTGTAAAGTGTATCGATAAAAGATTAGTGTTGTACAAGTAAAACAACGATGAGATGAATAGTATAGTAGTAAGTTTTGTTGAAATAAAAAGTACTTATCGACAATTAAAAAAGATTAGAAATATGTTTTTCATTACAACAAATGGTTTTTCTTCATACTTCGCAAAAAGATTTAACCTTTTTCACTTTGCGTGTGACTAGTAAATATTCCGGGACTTACAGTTTCATTCCGGGTTCTATTATTCCTTTCAACATCATCTTCACACGTTAAAAGCATTTTTCTACATCTCGACCTCTTCATTTTGTCAAAACTGCTTACCACTTGTAACAATAATTACAATACGTCGATAATGACTTAGACGTTGCTAACTTATGTGCAACACTAGTGTGACGAACACGAAATCTGGTGCTGCTATCGGGTCATCGGGTCATCAGGTCTGAAAGACCCGATAACCGCACCTAGCGAAAAATGTTTACTGCTAGTCGTTATAAGGTCGAATAGATCTGATATATTTTTTTTTTATCTACGTCAAATATTTGAAGAGGTAAAAATAAAACTTTAAAAGTCCCTTTTTTATTTCATAAAACGAAAGAGATATCTATCCCGCACCAGCGGTAAGACACAGATTTTTCGTGCCGCACCACGGGGAAGTCTCGTATCGGGTTGATTCGACCTATTGCCGCAGTGAAGGTGTTAATCTATTCTCAATCTGACCACAGACTTTAACAGTAATCAAAAGAGTATAAATGCGTGTGTATGTCAAATACATATTAGTGTGTGTAATGTTTTTTATTGATTTATGCATAATTTTATTATGCATAGTTTTAAAAAAATATTAGCATTCTGTACTCCTTCTCAATATAAACTATAAGTGTGGGAAATTTCATACTCCTCCGTCCGCTCAATTTTCGTAAAAAGGGGTACAAAATTTTTGCTTCACGTATTAATATAGATATGTATGTATATTGTATTGATTTGTTTTGAAAACTTTAAATAATAAGAAGCCTTTTTTGAAAAATAACAAAAAGAAATCAATATCTATTTTAATTTCCGAACTATACTAGAACTATATTATTCTTCCATTTTTTTTATTTGCCTCTCAAATATGTTTGTTTTTGCAACACTTCATATATTATTGAGATACTTAACCCTTATTGACTGCAATAAATGACGATGTGACTATAATTTTTATTGTTACGTACTTACTGTTGCTGGATAGCATTAGAAAAAAATTATAATTTGCACAATTAGAGTACTCGAAGCTACAAAGATAAATTTAAATTACACTGTTTTTTTGTTTTCTTATTTGTTACTTATGTTATAATTTAATGTTATTACAAATTATCTTTTTTTAACTTCAGTAAATATAAGTAATGTGACGAATAGTGATGTGAATGCGTTTAAATAATACATTATACAATTTATTTTTAAAATAAGGTTTTATATAATTCTACCGGATTTTTCACGACATATTTTTCGACTATTCAAAATGATATATTGGCGTTAATCTAAGAAAGTACTTGTTATAAATTATTTTATTCTATCTGTAGCCATGTTCTATTCTAATTACATTGTTAGTTTTAACTATAATAAAAGTATCTAGGTTGCTTAATAGTATCCGAATCATTAGTTTGTCTTTCTTTTTATATTATATGTATACGTATAATATACGAATATAATTGCTGATATTAAGGAGTATAAAACAAGTATGTACACACTAATTTCTGATAAACAAACTATGTTGCAACCTTAATAGTGTTGTTTTCTCTGTAATTATCAGTAAAGTGTCTAGAAATACAAAACACACATTTATATTATACAGTTAAAACAATATTTTGCTACAGATCGCTTCGTGCCCTTAAATCTTTCATAATTATTTTAGCTTGATTGTTTCTTTTATCAAAGTTAAATAGATTATTAAATGCAGAAAGATGTTTTTTTAAAATAGGACAATCTTTTATGCATTGGTAGTAGGTACAACCCACAGTTCCAGAGATAAGCACGTTTGTCTGCAAACCCATAATTCTTCAATTTTATATTAGCATCTACGATATTGATGAAGGCTATCTAAAACTACGTTACAATTTTTAGAAGCCGAAAATTTTACATAAACAACGCGAGAGGAACCGTGGGTGAAAGCAAGTCAATAAATGTTAGCTTTCTGCCGTCCTTCTCCATATAAACTTTAATTTTAGTGTTTGACCATAATCATTATTTGTGGAAAATATATTATATGAATAGAATTTATCTGTTTAAAAAAACTGTTTTCATTTTTTTTTTAATTCATAACACTAAATCTCGTCAGTAGCTCCTAATCAAAAAAAAAAAACAATAAGAAAAGAAAGTCGGTTGACAAACAGAGGCGAAAAAGGTACTGAACTGTTTTGTCTTTGCCTATATATACGTATATGTACGTATATGGCCAATAATATATAAAGTAGTCATCCTATATATTATGTACATACACATGTGCAAGTCAAGAAGAGAGTACATAAACTTCTTGTTTCATCTGCTAAGTGACATTTTTCAAGTTAATGTCTAGTTCAGACCGGAACAATAAATGTAGATATCACTCATGCGTAGATGGAACCCATGACCTATGACGTTATAGAAAAGTAGCTGATTTGCATCACAAAGTCCTTGATCTAGATTTGCTTATATTTTTTTCATATCATTATAAATTAAGGGCATTATGATAATAATTACACGAAAATAAGCAATCTGTTTTCGCTTCGTTCGGGTCTCTAGATCTCTAAAATATACGTAAAAGTGAATAAAAATACAAAACTATGTATCTACATATTATGTGGAGCATAAACAAGTACTATTTATATGTTATCTTATCAATTAAGAACGTTTTCCAATTTGTCAAAACATGACGCGACGTTTGACTTGCCATTAATCGGTTTCTTGTTAATTTTTAAAATAAAAAGTATATTATTTTACATTATACATTTTTTTTATTACAATACTTATAATAATATTTTGGAGATATTTTTCTATCCCTTTAAAATCATTGTATACTTTTGTGCGTAGATACGGGCTGTTTTTTTTTTTAACTTTGCGTTTTTAACATTTAAGTATACCACCTGTATACATACAGGTCTTTATATAGGACTCACCGACTAGACAAGCTAGTACTACCCACTATCTGAACGGAACCTCCGCCATCTTAATGAGGTGTTGCAGGATCGCTTACGGACTTAACCACGACGCCCGACGGCAGGCCTGCCGAAGTAGACTACAACAACCAAGCGGTTGCTCCCACGGTCCACTTTGGTATCAGAGAAGTACCAGGAGCAACCCGCATGGTACACCGCTCACCGAGGTGGGCCGCCTCTCAGTGTGTCTATTGGTTACAAAAAAAACCTAGGGATCTAAAATAAAAATGTGACAAAATTTGAAAAGATAATACTTTCTTAGTTTTACGGGAATATTTGACATTTTAAATAAAACTATCTTTTCTGAGGTTTTCGCGGATTTATTTTGAATTTTGGTTCCCGGCGTTTCGATTGCTTTACAGCAATCATGGTCACGGGAGAGATCCACGCAGTAAGAACTTTGAATTCATTTTGTTATTTTGTGGGTAGGCTGTCTGTAACAACTATATAATACTTTTGAGACATCTAACACAAAAGTCTCTCCCGTGACCATGATTGCTGTAAAGCATTCGAAACGTCGGGAACCAAAAATCAAAATAAATCCGCGAAAAAATCCGAAAAGATAGTTTTATTTAAAATTCGAAAAGATACTTTTATTTGAAATTATTAAGTTTACTTATAATATCTCTGTCATTACTGGCAGAGATTACTTGTATTGCTAACTGATTGAATAAGAATCTTTACATCGGTTCACAATTGTTATGAATATCGAGTGAATCACACAAACATATACACTCTTAAAAACATACGCGCAAGCAATCGCATCGAAAACTGTCCAGCCAATTGATTTCGTTATTTTTGTCTTTCAGGTATACCCGTAACTTGGTTGATGCTGGTAATGGAGCCTTCAACATCATGATTCTTTGCTGGGGTCCAGGACATGCATCCGCCATTCACGACCACGCTGACTCGCATTGTTTCATGAAAGTTCTTAGTGGCAGCTTAGAAGAGGTCAGGTACGAAGTCTATAGATAAATTATTTCAAACCTTACTCTTTTTGTGGCATGATGAGAACTTGTAGAAGTTAATTTATGTTTTTTTTTTTTACCTAACTATTACTTTTTAATTTAATAAAACCCTTAGATGTAAAAAAATTGTTTTCAATTTAATTTGGGAACACTCTTAACTCTTACTCTTAAACTAGCGTATTAAAACAATAATAAATAAAAATATAACAGGGACAGATTTGGACATCGCGTATCATGCACAAAAAAATTAACTTGACTTCGGTAAGTACCTTTTTCGAAGTCGATCAAAAACTACCAATTCTCAAAACCAAGCCAAAAATTATTATGACTAGAGTAAATAAAAGTTACAGCTTGAACAATTATCAAAATAATTTTATTTCCGCGTACGTAAAAGCTCATAAACCCTAAATTCTTTAAAACGTAATTATCACAACGTTATCACGCTTAGTTACAAGATATTTTGACACTTGGGAAAAATTTACTCATCTCATGTTTACACTAGTTATCACTGACAGGTTAATGTTAAAAACAAACAGTCTGTATCTGTGCAAAATATTTGCAGCTTTACTAAATTATTTTATTATATTGCTTCTCTTCTATATGTGAACATAATTCAGCACTTTCAATTTTGATCCATACGTGCCTTCACTGAATGCTAGGGTTAGGGCGTACCACCACGCTAGCATGCCTGTTGGCGAATTTTTCCATGTCTTTCAAAAACTACTTAGTGAACTGGTTGTTTTCCTTCACCATATAAGCAAGTGTATGTTAGAAATTAACACATGAAATTCTCAGATGTGTGATGCCTAAGATATGAACTCGCTGCACTCTGCTTACGAAGCAAGTATAGAAATATAATTTCAAAGGTGTAATTTATCAGAGTCTTATTTATCTGTACTAACTACACTTAGAATTGAAAAGTCTGTCTGTCTGTGATTCTCAGAACTTCCGTAAAATGTATATTACCGACCAATCTCCTTCGTGTTTTCTTCATTCTACTTGACATTGGCGAAGTAATCTGTGCTTAATAGTAATATTATGGATACGAAGGGCATCAAGGGAGATTAAATTTAGAGGAAAGAGAATTTCGCAAGATAAATTATTATTGCTGAAATATCATGTTTTCTTTTTCCAGATACGATTGGCCAAACAACGTTGAACCTGAAGTATTGAAGAAATTGAAGAAGCGCCAACAGCGACGGTGTTGTTCAGAAAGCGAGGAAATAAATGGGAATCTTAAAGAATTGGATTTAAATGATGAACATGTAACTTCCGACCAAAATTCCTGTCAGAACTATGGAGAAGATGGTGACAGCGGCTACGATGCACAGAGTATGCAAGAAATTGGCAGAACTCGTCTAGATTTGGATGACGTTTGCTATATTAATGGTGAGTTGAAACATTTACATAAAAAAAATTGGTTACTTATTTAAATTCGCTGCGTGAATGTTTTTTTCTCTTTCAACTTATGTATACACTTAATTGAATACTAGCGTTACCCCGCTGCTCTGCATGGGTAATTTAATTATATATAATTATATCTTTAAAAATTTTACGTTACTCTGATGTATAATCTATATTACTGTATAGTACACGCTTTCATCAAAATCCGTTGAGTAGTTTTTGCATAAAAGAGTAACGCTGCGGGAAATAGTGTAGTGAATATTTTTTACAATAAATGGCGAGAAGGCCTAATATTTTTAGAGTTAAAGCGACTAAAATAGAACCCTATTAAAACACCTAATCGTGAACCTGGCGTTAAAATATAGGTTAGGATGTATCTTTGAAACCATCTCCAAAAAGTGTATAAATCCTTCATGGACGTATAGTTCCACAAACTGTCTAAGATTTATTTACCCTTTCAACAATTTAAAGTTAAAATTACAAATATATAGTGAGTAAAGCATATTAGACTGTGAATTTAAAATAAATTGACTCATATGCGCAATAGCTATAATATTGTTATAGACAATGTTAACCGTTTTTTAAAAGATCAACTGTTGAGTTCTCAATTGTTCTCAACAGAACTGCCTTACGAGTCGGTGGTAGCGTCTCGCTCTTTAATATAAGTATTTGGGCGACCGAGCTTCGCTCGGAGTTTTTGGCCAGAAGTACAATTTGCTGTTTAATATGGCTTAAAAACAAAATAAACTTGAATAAATACAAAAAAAAAACCAAAAGTAAAAAGTTTGTACTCGACCGAGATTCGAACCCACATACCTGTGATCGTCTATCTTGCGCCTTGGCCGCTTGACCACGATGCTTATCCACTAGCGTGCGAAATTAGCCATATTTTGCGTGGAATAATGCGAAAAAGAACGGCAGGAAACTTCGAAAACTCGCGTTTTCCTAGACATAAGACTAATGTAGATCGATTGCACGCTCCCGAAAACCCCTCACATACCAAATTTAAGCGAAATCGTTAGAGCCCTTTCCGAGATCGCCGGTATATATAAATAAATAAACAAGAATTGCTCGTTTAAAGGTAGTACCTGGGCGAGCGAGCTTCGCTCGGAGTTCTTTTTTGTTATATTGTATTTTTTAGATTAAAATACTAAAAACTTGAATAAATACAAAAAAAAAGTAAACTTTTGCATCCGATCGAGATTCGAACTCGAACATACTTATGATTGTTAATCTTGCACCTTGGTCGCTTGACCACGTTGCTTATGCCTGACTGTAAGAAATTATCGAACATATTCTGCGTAAAACAATGCAAAAGAAAACCGCATGAGAACTTGAAAACACACGTTTTCCCAGACATGAGATTAATCTAGATCATTTTTTCGCCCCCGAAAACCCTCACATACCAAATTTCTGCGAAATCGTTACAGCCGTTTCCGAGATCGCCGGTATAAATATGTAAATAAATAAACAAAAATTGTTCGTTTAAAGGTATTAGACAGATGCTTGTATAAGGCTAATTGAATAAAGTTTTCTTTTCATTTTTCCGTAATAGGTAATTGAATTTTTCATAGAATCTGCAATATTACAAATTTTCTATCAAATAATGAAAAAAGCTTAAAGTAACTAACTAAATGAAGTCCCATGCTCTATGTCTACAACTCAAAAAATCTTAATTTTCATGGCAATTTCAAAACTTTCCTAACAAACATGTTATTGATCTTTCCTATCAGTGAAACTGACGTAACGTCATTATACTGCTGATGAGGTGTTTTCAATATATTAACAAATCTCACTGCGCAATTGTTTATAAAATACGCAAATTAGACAAGAAGTGATAACAACAAGATTAAATTATGAACGTGTCAACTTATTTACTTGATTTATCACATGTGAGGTTGGTCTGACCTTAAAGGTTTAAGGCTCCGGGAAAAAGTACTGGGGATTTCCCGGACATATTCTTAATAACGTTACTTTTATCAAAAGTACAATATGTTATTGTATTAATTAAGATATTTGGCTGTTAAAGCATTAATTAATTATTGACAAACGAAAAAAACATTGTGGCTCAGTTAAATGCATATAAAATCAATTTTCTTTTTTTTTAATTATTTCAAGACTGAGTTACAATGATGTTCTTTATAGGTATTATATATAAAATGTAAGCAATAGGTGTGTTTGTACGAAACTACGATTTTATTCCCTCCATCTTTTCAGTCGCCAAAAACACGAAACAATGTGTAGGATTTCATTAGTAAAATATAATAGTTCTATTAAAATTATTTCAGTTTTATGATGTAAAAAGAGATATTGACCGTGTTTTCTATAGTTTTTTTTCTTTATAAATAAGTGCGTCCAGTGGTCGAAATTCGACCATAATCATTATCGAGAGTTTGAGGATAACATACATAATTAGAATTTACCTATCTATATAAAAAGACTGTTTCCAAACATTTTTTTTTTTGATAACACTAAAGCTAGTCAATAGCTACTAAACAAAAAAAAGGTTCTGAACTGTTTAGTATTTGCCTATTTATACGTAGATTCCTGACATTTCGGCACTTTTACGCCATGGTCATGGGTACAAAAGAACCAAGCAGAATATACAACTCTTACAAGTAAATAAAAACCACGGTAAATATCCCGACTGACGTGATAAGAACATTGTCAGTGCCCATGAAACCTTAAAAATTCATTAATATGATTTCAGATGCTCTCGGTCTTCATAGAATGGAGAATTCCTCTCACGTAGATGGTGCTGTCTCCTTACATCTCTACTGCCCACCTTTCGACAGTTGTCGGGTGTTCGATTCCCGCACAGGCAAGCCGACTGAAGTGCAAGTTGTGTTCTGGTCTATGTATGGGAAGAAGATTAAAAGGGTATGTAATACTTTCTTAGATTTACGTTAAATTTGAAATTTTAAATAAAACTATCTTTTTGGATTTTGTCGCTCACTTATTTTGATTTTTCCCGACATTTCGAATGCTTTATAACGATCATGACCACGGGAGAGACTAAGGTTTTAGACTTCTCAAAGATTATTATTATCCGGATTAGTCCGGAAATAATAATCATAATAAATCCGTGAAAAAATTCGAATAGATAGTTTTTTATTTAAGAGACTTTGTTTTATATAATAGTTTCGAGCCTAATTTTTATTTAGTGTTGCTAATAAAAGCGAATTTTAGTTTATCAGTCTTTATATAAAAATTGGCATCAAACTAACTTAAACGGCTTATGCGAATAATTTATTAATTAAAATATTTTCTTCTTAATTTGCTACTACTATGTCTATAATAAAAATGGAAAAATAAAAATAAAAAAATAAAATAAAAACCGACTTCAAAAAAAAAAACACTAAAACGTAAAAAAAACTGTTTGATAGTTTTCACTTACTATAGAAACCTAATCAGATATTTTTGAAGTCGGTACCAGCCGATATAAATTAAAACACACTGACTTCGAAAATATCTCATTAAGTGGAAGGATAGGGACTCTTCAACGGCTTCAACGGCAGATATTTTGAGTTTGGCCTTATTTTGTTTGATTTGGTAAACCGTATTGGGTTTGCCAAATAACTTAAACGGCTTAAGCGAATAATTTATTAAGTAAAATACTTTCTTCTTACTTTGCTACTACTATGTCTACACAAAAAATGGTAAAATAAAAACTGAAAAAATAAACCGACTTCAAAAAAAAAACACTGAAGAGTAAAAAATAACTGATTGGTAGTTATAATTTACTATAGAAACCTAATTAGATATTTTTGAAGTCGGCTCTAGCCGATACACATCAAAGCACACCGACTTCGAAAATATCTCATTAGGTGTCGTCCCGGAATTGTCGTCCCGGAGTATGAGAGTACCGTATAATAGGCTTATAATATCAATAGTACCTGGGCATCCGAGCTTCGCTCAGAATTTTTTGAAAGAGATATACTTAAATTGCGAAATAAATATATATATATATATATATATATATATATATATATATATATATATATATATATATACAAGAATTGCTCATTTTAATATTAGTACCTGGCGACCTGGCGTGTTCTTTTTTGTTATATCATATTTTTTTGATTAAAAAAAAATTAAAAACTTGGATAAATACAAAAAAAAGTAGAACTTTGTATCCAATATGATCCAATGTGATCCATATAATATTAGTCTTGCACCTTGGTCGCTTGACCACGATGCTTATGCCTGAGTGTAAGAAATACGAACATAAATATCGAACATATTCTGCGTAGAATAATGCAAAAGAAAACCGCATGAAAACTCGAAAACACGCGTTTTCCCAGACATGAGACTAATCTAGATCGATTTTTCACCCCCGAAAGCCTCCCCATACCAAATTTCAGCGAAATCGTTAGAGCCGTTTCCGAGATCGCTGGTATAAATAAATAAATATATAAAGATATAAATATACAAGAATTGTTCGTTTAAATATATTAGATAAGATTAAAACAACCATGTCAAGTTACTAACATAGTCGTTTTAATGGATTTTTTATATTAATGTAACCTTTTCGTTTTCAGGTCATAGAGGCAAATCCAGCTGACAGTCAAGTATAAACCTATGTACATCTCATTATAAGATTAAGAGTTAAATTATATATTATTACGACCAAAAATATGTATATATACATACCGTAATAGTAAATAAATCGTTTGTATGTCTGTTTTGAATATGATATAAATCGATTTTTTAATAATGACAGTTATTCAAAAAACCATCTAACATAATTTTTGTTTTTAAATTTAATTAAATTCTTTTTTTTTTTTTACCCTCAGACTAAGAAATAATATAGAAGTAAATATGAAGCCAAACAATAATGTTATAAAGTAATAATTAATGTTTTACAACAGTATACAAATGACAATTTGTATAATGAATGATAAGTAAATAAATGTTAATGAATAATGAAGTCGGTTAGAAATAGCTAACAGTTTTCATTATAATAAAAAAATAATTAAATAAGCTAGAGCTAGAGGGAACTAATGCTCAAAAAACAAAAGAATATAGTATTATATTTATTATTCATGTTTTATTCTCAAAAATTGTATATTAATTTAACTTATACACATATAAAATTTCCCTTATTCTTTAAAGAAAGTAAACGATCTGTATGGCAAAATCGTGAATAGTAGCATAAACAGCAAATCACACTACTATTTTTGGGTTTGACATTTATTTTGGCGGACTCCCTCTATATAATTCTTTAGTCTGAGCTTATTTGTTATGTCAGTTATAATAATTATATTTAATTATCTTAAGGATGTGATATAATTACTATGGAGATGATTATTTTTAAAGTAACTCCAAAAATTACAGCTTTTATAATTTCTAGGAGACATGTTCACAATTTCATGAGTTTAATTTTTTTGCGGGAAACCTTAATTCTTTTTCTAAAATAAAATTTAAGCCTAAGTTACTCTTATAATATCAGTTATTTGCCAGTGAATGTCAGCTCAAAATCGGTCCAGCCGTTTCGGAAATTAGCTGGAACCAACAGATAGAGAGACGAAAAATTTAATTTTTTTTTTCTTATAAGTACCGTATATACTTTCATATGTATTTAGTAAAAAGCTGTTATTCTGACATTGCAAACAGATACTTCAATTTTATTTATCTGTATAGATAAAAAAGGTGTCATTGTAATCTGAAATAATGGTCACATATAAAAAGAAAACTTATTTTAAAAGAGACTAAGTAAAATGAACTTTAACTCAGTTACTGGATAAATTACGGTAGAAAAATAATAATAATAATAATAACAAAAATGTTTTGGAAATCCGCTATGTATTTCGTTTTAAACTTGTGCATTTTATTTAAAGAAACTTTTTTGTTTGTATTATTACATGTATATTAAAGATGACGACGTTGTTTGAGAATATGTAGAACGATAGATTTAAGCTGTAATATGAATCTTCTCAATCGATTAAAATAATTTGAAATAAAACTAAGCTGTAAAAATGTACATGATTTTTTTTTTTAACTAATACCATAGTCCCTAAAAATAATTTATCCTATAATATTAAATGAGTAATTTTTCTATATACATCTATACATATAAATTGCTTTGTCCTGAATGGCTGACTGACGGTTCAACGCACAGCCTAAACCGCTGATCGTAGAGACCTGAAACTTGAAAGGTGTGTTCTTTGTATGACGTAGGCATCCGATAACGAAGGATTTTCCGAAATTCATCCTCTAAGGGGGTGAAATAGGAGATAAAATATTGTATGAAACTCTATCATTCTAAACGCAAAATCCACGGAAAGTGGTATTTAACTTTAAATAAAAAATAAGAAACATATTTATTAGATTTTTTTCGAAATTCAACCGTTACAAGGGTTAAAAGGGGCGACAAAGTTTATATGGGCAGACAATTATTTATGATCAGAATTACTTGAAACTTGGTATTAATGCTCTTCAATACAATTAAATAAATACGTATTTTAGCATTTTTTGTAATTCATCCCATAAGGCTATCAAATAGGGGAAAGTTCGTATGAAACTTTGTAATTGATGCAGGGAAAATGGTATTTACTTTTAAAATGAAAACTAAAACAATATAAATATCATTTTCTTTCGAAATTCATCCCTTAAAAGGGTAAAAGGGGGTTGTGCTGTTTATATGAAAAAAATATTGTTTATGATCAGAATTACTTGAAACTTGAAACTTGCTATTGATGCTCTTCTTCTTCTTTGCCCTAGCCTCTTCCCGTTACGCGGGACTCACCTCCAGACCTTCATTAAATAGTAGTGCTTTAAAATACTTAATGAAAAAATTAACAAACGCACTATGATTTATGAAGGTTCCCCTCGGTTTCTCTGGAATGCCTTCATCAGATCCTGGTTTCCTTATCATGGTACCACCCTTGGGATATCTCATTTTCAAAAAATAAAAAATCATCATAATCGGTTCATAAGCAACGAAGTAATCCGCGAACACACATAAAAAACATATATACGGTTGAATTGAGAACCTCCTCCTGTTTGGAAGTCGGTTGAAAAGTCGCCTAAGCTATGTAACGGGATTAGACTCCGAGTAATTCATTAAACATTATAGTGGACACTGTGTTTGCTGGATGTGCTCGGGGGAAATCATAATTCATAATTCGAATACTACTGATAACTTCTGACTACGTCTTTGAATTTAATCTATTGTAATTTTTTCTTAAATTTTGCTTTGCAATGACCTTTTATATATCTAAGGGCCAGTTCTTAAAAGTAGCAGGCATAGACTTAAGAAAGGATTGCTTCTTACAGGGACATCTTAGCATAAGCCAGAACTAGACAGAACATCCATCAATGTGGTATATTTGTGGCTGGATTTTTTTAGTTTAGGCTAACTTATGTGAATCTAGAGCCTTAATCTAGACATAATATTAAAAATTCGAGAAGACAACTTATAAACTCAATGGAAATTAAAACTGAGCAAATTTTTCAGTCCACGCGAGCGTAGCCGCGGGCAAAAACTTACAGCAAAATAAGAATGGTACTTTATATGTATATGTAACTTAAAAAAGAAGTAGGAGTGAGACTGTAAGCTTCAGGCGTACACAGCATTGGATCTTTAAAAATAACGTAGATGGTAGCCTGTTAGTATGTTAGTTAAAAAACCCATATTATACGAGTTACATGATTCTAAAGTCGTAAACGTTGTATCCGATTGTATCACTGTTATCTCTTCCTCTAACTTCGAAAAAATGGAGTAAAAAATGTGCAAAAAATAAAGGTAGTGGAGCTTGCTAAATACCTAAAGGTTATATTTATTTACATAATATGCGCTTAACATCTTTTAAGATACCTACTGGACATTTTGAGTTACGATCGTTAAAATTAAATTTGTATTCCATATATCTTTAAGAAATAATAAAACTTACACGAACTTATTTTTGCAAGTAATAAAGTATGTATTGCGAAATAGTTTATTATTTTTCGTAGTTTGATCGCGGGCGAAGCCGCGAGTTCTGCTAGTATGTATATAAAATTATTATAATATATAAGGTTTTGCTTTTTATGATTATTTACATATATGTACCTAAGTGTATTTTCTGACAAAACGCATTTTTTCCTAAAAAGATACAATTTTACATTATAACTATTAACTATCGGCTCACCCTCGCTTCGCTCGGGTTCGCCTCTAGGAAACCAAGTACAAACCTATCCCACGGGAACCGCACATTTTTCCGGGATAAATAATAGCCTATGTGTTATTCCAGACTATAATCTATTTCTGTGCCAAATTTCATCCAAATCCGTTCAGCCGTTCTGGCGTGAAAGAGTAAGAAACATACATACATACATTCTTACAAACTTTCGCGTTTATAATATTAGTAGGATTAGTAGATTAACTGCCTCGGTGGTGTAGTGGCTAACATGTACGGCTGCACATCCTGAGGTCCTGGGTTCGAGTCCCGGGTCGGGCCAAGTTTAGTTATTGAGTCTTTCTGTATAGTAAGCCTCAGTAACAGCCCGGAGTTGGGAAGTTGGCGGTGTTTCACCCCCGTGCCTCGGAGAGCACGTAAAGCCGTCGGTCCTGCGCCTTAACTCTCACCGGTCGTGTCGAGTAGTCGTCCCACCGGAGTATGAGAGTGACAGGAATAGGGAGTGCACTTGTGTCTGCGCGTTCACTTGTGCACTATAATATCTCCTGCGCAGTTGGCTAGTCTCAATGAGATTGGCCGCCGTGGCCGGAAACGGTCAGGAGGACATTATAGGATTAGTAGGATAATAAGAGCCTTTTTCCATTTGCTCTCATGCTGACAATGTCACACAGTGCCATCTCGTAAACGTTAGTGGTACTTGCATTGTCGCAATAGATGATAACCTACTGGACCAGCGCCTGTGCTGAGCGAAGCGAAGGTCGCCCAGTTACTTATAGTACTTATTTTTACTGCAGTAGTAGTTCAGTGGTATTTGCTTGAAAGGTTAAGTGAAGCGGATTCAAGCCCCGGGTCTTGCACTCTGGCATTTTTATGTGCAAATCATTTTCAATAAGGTTAACACTTGCTCAAAGCAAGTAGCGAGTTTTTGAAAGTCATGTGTAGTCCGACGACTCGCATTTAGCCAGCGTGGTGGACTATGGTCTGATTGCCGTATTGAAGGGCCCGTGCCCAGCAATTAGACGTTAAAAAGGGCTGAAATTATATAATTTCACCTCTTTCTTTAGAATTTATCATAAAATATGTAAAACTGTCGATCTTATCTTTTAGACCCTTTAACCCTTCATAGAGTCTTTGTTAGCTGACATTAGTAGGGGATTATAAAATTTTTGCAAAAACCATCAGCGGAATAATAGCTGTTGGAATGTTGTGAAATGGCTATTGCACGCACATTGGCATGCACTATAGCCAACTTTGTTTGTGTGACGTATGTGTCTGTGCTAAAAAATAATGTCTCATGGAGTCAAAGTGCTAAACATTTCTTAAAAGACATAATACGTTGTCTTGTCACCTCTATTGGTTATAGGAGAGCTAGCTCGATTCTCGCCCAAAGAATCGGCATTGCCATTCAGCGGGTGCCATGTTGCCACAATTTCACGTCTTGCAATTTCGACATGCTTTGTACAGTAATAATTAACTTAATTAAGTGTATAATTATTTTTTATATATGTATAATTAAGCATATTTGTAATTTCGGTTATTGTAAATAAAGTTTTTAAACCTAATAAATTATTTATTTACAAAGAATTATCTGCGTACACATTGTGCACTATATCTTCCACACAGAGTGCAATTTGCACTAAAATTGGCTACGTATGTGTATTTAAGTTGTTTCAAAGACCCTTACTTATATTAAGAACAAAAATGCATGTACTATTGTATAATTGCTTTATTTTAATAAATATTAACATATAGTAAATAATTTTCACGTAATTTGTAAGGCTTAAAATCCTACTTTTTTTTTAATCACACTATTCACTTAAAAAAGTATTTACTGTTTCAAAGTTTTTACTTCTCTTATAAAGTATATTTGAAAGTTGAACTGAATATTTTTAGTACAAAAAAGATAAATTCAAATAATAATGAAACAAAACAACAGTTTTGTTAATAATTATTCAATTTCTTAAATATTTAATAATTATTTATTTCAAAAATAACAATTAGTGAAAACTAAACCCAATGTAAAAGATTCTAGTTCAGAAAGTTATATATGGTTTAGTATTTCACCAAAATAATTAGAGGATTTTTCGCCTTTATTAGTCATTTCGATTATTTCATCCACCTTATCCCATGGTACGAATAGTTTCAAACCGTCTCTTTCCGCAGTGGACTGGACTTCTTCCCTCACGCAGTCAACATTACACATAAAATCACATGTCTGTGTGTTCACATTAAAGTGTAAGCCTTCTGAGCAAGTTCCAAGCACCTTTTGATTTCCTTCACATCGCCAGAATTTGTCGCAGTCAGTTTCATGACGCCAATGTGGGACGTGGCATTGAGTTTTGCAGGGGTCGTCATCTTCTCCTCCGCTTGGTGTTGATGAGGTTGTTATTGTTGTTGGCGCAGTTGTGGTCCATTGTGTAGTCGAGCTTATTGTAGTTGAACTTGGTGCAGAAGTGGTGGTCCATGGTGTCGTCGAGCTCGGTTGAGATGTTGTGGTCACCGGTGTAGTCGAACTTGGTCCAGATGTTGTGGTCCTTAATGTTGTAGAGCTGGGCGCTGAAGTTGTGGACGGTTGACTCGTGGAACTAGGTGCAGCCGTCGTTGGGCGTACTTCACATCCTGCCTCGTCTTTATGCATACATGTCTGAAATGTTAAAGGCAATTTGCGATTTTCATACTGGTATCTTTAAAGAATACTTTAATTACTTAATAAATATATGATATATATCCTAAGAATATATTTATTAAGTCTAAACAATGGGCGATGATATGCGAATACAAGAAAGCAAGACGGCAGAAGGCATACTTGTTAGGTTAGCCAACATGGGCCGCCATCAGGTATTACGATCTTTTCGTTCAAATAGTGTCAATGAATTTATAAAAACTGTGCCTATCACTGATAAATACGCAAACACTTAAACGACTGCAACTTAATGGACGCACACAGAAATCTCCTTTTTCATTCCCTTCATTAGGTAATACTAGCGACTCACCCTCGCTTCGCCCGGGTCCGTCCCCCTAGCTTGCTTCCTTATACCCATACTTTCATCCCCATTTTCACCCCCCTAAGGGATGATTTCCGGAATAAAAAGTATTCTATGTCCTTCCCAGGGTCTCAAACTCTCCTTGCTCCCATCTTATTACCAAATTTTATCTAAATCGGTTCAGTAGATCCAGAAATTACCTCCTACAACGTCACAAACTTTACTTTTTTATAATATTAGTATAGATTATTAACTAAATAATAATTGATTGATTAGACAGTGTTTTTATATGATAATGAAATTTGGACTAAGCTATTTGGGTTTTGTTAAAGAGGATAATGTATTTATTACCTGACGCTCAAAATTGAAGTGAGTTCCGGGTGCACATGGCATTTCTATCAAATTTCCATGTACACATTGATAGAATCTGCCGCAGTCTGACTCATGAGGTAAAAGTAACTCAATGCTGAAGTTGGCTGGACACCCATTAGGAAGCAAATCTCCTGGTGAAACAGTAGTGATAGGTGCAGCGGTTGTGGATGGAGCAGCAGTTGTGGATGGGGCAGCAGTTGTTGACGGTGCGGCTGTTGTTGTTGTTGGAGCAGCAGTTGTTGTTGTTGGTGTGACAGTTGTTGTTGTTGGTGCAGCAGTTGTTGTTGTTGGTGCGGCAGTTGTTGTTGTTGGTGTAGCAGTTGTTGGTGCAGCGGTTGTTGTTGTTGGTGCGGCAGTTGTTGTTGTTGGTGCAGCAGTTGTTGTTGTTGTTGGTGCAGCGGTTGTTGTTGTTGGTGCGACAGTTGTTGTTGTTGGTGCTGCAGTTGTTGTTGTTGGTGCAGCAGTTGTTGTTGTTGGTGCGGCAGTTGTGGTTGTTGTTGGTGCAGCGGTTGTTGTTGTTGGTGCAGCAGTTGTTGTTGTTGGAGCAGCAGTTGTTGGTGCGGGAGTTGTGGTTGGTGCTGCAGTTGATGATGGTGCGGCAGTTGGCGATGGTGTAAGAGTTGTTGTAGAACTAGTAGAGCCAGGTGTAGACGCTGTCGGATTTCCTCCTCCAGGTTCACAGCCTGCTTCATGTATATACATACATCTCTGAAATTTAATAAAATATAATTAGTGTTATGAATTAATATGTTGTTGTTAAACGTACTCTGACCTTGTAAGTTGTAAAATATGAATTATCTAAGATGAAATAGTTAAATAAGCATAGGTTAATTAATTGCACTTTAGTGCCTAAGACGAATTATGGTGCAAGAAATATTTTATACTTTCAGTTTTGTTTTTCTGTTTCAAACTTGTAGAGATTCTGTACCATTAAAGAGAAAAATATCTTACCTGATGCTCAAAATTAAAGTGTGTGCCAGGTGCGCATGGCATCTCAACCTTATTTCCATGTGTACACTGATAGAATTTGCTGCAGTCTGACTCATGAGGTAATAGTAATTCAATGCTGAAGTTAGCTGGACACCCATTAGGAAGCAAATCTCCTGGTGAGACAGTAGTGATAGGTGCAGCGGTAGTGGATGGAGCAGCAGTTGTGGATGGGGCAGCAGTTGTTGTTGGTGCGGCTGTTGTTGTTGTTGGTGCAGCAGTTGTTGTTGTTGGTGCGGCAGTTGTTGTTGTTGGTGCAGCAGTTGTTGTTGTTGTTGGTGCAGCGGTTGTTGTTGTTGGTGCGACAGTTGTTGTTGTTGGTGCGGCAGTTGTTGTTGTCGGTGCGGCAGTTGTTGTTGTTGGTGCAGCAGTTGTTGTTGTTGGTGCGGCAGTTGTTGTTGTTGGTGCAGCAGTTGTTGTTGTTGACGCAGCAGTTGTTGTTGTTGTTGGTGCAGCGGTTGTTGTTGTTGGTGCGGCAGTTGTTGTTGTTGGTGCAGCAGTTGTTGTTGTTGGTGCAGCAGTTGTTGTTGTTGTTGGTGCAGCGGTTGTTGTTGTTGGTGTGGCAGTTGTTGTTGTTGTTGGTGCAGCAGTTGTCGTTGTTGGTGCGGCAGTTGTTGGTGCAGCAGTTGGCGATGGTGTAAGAGTTGTTGTAGAACTAGTAGAGCCAGGTGTAGACGCTGTCGGATTTCCTCCTCCAGGTTCACAGCCTGCCTCATGTATATACATACATCTCTGAAATTTAATAAAATATTATTAGTGTTATGAATTAATATGTTGTTGTTAAACGTACTCTGACCTTGTGAGTTGTATAATATTAATTATTTATGATGAAATAGTTAAATAAGCATAGGTTAATTAAATGCACTTTAGTGCCTTAGACGAATTATGGTGCAAGAAATATTTTATACTTTCAGTTTTGTTTTTCTGTTAAAAACTTGTAGAGATTCTGTACCATTAAAGAGGGAAATATCTTACCTGATGCTCAAAATTGAAGTGTGTGCCAGCTGCGCATGGCATCTCAACCTTATTTCCATGTGTACACTGATAGAATTTGCTGCAGTCTGACTCATGAGGTAATAGTAATTCAATGCTGAAGTTAGCTGGACACCCATTAGGAAGCAAATCTCCTGGTGAGATAGTAGTGATAGGTGCAGCGGTTGTGGATGGAGCAGCAGTTGTGGATGGGGCATTAGTTGTTGTTGGTGCAGCAGTTGTTGTTGTTGGTGCAGCAGTTGTTGTTGTTGATGCGGCAGTTGTTGTTGTTGTTGTTGTTGGTGCAGCGGTTGTTGTTGTTGGCGCAGCAGTTGTTGTTGTCGGTGCGGCGGTTGTTGTTGTTGGTGCAGCAGTTGTTGTTGTTGGTGCAGCAGTTGTTGTTGTTGTTGGTGCAGCGGTTGTTGTTGTTGGTGCGGCAGTTGTTGTTGTTGGTGCAGCAGTTGTTGTTGTTGTTGTTGGTGCAGCAGTTGTTGTTGTTGGTGCGGCAGTTGTTGTTGTTGGTGCAGCAGTTGATGTGGTTGGTGCAGCAGTTGTTGTTGTTGGTGCAGCAGTTGTTGTTGTTGGTGCGGAAGTTGTTGTTGTTGGTGCGGCAGTAGTGGTTGTTGTTGGTGCGGCGGTTGTTGTTGTTGGTGCAGCAGTCGTACTTGGTACAGGAGTAGTAGCTGAACTAGTTGAACCAGGTGTAGATACAGTTGGACTTTCGCCTGGCTCACATCCTGCCTTGTCTATATCTAAACATCTCTGAAAAGCGAAAAATAATTTTTAGTATTGACTTGTGTGACGAGTTTAAGTAAATACTATTAAAAATGTAGTATGCTGAAAACAATTATTGTAAACCTAATAAGTTCAGTAATATGTAATGACCTTGTGTGTTAAAGGGACAAAGGCCAAATAATGATTATTAAATAGAGTAATGATAAATTATTTTTGCAATTCGTCTACGAGTATGTTATTTACGTAAAGTTAATATCTTACCTGATATTTGAAATTAAAATGAGTTCCAGGTGCACATGGTCTCTCTACTTTATTTCCATGTACACACTGATAGTATCTGCCACAATCCGATTCATGAGGTAATAATAACTCAATGCTGAAGTCAGCTGGACACCCATTTGGGAGTAACTCATCTGGTGCGAGAGTTGAAAGAGTTGTGGAAGGAGCAGCAGTTGTACTTGGTGTGGGCGATGTTATGGGAGCAGCCGTAGTTGAAGGTGGGATAGTTGATACTGGCACACATCCTGCCTCATCTATATCCATACATCTCTAAAAAGTGAAAAATGTTTATAACAACTTAACTTCTAGAACTTTAAATAAATACATATATGGGACTAGTTAAACACGTTCATTTGTAAATTTTGCTAGAAAATGGAGACCCATCATTATCATAAATATGAAAATAGCAAAATAGTTCTCAACCCAAAAAGTATTAGAATATGTGATTACCATATATTGCGAAGGACTAAGCACTTCTTGGGTAGTCATAGAAGTAGAGACAAGTTATTTTTGAAATGTTACTTCTAGTATGCTTTTACATGAGGCTTATTGGTTATCTTACCTGATGTGTAAAGTTAAAATGAGTTCCAGGTGCACATGGTCTTTCTATCTTGTTTCCATATAAACAGTGATAGAATCTGCCACAGTCGTAAGGGTGAGGTAATAATAACTCAATGCTGAAGTCAGCTGGACACCCATTTGGGAGTAACTCATCTGGTGCGAGAGTTGAAAGAGTTGTGGAAGGAGCAGCAGTTGTACTTGGTGTGGGCGATGTTATGGGAGCAGCTGTAGTTGAAGGTGGGATAGTTGATACTGGCACACATCCTGCCTCATCTATATCCATACATCTCTAAAAAGTGAAAAATGTTTATAACAACTTAACTTCTAGAACTTTAAATAAATACATATATGAGACTAGTTAAACACGTTCATTTATAAATTTTGCTAGAAAATGGAGACCCATCATTATCATAAATATGAAAATAGCAAAATAGCTCTCAACCCAAAAAGTGTTAGAATATGTGATTACCATATATTGCGAATGACTAAGCACTTCTTGGACAATCATAGAAGTAGGGACAAGTTATTTTCGAAATGTTACTACTAGTATGTTTTTACATGAGGCTAATTGGTTATCTTACCTGATGTGTAAAATTAAAATGAGTTCCAGGTGCACATGGTCTTTCTATCTTGTTTCCATATAAGCAGTGATAGAATCTGCCGCAGTCGTACGGGTGAGGTAATAATAACTCAATGCTGAAGTCAGCTGGACACCCATTTGGGAGTAACTCATCTGGTGCGAGAGTTGAAAGAGTTGTGGAAGGAGCAGCAGTTGTACTTGGTGTGGTCGTTGTTATGGGAGCAGCCGTAGTTGTAGGCGCGGCAGTTGTTGTTGGAGCAGCAGTGGTTGTTGGTGCAGCAGTGGTTGTTGGTGCAGCAGTTGTTGTTGGAGCAGCAGTGGTTGTTGGTGCAGCAGTGGTTGTTGGTGCAGCAGTGGTTGTTGGTGCAGCAGTGGTTGTTGGTGCAGCGGTGGTTGTTGGTGCAGCAGTGGTTGTTGGTGCGATAGTTGTAGTTATTGTACTTGGCTGTGCCGAAGTTGAAGGTCCTGGAGTTCCTGGTAAGGAACAATTAGCACTCGCTGGATGAACGCATACCTATGAAAAAAAGACATTTTTTTATTCTGTTACAGTATATTTTAAAACCTTATCTTTTTTCGCTACTATTTTTATTATCATTGTAAAAATATTCACTTTATAGTATTATCTAGCAACTTATCTAAGAATTTCATAAGCAATTATAATGTTATAAAATGTAAGGCAATAATTTATTAAATATAACATGTGAATTTTTAAACATAAAAAAAATAATATGACGTTGTAATTAGTCTATTTGGAGTTTTCCACAGATTTTGTGATAGTCTTTTGCCAAAACTAAGTGACAAAGCCTATACCGTTAAAGATAAAAACTTGAAATGAGAAAGAAAAGTTTTAGACACCATTTATTTAAGTAGGAAGAAAATGAAAAAATAAAAATGTAAAGAATAAAAGAAAATGATATAAGAGATTTAAAGGATCTCTTAGAATATGAATAACTTTTTAACCGCCTTCTTTAATATTTATATGTTATCATCGTGATCGTTAATACGACTTATTTTAATTGGAAAGATACACTCAAAAAATCGTTCAATTCAATGTTTTTTTTTTATTTTGGCTTCAAAAACAAATTAAGCACAATGATCCTGCTTAGGTCCACTGCTAGACAAAGGCCTCCCTTATGACACGCCACTGAACTCAATCTTCACATCTATATAACTTATATGTGCAATCTATTTTGTGTATATCGTCACGCTATCATACATTACTACAGTATGGGGTTGCAAATGCAAATATCCGATTACATGTATCTATGAAAATAAAAATAAATAACATACCCGAAGAGTAGCACAGAACTCAGTTCCAGGAGCACAATCTCTTGGCACTATGAATCTTCTTCCCCATTCACAATAGTAATACTTTGTGCAGTCGTATTCATGTGGCAGGAGATAGTGCGAATAATCTGGAGGACATCTATCATCTGGCACGGTGAGTGGAGAAGGTAAGCCGTAGGATAAACCTACGAGACCCAATAAAAGTAGCCTCCCTGGAAATAGTGAAGAAAATGTTGAACTAAATGAATATTAATTTTTTCGACAGATTATTAAAAAAAAAATCGCACAAAGATATTTTTTCAAATTGCGCATGCCCGTGACCACGGCTGATGCAACTCAGTTGAAACTTCGGGAATAAGGTATATAGCCACTAACGTAATCATGCGTTTAAGTCCCGTAGTTTCATTGTTGCGCATGTTATGTTTTATAGATTAAATCAAAGAAATCACATGTATTTAATAACAAATAAATTATGTTGATGTCTTTTTTACTCAAACTTTTTTCTGTAACACTATATCTGCTATTTTTTACTACCTTCCGATGCAAAAAGAGGGGTATTATAAGTTTGACGTGTCTGTTTGTGTGTCTGTACATCTGTGTGTCTGTCAATGACATCGGAGCTCCTAAACGAATGGATTAATTTTGATGCAGTTTTTTGATTGAAAGCTGCCGTGATCTAAGTCTTAACTATAATTTATAAAGATTTGTTCAAGCGTTTAATGATCATCAGCTCATTTCCTACTTATACTTAACAAAAGGGTCTTACTAACTTTTACAGACTTAAATAATTGGAAATTTGGTGTACTGTTACTTTGGTGGTATTTTCAAGACATGCTAACCTTGAGGTGATACTGTAACATCAAAAAGTCTGCAGGATGCTTAATTCCTCAGAAACTTGCAGCATGCTTTAGCTCATAAGGAAAATCTCAATAAGAGTTATCTTATAGAATTAGCGTGCGCGAGGTATTTAAAAAAAAAATGAAATAAAAATAAATTTAAAAATTTTAAGTAACCGCCGACAAAAAAATCTCTCTTGGCCTTTAAACTTCATTAAAATTATCTAATAATATTTTGATGATGGGTAACCGTTGAGTAAATAAAATAAAAACTAGAATACAAATAAAAAGAAGATTGATATTCATAAAGTATTAGCGGTAGTAATCTAAGGAAGGTAGTTAGTTCAGAATTCGCGTAAATTCGCATTCAAAATTCGCGTTAATCTAAGAAAAGTAGTTTAGAATTCGCGTGAATTCGCATTCAAAATTCGCGTAAATCTAAGAAAGATATTTAGTTCAGATTTTGCGTAAATTCGCATTTAAAATTCGCGTAAATTTAAAAAAGGTAGTTAGTTCAGATTTCGCGTAAATTCGCATTCAGAGTAAATCTAAGAAAGGTAGTTAGTTAGTTAGAAATCTAGAATTTGGGTTATCGTTGAAATTATTGAAGCCTGGAAAAACTCAATGCGTGGCAGGATGGTAAATAGCTTGTGAATTATTTAATCGATTTACGCAATTGGATGAAAGTAAAAATATTATCCATAGTTTCGGTACCTACTGATTAATTATACATGTATTGTAAGACGGAAATTACTAAAACCACATCACTTATTAACGTATACTGATAATATGTAATTATGGATTAGAAATTTTAATCTTATAATCTTTGATATATATAAAAATAAAATTTTGTTCGTTCGTAAGCACATCACTTCTAAATGCACGACTGATTTTGCTAATTCCTTTTTTTAAATGTCGCTATGTAATACTTTCTTAGATTTACGAGGATATTTGACATTTTAAATAAAACTATCTTTTCGGAATTTTTCGCGGGTTTCTTTCGATTTTTGGTTTCCGACATTTCAAATGCTTTACAGCAATCATGGTCATCGGAGAGACTAAGGTTTTAAACGTTTTAAAGGTCAATGTTTCAAGGTATTACAGCGGTGTTGCCCGTAACAACTATCCAAATAAATCCGTGAGAATTCCGAAAAGATAATTTTATTTAAAATGTCGCTATGTCATTTTGCTGCGAATTGTATGATCCATTAAAGTAAAAGTTATATTCACTGTTTAAATTAAACACTTTTATAAAACTTTTGCACTTTAAATACCACGATTCCCTTTAAAATAAAGTAAAACATACCTAGCATTGCGTCTGTATGGACGCTAAATATTTCCAATATGTAACCACTTCAAGTAAGTATTTTTACCCTTTAATTATGTACACTGGTCCTTTTTGGGTGTATCATACATATTTATAATTGCAGAAGGTAAAGATAATATAAAGATAAGAAGTGGCAATCTATTATTATCTTAATGTGGAGATAAATTATTTATTATTATTAAAAAACCCAGGGTTTCCTTAGATCACATCCCATTTTTTTTTCAGCTGCAGCTTTAAATGAAAATATAATTCAAAGCCAAGTTTTTTTATTCACGATTGTTTTAACGATATAAGAACAGCAAAAATAATGATACACTATAATATGGAGCCCTTAAAGAATCGTCTTCAGGTCTCTCAAAGGCTGGCAACGCATCCATAATTCCTCAGAGATATTAAAATTGAGTTTAGGGGATGATTGGCCCCTTGGATCGGTCTATCTTCTTGTAAAAGGGTTTAAAATAGTTGTCAGACGAACATATATAAAAATGGAGTATCAGAATTTACGTGAAGTTAGGTAATTATTTTGGGACCCTTAAAGCGTCTGCAAAGCAATACGGCCGACGGAAAGTGTCTGGGAGTATTGACGACTTATTTTTAAGGACATTGTCTAAAATATACGTGAAAATCAGCTTGGAGAATTTACGTGAGGTAAGTAATGTTTTTATGTACCTTGATTACCTGATACCTGGAAATTGGCCGTCTAACCAAGCTAGCAGGTAGGCATGCGATCTTAGCACATACTAACACTACTCAATCGTCCACATTTCGTTCGTCAGAAAATACATGACGTCTGGCGGCCCTGGGATCTTGGGCTATTATACAAATATATAGGAACAAAAGCACAGGCGAAAATTGTTAACTTTGTTTTTTTTAATTTCTAACGACTTAGGCGTCTCTTTTAGTCCATCTGTGTAATAAATTTCATCTAAATCCGTCCAGCCGTTTTAGCGTGGACGAGTAACAAACATACATACAAATAAACTTTCGCATTTACAGTATTAGTCCGATAACTAAGGTAAATTCGGTGTTCTGAATATATAAATCAGTAACAAGAAAAAATATCAACTAAATTATTTTGTTTTTCGATAACTGGAAGCGATAATTTGAAACAATGATTAATATTATTATGATTAATACGTGAATCTGAAAAACGTTGATAATAATTTGTCTGTATTTTTTTTTCAATTCTGTGAAGAATGAGGAATGGATGGCGAATATACTTTTATTGGGATTAAAATGTCCTCATGAAAAGATAAAAAAAGAACAAATATTTTTTTTCCGTTTTCCTCAAGTTGGAGTTTGTTGTTGTTAGTTGTGGAGTTTGGGGGATCAGTACGAGGGGGCTCAGGCCATAGCCCACCACGCTTGCCATGTGCGGGCGGATTTCTCATATCTTTCGAAATCGTGGTACATAAATTATTTATTTATTTATTTATTTATTTTTGGGAAACAAACAGTGATAAAAAATCCTTATAAATAATTACAAACTAAATCATCCACACACCAGCAAAGTTTCCACTTATAAATATGTCACAAGTAGAGTAAACATGATCAAACAAATTAAACAACTAAAACAGATTTAAAAAATTTAACAAAAAAAATTAACTACAAAATAAAACTATAAAAAGGACAAAAAAAATGACTTAAGTAAAAATCATAAAAATTAAAAGAAAAAAAAAACAAATTATAAAATCAAAAAAAATAATAATAATAAATAATAAAGCAAAACTTGAACATTAACAGAACATAATAAAAATAATAATAAAAAAATACATAATAAGGGTAGGCAAATTTCAATATAAATTAAGGTCATGCAAAGATTTTAAAAATACTTTCTTAATACTGTATACATCCAGATAATTAAATAAGTCTACGTTAATAAATTTTTCATTATAATCATTACAAGCTCGATTAATGAACGAATTTTGAGCAGATTTAGTCCGTGTTAATTGTGGATCAAAAAACAATCTATTTCGAGAAGATAATCTAGGACATCTAAAACTAATTTGACTCAAAAGGTAAGGGGAATCAATAATATTATTGACTAATTTAAACAAAAATAACTGTTCTCTCAGCAATCGACGGTTGGTCAATGTTAGATATTTATACACAAAATGTGTCTGACTGTTGGCTAATGAACAGGACCTGTAGTTCAAGTATTTAATAAATTTTTTTTTGAACCTTCTCAAGGTTGTCACTGTGGACCTTGTAATAAGGATTCCACACTAATGACCCGTAGTCAAGTATGGGAAGTACAAATGCGTTATAAAGGAGGACTAGAGTAGCGGGACTTTTAAAATCCTTCCCAATTCGCATGATGAAGCCTAGCATTTTATAAGCCTTAGCTATTGATCGGTTTATGTGGGGTATAAAAGTTAACTTACTGTCCAAGTAAATACCCAAATCCCTGACTTCAGTTTCTCGGGAAACAATATCGCCATCCAAATGATATTCATGAAGGACGTTGTGGGTTTTTCTAGTGAAAGATATAACACTGCATTTTTTTACATTCAACTGTAGAGAGTTATCCTTACAATATTTACAGAGTCTATCTAGGTCCTCCTGCAAAAGGAAACAATCAGCAATAGATGAGATTTTTCTACATAGTTTCATATCATCTGCAAATAAGAGTACCGTAGAATGCTTTATAACTTCACAAATATCATTTATGTACAAGTTAAATAAGAGGGGACCAAGATGGGAGCCTTGAGGCACACCTGATGAAACTGGGAGAAAAGTTGAACAGTACCCCTTTACAGTAACTGCCTGACTTCGGTTATGCAGATATGAACTGAGCCAGCGGAGCAGATCGCCATGTATGCCAAAGACTTCCAGCTTATGAAGTAGAACTTTGTGCGATATTTTATCGAACGCTTTCGAGTAATCGGTATAGACGACGTCTACCTGATATCCTGCGTCCATAAACGATGATATTATTTCAGACATGCAGGTTTACCAGAAAAAAAATAAAAGAGGTAAAATAAGAGAGGAACAAAACATTCGATATGACTAGAAAGGTTTCGAAATTTAGAATACTAGAATGTTCTTTGTTTATGTATAAAAAGGCCGGCAGTGTATCGAGAGGTCAGTTGAATTTTGAAGTTAAGTGAAGATTGCGAAGAAAAATACAAAAAAGTGAAAAGTGAATAAAAGCTATGTGAAGTTATAGTGGAAGTGTATTTAGTGGTGAAAATTAGTGTCCAGTGACAGAGTTTAACCAGAACTGTGTATATACTGCGAGTGTTATTGAATCTCCATAAGTCACTCTTATTAGTCAAGAGTAATAAAACATCGATAGTGCAAAAGACGTGCTTTAATTTCCGATCCCCGAACACATAGAACGTAACAATATTAATTAAATTAAAAACGCGGGCGGAGTCGTGAGCTAAAGTTAGTTTAAAATAAAATGTGAAAGACATTCGTATATTATACAATAGATTTTACAGAAGATAGCTAAGTTAGCAATGATCGCCGTCATATTTCAATGGTAGATAAAAGGCGTGACTAATCTATATAAAAATAGACAACGACAAAACAGTTCAATACCTTTTTCTCCTCTGTTTGTCAACGGATTTTCTATTTTGTTCTTTTTTTGTTTATTAGCTATTGACTAAAAATATCCTATGCTGGAAATAAATTTTATTTCCAGATTAAGAATAAGATTATAAAAAAATATTAATCTACAAATGTTTAAAGGAAACGGTGAATAGACAAGAGTGAATAGGCATCTTCTAGGCAAGCGTGCTCCAACCTAGACCTCATTAGTGTTTCCCAGCGTTGATTGTTGTCAAGCGCAAGCCTATCTAACAATAAAAAAAGGAGGCATGACATACATCATATGTACATCAAACGCCTAACTTGCTTCATCTTCCCCCACCCCCAGCCCTCCCCTTTAAAATTTCATTTTTTCATCTTTTTTTCTTAGTTGATCCCTACTTATATAAATCTAAATACACAGCTTCTTCAACAGCTCTTTCGCACTCAACTAGATATATATCCAGCTGTGAAAAGTGGTGTTTTATGTACCATAGAAATATTCCAGCGGTACATAAAAATCCTTTTCCATTTCGATAAATAATGATTCATCAATTTTCGATAAAAACGCTGTAATCGATAAATAATCGGCTTAAAATAAAATATATTTAAAACCGTGTAGATTTGTTATTATCTACTTTCTGTGTAACAAAAGGCCGGTACGTCGAATATTTTGCTTCCGTAGAATAATTAATACGTACGTAATAAATCACTTTCAACTAACTGCCTCTTGCGGCTGCGCATGCGCAATTATTGCTATACAATTTTTTTTGTTGTTTTGTCCACATGATGTTTTTTTTTTATTTAAGTATTCTTGGGCAGCGCCTTACATTGATTAATTTTGATTGCTCTAATGGTAAGTATGTACGGCTGCAGATCCGGAGATGCTGAGTTTAATTTTAGGTCATCGAGTTTTAGGCCAATTTTAGCTATAGTCATTCTGGTAAGAAAAATTTCGTCACTCCACCAGAGTATGAGAGTGACAGGAACGGATAGTGCACATGTGCCTTCGGGCACCCTTAGAAATCGGTCAGGAGGAAATTATATGTTTTTGACAGATTTTCAAAAAAAGAATATGTATTTAATTCGACTGTTTTTTCTGTACATTACATACATACCATACCTATGTATAAGATCATTTGAGTATGGTATAATACCTTTTTATATATAAAATAGTTATTGAAGTCGTGCAAATAGATAGTCCAAGCAATACTTCATATAAAGTATAAAATAAAGATTTAATAAATGACAAATGAACATTATAAAAGCTATCTTCATGAAATTGTTATCTCTAGGTGTAGTGGCTCTGTAATTTTAGGATTATTGGCATTTTCATATGTCTTTCTTTATTCTTATCTTTCTTAGAATGCAATAAGATTTATACGTAGATAATATTTTTTATTTATTAGAGTATTTATGTAAGGGATTTCCTATAAATTTGAAGGTAGGTTATTTTTCTCATTTATATCTTTTAGACAAAGATATGTTGAACTTGTTGAAATATTCAATCATTTTTAATCTCCGATTATTTTAAGCTTTAAAATTTTGAATTTTTATCTGATATAACATATTTATAAAGAAAATAAATTTATTATCTATAATAGACAAAGAGGTCAGTACCTTTTTCTCCTCTATTTGTAAACTGATTTTCTTTTTTTTTATTTAGTAGCTATTGACGAGACGAGGCATGATTTTATTGTTGCCACTAAAAAAATTTGGAAATAGTTTTTTTTTTATATAAATAGGTAAATTATATTCATAATTATGTTTTCCTCAAATTTTCAATAATTATTATGGTCGAATTTTAATGATCACATGTTGAACACTAATACAATTAATTAATCTATTTTATTCCTATTGACTATTACAGTTTTCATATGGATTTCTTTTCTTCGACATATTTTAGAAACGTTACCTTTGAAAGCAAATTTACTTGTATTTTTTGTTTGTTTTCTTGTTCCCTATTCATACACACAAGTCTCATTGTAAGCCGCAAAAAAAGGCGCCGTTTGGCAAATATTTCCCTTCACTTGTGCTGTAAGACATTGCTTCTTGCCAAATTTCATGATTCTAGGTCAACAGCAAGTGCCCTATAGGTTTTGATCTTTTACGTTTTTTCTTCCTTCGGTTTTTTCACAACTCCAAGGGATTGTAGATCTAAGTATTCGATATTAATTTCAACTTGATACCTCCATGCGTTCCTGAGAAAAAAGGCTTGACAGACAGACAGACAAACAGGCGGACAACGACGTGATCCTATAAGGGTTCCTTTTTCTTTTTGAGGTACGGAACCCTAAAAATGAAGATAGTGGTAGCTGATAGATGGTGTAGGTGTAAAACATATCGAGTAGGAAACACACCATTCATAATTAATATTCTCTCTGACTAGATTATCAGTATTACATTTATCAATAGAAAATTATTTAATCGAATAGATAATACGTCTTATAACAAGAATCTAATGTCTTAATATAATATGAATCTACAAACAATATGATTTATTGTAATTGTTTTTTCGTTGTTGTGTGTGTCTGAGTATGATCGTCGTTTGCACAAAGTCAGTTATTCTTTTTATGGAAAATGTATATGTTTTTCTGTTTATGTATTTTTACAACAGAATCCCAGAAAACGTTTAAAAGGCTTCTAATACCAAATTAATAAAAAATATTAAAGATACATTTGCGTGTTTAAAGTTAAACACAATAAATAATTTTATAGAAGACTAGCGACTCACCCTCGCTCCGCTCGGGTTCGTTCGTATTTAAATTTTAACGTTTAGTGTAGATTTCTCAGAGATGAAAAATTTGCCCGCAATAAAAAGTATCGGATCGGATCAGATGGGATCGGATAACCAGCTATCATCATACCAAATTTCATCAAAATCCCTCTAGTAGTTTTTCCGTGATGCGGTAACAGACAGACAGACGAAAATTATAAAAGCTATAGATTCGGTCTCTCTATCGATAATAATGTTATTTCAATAAGATTTTCCAAAAAATATTTAATGTAAAGATTCGGCTTAGTTACATTTTTATTATAATATGTATAGATGGCACACCTTGGGAATGATGTGTCGCCTCCAGGCTACTTCAATGTTCTAGAATAATTGTAATTTATAATTTAACTACAAAAAAGAAAAAAAAATTTAGACCCGTTGAGTTTCTCTCGCCGCTTCTTTTCAGGACTGAGGCTTTTTCTTTCCGAAATGGTAGTTGACTCTTGATGTTCAGTAAAAAATGTAATAATTTAATGCTGAATAAATATTATGAATTTTAATCAAAAGTCGATGAAGAAGATAAAGTTAAATCTATTAAAAATAGTAGCTGGGCCAAGCGCACCCTGTTGGACGCCCTTATTCAAAATAATAAATATGTCATCAAATTCAAAACGTAATCCTAATAGCAGTTATATTTTAAAATTGTTGTCCTCCCGACCGATTTCGGTCACGGCGACCAAATTCATTGAGACTAGCTAACTACGCTGGAGATATTACTGTGCACAAGTGTAAGTGCAGACACTAATGCATTGTCTATTCCTGTCACTCTTAAATTCCGATGGGACGATAATTTTACATGACCGGGGGAAATCAGGCGCAGGATTGACGGCAGACGCAGGAGCGACAGCTTTACATGCCTCAGCACGGGGGTGGAACACCGTCAACTTCTCAACCCCGGGTTGTTACTAGGACTTTCTTATCAGAAAGACTCAATAACTAAACTGGACTCGCTCGGGATTTGAACCCAGGACTGGCAGACATACATTTACTCTACAAGTGGCAATTAAAAAAGACATGTACATACTTAATCTATCAATTTTTATAATTTATAGGTACACCCTCCTAATTTTAAAATCCATCAATAACAAGAAAAAGTCTAAGAAGTCTAATATTATATTTCAGTGGAAACCTTATCATGGATCAAATGCTTTATTTCACGGAACATTTATACGTAGGATATTGATACTTAGATTACTGTATTGTTATCCATTTTGATTAAAAGCGAAACTCATTTATGTACTTCTTTAGTCTAAGCGGCAATATATCCATATTTTTAATGCGACGTAAAATGTCGATCTACCGTATGGTATTCAAAAGTTTAATAGAGGATTAGATTAGATAGAGTATGGGATAAATAGAAACTCCACGGCACTATATAATAAACTAATTAACTCCAATAAAATATTATTATTATTTAGCCCTTTTTAACATTTTACTGCTGGGCAAGGGCCTCCCTACAATATGAGGGGGATCAGGCCATAGTCTATCCACTACGCTGGCCAAGTGCGGATTGGCGGACTTTACATATCTTTGGAAATCTAGCTAGGTTCTCTGAGATATGCAGGTTTCATTATAATGTTTTCCTTCACCGTAAGACAAGACGTGGTAATCATGTTGGAAATTATTCGCACATATTATCAGATGTGCGAGTTCCAGGATTTAACAATATAAACAAACGTTCATGTAATACACATGAAATACCGTATTTTTAAATTTAAAATTACGAATTTCTATAGAAAT
This sequence comes from Fabriciana adippe, assembly GCA_905404265.1. Lineage (NCBI taxonomy): Eukaryota > Metazoa > Arthropoda > Insecta > Lepidoptera > Nymphalidae > Fabriciana > Fabriciana adippe. Next base: position 7,391,447 of record FR989982.1, on the reverse strand, counting down.
TTTCATTCCATTTTCATAATTTTATTTAAATAGGTATACTTCCATAGCTCGCTATGCTGTGTGGTTATATTTTTATGAAGATCACCTAAACTATTATCTTACTAATAATAATGTAACTTTTTCAAATAATCAATTAATAACTTTTCCAAATAGATGATCGTTAGGAGTTGATAATGAAATATTTTACTGATAAGCGAAGATATTGGAATTAGTCGTTAGAAATACATATACTATATCTTAATGGATTTCCGGGTACTTTCATGTTTGCTTAAAAACATAATATAACTAGCAGAACCCGTGGCTTCGCCCGCGTTCAATCTACAAAAAAAAACTCTTTGGCTTCATGTTATACAGCAACTCACCCTCGCTTTGCTCGAGTTCGTCGCTATGTTTTTATATAATACTGTTCATACAAAAACACTAAAATCGCGATTAAAAATTGGGGGGTGGAGGTAGGAGGGTGAAAAATACTTTACGACCTATTCTCATACCTAACAAATATACAAAAAAAAAACATTAAAATCGGTCGAACCGTTTCGGAGGAGTGCGACCACAAACACCGTGACACGAGATTTTTATACATTAGGCAAAAGTCAAGAGGGATAAACAACCCCTATTTATTAGTCGACTATATAATATCTTTATATTATATAAAGAAAGACAAAACAGTTCAGTACATTTTTCTTCTTGTCGTCAACCGATTTTCTTTTTTTTTCAATAAAAAAATATTATGGTCGAATTTTTACCACTGGGCAAACAATAGTTATGATGAATTGACAATTATCTATATATGTAAAACAAAGTCGTGTTAGTTATACCATTTATAACTCAAGAACGGCTGGACAATTTTTATGATATCTGATTTTTTGGATTTCTCTTAGTCCGGAATAGGATAATAAGTATTAAAACATCAGAAAATTAAAAAAATATATATATGGCTAACGCTGGCAAATGACTATTTTAAAAATCTATGTAAAACGTACCTAGCGACGAACCCGAGCGAAGCGAGGATGAGCCGTTAGTTATTTAATAAGCTTTTTAGTTGTAATATTTCCAAGAAACGCTTAAATTATTTTAAAAATTGTATAGATATAGCAGAGGTTTTCAAGCATTTCTGACCGACTTAAATAAGGTTTCTTCTACACTTTGTTGTGTTGAAATTGACCTATTTACCTGTACTTTTCCTAATTAGAGATAGACATTTGGCATAAGCTCCATACAAATTATGTCAAAGTGCATTCTCTGTTAAGTAAAACCACTACTATATATTGAAATTGCAGATTACCAGATTTTAATTTACAACAGGAAACGCCATCTGTCGATTAGGAATTAAACTTCTTAGTTCTAACTCAAAAGGCCCTAGATTTTTATTACGGGTTATAGCAAGTGTACACTAGCTGTCGTTTTAGTCTATTTGTATGTTTCAGTAACTGTTTGATGATAATAAAGGAAAAATCACACTTTGGACTGTAATCTATAGTTCTCCATAAAGTGAATTTCGAATTTGGGCTTAATATTAGACTTTTTGAGTCCGATTTTGTGTTAAATTTATTAAATTGGTCAATGATATATAGCTAGTTAGCTAGTTCTTTTTTATTTAAAAAAAAAATGATTTAGACTTTAGCACTAAGTAAATGGTCGCACGAACTAAAAACGGGCAGCTATTTAAAAAATATTATTTATTATATTTTTAATACAGCGCCATCTAACAGTAATATTTTTAAATTTTAGCATATGGATAAATCCAAAAGATGGCGTTACATACATCGAATGATACATGTCTAAGAAAGAATACTTTGAATTATACACGTCTGAGAGTCTAATAAATATATATTCGGAAGATTTTTGTCCGCAAACTCGCACTTGGCCAGCGCGGTGGACTATGGTCTAATCCCCCTCACATTGAAAGAAGCCCAGCAGTGGGCCATTAAAAGGCTGAATTATTTGCTTTTTTAATTGAATAAGTTATCACGATGCACGCGCACAAATAGATACAAATATTAACAACTTCTGAGTCTTCTGTAACTCAATTCTTAAGAATCTCAATATACTTTTTTGATCGATAAAATGAAATAAATAACGATAATAATAGAATGATCAAATTAGAGCTAGGTTCGTTTATTATTTACTAGCAACTTACTCTCATTTCGCTTCGGGTTCGTCTCTAGACTAAAACAAATCTATTCTATCAAACTAAAATCGTAAATCTATTCTATTGAATCGTTCATTTTTCCGGGATAAAAATATCTAACCTATAATCTATTTCTGTGCCAAATTTCATCCAGATCAGTTAAGCCATTCTGGCGTGAAAGGGTAACAAGCCATCCATCCATCCGTCTATCCATCCATCCACCCATTCTCATACACTTTAACATTTATAATATTAGTATGGAATTAAGAATACTATATAGTATACGCCCAGTAGTCAAAATTCGACCACAATGTTTTTTTTAGTATTAACACTAAAGATTTTTAATAGCTACAAAATAAAAAAAGAAAATCGGTAACCATGCCGGTACCTTTATCCTATTTATCCTTAAAGGGACTTTGTCTGTATTTTTTTTATTGAAACACTCTTGAAAAACGAACACAGGCTTGAGTTAGTACCTCTTCCTTTTTTAAGTCGATTAAGATTAACTGTAATAGTCATGTATTTAGTAGTTTTACTAAATCATATTAATGTAAATTACAGCTACTCCTCGCTAGATGCCGCTAGTTGCAACAACTGTAACATTTATACATTTCTGGAAATTTCGTTAAAAGTGACTATTATTATAAATAATTGCATTGTTTATTTAATATTTCCTTTTTCCAAAAAAAAAAAAAAAACATTTAATAACTAAAGTGTAAGACTAGTTTTAGATTACCTGATTAAATAACAGTCTTGATAAAGAGCTTATCATGTCATTTATTTTGAAAAATGTATTTTATTTTCAATTATATATACAAGTTGTGAATAGAATTTAAAGAAAGTTTTTAATATATACAAGTATATGGCCGTTTTTAGGGTTCCGTACCTCAAAAGGTCTTAGAGGATAAATAAAGGAAAAATTCCAAAAAATAAATAGTTGAAAATTAAAGGTGTCCCCATACATACACAGTTGACGCCAATTAAAATAGTCCTCTGAGTTGTATGGGCGCTCATACAATTTATTTATAATATGTTCTTACAAATTTGTAGGGAACCCTCGTGGGCGAGTCCGACTCGCACTTGTCTTGTTTTTTAACGTTGGGGAATGCATTTAAGCATACTACCTGTATATATACATACCGGATAGAGAAGCCAGTACTACAAACTAAAACCTTTTTTTCTCCCACAAGATTCTCTCTATCAGAGAGAAGTACCAGGAGTAACCATGGTACATCGCTCACCGAGGTGGGCAACGCTAATGAGCACATTTTCATTTTCTCCCTTTCAAGCCAATAACAAGGGAATTAAATTGAATACTTTTTCTCCTTATCGTCTTTCCGCCGTCTCTTATAGTTTTCGAATTATAAGCGTTGCTGCAACCGTATCCATTTGTTTACAATTCCCTCAGTTGTAGACTGATGTAGACAACATGTAGACAAAACAAACATCTAATATATCAACTTTCATTCATTTGTTTATTTTACATCTCCTTACAGTTTCAAAACTTGAAATCAATCTAATACGTTAACAATAGAGTTTGGCATTTTGAGCTGCAGGACCTGAAGGTGGTTTTAGAATCTTAATACATAGCATGGTATCATGAAATAAAACTATATTTTCGCTTTTATTCAATTTTTTTATATCCAAACTTTTGAATGTTTCAGTAATCATGATTACGGAAAAGTGAATCAAATCAAATATTTTTTATTGCACACCAAAAAATTTACATGACATATTATATCTATATATTAAAAACAGAAATAGCACAACAGGCGGCTTTATCGCTAAGTGAGCGATCTCTTCCAGGCAACCTTTATAAGTCTTGGAAATGAAAAATTAAAAAAAAAAAAAAACGCGAAATATCCAAAAATAAACTTTTTTTTTAAATGTTAATATTCGCGTATTTCTAAGAAAGTGCCAATCCAATGAAGGCACCGTTATAGAAATAATAACTTTAATCAAAACATATCATTTAAAAAAGCTTCTTATATAAAAAGTAATGAATTGAGTACCTCCTTTAAAAGTCTTTCAAAGTCGGTCAAATGGACTGTAGGTAAATTTATTATTTTTACCCTAAATATGTAAACAAACAAACGTTTGTGATGCAAGACGACGCGGTGACGCCGAGTGGAATAATATTTTAATCCAATCTGAGACAGATGTTTACGCGAATCTCATTATAGTATTAGGGTAAAACGGTTGTATTTCTGAATCTTGATTATAATAAACTTTCAATATTAATATTTAGAATGGATTTATACTATATTGTTTCAAAATCGATAAAACAATAGGATTTGTTAGTTTTAAATAAAACGCAATTCTATTATAAATATATATATAATACTAGCGGCTCACCCTCGCTTCGCTCGGGTTCGTCGCGGGGTACGTTTTACATAGATATTTAAATTAGTTTTTTGCCAGCGGTAGCCATCCAAATTTTAATATATTTATTTGAATTTTACAAAAATTAGACAAAATTACGTTTAGCAGTCATTTGCGTTTTGTTATTCCATCTCAGATGCAATCAGATGCCGTTTTTGTTATACAACGTTTTATAGTGATTTGTATTCTCTTTGATGTTTTATGTCACGTCACACGGGAATGCGGTCGAACGGAATAAAAATATGTCCTATGTCCGTCTCCTGGTTTTAAGCTACCTCCCCACCAATTTTCAGTCAAATCGGTTCAGCCGTTCTTGAATTATAAATAGTGTAACTAACACTACTTTCTTTTATATATATACCCCGATTTGGATGTACTTTAGTACGAAGATAGACCTGAAGTAACGTATAGGCTGCTGTTACTAATAAAATTGCTATGTTGTGACGCTGATCGTTTGCCGAAAATTAAATACATATGTACATACTAGCGACTCACCCTCGCTTCGCTCGGGTTCGTCCCTAGCTTGCATTAAATCACGATTGATCAGTTTTCGACCGGAGAGGAAAAATGATTAAATTACTAAAATGGCTATTAAAAAATAAGGGTTGATCGTAGAAAGGTGAAAATTGAGGATTGTATGTATTTTTGTATGTTGTATCATAAAGAAATAGAAATTAAAAATTTTGTCTAAAAAATAAAAAATAAAATTTAGGGGTGGACTACCCCTAACATTTAGGGGGATGAAAAATAGATGTTGGCCGATTCTCATAGATACCGGATAAGCACAAAAAATTTCATCAAAATCGGTCAAGCCGTTTCGGAGGAGTATGGCAACGAAAACTGTGACACGAGAATTTTATATATAAGATTATAATAGTATACTCGTATTTATACATTTCTTTTATTATGTCGCAAAAGGCACGAGCCCAAGAAAAGCGCAAGTCACTAGTACAGTATAATGTACATAAAAGTCTCACAATTTTAAAAAGAAAGTAAGTTGAATAATAATTTTTAATACTGTTTGACTCATTGTGACGTATTATTATAAACAACACGTTAATTATACGTAATTTTTGATGTCAAGATTATGTTTTATTAAGAACTTCCTTGAATTTTGATCAAAAATATCTAGATCTTGAGATCTAATGATATTTGAACCACCGATTTTATCTTTTAAGTATGCGCCACAATCAAGTTTAATTTAATTTAGTGTAGTAAATGAAAGAAAAATGAGAGAGTCGCTTTTCTTTTCATTTTTTGGTAATTGCAAAGCTATAAAATGCAAAAGTTAAAGAATTACTTTTTATTTCTAATTTATATACGCTTATGCACATCCAATATTGCATTTTATCTTTTGGTCTTGACCACGGATGTATACGGTATTATATAAAGAAAGCATGTCAATATCTAGTATTTGCCAATTACTTCACATCAGACTATCATAATTATATATAGAATTTCGTCTATGAATTTGACAATGTGTTTGTATTTATAAAAAACAATTAAATATCAATTCAATTGAACAAGGTTAGTTAAGAAAAAACATACATCACCCTTATCGCTATATGTAGATCTCCTACAAGCTAAGGGTCAATTGCAAAAAAATACTCTTTGATGCCTTAATCATATTGATTAGCAATCCACAAATATTAAAATTTGATTATAATCGGACATTGAGACACAAAAGTACTTTCTATTTTATTCTAACAAAAAAGGGATAAAAATTTATCTATACTAATCTATACATATAATAAAATTGTAACTAAGCCGAATCTGTACATTAAATATTTTTTGGAAAATTTTATTGAAATAGACTTTATTATCGATACAGAGGCCGAATCTATAGTTTTTAGAATTTAATTTTAAACTTTAGGGGTGTGAAAATGGAGATGAAAGTTTGTATTGGAAAGCAAGCTAGGGATGAACCCAAGCAAAGTGAGGGTGAGTCGCTAGTTTATTATAAAGAGGAAAGATTTGTATTTTTGTATGTTTGTAATGAATAAACTCAAAAACTACCGGACCGATTTAGATGAAAGTTGATAAGAAGTTAGTTTGAGACCCTGGAAAGGACATAGGATATTTTTTATTCCGGAAATCATCCCTTAAGAGGGTTAAAATGGGGATGAAAGTTTGTATGGGGAATTAACCTAGGGATGAACCCGAGCGAAACGAGGTTGATTCGCTAGTAATAAATACATCACGAATTAAAAAAAAGGATGACGTTAATAGGCGCACTTACCTCATTCTAAGATTCAGTTCTGTTATGAAAGGGACTGGATTATAATCGTTTTAATTCTATGAATCTATAAGAATTTAAAATGAAGACAAAGAAAAATAACATAATACTATCTTATCTTTTACTTGTGTATCTTGTAAACAACTTTTATTGAAAAAAGACATTAAAATTAATTTAAAAACCCGCTCTGGCCTCATCTAGAAGTAATAATATGTCATACTGTTTTTTTTTTTAACATAAGGTAAGAATACCTGCATGTCTGAGAAAACCTAACAAGTTTTGAAAAACATGTGAAGTCCGCGTCTATCCGCACTTGGCCAAAGTGGTGGACTATGGTCTGACCCCCCTCGTGTTGAAAGGAGAACCACTCCCCAGCAGTGGGACGTTAAAAAGGGCTGAACATATACTAACATTGGTTATGGTCCGAGATCTATTTTACTTATATATAACTCAATTTAGGGGAGTAATTTAATTTAAGAATTCAGTCTGCTGTTTTAAATGTAAAAAATTGTATGTGTGTATGTACCAGTATGTTTGTTACTCTTTGACGCTGTATGGCTTTTTGGATTTAGATAAAAAGTACACTATTGCTACTACTAGAATTTTTGTTTGTCTGTCTGTCTAAGAACGCATTCCGAGAAAACCACTTTACAGATTTGGATGAAATTTGGTATGATGATAGCTGGTTATCCGTGTCAACATATAGGATACTTCTTACCGCGGGAAAATATCTCATTATTGAGAATATATATAGCAGATGGCCACACAAAAGAAAACCACCAACGTTTTAGTTCTGATGTATAGACATATTTATCTATATACATTTAAATAAATTTGGCGTGTCTGTCTGTGATTTCAAAATAACTATATTTTCTCAAGTACATCTGTCTGTTTGTCTTTTTGTTTGTCCGGTGTAATCAATGGTACGGTTTAACAGGGTATGTTTTATTCCGAAAATATTTAGGGTTCCAGCGCGAAAATCGAAGATGTGTGTATCTCCTAGGGTACACTCACAGTTACTTTTTTTTGTTTAATAATATTTTCTTAGATTTACGCGAATATTTTACATTTAAATTAAAAAGAAACTATCTTTTCGGATTTTTTTGTGGATTTATTTTGATTTTTGGTTCCCGACATTTCAAATGCTTGGGAAAAAACAATGATGTCCCTTGAGTTTCGTTTTACATGCACTAAATAAACATATTATTTTTTTGTTACTGATTTTTGTAATTGTATAGGAAATATACTCGTAGCTATGCACTCTCTATTCCTTCACTCTTAAATTCCGAGGTGACGATAACTCTGACAGTGAGACGTCAGACGTAGCACCGACGGCTTTACAAAAGCATGGGAGTGAAACACCACCAACTTCCCACATCCGGGCTATTAATGAGATGTTATTATATTAATTTATTTACAGAAAGCCCAAATAACTGTACTTGGACACCCGGGACTCGATCCCAAGACCTCTGGATCTGCAGCCGTACATGCTAGTTACTAGACTGACGAGATATAGAGATAACAACATAAATGAAGTCAGAAACTATGGCTAATCATAAATATTTATGTGTAAAGTGTTTTGTAAACCTATTCAATTTGAGCCCATATGCAGTTTTTGGCAAAAAAAAGTATTTTTTGGTAGAAAGGCATCGGTACCCGTATTTACAAACACACATTATTTATATTCGTTCCACAATCGTTCTTCACGCTAAATGGAATTTAAAAGCTTCAACAATTCACGATGCTTTTTGGATGGTTTTAAGCGAGATCTTGCAATGTAATAATATAACAAATATTTTTGTAAGACTTTTTCTAGCTCTCTATTTTACTTAGACTTTAATAAAAACCTTATTAGATACGAGTTATATTCAGAAAATCATTAATTTTCTAGGGTTCTCCATATTTATACATAAAATTGCGTTGTGCGTGTGTTCTTAATTCTTCTCATAAACGGTTTGACCGATATTGATGGATTATATTTATGTGCACTTGAGGTCTACTTGCATAATTTTTGTTGTTCCTGTTACTGCTTCTCGCTGATACGGCTGGTCGGATTTGAGTGATATTAAGTACACAGATAGAGCACGACCTAGAATAATACATTGGCTATACTGTTAAGCAAATAGTGACAAGCCAAAGCGCGACGGGGGTAAGTCGCTATTTAAGAAAAAATGCAAATATCTTTAGTTTAAATTATGCATCACATCCAAAATAAATTTTATTTACCATAAACTTTTAACAATTCTCCTTACTAAGCTAGACGGACGATGTATATTATATAATAAGAAGACTGACAGTGCATATAGTAAAAATAATTTCATACAACACTCTAGCATAACACCGTCCAGCGCAACGTCGTCCCTATGCAATTAGAGCGTGACTGGGGACGGGGGAGTAATAGATTCAATACATCCTACAAGCTTAAAACTTACATTGTCATAATGCGATTATGATATAACTTTTGTTGAATGTATAGCGAAACTTTGAGTGCTGTAGTGGACTGTCTGTTTTTTCGGTGGAGGTAGCGAATTCGAGGCGTGCCTTTTTTGTTTGTTTAAATACGGTAATCACTGGAACTATCAGTTAGGTTTAAGTAATTGTATTTGAAAGCCTTTTCATTAAGTGTAAAAATCACTGTCACTGCGGGGCCCATACGCACTGCGGGGTCTTTCAGGACATAATTAAACTAAGTTTGTCTAATGGCTACCATAAGTACTAGCAAAATGATCCTGCGTCAAGTCAAGTCCTGGACCAAATATGATTATTAGTTTTTTGATAAAGAAATGGTCTAAGAAATCGTTAATGTCTCAAGCCAGATATCCCGCAGTTTGCTCACCTACTATTGTCCTCTTTGATTTTAGGACTGAAGGAATAGAGTGTGCATATTCATTTGTGTATAACCAGTGACCACAAACGGATAAGATGGTGAGTTATTCGGGTAATGGATTTGACAATTTCTATCCTAATAACAAAACTGTCGCTATATGACTAGATAATTTTCGTTTGACGTATATCAAAAACGATCTTGATTAATTAGATTTTACAAAATTCATGGAAGTTCACCAAAATTGTATATCTTGATGTTAAGTCAAATTATTATAATAATCGATTACATCTAATCGATTTGATAATATCTATGATTTATCAATATAAATTACTAGCGTACCCGCGACTTCACCTGCGTTTAAACTTCCGATCGCTACTTTACAGGATCACCCGCTAGGCTAATCTGAAGGTTGTTTGAAAATTGAAGATTTCCTCGAAATCGCACTAGCGGTTTGGGAGTCCCTATGGACACATCGATTTTTATTATTATTTATATATATATATATATATATATATATATATATATATATATATATATATTATAATAAGTTGCAAAAGAAATAATAGCGTCTAAATTATTGGTTTGACCTTAATTCGTTTACACTCTCATTACGACAAGTGTGTGAACAAGTACCCGTGCGTTTTTAACTGTCTGAGTCCGGTAAGATATATAAGAGAATAATGCGAGAGCGATCTATCGAAGCTGAAGCTTAAGATCGACAACTTTCTTGCTCTACAAGCCTTGGTAACTTAAAACCGCCAACTCTGTTTTTTTTTACTTCTGTTTTTTTTTTTTATATAAAAACTTAAAAAGTGTTTTGGCTCGATCCAGGGTTCGAACTCAGAGCATTAAAATTTGTAGGCGAACATATTAATTACTAGATCAAATCTAATCAAAACATACTTTTTTCGAATTGACTTTTACAAACACTTTTGAATAGATACTTTAATATTTTTAAAATTTAAATTAATCGTCAGTGTGTAAGTCCGTGAGGAAGCTACCATCAGCTCGGAAGGCAGTTCTGCTGAGAAGAGCCGGCGAGAAACTCAACAGTTGCTGAATGGTAGTTGATCTTGGATATAAAAATATGAATTCAGTACGGGGTAACAATCAAAAATCACAAAGAGACATTCTAATTATTTATTAATACTCGTAGATACAATATAATGTATATTGTTATTTTATCCTATTATAGATAAAATTAAACAATTAGTTTGTGATTTTAAGATATTTTTTTCCTAAAGCTCATTTTGCTATTTATATGATAGATTTCTATCTATTAATAAGAAGGTAGCTAATTTATTATGATAAGAAATTTCAAGTAAAATAATTAATCACTATTTTAATTAATAATCTAGGTACTTCAATGCTATTTCTTTTTGCTTTCAAATTATATATTGTATCATTTTGTTGGGATACGGCACCTGTAATAAGTATAACTTTTGAGACGTCAAAAACCATCTTTCTCACCCGTGGTCATGTTTAGGGAAGGCAGGTACATAGGTAGGTATTCAGCCCTTTTTAACGTCCTACTGCTGGGCACTGGCCACCCTTTAATACGAAGGGAATCAGGCCATAGTCCACCACGCTAGCCAAGTACGGGTTGGTGGATTTCACATGTCTTTCAAAAACTTGCTAGGTTCTCGTTTCTTTCTTTCTTCTTCGTAAAACAACTGGTAATCATGTTTGAAATATTTCTTACATGAAAATATGGAATGTGCTTTACTTGGTTTCACAAGCAAGAGAGTTACCACTGGGCCATGACAATATTTTTTGTAAAACATTCGAAACGTCGGGGGCAAATAATCAAATTGAAACTGCAAAAAATAGTTTCAAATGTCAAATATTCGCGTAAATCTAAGAAAGTATTATTGTAGTGTACAAAATTTAATTGAAAAAGAAATCGAAAACTTAGACGACGTCGAGGCAAATCACTAGTTTAATAACCAAACCTATCGTAGATCGATTATTAGACTATCTCTTTATCGCTTTTTGATCAATCTTTAAACAATTGATAATTTAGGATATCTATTAGTCGTTATCATCGTGTCGGATCTTTTATTTTGATATATTTTTCTGATGTAAGAGTAGATAAAGATTTTACAGCTATTTTTTTTTTGTAGATGGAACATACATGAATATGCCTTCACGTCGTCAAATTATTAAATTAACTTGTGTAATAGCTGTTTGGAATGACTTTTAAAAATGATATTGCTAATTTAACCGACTTAAAATAAATGATGTATTTTTTATAAATAAATTAATTAATATACTGGGACAATAACACACAGCACCATCTAGTACCATGGTAAGCTACAAGACTTGTGCTATGGATACCAGATAGTTGATACACAACACATATATACCTTTAAATACATACATATTATAAATATAAACACCCATGACTGGAGTACAAACATTCTTGCTCATCACACAAATGAATGCCCCCAGTGGGGCTCGAACCCGCGACCGCTGACACAGCGTGTAGGGTCACTACAAACTGAGTCAAACGTGTCGTCAACGTCAACGTTTTGGATGTAATTTGCGATATAAGGTGCTTTGGGGTTATTATGAAAATGGGGATATTGGGAAAATTACAAATTACTACCAAACCAAGCAATATTTTTTGCACTGGTAACTTTAATAAAGACGCCATGTTATTTCCCATTTCACATCAGTCACGACAAGTAGCTTGTAACGAATGAACGTGAGTAAAATAATTTTTTCGTGAACAACGGCTATATTCATCGTTTTGTGGATTCTCATAATTACCCCGTATTATATATCTCGGATGTTTGGTAAGTAATTTTATTCATTGTTTTTTTTAATGATACATAATCATTTTTACTGCTTCTGTGTGTAGGCCAGGACAGGCTAACTCGCTAACTTATGTTCAACTTGGAAATACCCCAGCGGGGTATATCCAAATGAAACTATCACAAACGTATCATCGAAATTACCCCAAACTGCTTTTCTATAGGAATTTCCAGTGGTTCTCAACATAATTGCTTATTATTCAAAATCTGAATTGACAACTAATATTAATGTGTAAAAATTGTTACAGAAGAAAATGCCTCGTACATATATTAAAAAAAAAATTGCGTCGTACACGCAGGAGGACATAGCCAAAGCGATTCAAGCAGTAGTTAAAGGCGAGATGAGTATGTATGCTGCTGCCAAAGTATTTAGAATCCCAACAACAACCCTATTTGGTAGAATAAAAGAAAATTCTAGAGCTCCAAAAGCTGGCAGACCATTAGCTATACCATTATCATGCGAACAACGATTGGCGGATACCATAGCAACTATGGAAAAGTGGGGGTTCGGTCTAACGAGACAGGAGGTATTAGAAATTGTTGCTGAGTATGTAAAAAAAAATAATTTAAACACTCCTTTTACCGATGGTAAACCAGGGCCTGATTGGTTCATAAATTTTAAGAAGAGGCATGGGCTCTCTATAAAAAAGCCCCAACCAATAGAGTACATGAGAAAAAAAATGACAGATCCCTTTATAATTTCTGAATTTTTCACATTACTAGAAAATACTTTGACTGATTTGAATTTATTTAAGAAACCAGAGCTAATATGGAATTTAGACGAAACCTCTCTGTGCCTAGACCCGACAAAGACCAAAGTAGTTGGTAAAATTAATAAGCCTTGTTCGAGAACAACATGTGGAACCGGGAAAGAGAATATTACCGTTTTAGCAGCCGTGAGTGCAACTGGAAAAAAAAATTACTCCTTTGATTGTATATAAAGGGAAACAGATGTGGGATCAGTGGATGGCAAAATTAGAAGGTTTCGATTTTGAAATATCATATGCGGCAAGTTCAAGAGGGTGGATGGAGACGACCATATTTTATAATTATCTTGATAAAATTTTGATTCCTGCACTTGGTAAAGAACGCCCAGTTCTATTAATTTTTGATGGCCATTCTACCCATGTAGACGCTAGCGTTGTGGAACTAGCAGTCAAAAATAATATCACAATTTTAAAGCTTCCCCCTCATACTTCTCATTTACTACAGCCACTTGATGTGGCTGTGTTTAAATCTTTTAAAAGCATGTGGGATAAAAAATTAGTTGAGTGGCAGCGACATAATATAGGTAAAAAAATGCCAAAAAATGTTTTTGCGCAAACATTTGCTGAAACCTGGCAAAAAATTAACACTGAAGTTATTAAAAATGGGTTCAAGAAATCCGGAATTTATCCATTTAATCCGAATATAATTCCAACTGACAAATATGAACCTGCTGCACTTAAAAGATACAAAACACAGGTAATATGTAGAACTCCAAAATCGCTCAGCACTTTATGTATTGAAATTCTAAATAGTAAAAATACTAGCACAAGTAGTATTATTGACATCAGTGGTCCACTCAAAGAAGACACTTTTCATATATTGACAAATACACAGCTTAACAATGAAAATGTCACATTGTTAAGTGATCTTTCTTGTAGGAAAGATAGCCAATTGCTACCTTTTACGGCAAGCCAAAGGGCAAGTTTACCACAATGCTTGCAAGATGAGAAAGAAAGTTCTGTAGTGAGTTTCGAAGAACTAGTTTTAGAAAAAATACAACAGGGTAAACAGAATATACCGTTAAAAAGAAAAAGAGTTGCTAAAGGAGCTGAAGTAATTACACTCAACATTTTAAAAAATAATAAAGAAAAAGAGCAGATAGAGAAACACGACAAAAAAATAAAAAAGCCTAAAACAAAGTTAGAAAGTATGCCCAGTTCTTCGAAACCTCACAACACATCTTGCAAAAACATTAAAAGGCGTCCAAGTATTTCTTCAATCAGCGGCTTAATGACTGATGATATTTTAAACACTAATGAAAATATTTCCGATTTTGATATAGTGGCATGGGCTGAATCAGATGCTATACATATGGATGATGAACTGAACAAAGAAAATATATCCCAATATAATTTAAGCCAAGCATATCTACAAATAGAAAAAGACCAATACATTAAGAAAACTTTTTGTTCAAGACGTGAAGAAGATGATAAAAACATTACGATTTTAGACGAAAAAACAGGATGCATTCAATCTGTATCAGTAGCAGCTAGCAATGACTATGATGAACCAAAAAAGAATAAGAGAACAAATGTAAATAATGTTACTACTCAACAAGAGGCACTTACTTATATAAAAAAAGACACATGTAAACAAAGAACCACAAAACGTAAGAAACAGAAAAAGTGGGAAGATAGCTCGACCACTTCAGAAGATAATATTATGAGCGTCCATAGCGACAGTGATATAGATGAAATATTGAGCCCAGATGATGGCGAAGAAGATGAACGCATAATAAAAAATAAAGTTGATATGAAAGAAGCTGTTATATTCGAAAATATTAGGCGATTAGAGGAGATCGATAAGACTGTACAACTACAAAAAACTACGAGCGAAAAATCTAAAATACCAAAAAAGATAATGAATACTAAAGAAGAAGAATGTTTTGATGAGAAAAATAATAATAAAGTAAACTCTGTAGTACAAAAAAATAAAGCAATACAAACATATGAGTTGGGCAAGACTATAATCGTTAAATATTATATAAAAAAAAAATGGAAGTATTACGTCGGTGTGATAACCGAAACAAATGATAACCAGCTCGACAAAAGGTATGGAACATCTTTTTATAAAAGTAAATGGAGAAATAATATTTTGATATTTATGAAACCAAAAAAAGCTGACACAGATTGTATACCCGATGATTTAATCGTAAAAGAAGTAGAATTAATACAAATAAGAGAAAATCCCGATGAATTTGTTTTAAGAGATATGAAAGATAATGTTTATTTTTAATTACATATTTTAAATGAAAATATAGTATCTCAGACAAAAATAATTTATAAAAATAAAAAAGGCGACTGTGTAAAAAACTAACTAAAAAGATAACAACAAATTGACGGAGGAATAAGTATTATGCATAGTGTCCGACCGAAACTGGTTTTTCAGCCGAAACCGAAACCGAAACCGAACTTTCGGCCTTGCCTTCTGTTTCGGCCGAAACCGAAACCGAAACCGAAACTTATTTAAAATTACGATTATTTACTGAAATTTACTATTTTTTTAACATTTAATTGCATATATATATATATATATATATATATATATATATATATATATATATATATATATATATATATATATACAGTTAAATAGTGTTAAATAAAAAAAAACAATCATTAAAGTCGTAACAAATATATTTTTATAATTAAATTCATTACTTTAGATTTCATTATTGCATATTATGTTTTCGGCATTAATGATGTTCTACAATATTTTTCCGACTTCATTCAGTACTTGTGAACTACAAGAGGATCGGCAAAGTTGAGTCGACGAAATGCTTCGCCTTCCACCAATGCATAGGGCAGCATATCCAAAATTAGAAGATCCATTATTGCTTTATTTATCCTTTTTGAAATTTCATGATCATCAGGCCATTGTAAAAGTTGAGATTTAGTGGTACAACTTAGGATCGTCGACTGCACAAGATTTGGTTGATCTGAACTAAATAATTCTGTGATTTTTGTATCGGTCCGCCGTACTTTAGTTTCTTTTTTCAATTCAACAATTTCTGACTATCTTTTTAACAATTGTCTGTACTCCTCGTCATGATTTTTTGATAAATGTAGCTTTATTCCGTGCAATGTTTATTTTTTAGGTTCTTGGCTTCCTAATGAATATAACCTGTTACAAAGTTTGCAAATAGCTTTAGATGAATCGCTAATGTTTTACACAAAAAACTACCCAATCGGATTTCTTTCTTTTGTGACAATTTATTTTATCTGAAATAATAATTATAATTAATTAGAGTAATAAATAATATCACATAAGTAATGTTAACATTATTATTAAGAATTAGTTGTCAATAGGCACAAAGCATTCAGTCTTAATTAGGGAAATTTTATTGGAGTAAACAAATACAAATTTAATTTTAAATATAAAAAAACGCGCAGTAAACGGAAAAGAACGAGGTGAGATGATTGACTAGGTAATTCTCGCGAGCTACCTATATCTTCCTATTCCTTCATAGTTAAATAAAATTAAGGAAATAAAGGTCACACACAATATAATCCTAGCATTTAGGTACTTAATCGTTTGGATGAGAAGTAATGTTAAAATAAGGATATAACACGTAATTCACCAACAGTAACATATATTAAATATGCATGCAAATCCAAGTTAAACTAAATCCAATATAACCACTTTTATTTGCCGTTTAAAAATAAAACTCGACAAAATAATGTGCAATAATAATGAGTTTAGATAATTTAATGAGAATAAAACGAAGTACTAATAAAAACAAAATAAATACTTACCAAATCAATCAATCGCAAAACATAACGTCAATTCACGATTAAATGGACGGCGGTAAATTGAGCTGGGGCCGCGCCGGTGAGCAGGCACGAGTTAGCTGCGAAGTTTACCGAACGACGCACGAGAATTCACAAACATTTGAGTTTCGGCGGGGCCGAAAGTTTCGGCTATATTGTGGCCGAAACCGAAACTAAAGCCGAAACTAGAGTTTTTGGCCGAAACTGGCCGAAACCGAAACCGAAACCGAAATTTCGGTCGGTCACTAATTATGCATCGGAGACATATCACATACATATGTACATATGTACTCGTACATGTTCTATACTAGCAGTGTGCGTGTATGTCTCCGACTGCATAATATGTACTATGTTCCCTCGTAAACTTGTTTTTATGTTTTAGTTCGTTTTTATGCAGTCGGGTTTTTCATTTTTATTTGTAGACTGATTGTTACAATTTTTGCTTAACTAATTCTTAAGTGCATTTATCGAAATTTTAAAACTTTGACTGATTAATATATAATTATATAGTTTATATTTTGTTACTACAAGTACTTATTAAAGTGAATAGAAATATCTAATTTGTTTTATTTATTGAATATTTTAATCTAGTGTAAAAGTATAACGAATAAATTAAAGATATACGAGTATGTACTTACATTCATACATTTCTTGGTTACTTACAAGAGCTCTATTTTTATTTCACTCGTAAATAAAAGTAAATACCTATTAATTTTATTACATATTTTAATGTTTGTTTAAATATTTACTGCTTTATATTCTAAAAATATTTGTTTGTGGACAGTCTACATAACTACTATATGATTACACGTTGAGAATCAGTGGAATGTATATGGGGTAATTTCGAAAATCAAAGTGAACAATTATATATTTTGGCTAAGCCATAAGGAATAACAAGTTTTTTTTAAAAGAGGGGAAAAGTACAACGAAAAGTAAATTTAAACCTTAATTCAAATGTTTAAAAAGATAACTTTTGAATTTGATACGTAATTACCCCGTGATATTTCGGAATTACACTAAACCAGTAGAAAAAATCGTTACAATTTAAATACCTGTATTTAAGAAACACAATGATATTTCAACAAATAGTTTCCTTTAGTAGTACGAGTATACATTGTTATTAACAAAAGTGATCAGAAGTTCGTATTAAATTCGAAAATTCTTCAAAAACCAGACTAAATATATGCACCATGCTAACTAATCATGAAATATGTCGAAATTACCCCAAAGCACCTTATCATTGTCAATTGTGTAGAGGTTTCAATGATTATTTTCTTTTAAATTAATATCTTAAAGGTTGTCGTAATATTTTATAATATTTTATTTAGTTTCACCTGTCCGGGTCTGTGTAATGGAATCTTGCTAGTTAAACTTTACCTACTTCCCAGTATCCGATTTAGTCGAAATTTGGCACATTATTTTTGGTTCCTGATGCAACTCATGATCACCTAAATACCGCCATTTTTAATCTAATATGTCGGAAGTTTCAAAATGGCGATTTATTATTTCCAAAATGAACCTTATGATATGGACGTCAAATGCTTGAGCTTGATGAGCGAAACATAATAAGTAACGTTACGTCAATATAAATGTAATATGGCGGCCGCCGCAAAATGGCGGTTTGACATTAAAAACTTTTATTTAGTTTCACCTGTTCCGCTGTCTGACTATCTGTAATTAAACCTTGCAAATTTTGACTAAGCGTCATTCTAAATCCAATATGGCGCACCCAAAGATGGCGGACTACATTTTTCATGCACCCGCATGATATGGATATCAAATGAAGTGCAGATAAACAAAAATATAATATTTAAAATAGGTAAATCTCGCGACAAGCTTTTATTTCATATAAGTTGTATAATGTAATAAATTGTTGGATTTAATTTAAAGTTTATTTTCTTCTTATTATAGGATTTAAATAAAAACTTGTTTTTATAAATGTTTTTTATTATTAATTTATTTATGCACCATCCTACGAATAAATAATAAGTCTATTTATTCGTAGCCACCATCCTTAAGAATGACATAATTACTTTTATGATCATTCGGATCGGCGTAAATTTTTTAGTAAAAACTAGCGACTCACGCTCGCTTCACTCGCGTTCGTCTCTGGGTACGTTTTTACGGTTAGCCATGTTTAAACATAAATAGTAGCTTGCTACTCCTAAGATATTCATTTAAATTATATAGCGATTTACCCTCGCTTTGCTCGGGTGCGTACGCCGTACGCGGATTTTGTTCACAATTTTATGGGTTTTCATTTTTTTTCGCGGAGCCCTGATTCTTTTTCTAAAATAAATGTAGCCTAAGTTACTCCTTATAACATCAGCTATCTGCCAGTGAAAGTCCCGTCAAAATCGGTCCAGCCGTTTCGGAGATTACCCGGAACAAACAGACAGACAGACAGACAAAAATTGTGCAAAATGTTGTTTTGGTATATGTACCGTGTATAACATACATTATAACATACATATACATTTAATAAAAAGCGGTTACTTTAATGTTACAAACAGACACTCCAATTTTATTTATCTGTATAGATTTATATAGTTTTTTACTTTATACATTAATTTTATTTCATTTCGTTAGTTTTTTGTATTCGATCAAAAAATCAGGTGAAGTCAGGATATGTAGCTAGTAATTTAAATACCTAATACGAATATGTTAGGGTTTATAGGTAATTATGGAAATTATAGTCCACATTTTGTTACTTTTCTGCCGCAAGGTGAAGCTGTAAAGCGTGTTGATCCCAACTGCATATTAGAAGATTTGGTTATAGAACTGCAGATGAGTATTGGCCCGTTATAATATTATATTAAATGAGCAATTCTTCTGAAACGGCTCTAACGATTTGGATTAATATTTTGTATTTAGTTAAAGTTTTGTTTTTAAAGTTTACCTGTCTTTTCTAAAAAAAAAATGCAATTCTTACAACTCGGTCGTCCAGGTACATCTATATACATATGTATGTACGTATATATAAGAACATAAATATCATTCACTGGTTTAGCACGAAATCTCAGAATGTATAAATGCTAAAACTAAAAATTTTGCAGATAGATGCCTCATAGGTATTAGTCATCAGGTAAGAAAAGATTTTAGGAAATCCAATCCTTAAATAGGTAAAGCATAATTTATATAATTATCTGCTTAAATTCAATTCTCTTGTTAATGGCTTCAAAGCGTGCCGTCACGAGGGAAATTGGTAACTATGAGCTTCACAAGAAAATTGTATTTCGATTCACATTTCGTTCTTTTTATGATATATATATATATATATATATATATATATATATATATATATATATATATATATATATATATATATATATTGCCATGATATTTTTTTCTGGTATTGTCTTTTTTTTCATTGTGTATAACTAAAGAGTAAAAAGCAAAAACACACTCCACAGGTCTTATCTGGAAAAGAAAAGTGTTTGTCTATGAATTTAGAGCAGCTATTCTGGGGATACAAGACATAAGAGTAGAAGAGAACAACAAGCCACTAGTGAAATAAATATGTAGTATAAAAAAATAAATCGCCTAGTGGCCAATTTACATCGGTACTAGAAGTAGTATAAAGAACCACAATCGTAAAAATAGCGTTGTCTCACTCCGTATCACCTATCGATACATTGATATTGGTAGAAAATCATAAGCGGTAGCGTGTTTATTTAGCATGGAATCATTTGTGATTGATTTTTGACTACTTGAATGTATCAAACAGCCATTAATATGATTAAAATGAAAGTGTCTTCTCGGATTTATTTTGATTTTTGGTTCTCTCAAATCAAAAAAAACCGTGAAAAGATAGTTTTCGTCATACAAACTTTCACCTCCTTAAGTGATGACTTCCGGGATAAAAAATCCTATGTCTATCCTGTCCTTTCTAGAGTCTCAAACTATCTTCTTACCAAGTTTCATCTAAATCGGTTCTGTAGATCCAGAGATTATCCCCTACAACCTCACAAACTCAGAGACTCAGAAGATTTACCTGTTTATAATATTAGTATAGATTTCAAATATTCGCATAAATCTAAAAAAATATTAGATCTAGCTAAACGTTTAGAATTCCTTAGAAAGCCATGTTTATATAAGTATGTTCATTTTGTTTTTCTATAATAAGTTTAAGACGAATGACTTTAAATTCATTCCCCTCTTTTATTATGAATGCGCTAGTTTTAACTTCACTATCACTATATAATTGAATCTTGGTTAGTTATACGTGTCTAGAGCTTTTTTATTATAACGTGTTAGAAAAATATTTGGCACGGTCACGATGGCTTAATCTCGATGAGACTAGCCAACAGCGCAGGAGATATTATAGTGCAGCGCTTGTACTCGCAAACACAAGTGCACTCTCTATTCCTGTCACTCTCATACTCCGGTGAGATGACAACTCGTTACGACATACGAAACGACCTTTAATGGCTAAAGACCGCTAATTATCGAGACAGATTGCATTTTTATATCATTAACCCGCATTAAGACAGCGTGGTATAGTAAGACACTTTCAATCCTCTTACTGAGGAAAGATCCCATTCCAGCACTGGAAATATAAAATAAAAGTTTAATTTAAAACATTTTCATTAGAAGAGCTGAATTAGTATTATTAACATTTATCAGGAATAATTTTACACATTGCTTACAACTTAGACCACCCATCGTTGGACCCTCCAGGTTAACATTTTACGACGGGGTTAGAGGTGACACAATATTGGTTCTCTTCGACTTTGTAATTGAAAACTAGGTTTTGTGGGTATTTTGATAGGATTACTAGGATATATTTGTAATATTATCAAAATTGTTATAGCCAGGGGTCTTAGGTTTGATTATTATACAAGGAAAATATTTGTTGTCCTTATCATATCAGAATAATTGGTACCTATGAATTTATGTTAGAGGGAAAGAAGGATTTGTCATAAAAAGTGAAGTTGTTGAAATAAGATAGTTTACATAACATTTTTGAGACTTTCTATTGAGGTTGTCTTTAAAACAGATCTTATTAATATGTGAATTTTTCATTAGAAAACAATTTAACAAGATAGATCTTTCAAATGACCACATCCACTAAATAATCTTACATTATATTTAAAACTCTTATGCAGATTTTAATTAAAATAGGCCTGGCCTATCCGTTTGAAAACATCAAGGCGCCATCAAATAAGGAGTAAATAAACAAATCCATTTCTTTTTTTTCGTACAAAAATTGAAGTCATGACCATCAACATAGTGTAAAAGAGATATTTATGCGTTAAGGAACATTTAATATACTTTGAATCCATTAATTTTTGGGTATAATATTTTGCAAGATATATTTCGAGAGGCTGAGTGCAAGTGTACGTACTCTGAATGTAGATGTTGGAGAATTCTGATAAATAAAGAAAGAGGTAAAGCGGTACGTAAACATTCGCTAGGGGTGTGGGGCGCAGTGAAATGTTAGTATTTTTTTAGATTTATGCGAATACTTATTTCGGGTTTTTTCGCGGTTGTTTAGAATTTTAAAAAAGATATTGATACTTTACGGTAAAAAAGATACCATTTTTTGTATTTTTGAAATTATTTTATAATTTTTGTTCGTAGGTACTGTCTGTAACAACTATACAATGTCTACTACCTTAGTCTCTCTCGTGACCATGATTGGTGCAAAGCATTCGAAACGTCACGTTGTTTGTATATCTTTATTGCATACATTCCAAATTATATTTTAAAAATATTTACTGTAAAACTGTAATTGTTTGTTTAAGATTTATTATAATATATCTATTTGATTGTGTCATATTTGTATTCATCACTTTTTGTTCTGCATTTAAAATCAAATGTACCTACGAGTACTATAACATAGCAAAAATATATTTTTTAAGTCGGTTAACAAACAGAGGAGAAAAATGTACTGAATTGTTTTATCCTTGCTTATTTATATATAGATAATATAATGGACACTTTTTTAATTATTTTTCTATGTTTATTATTTATCTCTATATAATTTCACAACAGTGACAACCCTAGCAGCTAATATGTGAGTGACAGACGGACGTAAATTACATACGTCGCATCATACCCCCGGGCTTGACTTCGATACCCATTTTATTACCACCGTCAAGTATAACTCTACCAAATTACTACCTGGCCCATACTTTATATTATAATGTACCAAAATTTTACATTTCAAGTACATTTATTAGTATTACTAATTTTATTGGTCCAGCGGTCGAAATTTGACTATAATTATTATTTAAAATTTGAGGAAAATACATATGAATAGAATTTACTTATACTCGTATATAAAAAACTATAATAATTTTCCAAGAATTCTCGTAAATAGTTATTAAACAAAAAAAAAAAAAGAAAATTGATTGATAAACAGAGGAGAAAAAGGGTTTGTATTGTTTTGTCTTTGCCTATTTATATATAGACTAGCGGCTCACCCTCGCTTCGCTCGGCTCCCTCGGGTTCGCCTAGGTGATTCTTTAAATTGACAGAACTTTTTTATTTAGGACCCGATTGAAATAAAACAAATACTAAATGTTAAGTGAAGCTTACCGCAATACATTAGAGAAAAGCGCACCCAAATCGGTTAAGCCGTTTCTAAGATTAGAGCGCACAAGTGCACAGACAAACAGACAAACCGACAAACAGACAAAAAAACTAAAAATCATTGTTTTGGGTTCTATTACGTTAGTAAAGATCCCCAATAATAGTTTTTTTTCAAATATCTTCCCTGTACAGACAGTGATCAGTTACAATTTTATTATATATATAGATAAGTAAACTAATGTACGGACATACAAAAAAATACATTATTATTATAGATATAAAATCCTAACATGAAAGAACATGCCTAATAAAGGCAGGTAATAAAATAAACTAACAATTTAGGCTTAGACCGTACACGGTTTATGGCGTATTCTCACGGGGGCCATAACGACCCCAAAGCTACCCTTCAGAAGAATCTAGAATTTGCCTGCTATGTGTACTATTTTTATTATTCTCGACTTAGAAGTCTTAAAAATGAACTACAACTAAAGTCATTATAATACTTTCTTAAACCGTGATTTTTGACAAAAGGATTTTAAATTCTTTAAGTTTACAAATATATTAATAACAACAATAAGTAAAGACATCATTTAATAAAGTATTTTAAAAATTATAATAATAGCAACTAAAATTAATTAAAAAATAATCAATATTTAATAATAAAACTTATTGAAATTATGAATAATGTTTAAAATGCCACTGTTGCATTTTTAAAATTAATTTCAATTTAATTAAAACTATATCCCTATATCAACAATACAATGACCTCTGAGTTGTCTAAATACACAAGCTCTTAAGTGACCATGATCGCTGAAAACATAAGGCTGATATTAACGATATTTTAAAATATTTTTCATCGAGATTTAACCCTGAAAATCTTTATCGATAAAATTGATTGAGTGTTCATTCTTCCCAATTCTTATGGTACTGACCATTGTCATCCGTAGTACGTATTTACCCTTGCTTCATTCGATTACTTAGTAGTTTTTGCTGATACTATCTGTATATATGTATGTAATATATATTTATCTTTTGGCAAACGCTCAGCGCTACTTTTAGGCAAATTTTATTACTACCAGTATGTTATTATTAGTCCAGGTTATAGTCTATCTGTTTATTAAATTTCATCCAAATGCTTCGTCCGCGTGAAAGAGTAACAAAGATTCATACAAACACACATACAAACTTACGCATTTATAATAGTAGTGTAATTTCGTAAGTCGAGTGTCAAATCTAGAACGGTTGTCTCTCACTTACTTTTCCAAAAGCATAGTTTTCCATAATTGCATTTCATATATTACTAGTGTTTTCTGCGACTTCACACGCGTAGTTCGATTGTATGTATTATTACTATATCTTTAATAACTATACCCTATATCTTACTCTGATATATAAGCTATATTACCGTAAACTTTCATCAAAATCTATTCCGTAGTTTTTGCGTAAAAGAGCAACAAACACCTATCCATCCTTACAAATTTCGCACTTATGATATTCGCAGGACTAGTAGGATGTGTTGTTAAAAGATCTTGCGTGTTTTCCAACAATAAAACAAATTTTAGGGGCAACTCTTGAGTGGATAAAAAGCATTGGGTTAAACACTTTGTTATTCGTTTATTATGATCGTACTTCAAATACAACGTCCTTTGAAGTCTAATAAAAGTTAGCAAGAGAGATCATGAAATGTGGTTTAGGGGGCCCGTATAAAATTACACTTCAATTATAATTACGAGAGCTTAGAAAAGTGTGTGTACGATTGATACTCCTTCAAGCAGAACGAGCTGAATTTGAATCAAGTTCTTTTAAACCTTAGAAAATAATACATTTACGCATGCCATCTGGCTACCAACAGGTGGTTATGTGGAAACTAAACGGCTAGAAAAGCTAGTAGTATCTACAGAAACCAACGGATCTTCGCCGTCTTGATGGGACGTCGCAGGTTCACTTACGCATTAAACAACGATACCCTACCGAAGCTATACACAAAAACCATTGTCCTGTTTTAATTTTTTTGGCTACGCAACCTTAAAAATACACCTAATAAACAGGGTCGACTGCTAGCGCGCAGACACAAGTACTATCTCTATTTTTGTCACTCTCATATTCTGGTGGGATGACAATTCGACACAACCTGTGGAAGATCAGGTGCAAGACAGCTTTACACTTCCCACAAACCAACAAACACCGCCAACTTCCCAACTCCGGGCTGTTACTGAAACTTTTCAAACAGAAAGACTCAATAACTAAACTTGGCTCGAGCCAAGTTTAACTATGCCCGGTACTCGAACCCAGGACCTCCGTCTCTGCAGCCGTACATCCAGTATGTATCACTAGACCAACGAAACAGCAACATAATAGTAAAATCAAACATCATACCATATTTCGATCCACCCCACGTATCTCTAAAACGTATTCAGCATCACTCAAGGAAATTGCATGTAGGTACCCGACATTACGGCGCAATAAAAATCGCTATATAATATATAATACATGCGATATAAAATAATTGCCAATGCTGGCCTCTTGGGGGATAAGCACTCTATCCCTCTTACAGGTGGTTTAAAATACTAGAACAAGCTCGTGCCCTCACTTTTCTTAACATTCAACGGACTAAATCTATTCTATAAAGATTTTAACTATACATAGTATATATATGCCAAAGAAATTAACTAATATAATAAATGTGAAAGTAATTTTGTCTGTTACCTATTTACGCCTAAACCACTGAACAGATTTCGATATTTGGCAAGGACATAGATTGCATTCTGAGATGGATATAGGCTACCTTTGAACGGGATAGCTTATATCCGAGCCCTGCTTATCATTAAAGCTGCGAGTAAATACTAGTTTAAATATAAATGAAATTAATTTACTCGTTTATAGGATTTTCGAGAAAAAAATCGGCAAAGTTACTCGGAAAATTGACGTTGCCGGGAAAGTTTGTAAATGTTTTTTCAATAGGATCTTTATATAAACACAATGATTAAAAACAAATTAAGAGATACATAGTTATACTATTATTATTATAGTTGGGCAAAAGCAATTTTTTCAAGTCTTTATAAATTATATTTTTTAATTCATTTAAATAATGAGAGCAAATTAAGTATATACGCAAGAATGTTTAACAAAGACGTTTTTTTTTTTCATTTTTTAGACGAACAAAAAGTTTTTATGAAATTTGACAGCTGAACGATATGTCGAAAATGTCAGTTATAAAAACATTTTTGCAATGACACTTTACACGAATTCAATATTATGGCAGTAGGTCGAAAAAGGTAAACTAAATTATAATTGGACTATCACTAAGAACGAGAAAATTTCTATGTGTGTGTTTGTTAGTCCTTCACGTTGATACGGCTGGACGAATTTGGATAAAATTTAGTACTCAAATAGATTATAAGCTAGAGTGATACATAGGATGTTAGGTGCCTAGGGACGTACCCGAACGAAGTATGGGTAAGTCGCTAGTAATTATATAGTATCCCTTTACCCGCAGTTCCACTTGCATCGTATATGTGCGTATGTACGTCGATATATCATGGTCTAAATTTTAGTCCAGCTCATGACGAAGTAACGAAAACACTTTTCTCTCCTAAACTTTCTTGTAACATCAATGTAATTTCCAGTCACGGAAAGAAATCAGATAAAGAAACGCAATCACCAGTACTAAAAATTTTCAAAGATATTATGCAGAAGGAGAACACGTAAGTAACTAAATAATTAAATGTTGATATCAATTTTAATCTCTTTTTAGGAGTAATTATAATATTGATTTGTAATTCTATAAGTATTGTAAGGTTACATTTAATATATATTCATTTTTATGAAATATTTTAATACATTTGATTAACAGCCCAGTGGTATTGCGCTCAAATCGCTCGTCTCGCACCTCTGATATTTTCATGTGCGATTATTTTCCAACATGATTACCAGTTGTCTAACCTTGAGAGCTCACATCAAGGGTTTTCAAAAGACATGAAGTTTGCCAACCCGCACTTGGACAGCGTGGACTATTGCCAAATCCCCCTTGTAGCAAGGGAGATTTGGCCAAATTAAAGTCCGTGCCTAGCAGTGGAACATTAAAAAAGGGCTGAATACAAGCTTTTTAAAACGAGTACTTTCTTAGATTTACGCGAATGTCATATGAAATGAAACTGTCTTTTCGAATTTTGTCGCGGTTTTTTATTTTCTATTTTTGTTCACGATGTTACGAGTGGTTCACATCAAACATGAATGTGGATACATTATCAGTGTCTTCCGTGACAAAATCTGAAGATACTTTCGTTTTTGAGAACTATTTTTATTTATTTTTATTTCATTATACACTAGCGACTCACCCTCGCTTCGCTCGGGTTCGTCCCTAGGTTACGTTTCACTGCTGAACTGAGCTAAACGTTGATAAGTCAGCCTGTGAGTCGCGAGTAGTGAATAAAAATAGTAATTGCGAGTGTACCTTAGGTGATAGACATATAATATTGCGAACTTCCCTGTATAACTTTTTAAGACCTACAATTTTCTAGTACATTGTTTTGATTTATCTCTTAAGGTTCAGCCAGCGTTAGCCATATAAACTTCTAAGGACGACTCGATAGAACCAGTCATTGCGTTTTCCCGCGGGAACGAAAAATGTGCCTGTAGTAAAAGGTATCCTAAATGTTGACTCGAGTGATAAGCTATCACTATACAAAATTTAATTGAAATCGGTTCAGTACTTTTTGCGTGAAACGCGCACATCGATTTAACTATGTTAGTTTTGCTATAGGTATAGATAAGAATAGGTATTGCGAGTGTACCTTGAGAGATAGACATATACTGTTGTAGATATTTCTGTTGGCCTTTTCAAGATCTATAATTTTTTAGTACATTGTTTTGATGTATGTCTTTAGGTTTAGCCAGCGGAGGGTTCCTAAGGAGGACTCGATAAAACCAGTTATTGCGATTTCCCGCGGGAAACAAAGATTTTCCAAAAGTAAAAGTTATCCTAAATGTTGACCCGAGTAATAAGTTATCAGTTCACAAAATTTCGTTGAAATCGGTTCATTACTTTTTGCGTGAAACGCGTACAGACAAACAGACAAACAGACAAACAGACAAAAAGACAAACAGACAAACAGACAAACAGACAAAAAAATTAATAACTATTGTTTTGGGGTCTATATCGTATACATAATACGTTACAGTCATTGTTTTTAAAAAATATTTCATGTACAGATTTCGCTAAGTTACTGCTTTATTATAGTATAGATTAACAGCTTACTTAAATTATTAATTTTAAAATTTACAATTAAAATTAATTTTAAAATTATATTATTTTTATTTTAAAATTATTTTTTAAAGATGTCTAAAATTATTTACGATTTTTTTAGCGATCCAGAAAAAGTTACCTTATTGAAGGACAAGCAAAGGGATAAAAAGAAGAAGTCGTACTCTGAATCTCGTTCTAAATCTGATCAAGTAAATATAAATTGGCTTAAGGCTTGTTTTTTAAATAGAAACTATCGACTTATTCGCTTCTCGTTCCTCGCTTCACTGGGGGCATCCGTAGGTACTAATCTTTTCGGGCGAAACCCTATTTCTTTTACTAAAATAAAAATAGCCTAAGTTACTCTTTATAACATCAGCTATTTGTCAGTAAAAGTCCCGTCAAAATCAGTCCAACCTATTTGAAGTTTCTTATGCCCTGTGCCACTATAATCATATTTCATAATCACAGAGGACTAAAATTCATACTGATCGACCCCGACGATAGATTATATCAGCTAATGTTATTTTTTGGAATATACACCAATATAATACACACGTTCAACGTTGTTACCGTTGAGAACGAGGTCCCTTGTATCGGGAGTTATGATTTCTTCAGAGGCTTTCTAAGCCGTCTCGTATACAGCAACACCTCCTTCGAATAGTTTCGAAGTCGTGGTCCGAATCTCCCAGAAGTTCCTTTAAGAAACTTCAGCTTTCGGGCTTCATGCTCAACTTTTAGACAGGGCCTGATGTCTATGTCCACCTGGTCGGTAAGATCAGTAGGGCCAACAGCAACTACCTAGAAAAAAAGTGATATATTTAAGATTTTTTTAGATTTACTGGAATATTTGACATTTTAAATAAAACTATCTTTTCGGATTTTTTCGCTTAATTATTTTGATTTGTGGTCTCCGACGTTTCGAATGTTTTACAGCAATCATGGTCACGGGAGAAACTGAGGTTTTAGACGTCTCAAAGATTATTATATAGTTGTTACAGACACAAAAATTACGAAAAAAAAGTTTTTAAATTATTTTGTAATTTTGTGGTTCTTAATTCGAAAAGATAGATTTATTTATAATGTGATATATCTAGTTGCAGAGATCCTACGACTCTAGCAGTACTGACAGGTACAAAAGTAGACAAACTAAAATAACTGTTCAAGACATTCAAGAGGACAGAGATGAGGTGTTCAATGACAGATCTAGAAGTCAAGTAAGTTGAAGCAATTGATATTAGGTATATTATTATCTTGTTGTATATTTTGACCGACTTTAAAGAGAAAGAGGTGCTTAATTCCATGTATCTACCTTAAGGACGATACCACATAAATTAAAAGAAAGTTCATTTTTTAAATAATTATCGGATTTTTTCTCGGATTTATTTTGATTCGTGGTTTCCGACATTTCGAATGCTTTCAATCATGTTGACGGGAATACCGACAACAGTATTTACCCACAAAATATATAATGATTTATTTCTAGGATTTAAATATTCACTTTTAGAGCAATTTTGAAGTCGGCATACCTTTAAGTTGAAATTTAATACCTAATTAAATTAAGCTACTCCGATGAACGATCGTAATTAAAAGACACTATCAAAATGTTGACCGTTCAAATATTTTCAGGCGTTTCAAAATGAAAAAAGAGAGAGTTGGTGGCTTTGGGTTAGTATCCGTTTTAGAATTTAACATACACGGGCTATCTACAATGTTATGTTGAAAAATGTAACCCGATATTTAAATGAGCAACTGTTGATTTCTCTTGGGCTAAGTGAGTTGGTATATTGATTCCTCACGGACTGACGACAGTGATACTTTTTAAATTAAATTGACGATTCAAAAGTATTTTTGTAAGTCTAATTCAAGAAAGCTTAACTTCATTTCACATTATTTAAACATCATCATCATCATAACCAGTTCGTTTTCGTCCATTGCCAACCGCTGCCAGCCACTTAACGTATGTTGTTGCTCCATCTAGCTGGAGGGCGTCCTACCGTACGTTAGCCAAACCTTGGTCTCCACTCTAAAACCTAAACGTGTCCTCCTTACTCCATGTATAGGTCATCACTCTTATACTAATAGCTTAGATCAGTAGTAGCCCGAAATTGAAAAGTATTGCACCCCTGTGCCTTGAAGCGCGTAAAGCTGTCGATCTTGCGCCTTAAAGTTTCACCGGTCGTGTCGAAGTATCATCCCACCGGAGTATGAGAGTGACAGTGATAGAGAGTGCACGTTGTGTCTACACTATAATATCTGCAGTTGACTAGTCTCAGTAAGATTGGCCGCCGTTGCCGAAATCAGTCGGGAGGATATTATTATTACTACTTCATAACTAACCAAATATTTTTGTAGGGTGATCCTCAAAAGAAGAAGAAAGAAGAAGATACTTGTTCATGTGTGTCCTGCGCGTGAGTGCTTTATTTTGCTCTTACTTAAACATCCTACTAAATTCGAAAGTTTGTGACAATGGATAGACGCGTTTGTTACTCTTTCACGCAAAAATTACTGAACGGATTTTCATGAAACTTTAAAACAATATAGTTATACATCAAACTATCATATAGGCTGTGATTTATTGATATATATATATATATATATATATATATATATATATATAGTAATACATAATTGAAATACGCTAGTTACTTACAATAGCTTCTTCTAATGTTATAAACATTTTCATGCAACGAATGAAAGTCAATCTAGATATTGAAAAAGTACGTGTTGTAGCTAGTACAAAACAATAAGGAGTGTGATTTTTCCAGATTAAAAAAGATTGTCACTTCAGAGTACACTTGCATCGCGTGTCTCTTTCTGCTCTTCTCGATATCAGTTGTTATTATATTCATAATGGTATTCAAGATGCCGGATACAGGCACCTGTGATAATAAAAAAGCTTCAGCGATAAAAGAAAAGCGACAGCTCACAGAAAGCTACGGATATCCAGTTTATACTGAGAGGTATTTCCCACAATATTTTTACATTAAAAAAAAAATAACTTTTTAATTAAAAGGGTCTCTCAACAGTATTTTAAAAGTACTTTTTCCAGTCTTAAGGGTGTGTTTTATTTAATTTATATTAAAACGCACTTTTTAATTAACTTATTATATCCAAGATACCATATAATTTCCACAAAAAAACCCTACCAAAAACTCTAAGGATGGTCAATAATTACATTTTAGTGGCTTGGTTATTTATTGTAATTTCATTTGAATTCTAACTCCTAAATGCTTTTCCATTAAGTTAACTTTAAAATCAACTAAAAAAAAAAACAAAATAAAAAATTTTAAGTATCCAACTACACAAAAAAAATCTCTAAAAAAATCTTTCTTGGTCTTTTAACTTCATTAAAAGTATCTATTAATATATAATCGTATTGATAATGATGATGACCTCTAATACTTTATCATTATCAATCGTCTTTTTGCTTGTATTCTGGTTTTTATTTTATTTATTTAAAAAATATACAGTATCAAGACATTACACCTTTTTTTTAACAGAAATAAGTGGGAGAATGAAATAACAAGCCACCTTAACTACGCCGGCGATATGGGGTCGGGTGAGTAAAGTACTAATCTTTATCTAACTACTATGTCTTATGACAGCGAAAGTTTGTACGTGTGTGTACGTTTATATGTATGTTTATTACTTCGTGTGTGTGTGTGTGTATGTGTTTGTTTATTACTACTTCTTCTACGTCTGGACGGATTTGGGCGTAATTTAGTATACAGATAAATTATGACAAATATGTTAAATAAATATGTTGGCATTGATGACATGACATGATGACATGACATTAACACACAGCCCCATCTAGTTCCATGGTAAGCTACGAGACTTGTGTTTTGAATACCAGATAGTTGATACACTACACCTATATAACTTTAAATACATACATATTATAAATATAAACATCCATGATTAAAGTACAAACATTCGTGCTCAACGCACAAATGAATGCCCCCAGGACTCGAACCCGCGACCACTGGCACAGCAAGTAGGGTTACTACAAACTGAGCCAAACGTGTCGTTAAAATCTTTATATGGCTCGTAATTTTAGTTTGTAGCTTTATATAATAAAATAGAAATGGAGATAGGAAATTTTATTCATATAAAAGATAAGTAAGGTAACATTTAATAGATAAAAATGCCTACAGTGTGTAATTTTTAAATGCTATTTTTAAAAGTTTGATGTATTTTTACCCGACTGCGCGACGCAAAGGAGGGTAATGTGCTTATCAGTCTTTGTTTGTATGTTTATCAATGCCTATGTTTGACCAAACGCGTGGGCCGATTTTGATGATTCTTACATCAATCGATTTGTCTTAATTTGGGGAGTGTCACTCGACATGAGACATGACAGGAATCAATATTCAATATGAGAACAACCAGACGCCATAGTGTGAATAATAAAAACAATGAAAGTTGACGAACTATGTTAAGTGGGGTATCATTGAATAGGTATTTGAAAATTATCTTTAGGTTTTTCTTATCATTTTTCATTTCGAATGACCATTTAGATTACGTTTCATCCTTGCCGCAAGATGTACATATATACGTATATATATGTATGTCTCCGACTGCATAATACTGTATTCCTTTGTCAACTTGTTTTCATCTTTTAGTTAGCTTTT
The DNA here is from genome assembly GCA_905404265.1 of Fabriciana adippe. Classification (NCBI taxonomy): domain Eukaryota; kingdom Metazoa; phylum Arthropoda; class Insecta; order Lepidoptera; family Nymphalidae; genus Fabriciana; species Fabriciana adippe. The sequence goes on along the minus strand of FR989982.1, from coordinate 7,358,101 downwards.
ATGCAGTCAGGTTTTTTTTATTTTTAAAATATATATATATTTTTAACATAGTATTTGTTTTAATATTAATGAATGATATTTCAGAATACGCTAAAGACGGTATTAAAGGATCAGTAAGTCAATAATATATACGTATAATAATAGATAAAATTTACTTAAGTACTGAAACTAACACTGACTCGCTGACAACGCACGGTCTAGACCACTGCCATTAGAAGCATGATATTTTATCACGCTTCTAATGGCAATGGTAGAACAGTTTCCTATATAACAAAGGTGAGCTCTTAAGAAGATCTTGTGAAAATTCATCCCCTAAATGGGTTAAATAGGGGATGAAAGGTACATACATAAACGTTACAACGTACAAAGTTTTGAGAGGAAGATCGTCATTTTTGAAGTTAGAAATATGAAAAATGTTGTACAATCTTAAAACATAATGTCCACAAATTAACATAATATAGACGAAATGAGCACTTTTTCCGTTTGAAGTCGGTAAAAAACATACAGTATATCGATTTAAAGGTATCTTTTTGCTGTAAGCGATAAAGAGAGACAAGCAAAATAGCATTAATGTGCATAAGTAATAGAGAAATATCTTATTAAAATTTCTCTCTCAATAGGTAAAGCTGTACAAAAACTGCTAAACTAATCTATCCATTGCTAATTTTTAACAGGTAATTTATGCCATTCTTCCTCACTGTTCCCTATTTTTTCTTCAAATTCCTTTAGGGGCTATATCTTTCGTTCTCGTCGTTACTCCTCATTACACCCACTTTATCGGATATAACTTTATTCTTTCTTACGATACACCCTTTGATATAGCGCTGTGGGAGATATTTTTATCAATCTGACGATGGCGTTACTATTGGTACATTGAGAAATTTCGAGTTGTTTTCTCTAGGTGATTATGAAATGCTATCCGTTTGTAAGCGAATCACTTGAGAACGTCTAGAATGATATGTTTTTTTTTTAATGTTGGTAATAGGCCACATAAGGTTTTTAGAAAAAATGGAAAAAAAGTGCTTTTTCTGTAAGATTTTTGTAATAATTAAAAGATCCCAAGCATTTTTTTCTATAATAACATCAGGTGTCCGATTTTTTGGTAGCTAATATATGTATGAGTACAAACATTTTCTATCTAACTATATCTAATTGTCTATTTTTTTACCGGAAAATTTTAACTGGCTCCCTATTTAGTTCAAAGTATTCTTTTAAATGTGAGACAGAAAGACAGACGAAAATTCTCTGTCTGTCAGCTGAAACTTTACTCCAAAGTATATGTCCGTAGTCCTTAATAATTATAGGTAAAATGATAAATAATAATTTTTTGGCCAAGTGTAATATATGAGATTCAACAAAACGAATCAAACGAACCTAAACTCGTAGATGTTACTAGTAGTTATTAAAGAGTTGCACTGTTAAGAACTATTAAATATTATACACATTATGTATAGTTGTGTATGTACGAATGCATTTATGACATTTATCATCTGAACGAAGACAGGGCGAGTGACTAGTAAGCTATATATATTCAGCCCTTTTTAACGTCCCACTGCTTGGCACGGGCCTCCCTTCAATACGAGGGGGATCAGGCCTTAATCGACTACGCTGTCTGACTTCACATGTCTTTCGAAAACTTGCAGATTTCTCTCAGACATGCAGGTCTCCTCACTGTTTTCCTTCATCGTAAGACAAGTGGTAATCATGTTGAAAATAAATTGCACATGAAAATATCAGAGGTAAGAGACCCGGAATTGGAACCCGCTTCACTCGGTTTCACAAACGAGCGCGTTACTACTGGGCTTCTACCGCCTTTGTAAAATATAGTACTTGTAGTAAACAATATTATTAATTCATATTTAGTTCGAACTTGTAGTAACGCATCAGACTGAAGGGTCCGTTTTGAACATACCATAACAAAATCCAAGGCTCAATACGCTGAACGACAAATATCTGGGCTAAATTTTTTAAGTTACTTACATATATAACTTCCGTATTTTGTTTTGTTTGTTTTAACGCGCTTATTTTCAGTCTACTCGTATTAGTCCGAAAAGCTTTTTTTTTTTGCATTTTATAGGCTACAAGCGATATATCCTCGCTTCGCTTGGGTGCATTTTTCAGGAAGGATATACAAATTGCGTTTTTTTCACAAAAGACACATGTATAGATAAATTTAAAGAGCAAAACCTTATCTAAATACAAAATTTGATCCAAATCGTTAAAGCTGTTTCCGAGATACACGAAATAAATTTATCCGTAATACAAGAATTGCTCATACTCGTATATTATAAGATGTATCCATGAAAAGTAACAACTAGTAAACAGTATAGATATGGAAACATTCTAAATAAAGTATTTCAAATGTTTTTTCACAACTCCTCTCACAGTGCATTTGGACTTGTTATTTTTGCTGTCACATCTACCGAGTCTTTTGTTCGCTGATGTATTAGACGGGGTAAACTTTTGAAGTTTTAAATTTGAATTGTGCGCTATCATAGTGTACATTTGTGTGTATGTTCTAGTTGTGTTTATGAGTTTTTACGCGTGTACTCTTCTACTCTACTACTACTCTCAATGTAATGTTCTTTTCCTGTAAAACTTAAACTTCCCAACTCCGGGCAGTTCTTGACAGAAAAACTCAATAACCTAAACTTGGCCCGATCCGGGATTCGAATCTAGGACCTCATGATTTGCAGCCGGTCATGCTAGCCATACTTTATTATTATAAATATGCAACTAACTCTGTCTGTTACCTTTTCACGCTTAAACCACTAAACAGATTTCGATAAAATTTGGCAAGGACTTATAATTTCCTGGGTATAAATATAAATTATCCTTGATTCCTTATCGCTTTCCACACGAGCAAAGCCCCAGGCAAAAATTAGTATCGAATATATTCATAGATATACACAAAACATACAGTACAACTAATAATAACTTACCTCTCTTTTTTTGAAGTCAGTCAAAAACTTATAAGCAAAAGACAAATTAAGTAAAACCGTGAAACGTAACTGTAAATAAAATTCTATTCGGATTTTTTCTTGGATTTATTTTGATTTTTGGATCCAGACGTTTCGAATACTTCACAACAATCATGGTCATGGGAGAGACCGTCTCTCCCGTGACCGTGATTATATTATCTAAAAAGATAGTTTTATTTAAAATGTCAAATATTCGCGTAAATCTAAGAAAGTATTATAGTACAATATAAAATATAGCGCCTAAGGGTTATAATACCGTTGTACTGTAAATATTAATGTATTGTTCCGATGGGGTAATGGGAGTCAATTGAAATGCTACGCTATACAGGATGTTTAATATTACATTTATATTAATAGACAAAGACTAAACACTTCAGTGCCTTTTTCTCCTTCGTTTGTTAACCGATTTTCTTTTTTTTTTTTGTTTAGTAGCTATTGACGAGGTTTAAATTCACATACATATGTTTTCTTCAATTTTCTAATAATGATAATGGTCGAATTTTGACCCTGGGCGAATACTAGTAAGAATTAAATTTCATTTTTTTCATGGAAACGTTAATAGTGATGCTGTTTTATTGAATTTAATTCAAATTTTACTTACCTTTTTTTTTTTAAATCAGAGCAAAATTAATCAAAGAAAGATATCCTTTGATTAATTTTGCATGCACATCTAATTGAACTAATTTTTCTTTGTTCACACTCAGTCATCGAACTCACGATCTCAAGCCCAACCTGCTGTCAGATGTGCAACTTTACCTCAGTATTTACAGAGGTTAATAAATAACAAATACGAAACACCCTATACCCGGCGGAGCGATAACAAATCATACTGAAGTCTTAGCTTGTATACTCTCCCGACTTTGCGTGATTTGTGGGAGCGGGAGACAACTCTTTTTTAGGGTTCCCTTGTGGTTTAAACTAGGATGTTCACGCGTTTTTCCCTAAACATTATAAAAATATAACATTATATTGTTTTTAGAATTTATGTACTATTTTAAACTATGCATTATTTGATGCGGTTTCTTGTTGGTTCTCTTGTTTGGAAAGTCTTTTGGAAGGTTTGTAGGGAAGCAATATTTGTATGTATGTATTTATTGTTTTACGTTACTCCTTAAGGCTGAAACAGCTAGACGGATTGCTATGAAATTTAATGCACGTATATGTATCTACGTATGTACAAATATGCGGTCCACTCTGCTATCAGAAAAGTTCCAGGAGCAGCCCACATGGCACACCGCCTACAGAGGTGGGCCGTGTTTTTTCATTGATAGCACTAAAGCTCGTCAATAGTAACTAAACAAAAAAAAAAAGAAATCAGTTGACAAATAAAGGAGAAAAAGGCACTGAACTGTTTTTTCTAATTTACATATAGATAATATCTTCTCGCATGACTAAATTTATCTGAATCTTAATATTATTGCTATTCAATATAATAAAAAAAAAACCATAAAGAACAGGATTATTAAAAAAAATGCCACATCGTGTACGGAACATCTGCTAATATATCATATTATTTTCATAACGCTTTTTCTTTCGTAAGTCTCTAAACTCTCAGTTAGGTATGGCACGTTTTTCAATAAGACAACACAAAGATTGTTCTCCTTTTAAGAGCGATAATATAGCTTTAATCTATACTAATATTAAAGCTGAAGAGTTTGTTTATTTGTTTGTTTGGTTGAACGCGCTAATCTCAGGAACTACAAATCCGATTTGAAAAATTCTTTTTGCATTAGATAGCCTGTTAACTGAGGAAGGCTATAGGCTATATATCTCCCGGAAAAATGTACGGTTCCCGTGGGATAGAATTGTTTTTGTCTAGGGATGAACCCGAAGCGAAGCGAGGGTGAGTCGCTAATGAAACTATAAAAATGTGGAATAAAAACTATTCGGTTATATTTTTAATGAGGCATGTGTTTAACTGTCATTTATTGGAGACTTCTTTTAGCTGATAGTTTCATTGATTGAGCCATTTGTGATACGCCCAAAATCAATGATAAACTGGAGCACGAGTTCAATACTTTTGACTTGTCATCTGTTTGCTAGAATTCTTAAAAAATAATTGTAACAATTTTATTATAATTCTCATCATTGAAATTGGAAATTCTAGGCAACATGATACCTAAAAAAAATTGAATCAAGTGAGAACAATCGCTAGTAAAATATATCTACCATCTCGTTATAGCGCAACATCCGCAATGGATGCAAAGTTTTACTGATTTATGTCCAGTATATTTTATAGGTCTCATGGCGTAAAGTGACAGATTGAAGTAGAAAATCCATTACAATAGGAATCCGAGCTGGGGATAGAAGTATTGTGAAATATAAGAATATAACTTTCTTTGTCCTTTGTTCGGGAAGTGTCGTAAATATTAAAAAACACTAACTACCGCCTATGTCTTTGCTTGTGTTTGTTACTTCATTTGTTTATTAACCACCGTACATGATCCCCGACTTATAGGAGACCCCCTTGAACGTGAAGCTCAAGCTTTACCTTTATATTATTTCCTTTATTGTAGATCCAACATTTATAAAGGATTTAGGTTTTACTCTTTTTTTTAGATATCTAATCTAATATATTTAAACAAGCAATTCTTGTATATTTATACCGGCGATCTTGGAAACGACTCTAATGATTTCGCTGTAATGTGGAGGTTTTCGGGAGCGAAAAATCGATCTAGATTAGTCTTATGTCTGTTTTCGAGTTTTCATGCGGTTTTCTTTCGCACGTATAATATGGTCGCTAATTACGCACGCTCGGGCATAAGCATCGTGGTCAAGCGGCCAAGGCGCATAATTGACAATCACGGGTGTTCGGGTTCGAATACCGGTTTCGTTACAAAGTTTTTACTTTTGTTTTTTTTTTTATTTATTCAAGCTTGTAGTTTTTTAAAAAAAAAAGATAATTGTACTATTAGCCAAAAACTCCGAGCAAACCTCGGTCGCCTAAGTACTTATTATTTAATGTAGTATAATAATCTTATTTTACCGACCAATCTCCTTCGTGTCTTCTCCATTCTACGTGACATTCGCGAAGTATTTTGTACTCAACTGGCATGCTTTGGAACCACTTACAAGAAAATTGAATTGAAATATATTTGTATCTTGAAATAAAACTTTTGTACTGACTATATATCTGAAATGGAAATTAGTGTTTTTAAGAAAATTAATCTATAACATTAGTATTTATAAGAAAATTAAATGAAACAAAAACCCTTCTGGCTGACTGTAATGTGTAGGATAAAATAAATCAAACGTGATCAAACTCGAAGATTTTACTAGTAATTATTGATGAGTTCCACAGTCCGCTACCTGGTTCCAGCATCAGTATCAATAATTGTATTTTCGTTCAGATATCAATTATTAACAAAAGCTTAAATTAATCAAGAAATACTTACAATTTTTTTTTTTCTATTTAGTTATTAGTTACAAGGGAAACATAAAAATGTGTTGAAAGTCTGTATATTATCAGAAATATGCAGCGAATTCTCTATATATTTGGTCTTAAACGATGTTTCATACGATCTTTCTTAAGATAGAGCGCAAGAAATAGAAGCGAATTTTATAATCTACAATTTTTGTAATCTCATCAGATCTGATTTTGGACGAAGGAAACAAGTAACTGTGACCCCTTGACTTTTGATAGCTTGTGACATGGAAGTCAGATTATATGAGACTTTAGCCAACATGAAATAAAATGCCAAATCTTTAGCTTATTTACCCTTCAGTTTTCATCTCTTATTGACCATATTTATCTGGACTGAAGGCGCCAGAATTTTCCATTAAAATTGCACCACGCAGAAATCGAACCGGCGAACGTCATAAGCTCTAAACAACCGTTTCTAATTACGCAACTAACCCATTATTAGTTTTAATAAGCACTTTCTTGATTAGAGCGCGTCTTCCTCGCTCGACTATCGCCAGCCTTTAATGAAAGCAACAAAAGCGCACAAAAAGACCAGAGTCCATTCATAACAATAGGCCCCGCGGGCGGAGTGTAGATTAAAAAACAGGCTGGCTTGCTATAAGGGTTGGTTGCGACGAATTTATTTTTATTATAAACTAGCGACGCGCCCTGGTGTCTCTTTAGTGTGTCCATTGGTACCTTTAGTATTTATAATATTTTATACAGGCAGATCATTTTAAGTTATTATTAACAGACAATAGGCTCCTTTTGGTCGTGTCTATCTCGCCCTCGATGTCTAGTTCACCATACGAGTTGCTCCTGGTACTTCTCTGATAGCAAAGTGGACCGTGGGAGCAATCCCTTGGTTTTCGTGGTCTACTTAGGCAGACCTACCGTCGGAGCATCGTGGTTCAGTGCGTAAGCGATCCTGCAACACCTCATTATGACGAGATAAATTACCCTGGGTTTTAGTACTGACTTTTCTAATAAATGCAATAAAAATGTTGGCACCGACTTTGAAAATATCTGATTAGGTATCTATAGTAAATAAAAACCCCCGGTTAGTTATTTTTTACTTTTTAGTGTCTGGAAGTCGGTTTTTTTATGTTGGTTTAATATTTTTTAAATTACTTTTTGTAATATTTTTTTTGAATAAATATAGGTAATTGACTGTGATAATTAAGTTGAATGTCTGAGAAATTAATTGTCTTGACATGGATTTAATTTTATACCTTCTGGTAGTAAGTACATCCGTAAGTCATTTTAAAAAATAATATTCGCCCTCAGATCACACCTAGAGTTGAGATAAGGGAGGGTATGTCGCTCTAGTACATATTTACATAAAAATACATGTCATGACTAAGTGAAGAAAGCTGTAATTTTGACGATTTTAAATTAATGACAAATAAAACAAAAACAAAGAAAGATATTTTTTAGAATTTGACCTCTTAACTATTTTCACATCCAAATTAGCCCGAATTGGAGTGGGGACTACATGAGTTAGTGATCGCCCAGGTCGAAATTCAACTACATATAAACATTATTGAAAATTTGAAGTAAACGTATATAAGCACATTACATTTTTAATTGCTAAGGGTCTTGGACTAAGGAGTATGGGGTTTCTATATAAGCTTTTCAGACGATAACATTATATATATTCTTTATACATACATCATACAAAAAAAATTACATAGAAAGTGACGTGGGCAAAGGTGAA